>BPTQ01000005.1:268152708-268224149 GCA_019973895.1 Chrysanthemum seticuspe | reverse complement strand
GAATCATTCTAAACCATTATAGAACCTTTCTAAACTTCTTTCTAAAAAATCTAAAATACAGTCCATGGGTGCCGTGGTTTAACATATTTCCTGCCTTGGGAAAATTCCCCAGGCACCAGGCACCTGCGAGGACAGGTGAAAACCGATATTTATCTTCGGGTAACAAAAGGGAAAGAAGTGGTGAATTTTCGTGTAGAAGAGGTGGAAGAACGTATGTAAATCTAGTTAGTAATTGTTACATCATTGTGTGTAATTTGTGGGATTACTAGTACTAGTATTACGAAGATTGTAAGTAGAAACAACATTCGTATGAGAAACTAGTTGGTTCCTTTAGAACCTCTAGATCGGTAGGGGTGAGTGGTGTTCAACTTCTAGATAGTGTTCTTCAAATCCCTTGAACACTAGAAGTAGTACTTCCGAAGGATAGTTACCTTCAAGTAAATCTTCATCAATAAGTATAGGTAATCTGTAAACACAGTACCTAGTAATCACATTTGTAGTAACGTAGTATTGTTGTGAAAGTGGTTTGATCTAATCTACCAAATACACAAACACGGTATTTTGTGTTCCAAATAATACAACCCGGTATTTTGTATAACCCTCACCAACATGGGAACATTTTCTTGAGCTGTAGATCGAATCACAGTCTTTATAACATATCCGCTGCAATCCAACCAAGATGGAGCTTGATCTTGGGCCATAAATCGAAACATGGCCTTTTTCACATTCGCTGCTAACATTCCAAAAGAGGCGGCTCTTCCCTCGAACAACTAAATCACTTCATTGAGAGCTCAACCCATGAGCCCCTCACCTCATCCCGCCTTTCCTCTAGGCACTGGCTTGGTGATATTTAAGAGCACAAGCCAAACGTGAAAGGAAAGAAATAGAGAAATGAAAATATGAACGTGATATGATAACAAACACTACACCAAACTACAAGTACTAACACACTGTTGAAACAAATGGTACGAAATATAATCAGTGTTTGTTATTAACCATGAAAGTATAATATTGTTCGAAGTATTTGGGTACCTGACATAAAATCTAAAAAATCTTTCTTCAAATCTTTCCAAGATATTACCAAATCTTACTAAGATCACATTTGATATATTGAGTGTCAATCTAACCAAAATATTCAAGTGATCTTCCAAGGATTTCAAAGATGATGCATGACATGATGTAACATGTATTTCCATTTTTAGATTAAAGGTTTATCAAAGTAAACTTGTAAAATGTATTATGCAACTAGTTGATAAAATGTCTAGTTACCTTTTGAAATACTTGTGAATGCAAAATGTAAAATGAGGTTCGAAATAGAATGGTTAACCTATTAAAATACTTAGTGACTCTAAACGTATTTTAAACATTCTAAATGATTTGTTAATGGGTTTGATCATAATGCCACATAACAAACATGTACGAACCTGTGTTGTAACATACGAGGACTTGAGACATCGAGAGGTGTTGAATGTATGTTGAGACAAATGTAATTACAAGTAACTTGTACATTTTACGTTATGTATTACAAGTTACATGTTTGTCATCAATCAAAACAAACGAGACTGTATAGTTTAAATATCGTAATATTTGCACTAACAGATACCTAGTGCCATTTGTTTCTTGGAGAACCAAGAAGTCAGACAACAACACGTGAAGGTAAAAATGCCACTAGTACTCTTTCGATCCATATAATCTCCCACATTATCAGAGTCGGCATATACTATAGTTTCTATGTCAGTCCCCTCAGGATACCATAATCCTAATGCATAGTGCCTTTAATATATCGGAAGATACGTTTAACCAATTCAAGGTGAGAAGTTTTGGGATCTTCTTGGAAGCGAGCACAAAGGCAGACATTAAACATGATATCGGGGCCTACTTTCCATTAGGTATAACAAGCTTTCTATCATACCTCTATATTTAGTGCTATCTAAGGATTCACCTTCTTCATCTTTGGTGAGCTTTGTGTCCATATCCATGGGTGTTTTCATAGGCTTAGTATCTTCTAATCCAAACTTTTTAAGCATTTCCTTAACATACTTAGATTGATTAAAGCATATTCCATCTTCTAATTGTTTTATGCGTAGTCCAAGGAAGAAGTTGAGTTCACCCATCATGCTCATTTCAAACTCGTCATGCATGATTTTTGAAAAATAATCACACATGTTTTGACAAGTTGATCCGAATATAATGTCATCGACATATATTTGGACGATTATGATGTTAGAATCTTTCTTCTTAGTGAAGAGAGTGTTATCTACCATTCCCATTGAGTAATCATGTTTAAGAAGAAAAGCTTTTAACCTATCATACCATGCTTTAGGATCTTACTTAAAACCATACAAAGCTTTCTTTATTTTATAAACATGATCGGGTTTTTCAAAGTCAATGAATCCAGGAGGTTGTGCTACATATACCTCCTCAGTGATGAAACTAATTAGGAATGCAATTTTCACATCCATTTGGAATAACTTAAAATCTAATGCACTAGCGTAAGTGAGTAATATCCTAATGGACTCTAATCTGCCTACGGGTGCGTAGGTCTCATCATAATCAATTCCCTCTTGCTGATTATACTCTTGTGCTACTAACATAGCTTTATTTCTAGACACAACTCCATTTTTAGCTTATTTCTAAATACCCACCTAATTCCTATTATGATTGTGTACTTAGGTCTCAGTACTAACTCCCAAACATCATTAGACTTAAATTAATTTAATTATTCTTGCATTGCGATGATCCAACTTTCATCTTTCAATGCTTCATTGTTCTTAGGCTCAATGATTGAAACAAAGCAAAAGAAGTTGCTCTTTTCTTGAGCTTGTGATCTAAGTGTTCTGTGGTTTAAATTTCCTATGACGTTGTCTAAAGGATGAGTTTTAGATTCCTTAATGTTGGTAGTTTCGCCTATCTAAGTGTTCTTTGGTCTCGCAGATAACAACGTGATTATATTTCAAAAAATGATTTATGAGTGTTCATGTATTAATTCATTTTAGGTGACTTTCAACCCATATAACCTGTTTCCTTTTGTGTAAAGAAATTTAGATATGTTCGAGATCATATGTAGCTCAAATCGCGATTCATTTACAATGTAAATATACCTTTCATGGCCTTTTTGCTAAAATCAAGTCTGTTCTTATCGGTATTTACAATACACATTTGGTAAAAATGTAAAATTATCACACTTTATGATAGTTGGAAGTTGTATGTAGTTCCGTATGTGATATAATTATAAATCATTTAGGTGCCGTTTGGTTAGTGGTTTTTTATGATAACTTTGGACTCAAAGTTAAAAATTCTTGTTTGGATGATTAAAGTGGGTCCAGAATTTGGAGTTGAGTCCCTTATATCCGACGTGCACCAAAGTCAGGTAGGTAGATGAGAATATCAAATATGTGGGCCCTATTTTAATCACAATCACAAATTCTCAATTTATTGATTTTTTTAATAATAAATTTTGATTTTATATAATTTAATAAATTATAAATAATTATTTATATATTTTATAATATATTTTCTCTCTCCTACATTTAATCCAAATCCAAATCGTAATCCAAATTCTAATCCAAATCCAAATCCTAATCCTAAACCCATTTACAAACCAAACGGCCCTTAGTACATGGGTTGAATTGTTACACCCAAAATGTACTATATAGTAAAATTATATGTAACATGATGATCGACAAAGTACTGACATTAAATAACAATCAATCATCGAATAACATCATTTAAACAATCCACACAACACACATGTATGCCTAGGATTCCAATACGACGTCTTTCTAAGACTCTGAAAATCTCAAGCACAAACAAATAAGTAAGTAGTAAATAAGTCTGCTTATGCTAATTGATAATACTCATACATGATCATCAAAATTTTGTAGCAGAAGAATATGATTTCTTGAGCTTGTGAGTTTGATTCGGAACTTTTACATTGGTAGCCAATCCTATTGATTCGAGAAAGCAAATCATATACCAACACAAATCGATTTGCCACCATTCTAACCCATGTCGAGCTGAGTACTCAAAAGCATGGTGATTGTTATGCCACCCTTCCCCGAAGGTAACCATTGCCACCCACCTATATTTAATATATCGCGGTTAACCAGTGTTTTCGATCGATAACTATATATTTAAAATAAAAAGTTAGAAACATACCAATTATTTTTAGACAAATCATCGGTGTTCCAAGCTCGTTTTCCCCATATATGACATGCCGAGTTCACTAGACACGTAACATGGAGACCCCATGTGTTCCTCACACCCTACAAGCCATGTACTAGTAATTTGTATTAGACAGTCAATTAGATTTGTAGATTATATCTTGTTAGTTGGCCTACGATAATGATCAACTAACATAATCTAATCTACTGTTTACTAATAGGATATGTATGCTTATATATAACATCTCTCAGAAAAAATATATTAAAAGTTATTTCGAGCATTACCATAATCCAAACAAGGTAGGGAAAACCACCCCAAGCATAAACAAGTGCTCCAAGTCCAAATATATGCCAAGGGTATGTTCTTTTGATGAATCTATAGAACGCTTGGCTCTTTAGATCTTCTACGTTCTTACGCTCCTGATACTGAAAAATGAATGTTTTTCTAAGTACTAAAGCATCTACAATGTACTATACCACTCTATCAATAACAAGAAAAAGTACTTTCTTTCTTCATGATTTCGTATGTAGTTTGATGTTTAATAATAGAATTGCGCAATAAAAAAATGTTCAGTGTTTAATTTTTATCTTGATAATATTTATGGTTTCTAAAAAAGGATAATTAGGGTTTCACCAGAATGGGACGAATGGACGATACTAGGATGGTGGGCCTCAATCAAGAATGGGACTATCTTCTTGTTCAATATTAAAAGCCAACACCTTTGTTAGTGTTCCTATTTAATGGTTACTGAGAAATTGTGACCAGCTCCAACAACTAAATCTTGAGTTTTAGCTATGTCAACTACAAAGATACTAAAGTAAGCTATGTACTTTGTTTTAAAACGAATAAAGATATGCATCTTTTTTGAAATTAGTGTATACATATAGTAGTTTCATTTTTGTAGTTTGATTGTTTACTTTTTCTTTAGTAACATTGTATCTTATATCTGTGTAAAAGAGATTAGAAAAGGTCATGATGTAAGTTATATGTGAAGGTGCAAAGGCATTCACCTTTTCCATAATGTAGCCGCTGTCGAAGATCCAACCCATGTGGCTGAACCAAAATCCGTAAGTGGGAGTATGTGGATCTTTCTCTTTCTCCACATATTGATGGTGATACCTATGAATGCTTACCCAATATATCGGATCCCTCTACACCAAAAATGAAAATCAATAGTTGTGTAAGAGTTACAATCAAAGTCTTATACATAAAAACAAAATGAAATACTCACCAAGAAACATAAATAAAAACTACTCGTAACGAACCTGGAGAGCATGAACACCTAAATAAGCGAATGTGTATTCAAGCCATTTTGGTAGCTTGAGACTATGGTGAGCTAGAAGCCTATGGTAACACATAGTTATACCAAAAATACCCGTTAAAATGTAACTCATAAATGTGATCCAAAAAGCACCCCAAGTGAATGTAAATGGTGCGAAAAGAGCCAAAACATGGAACGAAATAATCACGGAAGCCATTTTGATGTCGAGAGACCTCCATTTACGTCCCCAAAAGAGGTTTCTTTTCCTTGTCACCTCAACATTTGAGAACAATATTTTTCGATGTTTAAGATCTTTTGTATCTTTCAGCACCATCTTAATGGGATACTTTGGAGAATGGCACTACTTTTCCCCTAGCAGATAAACGTTGCACACTGGTACTGGTTATGTGGTGAAGGCAAACCTACATATACTTTGAAGAATGGTACTGGTTATGTGGTGAAGGCAAACCTACTGGTTATATAGAGGATGTCAAGCTTGAAGTATTAATGTGCATACATACATATATTTTATTATATTCAGTGTGCTTCGTCCTAAAATGGCCTAAACCTTTTTTCAAACCATGGCACGTACATGTAGGTAAACTATAAAAACTGATAATTTTTATACAAGGGTGCATGGGTTTTGGGGTAAAATGTCACATATATTATGAAAAATAATTAATTTTACACAAACAAGTCGAAGTGAGTTGTATCCTATTTTTATACACGTATCAACAAATTTTTCATAGGCCAAGCCGTAGCTTAGTACGCCCACCTTAATAATAAGAGGTAAATTATACTGTATGGCCAATGTGTTCAAGTAGTCAACTACCCTGATCAAACAGTATAAATTACGAACTTTTTTTATTTATTATTATTTTTCATGATGTTCTTCATGCAATCAGTGTCACCTGTAACTCTTTTTAATGTTGGTAACAATATTAGAGCATCCACAATGGGTAAAATAACTAAAAGCTTTTTACTATTATACCAAGTCTTTATAAGAGCTTTTTTGCATTGTGATATAAGGTTTTACAATAGCTTTTCAAGAATTTTTAAAAAAGACTTGACCAACTCCAAGCTATTGCTAAAAACTACAAGTCATTAAATGAGTTTACATTAAATGCATCAAGTCTTTAAAGACTTGATACATTGTAGATGCTCTTATTACAGAGGCTATAGTTTTTTTTAGTAAAGTTATAGCCTATTTAATAATATTGCAGTTCGTTCTCACTCTTTCATTCAATCTTAACTACGAAAAACTATCACTTTTAATATTTATTTTATTTACACATCTTCTTTTACGAGTAAATTTAGAAAAAGTAATTGCATGCAGATGATATTGATTAACGATAAGAAGCATCGTTAAGAGCGTTAGGTATGTGGCATGCCGTTTTTATTTTGTTAAATCAGCGCTACCTCAACATTTCACATTTCACATTCACACAAAAAATATCTCATATGCAGTGACTCAAGCCGTTTACATGTCATTTGCTACTTTGAGCCCCTACCAATTTTTCATTTTTTAAACAAATTAATTTTTCATTCATTAATAAAAATACGACTTATTATACGAAATTAAATTAAAAAAACATAAAAAAAAGAAGTTAAAAAAATTAGAAAATACATACGAAAAAAAATTAAAAACAATACGAAACTTAAGAGCTTGAGCCTACGTTATCTTTGAAATACTTTTCCACTATTTCATCCTTTTGCACGTTGATGATGTAGGCTCGGGTTTTCGACAAACCGTCGGTATCAGTCAAGAGAAACTTCAATTCTTCCAATATTTGTATTACCCGGTCATTCTCCCTCGCCGCCTCGTATGCCACTTGAGCGGCTTATCGTTGAAGTCCAAACTCATTTTGCATAACATCCGTAAATTCCGGCTGGTTATTTCCCGCGGTGCTTGACGAGGTTTCCAATTTTGTTTTTTACAGGGCGTGGTTTGCCCGGAGGACGTAGTCTCGGATCATCGCCGAATAGCTCTGCATGTCCAATGAGATCAACCGGTTCAACGTGGTCAGGCGAATCCTACTTGGCGTGTTTTTTCAATATTTCACACGCCCTGTCTTGAGTAAATGGTTTACTTCACGTTCGGGACTCATCACGATATGTTTTCCTAACATGGGACAAAAGATCAACTTCGTTTTCCCCACTTCAACTCAAACATTTTAAACATTTGTAGATAACGTTGAACTTTTGACAATTAGGGTTCAACATTGCCCACTTCCCCGTCAACATATTCTTGATAGGTTTGTGATGTGAAAATTTGTAGAACTCGAAAAGAACTTTGTTCCAAAACTATTCGTCCTTTTGATCATTTTTGACTTGGTTATCCACTAACATAACACTCGGCTAATACAGTTTCCTCCTTCGTCGTCCAACAAGAATGAGCTCGTGTGGGTTCATCGGTATTGTCGGGTACCTTGATTGTGTTACGTTTTGCGACTCGTTTCCTTTTCTTCGTAACTTTTCTTCGCGAGACGTGGTCTCGGATGGTGGTGGCATCGATTGTGTTTGTTGTGGTGGATTTTGTTGAAGATTTTGAAATTGTTGGTTAAGCATTTGATTTTGTTGATATAATTTATGTTGTTGATATAGTTGTTCGAGGGTGTATGGCAACATAGAGTATTTTTACCAAACGGAGGAAAATTGGGTTGTTGTTCGAGGGTGTATGGCAACATAGTGAGTGTCCCGACGAAGGTGTCGGAGAGTTTGACGAGGACGATTGTTGCGACATATTGAGAATATTGTTGAAAAATGGACCGTTAGGGTGTTGAGTCATTTTTTTGAAAATGAAAATGAACGTAAATATAATTTTGTGTGCAAAGAAATAAAAGTGGAGATAGAAGTAATTGTATGTAAAATTAGTTGTATATTTGGGTTTATATAGAGTGGTAAATTGGTATAGTTTTAATTTAGATTCTTTTCTTTTAAGTTAGTTGTTGGAGGCAAAACAGTCAAAAAAAAAAAAAAAAAAAAAAAGAGATGAGTAAATGTGTAATTGGCGTGAGGTGAGTTGATTCACTTGAGAAATGGCGAGCGATGGTTCCAGTGCAGTGGTCACGTCAGAATGGCGAGCAACATGTTTCTCGTAAAAAAAACTGCTATTGTATTATTTGGCGGTTTGACCATGTCTATTGACTTAAGGTATTAAACATGCCACATTTTCAACTCTGGGGTAGTAATAGTTATTCATAGTAAGGATCAAATGAAGAGAGTGCATTCCAACTAGAACCGTACATTTTAGCTGAACCTACAAAAATTGACATATTTCTCTATTATATCTCCCTCTCATATAAAATGTGTGGCTAAAAGTCATTTTCATCATTCTTATTTAATTTTTGTCTTCTAACTTGATGCCCTTCCTAGCTAGTTTTCTAGTAATAGTTTAGAGTAGTATAATAGCTTATTGACCAAGTTAAATAGTATTCGTGCAGTCGTGCTAAACTATATTTTAAGAAAAGCCCTTTCACATAGCGGTATTCGTGATTGATGTATTTATGTGATATATATTGTATAAAGCATAGATGTCTTCCAAATGAAGAACTCTACTATATTTTAGAATTCTTCATATGCATGAGAAGGATTGAGGATATGACACTTACAACATGAGTTAAGATGTTAGTGGCTTTATTTCCATTGCCAATGAACGTCTTATATGTGTATTGTGTTGGTATATACTAAAGTAGTTGTATGCATAATTTGGGATCATAAATGGATGGATGTAAAGGAAGGAAAAATAATAGAAGGAATGAACATTTTTTTATGCTTTATAGATTGTTTAATATAAAAACTGCATATAACTTTAAATTTCATAGAATTTATTACCTGTTGTCCACAAAGTCAAGGTGATGATAAATTAACAATGATCTCTTCACAATGATAACCGACCAATTTGGTTTTACCGGCTTATTGTACGCTCGTGAATCTGTATCCTAGGAAAAAAGAGTCATTAATGTAAGGTAGCAAGTAACAACTACTCTTATGATAAAATATTAATGGGCTTTTATACCTCTCTTGTGTCTTATCCTACTTCTGTATTTCTGTCTGGGCTAGCCGTCCAATATTAGGAGTGCGCAGTAAATTAAAAAAACGGACCACACATATAAAAGGCCGATCTTTCTTGAAATACGTCGTAGTAATTTCTAAAAATAGCAGAAAATCATGGCATTTACCATGTAGTTATATTATGTTAACCCAAAGATCCAAACCGAATAGTTCAAAATCTTAAAACTTTAGTTGTAGCCAGGGCTGTTTCATAAATCGGCGAAATTTTTAAAGTCCATGTACGAAATTATATAACGAGGCATTTCGTTAAGCAATATTATATATAAAGTGTCACCGTTTATAAGATATAATGTCATTAGTTCTCTAAACGTTCTAACATACTACGCATTTAAGATATTTTCCCATCTAAATATTTTTTTCTTCGTGAAAAATATGTCTACACATGCATATAATTATTAAAGGGACAAATTTTGAGGCCTTAAAATTTCTGAGGCCTTGAGTGATCGCTCACCTTGCACACCCTCAAAGACGACTCTGGTTATAGCTAGGCGTATCTCACGTCGCCTACGCCTAAGAGAAATATTGGGGTGAAGATTGAGTCACACTAGGAGTGTTCTAAAGTGTTCTGAATGAAAATGGACACCAAGTGTAGCTTCCAAGCCAGACAGAAAATATCACTACCAGGGCCGTCTCGTGAAATTCGGAGGCCCTGTGCCGTACTTTGAATGGGGCCCTTAATTCAGCTCAAATTAAATCATACGTAAAATTAACAAATAGTAATTTCATTATGCATTGCTTTTTGATATTGATTAATTAATAGCTTACTAATCTTTTTATTCTAATATAGATATATAGTTTTCTTTCTTTTCAACCTTTACAATAATCCACAAAGTCCAATAATTTCAAAGATTTTATATTGTAAGATGCTTTGTAGTATTTTTCTTTTCCGAAACTATATCATACAGTATATTTCAACTTTTTGGACCGCTATTCCGCAAATATAGTGTGTTTTTTCATGTTCAGACTTTCTACAAATTTGAAACAAGGATAGGAAAAAAAAATATAAATTACAAAGACAGGGGCTCTTTTAAAACCCAAAGAAAATACTGGTCTAAAAAGACAAAATTGAAAGCTAGGCCCCAGTTACATCTCTCATCACTTTGGGATTATCTTCCCTAACAAAACCCAAAACGCCATTGTTCTCTGTAAACACGCAATGTGTATTTTTTTGTTATGTTGAAAAAATCTTATATTCTTCATTCCAAATAATCTATTAACACGATCAAATCCTCCAAAAATGTATTTATACCTTAGTGATATTTAAAAAACCGGAGGCCCCTGAAAAATGGAGGCCCTGTGCGGTTGCCTATGCCGCACATGCTCAAATCTGGGCCTGATTGGCAGAGTTTTACGAACATAGAATGCATTATGCATGTTTACTCCTTACTCCTTATTAGATCGTATATATTCAACTTCTTGATAGAACTTGATTTTAAAAATAAACTAACAAGAAATCACAAATATGTTAATAATAAATACATTCAATAGTAAGTAGTACTCCGTACTTGTTTTTAGTACATGGATTCTCTGGCAAATCGCCCTTGCCTAGATTGCAACAACAAGCATTCAAGTTGAACGTTTGCCCTTCGTTTTTCAGCAGGGCCGTCTCGTGAATTTCAGTGGCCCGTGCTATTATTATAAAAAGGCCTTTAAACACACACATAATATATATATGTATAAGTAGTGCATGAATTAATTAAACTCGAGTCTCATATTATGTTCATATATATAATAAAAGTGCATAAATTTAGTGGTCCTCGTCAAGCGATGGTCCTGTGTAATCGCACCTTTTGCACTCCTTTAAAGACGGCCCTGTTCTTCAGTATTATCCTTTTAACTTTTGAGATTGTCTAACGGTTGTTGCCTTGAAGGCAATGGTTAGGGATAGTATATAAATAAATATTGAGTTTATTTAATTATTAATTATATTTTATTAAGGTAATTTATATGTGTAATTTTTATGTATTAAATGAAATATTTAATTTTAAAGGAAAGTTTGTAGATAATAATAACACGTTAATCATTGCCTTTGGGCACTCGTTGGACAAACCTTTAACTTTTTAACCCAAATCATACACATTTATACTTTACCTTTTATGTATGGCCTGTTTACCTTTTATCTTGCTCCAACCTTCGGTATACATACTACACGTAAACTTATCACACACTAAACACATAACAAACATACACAATCCACTCACAGGTTCTCTCTCGTCTCACTTACTTTCGCGACCACCGTCATTGTCGTCTGCCAAGGTCACAACAATCTTTTGTTTGAGTAGGTGGTCTCGGTGGGCTAGGTGGTTTCGGTTGGTTTTGAAGGTTTTGATATTATCGTTGTGTTTCATATCGCTGTTCTCTCTCGTCTCACTTACTTTCGCGACCACCGTCATTGTCGTCTGCCAAGGTCACAACAATCTTTTGTTTGAGTAGGTGGTCTCGGTGGTCTAGGTGGTTTCGGTTGGTTTTGATGGTTTTTTGTTATCGTTGTGTTTCATATCCACATCTCACCACTCACCACACCTCAACTTCTACCAAAATCCACACCGCCTCGCTGCCGTCGTTGTAGCTATAACTGGTTGACCACAAACCACAACTACCACAGCCAAACGACCATCTTTGAAAACACAACAACAAAAAATTGAACAAGAACAAAATGAACACCTACCCAGACCTCCTTAAAGAAGATCTTGAAGACGTATGCTTGCTACTCAGTTATCGAGAGCAAAAATAACCAAAGAAGGTTCAACCATGATCTTGGTGAAGATAAAATCAACAAAAGTTTTTGTTTAATGTTTCGCATTCTAAGTGTTAATACAAATAAGCTATATTTTACGATCTTCTAATGTTTTGTCAATAACAAACGTAAAATCATTTTAACGAAACAAATAAAATATGTAAAAGGTTTGAGCCAATGGTTTACTAACACACTTTTACTAAACATATTAAAACTATATCAAAACATGTGTAGTATATAAGTTATATAAAACCAAAGACATTTTTATATAAACACTAACAAGTAATATTGTTTACATCTTATATAAATGCATATGTATAACAACTAGTGTTTACATGATATAGAAATACTTTTTATATATTGTAATGGGTAAAGTAATGGGTAAAAACCAAAGTCCATGACCCATGATCCATTGACTAGGTACAATGAATGTTGTTGGGTAAAAACCAAAGTCCATGACCCATAACCCATGATCCATTGACTATGTATAATGAATGTTGTTGGGTAAAAACCAAATCCATAACCCATACCCATGGAGCATGATCCATAACCCATGACCCATTGCATGACATCATGCATGAAGTCATGTTGGGTATTATCCATGATCCATGACCCAAAGTCCATGACCCATGACCCAAGATCCATAACCCAATGACTAGGTACATTGCATCTGGTTGGATATCCATAATCCATTACCCATAACCCATAACCCATAACCCGGTTTGCAACCCGAAATCCGGAATAAACTGACCCAGTAGCCGGATCCCTGGGTTTGCACTAGCCCGATCCCTCTGAGGAGGGATCCGTGGGAACCGTGGGAAAGTAGACAAGTTTTGTCTATAAATAGTGAGCCATTTGTCTCTTGCTCACTACTACTTCACATAAACTTTCTCCCAGTATTTTAACATCTCTAACCACTGATCCAAAGGATCATTCTATGTAGTTTTATGTTTGTGTGATTCTCTAGGTTCTTCTTAAAGGCGAGATCACCACCTCTTGAAGATATGCAAGCTCAAGTCATGAGTTGCTAAGCTTCGTCATCACTAAAGTGTATCTTGTTGATAGTTCTTTCCTCCCTCCATAGAAGTGTTGTGTTGAAGGCATTGGTGAAAGGTGCCAAAAGGTCGTATTGAAGGCATTAGTGAAAGGTGCCAAAGGTGTACATTCGATATGGTGCATCGATGTACAAGTTAGATAGTTTGGGTTAAAAGATGTTGATATCCTTCTAGTATTGTAACAAGGAGTGTGTCTCCTTTGGGGTAGTTGTGTTGTGGTGTAGTGTTGGGTAGTAGTTCCTCCTTTGTAATGGAACTCGGTATCTAGCCTGGTACCGGATAAAGTGTAGGCGACGTTGTGATAGGTTTGGTTCTACCTCGTGGAAGAACTCGGTGTCTGGCCTTGTACCAGATAAAGAGTAGGCGACGTTGTGAAGGCTTTTCCGACACATTAAGGAGCTTGTGTTGTGCAGTGCTTAAGAACTATCAAGTGCGATACCCGGGGAGTGGAGTACGGCAAGGAAGGTGTCCTTGTAGCTGAACCACTATAAATACTCGTGTTGTGGTTTTGTGTTCCTTTACTCTTTATACTTGCATTACTTACTTATATGCTTATCTATCAATATCTTACACACACATTAAATAGATTGACATAAGTCGATCTAAATAGTTTAAAACGACCTTTTAATCGGTAAAACTATTCAACCCCCCTTCTAGTTTTTCACAATTGGCATCAGAGCTTCGTTACCAAGTTTCTTAGAGTATATTATACTTTAAAAACTTGATGCGATCCATGTATGTTTGAAAACTACAAAGAAGGAAATTTTTAAAACAAAAAGTCATGTTTTAGAAATTCTTATACTTTAAACTTTGTATAGTGATAGATCATTCTAACAGTTTTTATTTGAGAATTCTTCATACTAAGATTCGTTCAATGACTTCGCTCCATCTAAATGAAAAATGAAGTCAACACCTAAAGAAGAATCCAAAGTAGTTATGATTTGCTTTTACAAAATACGATTAGTTCTTTTAAAAGCTCATGAAGTATTTCGCGTCTATGATTTTCAAAAATCATAAAAAGATTATATAGCAAAGGTATGTTCTTCTAACTATAAATAGTTAATCTAAAAACATACTAATTGTTTGTAGATAAATTGATAATATATGCTTCTAAATTATATTACGTAATATTATAAATTTTATTACATATACTATGAAAAAGACTCGTAATTTTAATGCTTAAACTTCAATATCACTATTTTTCCAAAAAGTCATTCTTCATATTAAACACATCATGAGCAATATTATTCTTGGTTGATCTCCATAAACAAAACTATAAACTTGTCATTATACATCTTTACCTCGTAAAAAAATTTGGCTAATCAAAAGTTTTGATCCATCATTTCTCACATAGAGATATTGGCATTGCATTAGTAATCTATGTCAATATCGTGTGAGATGAAAGTCTCATGCACGGTTTTGATTACCCCTCTGATTCGTCACCCGCTGAGCTAACGTCAAGATGTATTCGAAACTTTCCATATCATGATAAAATAGAATTTTAACATGATTCTTAGTTTCCCGACTTATGACTTACTCGTAAAAAGGAACCTCGTCAAAAGTGTTTTGTCAACACGAAGACTCGTCAAAACCTTGTACCATAGACAAACCCTAAAATATAGAGCTAAACCATTGACAAAAATCAAAATCAAAAACTCCCGTGTCAAAATTATCAAAACCACTCAAACTATTTTCTCTGCTAAACTGCCGGATCCCTAAATTTTAACTAGCCGGATCCCTTTTGCAAGGGATCCGTGGGAACCGGCACATCAGTAAAACAAAATAAGTGTTTGATAATCACTGTGCACTTCTACTCCTCACTTTACTCTTTCACATACGAACATAAACCCAGAATTACTGTTCCTATGAGATCTTTCTTCATCATTCCAAGGAATTCAATCACTTGTGTAAGTATTATCTTCACTACATTGTAATTTCCACTATCTAGTTCCTTGTAGTACAATTTTTACATCTTGAGAACTTTGATTCAAGTGGGTTTGTCATAATTTGCTGTCACATTGTTTTCTAAGATAACTAATCAAAGAATTAACATTGTTAATACAAATTAGAACTCACAATGAATTCAAAAGAGATGCGTTGAGAAAAAATTGTGATGAACCTCAAAAAGGAACTATTCACTTAATTAACACCAGATTGTGGTTTTGGTGTTTAGGATTAATCATGCCAAGATCTAAACAACAAGATTACCAAGATACGGCTCATTACATACCAATGCACCATCGAAAGGAAGGTCTTGACCCTCAAGATCGAAAAGATTTCAAAATGCTGCAAAAGCGGTTGTTTCATGAAGGCCGTGTGGTCGATCAATCCTTTCTCAATAATACTGACAATCCCGAGGTCTTTTCGGCAATCAACTTTCAGTGTCTCCTCAACATCCACGAACAAATATACCCCGTATTTGTTCTTGAGTTCTACAAAAGCATTAGGATCATAAGGAATGATGACGGAACTCACAATGAATTCAAAAGAGATGCGTTGAGAAAAAATTGTGATGAACCTCAAAAAGGAACTATTCACTTAATTAACACCAGATTGTGGTTTTGGTGTTTAGGATTAATCATGTCAAGCTCTAAACAACAAGATTACCAAGATACGGCTCATTACATACCAATGCACCATCGAAAGGAAGGTCTTGACCCTCAAGATCGAAAAGCTTTCAAAATGCTACAAAAGCGGTTGTTTCATGAAGGCCGTGTGGTCGATCAATCCTTTCTCAATAATACTGACATTCCCGAGGTCTTTTCAGCAATCAACTTTCAGTGTCTCCTCAACATCCACGAACAAATATACCCCGTATTTGTTCTTGAGTTCTACAAAGCATTAGGATCATAAGGAATGATGACGGAACCATCTCAATTGCCTTCATCATCAATGAGCACAACTACACCTTAACCCTTGTTAAGTTTGCCCGGATTCTTCGCATTCCTCACCATGGAGTATGCATATATTCCAATGAATGGTCACTAGCCAAGCTTCATGACATGGTTGATGATCACGAAGTTTATTTCACACCCTTCCCTAAACCGGACACGGTGAGAGATATCGTCTTTATTCAAAGAGCCTCCCCAACTCGAGTAACTAGGAACTCAAAGGTCATCCATCGGAATCCCTTCCAAATGGAACTTTCGAAGATGTTCCCTCTCTACAAGAATGGGAACAAGTTCTTAGGGAGAATGTCCTTTGCTTGGTTGGAAACAAGGATCATCCTAACACATGTCTAGTTTACATGATTTATTGCCTTGTCAACTTAACTCTTTTCAGCCTCGCATACTACATGGTCAAGCGGATGGCTAGCATTTCTAAGATAGATAAGATGGTGCTACCATATGGTATGCTCCTTACTCGCCTAGCTAACTTTGTCTTTGCCTTAGAACCCTCTCCCTATACGGATGACCACTTCTTCTGAAACAAAGTCACGGTACCTCTATCCGATGAGAAAACGTCGAGGTTCATGGTTGGAGGTAAAATACCTCATCCACCAACGAACTCATCCGAGGAGACGGAGGTAGAAGGAAGAAACCCCATAGGCAACTACCATCTTGACCTCGTGTCTTACATTGACCAATTGCCGGACATTCCAAGCCCTTCCCAAGAGTTCCAACAAACGAAGGGGATGTTCAAATGCGTTGCCAATTTTCTAATGGGGAAGAAGAAGAAATGAGATGGAAGATTGAGGGGATTGAAGGTGAAGCTTGAGGGGTTTGAAGGAGAAACTTGAGGGTAATGGGAGGTAAGGTCAAGGACCTTAATTTGAACAATGTGATGTAACATCTTAAACAATATTTCTTTTATCTTATAACTCAGTAGTACTTGATGGTATGACGATAAACAAGAACATCTTAACCTAGGATAACATAATAGGAATTTTACGACTCTTTGATATCATATCAAAAAGTCGGCCTTTCTTCTAATTGCATGCTTATATGTTACTTTTACATGCCATGCTTGCTATGCTTTACTTACATACATGAATGCTTGATGTAGAAATCACTAGGTTTGAAATTCGATGTGCGGTGCAAAATCTTGCACGCGTTTTGTGAAGGAAATGGTCCCAGAAGCCGGATCCCTGGGCTATAACTAGTCGGATCCTTCACATGAAGGATCCGTGGGATCTTGGTGGACAGAAATGGATTTTTAACACCTTCACATCAATCCAACCTTCCAGGCCTTATTAGACTAGTTAAACATGATACATTAGGTTCACTTAAGTCCCCTTTAGGCTCAGATGATCCCACATCCACTCATGGATGACTTAAGATCACATTCAAGGTGTTTTTGATTTATCATTTCTTCAAAACTCACCATTTTTTTGCTCCAATGCTTACACATTGTTTCTCTCATCTCAAAACACCTAGTTTGATATTTCTCTCCATTTTAGCAAATTGATTTTAGTCATTTTTATCTCAAAATAGGCTAAAAACTAGTTTTTCATTTCTTGTGATTTTTAAGAAATTTTCCAAATTTTCTTTAAGTCGCCATATGATCTCTAGGATCATTTGACATCAGTTGACACTCTTAAAGTCTTAATATCATGCTTAACCACTTATGTGCATGCATAAAAACTCCATTCCATTATAAAAACCATCATTAGATATCTTCACTCATTATGTTTAAACATTTAAAGTCCTATACCATTTAAGACATTTTAGGGAACCTAAACACTCAAGATATATAGGTACTAGACCTTTGTAGAACATCATCACTCCATTTTCTTTCTCTCTTAAGATGGATCCCTGGATTTCAACTAGACGGATCCCTAATGTTAGGGATTCGTGGGAACCGGCTCTACAGAACAGTTGAAATTCACTCAACTTATCAATTTCAAACTCTCTTTGGTAATCTAAACACTTCACTTTACCTTAAATGACTCCCTAGGAAAGACCAACACTGTAGTTGACCTTAGTACATGCTAAGAAACTTAGTGGTCTAAACTTTAATTCACTAACCTAATCTCATCTTTTATAAACCAAGTGTACTTGTGTTCTCAAACCACCATTCAAAATCAGTAGCTAAAACACACCTTACATCCTACTTTTCACCATGACTAAAGCATCTAGTACAACCTCATCAACCAAAGGTTCCTCCAAGAAAAATGCTCATGTTGTACATGAAATTTCTTCAACCGTCAAACACTATAATTCTTCCTCAACAAACTCAACTAACCAAAGCTAGGAGAACCGCTCGAATTAGCATACGACCATGTGGTTTAAAAAGACTTTCACCAAACACTACCATACCCTCTAAACCAAACACACCTAGCTCCACTAAAACACCTAAACCATCATTTCTAGAACCTAGATTACACTCTTTCACCACACCTCTTTCACATCCAAACCTTTACTCCTTAGAAGACTCACCACCTAGGACTTCTCATTCACCATCCTTATCATTAAATGAGGAACAACCTTTACACCAAAACATTGATGATGGAACGTCACCAACACCCGCATTCTACTCACCTCCACCATCAAATAGTCCATCCTTGAGTACAAGGAATCACCAATCTCAAAGACCAGACCATATGGACCTCCTTATTTCCATCACCAACCCATACATCACCACCTTCATTCTTAGTTGAACCCCATCCCACTTCACTTAACTCACCTCCACAAATCCCTCTATTATTTGTGGAACCTTCATCCCTCTCACCCGATATTTCACCTTAAAACATTCCATCGCCAATACCTCCATCTCATACTCATGACAATAATTGCTCTAATTGTCAACATACCCAAGGGTTAGATCAAGAGGTACGAAATGAGTTACATTTCATGTTTAATCATCTCCTTGAATGATTTGACCAAATCAACAAATCTACTCGTCCTTATAACTTAGGAATACAAGCACAATGGTGCTCTTCTCTAGTCTTAGGCAAAACTTAGAATTGTTAGAAAATGTACTACATGTTTGTATCATTTCTTAGTTTTAGAAATATGTGTATCATTTCTCATGTTATATTGAATGAAACTACATGTTGTATGTTATATAGTTATGAGAATAGGTTTGGTGCTATAATACATAACTTATTTGGATGTTAACATCACTTTTTAAATCTACATTGCTGTCAAAAGAATGCAGGTACACGGTTCGCTCAAAATTTTCCTAGACGGATCCCTCACAGAAAGGATCCGTGGGATCTGTGCAACAGAAACATATTTTCTCACTAATATGAATCTCATTTGCAGGAAACTATGCACTATATACTTGTTTTCTAACTTTTGTTTTGTAAATTTTCAAAATACACATGAAGACTTTGACACCCTCAATCAAGGGGGAGCTGTGGAAAACTAAAAGGGGGGGGGGGGTTGAATAGTTTTGCCAATTTTACGTTAGTTTCAAAAACTTTAGATTCGTTAATATGTGAGATCTTATAGATGTAGAGAAAGTATATATCTAATGATAAAGCAAGTAAATAAAGTAAAGCGAAGGGAAAGAAAAGACACAACCGATGTATAGTGGTTCGGCTACAAGGACACCTTCCTTGCCCTACTCCACTCCCCGAGTCACCTACTCGAGAGTTCAAGCACTATGTCAACAAACTCCTTCACTTGGCGGAGAAGCCTTCACAACGTTGCTTACACTTTTTCCGGTACAAAGCTAGATACCGAGTCCGTAACACGGTGGACCAAACCAACACGACTATTACACAACAAATATGTGAAATATCAAATACAAGATCTTTGCTATAGAAATCTTGCGGAGTGACAAATCAATCAAGGACCCCTTGCTTGGATGATTTGTAGAATGCTCGTGATCTCGCCTTAGAGAAGGACCTATATGAGGATCACAATAGAAAGAAAGAAGAACAACTCTCTAGATCAAGTGATCTATATGTTAGAAGAGAATGAGAGTGTTTGAGAGATTTAGTAAGAAGAGGGGTAAATTAGAATGAAGAAATGGCTCTCTATTTATAGGCAAAAATCTTCACTGTTCCCCGGATCCCACGGATCCCTTCCACTTAGGATCCGTCTAGTGTAATCCTAGGGATCCGTGGAACGCTCCTCTTTGTCCATGGGATTTTTGGTTATGGGTCATGGGTTATGGGTTGGTCCATGGGTTTTCTTTAGATTCAATGTATCTAAGTATGCATTGTATCTAGCCAACTTGGGTATGGGTTAAGATCCATGGGTTATGGTTTTTACCCATCCTAATAAACTATTACAGCAAATGCTTAATTATTACATTTTTGTATTTAAATGGCTATATGTAAATGCTTTAAAAAAATAACATGTATCCTTATAATTATACTTAAGATAACATTATATTTGTTATCAACAAAACACAAAGAGATCGCAAAATATAAATAAACGTTTTTACGGTTTATTTGTATTAACAATCTCCCCCTTTTTGTTGATGACAAAACATAATGTTATGATGAGTAAAACTTAAGAATAGATGTAATTTTTGAAAGCCCCTAAGTTTTACTTCTTCTCCCCCTTTTTGTCGAAACAAAAAGTTAACCCTTGGAAGAAATAAACGCTAACTCCCCCTTGACGGTAGCTCCCCCTTGTTTGGGGCGTCAAGTGAAGAAAAAAATATAAAAATCCTACAAAAAGAGAGGTTAGTAACATGCTTAAGTAATCTTGTGATTGCCGAGAATCAAGATTGGGAGCCAAGGTATGTAAACAAGGCCTTGTAATAAAACAACAAATTGTAGTGGTTTTTGTGCCACGTACAAGCATGTAAAAATACGAACAAGACTTGTTCTTGAAAATGACTTAAAAAAATACTAAAAATAGAAAATAGTAGTAGTGATTCCTTCCATGCTTGCATAAGGTTATGGATGGAGGTTTTGATGAGTGATGGTATTGATGCGATCAAGGATGAGGTTGAGTATGAAACGCATTTCTTCCCTAACTTCTATTGCGATTTCCCTAGTGGATTAGCAATGTTCACAATGTAAGTGATGTGGGTAATGAGTGCGGAAGTTTTCCGGGTTGTTTTGATTTGAGTTATGCGGAAGATGTGGTGGAAAAATAGGAAAATATTGATTAACATCCAGAATGTATGTAAATGGTGGTGGTAAAGAACCTAGACATTCTTGTAATGTGATGGGAGCTAATGGTGGTGATGTTTCAAGATCTTGAAGAATAGTATTTGGAGATGTGGGGGGTGTTGAAAAGACTATTTCTTTTTGTTTAGGTTGTTTAGATCTTGTTGGAGTCTTAAGGAGTTCCAAAAGAGTGACTTTAGGTGGTGATGAAGTTGGTGTACTTGTTGGTGATGAGGGAGGTGCTATAAAGGAAGCATCTTGTGGTGAGTTGTTAGTTGAGGAAGAACCATTTGAGGTTAGTTTTGCTAAGCAACAAGATCGGATACTAATCCGTGCGGATATCCTAGAGTTTGATTGTGGTATTTTGGATGGTGGTAGTACAAAGGTTTGGGTATCATGAAGATGATTGTTTGTACTAGGTGATTCATCTAAAGGGTTTGTGGATGACATGGTGTATTGTGTTTGTGAGGATGAGATGGATTATGCAAGCATTTTGGGAGTTCTATATATAGAAAAACAAAGCATTGTAATGAATGCTTGACCCAAAATATGGATTAAAATCTAATGATTAGATATGAATTTAAGGCATGTGATCATGAGAACACAAGCATTAAAGAGCATACTCCAAAAAATAAAACAAATGTGGATTTTTCATCCAAAGTAAGAAAAATAGAAGGTAAAAACAGCTTCTGTCTCACGGATCCCACGGATCCTTCCCTTGAGGGATCCGTCCAGCATGAAGGCTGGGATCCGTGGGTCTGGTGATTCAGGCAGCACAAAATTTTCCTTTTGGAAACATTTTTGCCTATTGTGTGCCTATATGCAAACTATTTGGAGTTGCGGTTATCTCGACCTCTAAAAGGAAAATGAAAAATAAACTAGAAGTAGAAAAAGCATCCTATTGAGATAACCCGAAAACACATATTTAGTACATAAGTACGTAATTGAGTGTTTGATAAGGTTTTAAAAGGTACCATTTTGAGGGGTCATTTAAGTCCTTATTTGATCACTTTTGTATCCGTTATTGCTTAATATCGTTCCTTTTCACTTTTTAGGTCTCGTGAAGGCAAAATGCTGGAATGGCACTTATTTGGACGAAAAGGTGCGAATATATGAAGAAAATGGCCAAAGTCGAAATCGAGACACTCACAGTCGCTGAATGTAGAAGGCGACGGCGTCAGGAGCTATTTGCGACGCCGTCGGAGAATTATTGTGACGGGTCAGAACTCAAAACTCATGTTTTCAAGAGACGGCGTCTAGTTGTGAAAGAGTAGGCCGTCGCTACTCAGACGGCCTAGATGCGATCCAGACGACGTCAGAAGCTGAAGAGGACGGCGTCACGGACATAAGGTGACGCCGTCGCAAGGTTAACGTGGCCAAGACGAAACCCTAATGGCGGCGACACGACGGCGTCACTAAACATAAGGTGACGCCGTCGCAATTGTAATCTTATATATAGAATCCGAATTTTTCAGTCTTTGTGTGGAGAGTCTTTGGAGTAAAAACCTAAAACCGAACCTAAGGTGTCTTGTACAGTATTTTAGGGTTTTTAACCCTATCTTACACCAAGATAAGTCTTTGCTTCATTAATTTAATTATGTCTTTGATTATTTGTGTGTATGCTTGCATGTTCTCCATGTCCGGCTAATTTATTTGTGTGTTTGCTTAGGAAGTATGAAACTTAATTATTGAATATTGATTGGTTGTTTCTTATCTTAGTTGATTAATGATCTAGTAATGCGATAGGTCATTCGTTGTGTACTTAATGCTTGATTCATCTTTGTGAACCTTAGAGTATGATTACCTGAGTGATTGTAGGCTAAACCATCCGAAGAGCGCCTTAGAGTAGGAGTCTATAATCTCTAAGTGGATTTGTAGACAAGACCCTTTGGTAAGTTCAAAGAGTTAGGGAGAAGCGCATACCCTACAACTTTAGAAACACAACGCAACTAGGAATAAGACGTGACACTCAACCATCAATAGGAGATAATTAAGGAGTAATACAAACTAAGTAAACACATCTTTAAACTATCATACGAGCACACATTAATTAGACATAGATTCCCACAACCTTAGTTTAGATAATTAGATAATAGTAGAGTAATCGGTAGAAATACCAACCCCCCAAATCCAATACCCGAGATTCGTACCTTTCCATTTTCATAAAATATAAAAAGATAAAAAATAATCTTCCTCAACCTTAACCTTAGCGTAGTAACTCCCTACTAGCATTCCTATTCCCCTAGAGAACGATATCAATACCCGTGGCTTACCCTAATTACTACACTACAACGATTAGGTTCACTGCCTAGGGTGTTATAAAACTTGCTCGAAGAAAAGGAAGTTCCTTTGACCCCGAACGACGCGTGTAGCGTTATCAAGTTTTTGGCGCCGCTGCCGGGGAATAGAATAGCTAGTTAGTAGTCCACCTCGTTTAGGTTTCTTTGCTTGATTCCTATCAAGTAAACTTTTTTTTTTCTCATTTTTAGATTTCTCTTAGTCTATCCCCCTTCTTCGTAACCTTTGTTCGTAACCTCATCACTTTTCATCATGGAAGGTGATAACCCACTACCATTCATCAACATACCACCAAATGACCCGCCAAGAGCCCGTACTCTTGGTGAATACTCAAGACCAAGCCACTTAGGCTATAGGAACACCATTGAGCTTCCCGACCAAGCCCAAACTACGGCCCTGCGATCCGACACCATCCGGTTGGTGCAAAACGGATGTGCATTCCATGGACTTCGTTCCGAAGATCCAAATCAGCATCTGAGGGATTTCCTCAAAATCGTCGATTCCATCGACCTTGATGCTACTACTCGGGAGACCACGCGCCTGCGTCTCTTCCAATTCTCTCTACGGGACCAAGCTAGTAATTGGCTTGAGCGACTTCCCGCCGGCTCCATCTCAAGTTGGGATGATCTTACTTCTCGCTTCCTTGCTCAATTTTTCCTACCGGGGAGAACTACTAAGCTTAGTCGAGACATCTTGACATTCCAGCAGCTCCAAGGTGAGTCTCTTTACAAAGCATGGACTCGATTTATGGAATTACTCCGTAGACTTCCACACCATGGCATTGATCTTTGGCTTCAAATCCAAATCTTCTATGATCATACCGATTTCATCACTCGACGATCCATTGATCGAGCTGCCGGTGGAAGACTCAGCGACTTTAATGCAGAGCAATCTTGGGATATCATAGAGGAGCTCGCCGATCAAAACTACGAAGATTGGAGTGAATCTCCCGAAACTCCGATTAACGTAGTTAATGCCATATCCACTCCTCCTGAATCTCCCGATACACTCGAAGAGCAATTGAGTGCCATCGAGAGAGGAATTGATTATCTTATGGAAAGGCAGAAAAGAGCACCTGTACAAATTCCTCGAGAGATCGTCAAATCCGCCCACTCCACCAACCACTCCACACCTCTTTCGGAATCTCCAAGTCGCGAGGAAAACCCAAGTTCCGCAAGGCGCTTCCGTTCTACTTCCCCAATACCACTTTCACCAAGCTTCAAAGATCAAATGAGGGAGTATATGGCAGCTCATACAGAGAGATTAGCCAAATTTAAAGAGGAGGTTTATAGGCAGAGAGAGGAAATGCAAGCAAAAATGAAAGAAATGATGGATTTGGTAATTGAATTTACCAAAACAAGGGCTCCCGAAAAAGTGCTCGTAAGAAGCAATGATTGCCCTCCCACTTCATTCGTAAACGCCGTTTCCATCATGCCTGAGAATGCAAGGGTTGAGATGTGGAATACTGAGGAAAGCACGAAGGATGAGTCCATGCTTAATGATGAACCTGAGACCATTGAGTACTACCTTAAGCATGAAATTAACAAGAAAACCATTGCAAACCAAGTAAACAACTTTAGGTACAATGAAGTTCTTAGGGATGCTCTTGAAGGAAAGATGACGGAAGAAGAATACGATGCTTTACCTATGGAACCTCTGCATGAGTTGGTCATAAAAAAACCGTTAACAAGAAAACGAAACACCACAGGGAATTTCGTGATACCAGTTAGCATCGGTGACATGGACAATATAAATGCCTTGGCCGATCAAGGGACCGATGTGAACATAATGCCATTGTCAATCTATAATAAGCTAACTAATGAGAAACCAGCAAAAACCGACCTTAGACTTTCCCTAGCTAATCATACTTATGTCCATCCAGTAGGAATCGCTGTTGATGTTCTAATTGAGGTAGCTAACATCGTTTATCCAGTGGATTTCGTGATCATTGATGTTGAGGAAGATGAAAACGTACCTCTCATTCTTGGGACGCCATTCCTGGCCACCGCCAAGGCAACCATTAAATGCGGAGAAGGCATCATGATACTCAAAAGCGGAAAGGGGTACGCTAGAATACCCATCGTCCCACGATATCCTCTTAAGATCATGGAAATGATTACTGGTGGAAATCGAAAAGCCCCGGATAACAATGTTAAGAAGAAGAAGAATGACTGGGAAAAAGGGCTTAGAGACTTTATGGTTCAAGGATTGTATGCGACATTATGGAAACCCGATAAAAAGTTAAGAAGCAATCCTACCTCATTACCTAAGGTACAAAAGGACCCTAAGGAATTTATAAAGGGAGAAAAAGTGCTCTTGTATAGGTCCCGGATAAGGGCATTACGAGGAAGAAGCAAACCAAGATGGTTTGGGCCTTTCACAGTTAAGGAGACCAATTTAAAAGATAAAACCGTAGCCATAATTGACAGCATTGGCAAGGAATCCACGGTGAGCATAAAGCGTCTACACCCTTTCGATGAAGGGAAAACAAAGAGTCAAGAGAACGGTGGTGAGAAAACGTAGGAGCATGACTACGAGTCTAGCTACAAGACTCATTAATAAAGAAAAGCGCTTCGTGGGAGGCAACCCATGCTTAATTGTTTGCTTGTTAGTGTCATATATCTTTTATTAATTGTTTATCCTCATGTTTAAATTTGTAAAAATGCTTTATTTTGTTTTTAACTTCGTCTTAATTACATATAAAGGTATTTTACATAAGGGATAAGTGTAGGGAGGATTACACACGTTTTCAAAAGAAACGTAAACATGAGAATAACAATTAACTAAAAGATATATATGTTTGTTTGTTCGAGTCAAATGCTTGTATCGAGTCATAATAAATGTTTTGCAGAAATTTTTCCAGATTCTAAAGATGTAAATTTTCCAGAATTTTTTCCAGAAAATCGCAGACCAGTTTTTGTCAGGATAACCTGACGGCGTCAGGATTGCAACCTGACGGCGTCAGGAAGGAGTAAAAACATCAGATTACTTTTTCTCGTTTTCTGAGCTACTTATAAATTTTTGGAATTTTCTAGGTCTTAATTTTCTTTGAAATTCTGTAAACATCCATTCCACAAGCATTATATCCTAGTTTAAATCGAGTCTTATATATATTATTACCGCCGATTTTACGCGAAGGTTTCGTTTGTTTTCTTCAAGTGTGCAGGTTTAGTTTGTCAAGAAGAAGTTACATAAGATTGGAAGGAGCTTTTCACGCAATAATTCTTCTTGAAAAGAATTTAACCACCACTTTGCACGGATCCTACCGAGCTAATCAGGGGAGTATTAGTTTCTTTCGTTTTTAATTACCTTCTTTTATCATAACTTTGATACTTTCGGGGAACATTGGGGACAATGTTCAGTTTAAATGTAGGGAGGGAAAATAAAACGGGAACTTTGAAACTATGCTTATCCTTGACTATTTGCTTTGTCCAATTGTGATTGTGTAATAAACCATGAGAAAATGTCGGTTAGGGTAATTTTGGCACCAAATTTAAAATTTTTCATAACATATAGGAGTGGGCCATTAGTCTTAACAAAAGCGTCTCATGGATAGGAAGTTGCATGACTAGCACAAAAACCCTTTACCACCCAAATTCCACCAAAATGTGAGGATCGCCCTTAGATTAGTAGGAATTAAAGCATTAATCTTTAATGCTTAGAGTGTGAACCGGTAGTATATTAGATTCTAGAACTTGTTTTGTGATGCATTCCGAGATCGCAAGTGAGGCTACACTTGTGTAGTTAGGAATAACTAAATGATAAGAGGCATTAGGATAACCCTTGTTTGATACCTGTAATATAATTACTTCTTCCACATCGGTTGAGTAATTCCCCCACACCCTTTGCATTGTACTCATCTTTAGTACACGATACCCCTAGTTAACCCCTCAGAGCCTATCCTTTTCGCGGTTCTCGTGATATTTCGGTTTTTCTGGAATATCAATGAAGAGCATTGTTTACACCCCACCCCCAAATATACACCCAAATCGCCTTAGCCTACCCCTTATGCACTCACTTTTAGTGCAAATGTTTGTTATCATCATAAACCCTTAGTTCAATTATCTAGTTGCTTGCATAAGTTGCTAAGTCGAGTCATATCCTTTGTATACAGTTTTGGGATGATTGAGATTCATGGGAAAAGTTAAAGTTTATGAAATGACGGGAAGGGAACGTTAAATTCAAATTCCCTTTGTTTGCGTAATAATGTACCCCAAGTGTTTTGATCTTTTCAAATCGGGTCAAATTAGTATTAGAGTAATAAAAACTCAAGTGCAGGGATATGCTTATAAATCCCTAGTATTTTGATGTTATCTTAGAGGATGGTAGAGTAAAAGTGTATGAAAAAAAAAAAAAAAAAAAAAAAAAAAAAAAAAAAAAACATACGGGCTACCATCCTACATCTATCCTTTAAATTTATGTTTGTTTATTTCAGTTATCTAGAGTTTAGAGTGTCGAGTCTTGGCTTAGCAACGCCATTCTTCATATGCATTTAACATAAAGATTTTTGACTTACCACCACTAAATAGCCTGTCCCACCAAACCCTTATTTTCCTACCGTAAGCCTAACATTACAACCCTTTAAAAGACCTCTTTGATAGTCTTTCCTAGGTGCTTACGCCAAAGCGATGGAGGTTTGATCTATTCTCAAGCCTATGGTAATCTATGTACTAGGACCGGTTAATGAGTGTTTATCTTCCATTTCCTAAATTGTTATATTTCATTTATACACCTGAGAGAGATGTGAGTATCCAAACACCCCATGTGAGGTGCTAGTATGTAATTTCCGTGCTTGTTATGACTTTTGCGGGGCTTATATGTGTTGTGGACCGTTTTGAATTAATGCTGAATGACCCCTAACTTATAAATTAATTGGCTAAAAACACATTTGCTTGAGGACAAGCAAATAACAAGTTTAGGGATATTTGATAAGGTTTTAAAAGGTACCATTTTGAGGGGTCATTTAAGTCTTTATTTGATCACTTTTGTATCCGTTATTGCTTAATATCGTTCCTTTTCACTTTTTAGGTCTCGTGAAGGCAAAATGCTGGAATGGCACTTATTTGGACGAAAAGGCGCGAATATATGAAGAAAATGGCCAAAGTCGAAATCGAGACACTCATAGTCGTTGAATGTAGAAGGCGACGGCGTCAGGAGCTATTTGCGACGCCGTCGGAGAATTATTGTGACGGGTCAGAACTCAAAACTCGTGTTTTCAAGAGACGGCGTCTAGTTGTGAAAGAGTAGGCCGTCGCTACTCAGACGGCCTAGATGCGATCCAGACGACGTCAGAAGCTGAAGAGGACGGCGTCACGGACATAAGGTGACGCCGTCGCAAGGTTAACGTGGCCAAGACGAAACCCTAATGGCGGCGACACGACGGCGTCACTAAACATAAGGTGACGCCGTCGCAATTGTAATCTTATATATAGAATCCGAATTTTTCAGTCTTTGTGTGGAGAGTCTTTGGAGTAAAAACCTAAAACCGAACCTAAGGTGTCTTGTACAGTATTTTAGGGTTTTTAACCCTATCTTACACCAAGATAAGTCTTTGCTTCATTAATTCAATTATGTCTTTGATTATTTGTGTGTATGCTTGCATGTTCTCCATGTCCGGCTAATTTATTTGTGTGTTTGCTTAGGAAGTATGAAACTTAATTATTGAATATTGATTGGTTGTTTCTTATCTTAGTTGATTAATGATCTAGTAATGCGATAGGTCATTCGTTGTGTACTTAATGCTTGATTCATCTTTGTGAACCTTAGAGTATGATTACCTGAGTGATTGTAGGCTAAACCATCCGAAGAGCGCCTTAGAGTAGGAGTCTATAATCTCTAAGTGGATTTGTAGACAAGACCCTTTGGTAAGTTCAAAGAGTTAGGGAGAAACGCATACCCTACAACTTTAGAAACACAACGCAACTAGGAATAAGACGTGACACTCAACCATCAATAGGAGATAATTAAGGAGTAATACAAACTAAGTAAACACATCTTTAAACTATCATACGAGCACACATTAATTAGACATAGACTCCCACAACCTTAGTTTAGATAATTAGATAATAGTAGAGTAATCGGTAGAAATACCAACCCCCCAAATCCAATACCCGAGATTCGTACCTTTCCATTTTCATAAAATATAAAAAGATAAAAAATAATCTTCCTCAACCTTAACCTTAGCGTAGTAACTCCCTACTAGCATTCCTATTCCCCTAGAGAACGATATCAATACCCGTGGCTTACCCTAATTACTACACTATAAGTTAGGGGTCATTCAACATTAATTCAAAACGGTCCACAACACATATAAGCCCCGCAAAAGTCATAACAAGCACGGAAATTACATACTAGCACCTCACATGGGGTGTTTGGATACTCACATCTCTCTCAGGTGTATAAATGAAATATAACAATATAGGAAATGGAAGATAAACACTCATTAACCGGTCCTAGTACATAGATTACCATAGGCTTGAGAATAGATCAAACCTCCATCGCTTTGGCGTAAGCACCTAGGAAAGACTATCAAAGAGGTCTTTTAAAGGGTTGTAATGTTAGGCTTACGGTAGGGAAATAAGGGTTTGGTGGGATAGGCTATTTAGTGGTGGTAAGTCAAAAATCTTTATGTTAAATGCATATGAAGAATGGAGTTGCTAAGCCAAGACTCGACACTCTAAACTCTAGATAACTGAAATAAACAAACATAAATTTAAAGGATAGATGTAGGATGGTAGCCCGTTTTTTTTTTTTTTTTTTTTTTTTTTTTTTAATCATACACTTTTACTCTACCATCCTCTAAGATAACATCAAAATACTAGGGATTTATAAGCATATCCCTACACTTGAGTTTTTATTATTCTAACACTAATTTGACCCGAATCGAAAAGATCAAAACACTTGGGGTACATTATTACGTAAACAAAGGGAATTTGAATTTAACGTTCCCTTCCCGTCATTTCATAAACTTTAACTTTTCCCATGAATCCCAATCATCCCAAAACTATATACAAAGGATATGACTCGACTTAGCAACTTATGCAAGCAACTAGATAATTGAACTAAGGGTTTATGGTGATAACAAACATTTGCACTAAAAGTGAGTGCATAAGGGGTAGGCTAAGGCGATTTGGGTGTATATTTGGGGGTGGGGTGTAAACAATGCTCTTCATTGATATTCTGGAAAAACCGAAAAATCACGAGAACCGCGAAAAGGATAGGCTCTGAGGGGTTAACTAGGGGTATCGTGTACTAAAGATGAGTACAACGCAAAGGGTGTGGGGGAATTACTCAACCGATGTGGAAGAAGTAATTATATTACAGGTATCAAAAAAGGGTTATCCTAATGCCTCTTATCATTTAGTTATTCCTAACTACACAAGTGTAGCCTTACTTGCGATCTCGGAATGCATCACAAAACAAGTTCTAGAATCTAATATACTACCGGTTCACACTCTAAGCATTAAAGATGAATGCTTTAATTCCTACTAATCTAAGGGCGATCCTCACATTTTGGGTGGAATTTGGGTGGTAAAGGGTTTTGTGCTAGTCATATAACTTCCTATCCATGAGACGCTTTTGTTAAGACTAATGGCCCACTCCTATATATCATGAAAAATTTCAAATTTGGTGCCAAAATTACCCTAACCGACATTTTCTCATGGTTTATTACACAATCACAATTGGACAAAGCAAATAGTCAAGGATAAGCATAGTTTCAAAGTTCCCGTTTTATTTTCCCTCCCTACACTTAAACTGAACATTGTCCCCAATGTTCCCCGAAAGTATCAAAGTTATGATAAAAGAAGGTAATTAAAAACGAAAGAAACTAATACTCCCCTGATTAGCTCGGTAGGATCCGTGTGTGAAGTAGTGGTTAAATCCTTTCCAAGAAGAATTATTGCGTGAAAAGCTCCTTCCAATCTTATGTAACTTCTTCTTGACAAACTAAACCTGCACACTTGAAGAAAACAAACGAAACCTTCGCGTAAAATCGGCGGTAATAATATATATAAGACTCGATTTAAACTAGGATATAATGCTTGTGGAATGGATGTTTACAGAATTTCTAAGAAAATTAAGACCTGGAAAATTCTAAAAATTTATAAGTAGCTCAGAAAATGAGAAAAAGTAATCTGATGTTTTTACTCCTTCCTGACGCCGTCAGGTTGCAATCCTGACGCCGTCAGGTTATCCTGACAAAAACTGGTCTGCGATTTTCTGGAAAAATTTCTGGAAAATTTACATCTTTAGAATCTGGAAAAAATCTCTGCAAAACATCCATTATGACTCGATACAAGCATTTGACTCGAACAAACAAACATATATATCTTTTAGTTAATTGTTATTCTCATGTTTGCGTTTCTTTTGAAAACGTGTGTAATCCTCCCTACACTTATCCCTTATGTAAAATACCTTTATATGTAATTAAGACGAAGTTAAAAACAAAATAAAGCATTTTTACAAATTTAAACATGAGGATAAACAATTAATAAAAGATATATGACACTAACAAGCAAACAATTAAGCATGGGTTGCCTCCCACGAAGCGCTTTTCTTTATTTAAGAGTCTTGTAGCTAGACTCATAGTCGTGCTCCTACGTTCCCTCACTATTACTCTCTTCTTCTAAAACAATATCCTCATCGTTCACTATTTCAATATTATCCAATTGATAATGCTTCACCCGTTGCCCATTAACTGTGAATTCTCTTCCATCATGGTCTAGAAGTACTACCGCCCCATTGCTCATCTGGTTTTTTACTGAAAAGGGTCCATACCACCTAGATTTGAGTTTTCCTGGAAATAGTCTTAGTCTCGAATTATACAAGAGCACTTTATCCCCTTCCAAAAACTCTTTAGGATTCTTTATTCGTTGATCGTGCCATCTTTTTGCCCTTTCTTTGTAAGTGATTGACGATTCGTATGCTTCCAGCCTCAGCTCATCCAATTCTTGAAGTTGTAAGAACCGATTTGACCCTGCTTCAGAATAATCCATATTACAGGCCTTAAGGGCCCAATATGCTTTCTGCTCAAGTTCGATAGGGAGGTGGCAAGCTTTTCCGTATACCAGGCGAAAAGGGGTTGTCCCGATAGGTGTTTTGTAAGCAGTTCTGAATGCCCAAAGTGCTTCATCCAGTTTGAATGCCCAATCTTTCCTGTTTTGGTGAACCGTTTTTTCAAGTATCCTCTTTAATGCCCTGTTTGTGTTTTCTACTTGTCCATTTGTCTGAGGATGATATGCAGTAGAAAATCTATGTGGGACGCCATACTTCTTCATCACCTTTTCCATTTGAGCATTGCAAAAGTGAGTCCCTCTATCACTGATTAATGCTTTGGGAATCCCAAATCGTGCGAAGAGCTTTTTAAGAAAGTGAATAACTACCCTTGCATCATTAGTTCTAAGGGCTTGAGCTTCTACCCATTTGGATACATAGTCGATAGCTACGAGAATGTATTCATTTCCTCCGGAAGATGGAAAGGGTCCCATGAAGTCTATTCCCCAAACGTCGAATATTTCGCAGACTTGGATATAGTTCTGGGGTGACTCATCCCGTCGTGAAATATTTCCTGATCGTTGGCATGTATCACACATTTGAACTAATCTCTTAACGTCTCGAAAAAAAGTAGGCCAATAGAATCTGGCATCGAAAACCTTTCGTGCCGTGATATTCACACCGTGATGTCCCCCAGATGGTCCTGCATGACATTCTTTTAGAACTCGATCAATCTCTCTTTCGGCCACGCAACGTCGAATGATTTGATCGGGACATATACGGAAAAGGAAGGGTTCATCCCAGAAGTAATGTTTTAGCGCAGTGAAGAACTTCTTTTTATCTTGTCTGGTCATGTAATTTGGCAAAACTCTACTGGACAGGTAGTTAGCATAATCAGCATACCATGGCTCACTCTCTTTAATCGCCATTAGCCGTTCCTCGGGAAAAGAGTAACGAATATCGGTGTAATCTGACTTCTCAAGATCGGGGTTCTCCAAGCGTGATAGATGATCAGCGGCGAGATTTTCAGCCCCCTTTTTATCTCGAATTTCAATGTCGAATTCTTGAAGTAATAGGATCCATCTAATCAAGCGCGGTTTAGCATCTTGTTTTGAAAACAGATAACGTAAGGCGGAGTGATCTGTGAAGACGACAGTTTTAGTGAGAACGAGATATTGCCTGAATTTGTCGAAAGCAAATACAACGGCTAAAAGTTCTTTCTCAGTGGTTGTATAGTTCTCTTGTGCTACATTCATGGTTTTGCTAGCATAGTAGATTGGTTGAAAATGCTTTTCCTTCCTTTGACCGAGCACTGCGCCGACAGCATAATCACTAGCATCACACATGATTTCGAACGGCTGAGACCAATCAGGGGTGACCATTATAGGTGCTTGAGTGAGATATTTTTTCAGTCGGTTAAATGCTTCCTTGCATTCTCCAGAAAAATCAAAAGGGGCATCCTTAACAAGAAGCTGTGTCATAGGCCGGGCAATTTTCGAAAAATCTTTAATAAACCTTCGATAAAAACCGGCATGACCAAGAAAGCTGCGAATGGCTTTAACGGTAGTAGGATAAGGGAGTTTGGAAATTGCTTCGATTTTCGCTCTATCGACCTCAATTCCATTCCCTGAGACTCTATGCCCTAAAACAATTCCTTCTTTTACCATGAAATGGCATTTTTCCCAATTTAAAACCAAATTAGTTTCCTCGCATCGCTTCAACATCTTCCTAAGGTTGGAAAGACAAAGGTCGAAAGAATTTCCAAACACCGAGAAATCATCCATGAAAACTTCCATGCTGTCCTCAATTAACTCGTGGAATATGGCCATCATACATCGTTGAAAAGTTGCGGGTACGTTACATAACCCGAAAGGCATTCGCTTGTACGCGAACGTTCCGTAAGGATATGTAAATGTAGTTTTCTCCTGATCTTCAGGAGCAATTGGAATTTGAAAGTAACCTGAAAAGCCATCAAGGAAACAGTAGTATTCGTGCCCAGCTAATCTTTCAAGCATTTGGTCAATAAACGGTAGAGGAAAATGATCTTTCCGGGTGGCATCATTCAATTTTCTGTAGTCAATACATACACGCCACCCAGTAACCGTTCTTTGTGGCACCAACTCACCCTTCTCATTTTTTACAACCGTCATCCCTCCTTTTTTTTGGAACCACTTGGACTGGGCTGACCCATGGGCTATCCGATATGGGGTAGATGAGACCTGCATCCAGAAGCTTAATGACCTCTTTTTTTACTACCTCTTTGATGTTAGGGTTAACCCGCCTTTGCGGTTGAACAGTTGGTTTGTAATCTTCTTCCATGAGGATTTTGTGAGTACATAATGTAGAATCGATTCCCTTAATGTCGGCAACACTCCACGCAATCACCCCTTTATATTCTTTTAAAACTTCTAAGAGCTTCTCTTTCTGAATAGTGGTTAGCGAGGAGCTTATTATGACAGGGAGTTGGTCCTCTCCTTGAAGAAAGGCGTATTCCAAGTGACTCGGGAGATCTTTCAGTTCTAAGGTAGGAGGCTATTTGATCGATGGTTTTAGCTGGTTTCCCGGCCTCTGAAGCTCAATAGGTTCAATTTCATCCTGACGAGGATAAAAGGACACAGCTCCAACCATCTCAATTTCATGATTGTCGTATATTACGTTGTTATCATTATTCATGAATTCGTTTAATAGATACTCGTCAATGCAGCCGTCTATGTCATCAACAAATTCATCAACTTCTTCAACTAAATATACGGGACGACCGCAGGAAGAAGAATGTCTCATAGAATCCTTAATGTCGAAGGTCACGCTCTCGGATCCTACTCGTAAAGTGAGCTTTCCATCATGAACATCAATAATGGCACGAGCCGTAGCCAAGAAGGGTCTTCCAAGGATTATTGGGACGGAATTATCTTCCTCCATCTCTAAAATTACGAAATCGACTGGAAATTTGAATTCCCCCACCCTTACAAGAACGTTCTCACAAACTCCAATGGGATATTTGATTGATCGATCAGCTAATTGGATACTCATCCTAGTTGGTTTAAGCCCTGAATATCCGAGCTTAAGAAACAGGGAGTGAGGCATCAGGTTAATGCTTGCCCCAAGATCTGCTAAGGCGTTTTTTATAGAAAGCGCCCCTATAGAGCAAGGAATAGTAAAACTGCCCGAATCTTCCTTCTTCTTGGGCATGCTCTTTTGGATGATAGCTGAACATTCTTCCCCTAATAATATCAATCCCTCAAGCTTTTTTCGATTAGATATCAGCCTCTTGAAGTATCTACTATATTTAGGGATATGATAGAATACATCAAAGAGTGGTATGTTGACGGATGTTTGTTTCAAGTAAGACAATATTTTTTCATTGTCTTCTTCAGCCTTTTGATTTTTTAAACGAGAGGGATAAGGAATCCGTGAGAAAGTTGGGCGCTGGGCTGGTGCTGGTGTTTGTGGGGGAGGATCGTGAGGAGTTGGAAGAGGTGTGGGAATCGCCTCATTTCCTAACTCGGGTTCCCTTGTGATGGGGTCCCGGTTGGGATGTGGGGGATCCTTGGTAGTAGTTCCTGATCGAGTAGTGATTGCGCAAGTTGGATCGTGAAGTGCTATGCCAGGTCCACTCATTCTTTCGTGGAGATTGGTGAACTGACTTTCTAATTCAGCTTGCTGCTCTCGGATAAACTCCTCAAGACCTTTCAAGATTGCAGCCCCTTCCATGGTGAACTGCCCGAGTTTTTCTTCAAAAGGATCACGGATGGAGTACTCAGGTCCGTCCTTACCTTCCGTTCTCCATTTCAGATTGCCCCAAGGATCACATTCATCGGTTTGATAAAATGCGAGGAGTGAAGGGTCATCATAAATATCATGACTGGAGAGGAAGACGCTTTCTCGGTGTGTGTCATCGCACTCATCGCTCTCATGCGATCCTCCACATATGTCGCATATGAGATATGGGTTAGTCAGCCTTTTTGGTTCTGGTGATTTTATGAGGTAAGCTAGTTTCTTTTGTGCTCTCTCAATCCGATAATCTAAGGATAACTCTTCACTTGAGAAAGTGGAAATGCTTGACGCATTTTCCTGCTCATTCCAATGGCTGTCTTGATATTGGATATATTCCTCTATTCGGTTCCATCCTTCTTCTGCAGTGAGATTTGCGATTCTCTGGCCAGTTGAGAAATCAATCCCTTTTTGATCCTTTCGGGAGACATTGTCGTAAAAGATTTGAACAAGCAACCAAAGGTTAATACCGTGGTGTGGAGCTTGTTGAATAAGATCTTTGTAACGACTCCAGGAGTTGGTGATAGATTCTCCATCGGGTTGGTGAAAGTGCAGAATTTTGCTCCTACATGCTGCAGTTCTTCCAGGAGGAAAGAACTTTCTGGTGAACTTAGTTGTGAGTTGTTCCCATGTGAAAATGGACCTTGGAGGGAGCTTATCGAGCCACTCCTTGGCTTGCCCTTGAAGAGAAAATGGGAAAAACCGGAGTCTAGATGTCTCCTTAGATGCTCCGTCGGCATAGATAGCATCAACAATTTTTAGAAACTGTTTGATGTGGTGAATTGGGTTTTCACTGTGGGATCCATGGAATTGACATGCCTTTTGGATTAGCCAAATATCAGATGCATGCAATACCTCATTGATCTGTTCCGAGGGATAGACAATGGCATTGGTGAATCCAGACGCAGAGGGATAGGAGTGTTCCCCAAGAGTTTTCGCTTTAGGAGGATTTATGGGGCTATTGGCTGGAGTGGTAAGGACTTCCTCGCCATTTTGGCTCAGATCGTCAATGATAATGGTTTCAGGAGATTGTGGTGAATGAGGAGATTCTTCATCAGATGTAACTTCATCAAAATTGATTGAAGTGCCATGAAGTTCTGAATCATGGAGAGATTTTTTTCGCTTATTGAGCTCTCTTTCGGGTTCTGCAAATGGTTCAAGAAGAGTTTTGGTGGAACTGCGGGTTCTAAGTTGCTTAAGGGGGTTTGTATGGGGACGTGGTTGTTGATTATCACCTTCCATGATGAAAAGTGATGAGGTTACGAACAAAGGTTACGAAGAAGGGAGATAGACTAAGAGAAATCTAAAAATGAGAAAAAAAAGTTTACTTGATAGGAATCAAGCAAAGAAACCTAAACGAGGTGGACTACTAACTAGCTATTCTATTCCCCGGCAGCGGCGCCAAAAACTTGATAACGCTACACGCGTCGTTCGGGGTCAAAGGAACTTCCTTTTCTTCGAGCAAGTTTTATAACACCCTAGGCAGTGAACCTAATCGTTGTAGTGTAGTAATTAGGGTAAGCCACGGGTATTGATATCGTTCTCTAGGGGAATAGGAATGCTAGTAGGGAGTTACTACGCTAAGGTTAAGGTTGAGGAAGATTATTTTTTATCTTTTTATATTTTATGAAAATGGAAAGGTACGAATCTCGGGTATTGGATTTGGGGGGTTGGTATTTCTACCGATTACTCTACTATTATCTAATTATCTAAACTAAGGTTGTGGGAGTCTATGTCTAATTAATGTGTGCTCGTATGATAGTTTAAAGATGTGTTTACTTAGTTTGTATTACTCCTTAATTATCTTCTATTGATGGTTGAGTGTCACGTCTTATTCCTAGTTGCGTTGTGTTTCTAAAGTTGTAGGGTATGCGTTTCTCCCTAACTCTTTGAACTTACCAAAGGGTCTTGTCTACAAATCCACTTAGAGATTATAGACTCCTACTCTAAGGCGCTATTCGGATGGTTTAGCCTACAATCACTCAGGTAATCATACTCTAAGGTTCACAAAGATGAATCAATCATTAAGTACACAACGAATGACCTATCGCATTACTAGATCATTAATCAACTAAGATAAGAAACAACCAATCAATATTCAATAATTAAGTTTCATACTTCCTAAGCAAACACACAAATAAATTAGCCGGACATGGAGAACATGCAAGCATACACACAAATAATCAAAGACATAATTGAATTAATGAAGCAAAGACTTATCTTGGTGTAAGATAGGGTTAAAAACCCTAAAATACTGTACAAGACACCTTAGGTTCGGTTTTAGGTTTTTACTCCAAAGACTCTCCACACAAAGACTGAAAAATTCGGATTCTATATATAAGATTACAATTGCGACGGCGTCACCTTATGTTTAGTGACGCCGTCGTGTCGCCGCCATTAGGGTTTCGTCTTGGCCACGTTAACCTTGCGACGGCGTCACCTTATGTCCGTGACGCCATCCTCTTCAGCTTCTGACGTCGTCTGGATCGCATCTAGGCCGTCTGAGTAGCGACGGCCTACTCTTTCACAACTAGACGCCGTCTCTTGAAAACACGAGTTTTGAGTTCTGACCCGTCACAATAATTCTCCGACGGCGTCGCAAATAGCTCCTGACGCCGTTGCCTTCTACATTCAGCGACTGTGAGTGTCTCGATTTCGACTTTGGCCATTTTCTTCATATATTCGCGCCTTTTCGTCCAAATAAGTGCCATTCCAGCATTTTGCCTTCACGAGACCTAAAAAGTGAAAAGGAACGATATTAAGCAATAACGGATACAAAAGTGATCAAATAAGGACTTAAATGACCCCTCAAAATGGTACCTTTTAAAACCTTATCAGTTATCAATGCTCTTAATTCATTGTTGCTTAAATGAATGTACCCGAAAACACATATTAGTTATGTGTCCCCTTTAGCATTCAAAAGACATGAGATGCAATGAAAACGGGTTTTTTTACTTTGTATTAATAATGAAAAAGTGATTTGTCCTAGACGTGAGAAATTGCTTTTGTGAAATTGATACGGGAAGGTATCATTCTTTTATAAAAACATTTTGAAAAGAGTTTTTCTTTGAAAATGTGTATGTGAAAAAAAATAAGAAGGCTAAAGTCGAAAACTTATCTTGGGTTTTGAAAATTCCCGTATTGTTTGTGAGTTATGCGTGAAATAGAGATCCTAGACTCAGAAAGAAGAAGGCTAGTGTTTACATACCTTGTAGAGTCAAATAAGTTACGACGTTTGTTCCATTAGACCAAGACCAAGACGAAGTAGGTTGAATTGTTCCCGCTTCAACGGTTTGGTGAGGACGTCGGCTATGTTGTCTTCGGATGCTACCTTCTCAATAGAGATGTTCCCCTTTTGAACATTGTCTCTTAAGAAGTGATGTCGAATCTCTATATGCTTTGTGCGAGAATGCAATACCGGATTTTTGCTTAAGTCGATGGCACCTTTGTTGTCACATAGGATGGCTATGTCGCTTAGATGAATGTCGTAGTCGACTAACGCTTGTTTCATCCATAGTTCTTGTTGGCATGCTTTGCCGGCGGAGACGTACTCGGCTTCGGTTGTTGATATAGCTAGTGCCGTTTGTTTCTTAGAAAACTGATTCGCTCCCAGACGGTCAAGTTTTCTCACACAAGCTAGCCACTTGTGAATGGCTAACCGTAAGAAACTTAAAACAGCCTAGAACCAAATGCAATGAAGATCAGGAGAGTATAGGGTTTCCCCGGGTCGTTATGTCCCAGCGAGCTATGCGATGAATCATCAAACGAATAGTGATCGAGATAATTTGAACGGAAAAGAGGTTTGAATTATTATAACTACAGAAAAAGTTAATAAATTAAAGGGGGCTTAAATGCAAATTAAAGATAATTAAAAAGATAAAATATATTAAATAAATGCTATCACTATTTGCAAAATGATGTTTTTGATTTTTCTTTTATAAAATTTAAATTAAAAACTACGTGACGTACAAAAGAAAATGTGAAACTTAAACAATACTAATCCTAAAAATATGAAAATGACATTTTTACAAACCTAATGATAAAAGAAAATTTTTAGAAAAAGAAAATTATTTTTAAAACTATTTATCTAATTATTATTAATTAAAAACTATTTTTAACTATTTAATAATAACCTAAAATACAAGAAAATAGGAAATAAAGCTAGAAAAATGAAATTATAACTTGGAAAAATCTAAAATAACAAAAGAGAAATTTCAAAACTATTTTTGTATTTTTCTGATTATTTTTGTATTTTCTATGAATTAAAAACTATTTAAAACTACTTAAATTGCTTAAAAATACAAATTTAACTAAGAAAAATCTGGAAAAATATTTTTTTGACTTTTTATATTTATCTTAACCTAGGAAAAATGAAAAATTATTTTTTTAAAACTTTTCTGAATTAATTGTATTAAAAGCTAATTAAAATGACTTAAAAACTGATTAAAATGAAGAAAAATACCAAACAGACCTAGAAAAATCTGAAAAATTCAAGATAAGTCTAAAATAATATTATGAATCTAGGAAAAATATAAAAACAGGGGGTTGTGTGTAGAAAATTGAAACTGCAATGCAAGTGCTTATAAATAAGCACTTGAAATAAGCCAAAAGAATACCAAAGACCACCAAAGTGTTACAGAAGCTATAATATGCTCAAAATACCCAAATGCAACTAATCACAACTATCTTAAACCTCTGAATAGCAAATTACACAGATTTGGATGATTTGAGTTTAGTGCTAAAAACAGTTTTGTGGCCTACTTGCAGCCTAAGAATAAGCTACCAAATAAGCTGAGACTCAAAAACCAGAGATGGGAACCTACACTAGACCTGGGTGGCTACTTACAAACCAAAGATCAGACCTAGACAAGCTCTTATGAGCTCTGTGCAAGCCCTGCACAAACCTGTGCACACTCAGTATTCACTGAGTTTGTGCACAGGGGAATTGAGACCCAATTCACAAGCTGTTTTCAAGCTTATACAAAATTACCAAAAATCAGAAAAAATCATATTAAGAAAATAGACCAACTGAACTTTTTAAAACCAAAATTTCACTTGATTTGATTCAAGAATGAATCAATGAAAATTCATCCCAGATGGGCTCAAAAAGGATTTTTCATGTTTTGACTTTTGAAACAGTTTTGTAAAGTTGACTTATTTGAGATTTGAGCTCAATTTATGGACTGATTATGATGTTATAAGACAAAATAAAGCTAATGAAAGCTATACCTATGATTTCTAAACACAAAACTAGCTTTTGATTTTATAAAATTCCAACAGTTAAGTACTTAAGACAGATTAAAGATGAATTTTGACTTTGGATGTTCTAATGCACAGATAACTGACTCAAATGAGTCTAACTACTTATATTAAGACTGATAAGGCACTTGTCAAGTACAAACAAAGACCAAATCTCAGATTTACACACTGATCCAAACACCCTTTATTATGACTGATATGCAATTTTAACTAAGCAAACTACTGCACTAGCTTGTTTACTTGATCAAACTGAGTCTAACTATTCTAAATACAACTTAAGTAACAGATAAGAACTAATCTAAATCACAAATACAAATTATGCAATTTCTTGAAAATCACTTACAATTGGTCCCAGCCACAATGGCTTGCCAAAGAACACAAGTACCACTATCCTATTCTAACCCATAAAACAACTCAAATTCAACCCAAATCCATGCTCTGCAACAACCCATCATCATTTCCATTTCCATTTGAGCCAGTTTGACTTTTGTTGACCCAGTACCAAGTTTGCTTGAAACTTAAATGTAAGCTTATAAAAAGCTATAAGCAGCTTATATAAGCTTATTTGAACTTGGAAAGAAGCTATTTGAAGCTTGAATGTAGGAAATTGAAACTGAAATTTTCAACAGTAAACACAAAAGTATGAAATGTGAACACAAACTTGAATTGATGCTTGAAAATAGTTGCAATACACTGAAATACTTTAGTTTGATACACTTAAACTTAAAATTACATCTAAGAGTCTATTGAAGACATAGGAATTTAAAAAACGACATACATTTTGAAATTAAACTAAGTGCTACCCCCTTTCTTCCTTCCCTTGCTTCCTTTTTTATAGCAAATGACTTCTCTCTCATCTCTGAGCAGTTCCCACTTGAAATCAAGGCCATTTGATTAGTTAAAATGATCTTGGCCGTTGGATTGATTTTGGCGCCAAAATGTGTTTATCAACTGGGAGGGTTGAGTGAGGGGGTTGAAGAAGCATTTAATGTTTCTTGGAAGGTTGTTGAGGTGGAAGGATAAGGGGAGTGGAATTTGAGCTGGAGGGATGGGAGATGGTGTGTTGCAGGGATTTGGTGGGAAGACGAAGAAAAAGGGCGCGGGGGTGGTATGTTTGACTTATGAGTTGACTGGCTTAATATATTGAAGGGGGTCCAAAGTGCAGGGGTCCAATTGGTTTGGCAGGGGTCAAAAGGGATTGACAGGGGTCCAAAATGATATAAAGGGTTTAGTATTCAAGGACCTATTGTGCAATTTCTGAAAATCAAGGGACCAAGGCTGCCATATTTGCAAAGTTGCTCCAAGGGACCAAAAGTGACAAGCTCCAATAGTACAAGGATCAAACTTGACATTTTCAAATTTCCAAGGACCATTTTTGCCAATTTTTAAACTTGAAGGACCAAATTTGTAATTTCTCAAAACTTTTGATATTTTTCACCAAAGGACTAATTTTGACAACTATTGATTTTAAAAGGACCTTTGGTGATTTTTCTTTTGAAATAAGTGCTCAGGGACTATTTCTGACAACTTTTTGAAACTTGGGGGAATGAAACTGCCAATTATGCAAACTTAGCTCATTTTTCATCTGATTTTAAACATTTTACATCTGAAACATATAAAATACAATTTTGAGATATTTTCAGTATTTTGATGCATTTCTGAGCATTTTTAAACGTTTTGCAGTTCAGATTTAACCAAAAATGATGAGTATTTACACACTCATCAATCCCCTACACTAAGCTATTGCTAGTCCCTAGCAATCTTTTGAGAAAAACTTATATACAACAGCGGGGGGAAACTCCCCCACACTAGGGTGGCACACACGGGTGAAAACCCATGTTTAGCTACTGTTTTTGATTACCGAGTCGCTAGCTTGACTCGACCCCGAATTAATTGGTTCATGGGTAAGCAAAGTGGAAGAAACAATCTCCATCGGACTTTCATTCAAGATGTTTGGACAAACATTTGAAGCACGTGAAAGATCCACACCGATGAGATATACACAGAACCGGCTCAAAAATGATAAATGAAAATGCCGGGGTCAAAGATAGTGTCTTCATTCCCGAAGGAGTGAAGATGAAGAGAAATCACAAGATATTTGAGGAAAGGAAGAAAGATTTTGATAACAATCAAGATCCATTCTTCATCCTCAAATGTAGACATATCGGGAGGAAGGGTGAGGGTAGTATCATCAATAAGCAAACTCGTATGATAGAGTACACCTTCCTCCGAGCCAATATCATCCTCAAGATCAAAATAGAAATGATCATGTTCCGGAGGAGATATGTCATGAGAGAGTTCACCGGAGAACTCTTCATGAAAAGAATCATTCACAAGAAGTGAAATTGTGAACTCTTGTTCCATTGTGGGCTTATCACTATCCTCGGTCTGAGTATCAAAGAGTGGATTCTCAGAAATTAAAGTGAATTTAGAGTCGAATTCAAATAGAGGATTGGTGAAAGTAGCTTTGAATGTTTCGGGAACAAAGTGATCAACATTCTCTATTGGACTGTTGGGATAAGAAGTGAGTGAACGATCATTATCAAGGAGACTTTCAATCTCTCCCAGATCGGCTTCGAAATCAAGGAGACCATCATCACTTCCCGATGAAAGTGGATTGATGTGAGTGAGTTCATCGGTGAAATCCTCAAGAAGAGGATCAGACTGTGGGAGTGATGCCTCAACATACTTGATGTTTCCATAGGAAGCACAATCGTCGCTAAAATCGGAGAAAGTTTCAAAATGATCATTTGAACACTCAAGAGGGGAAAGAGAATCACACATATGATCAGAAGTTCTCTGTGACTCTCTCGGGATTGGGACAAGGTCCTCAACACTAGACTTTATGAATTCGTCCGATTCCTTTTCAGGAACAGTGTCAAGATGCTCGTCCCCCATGTTCAGAGAGTGAGTGGGAGCTTCGGGTGTGATAGCAGTTGTTTGAGATGGAATCTCAACTGCTGGAATATCAACTGACTGAGGGAGTTGAGAAATAATATTAAAAGGATAAAAACTCCCCTCGTCATCATCATATAGAGCTGCCTTAAGAAATTGGGAACGCCTTAGAGCTGCTTGCTCTAGGACTAATAATTCTTCCCTAGATTGGCGGGCCTCTCGTTCTTCGGCTAGCAATTCTCCCATGGTCTTTTCACCACTCACTTGATTCTTAAAGTTACTAATCATATCATCAAGTGTTTTCATTGCGGTTTCAAAATTTTGGGAGATTTCTTGAGACAACGGTTCAGGTGGAGTTTGAACCGTATGGTGCTGTGGAGGTTGGAAATTGTCAAACATGTGAGAGTCATGATTGTTACAATAAAATGGGTTCCCTATTTGACAATCAGAGCTGAAGTGGGGACCTCCACAGTTCTCACAACAGTAAAACTGTTGAGTCTGGACTGGTGAATTATATGGATATTGGTCATAACCAAAGTTCTGAGCATCACCGGAAAACTGTTCATAGACAAACGTGTTTCCGGATTGACACTCAAATCCTTGGTGAGGACCTCCACAAAATTCACAGCAGTTAAGTTGGTTATATGAAGATAGGTCGGGCTGTGGTGGGTAATTGGAAAAGTTTGAGGAGTCGTTAAATGAGTTCGGATTATGATCATAATCAAATGAATTCCTCGAAACACAAAACAAACAACTCCCGTTATGAATATCATTACCACATTGTACACACGTACACCAACGACAGGGTGAACCAAAAAGAGGTTCACCACAACCGCCACAAGGAATAAATGATTTCATTTGAGAGTTATGAGAAGGAATCAGTTTATTCAAAGAATCAACAAAACCAACATGGTGATCCGAATGACTATCAAGTCTCGAAGAACATTTTGAAAAGTCCGGAGGTGGGACAAGTGGTGTGCTCTGAGAGCTAGCAATTTCCACCACTTCCGTTATGGTCTCTGGTTCTGGTTCTTGAGAAACGTGAAGATTAGGCAAGTCATTCTTGCTAGTCACCGGTCTAAATTCTGCATGATTGCTTCTCACCGTAAATTGTGAAAGTGTAGGATCAATTTTAGACGGCTTAGGAGCAAGCGAGGGGTTAGATCTTTGGATAACCGTAGGTTGGACGTATTTAGCACCTCCATTATCAGAGGGAAGTACTTGGTCCTTTGCCACCCCGGTTTTTCGTTCCATTTCCCTACGCAGAATTAATGGATCATCACGAACAACACGAATTCTTGACATTTGTGATAAAGTATGACGTTATTCAAATTCGTCCCAGAATTCGTCGTAGTCGAGATATTCCATGAGAAGAAGTTAGAATCAAATGGATAGAGGGTAAAGGGATAAAGAATCAAAAAGGGTAAGAGGGTAAAGATGAATATTTTTGGATTTTTGGATAAACATTTTGTAAAAACAAATAATGAAAATCTTTTTGGGTTTTTGATTTTTAAGATGTTTTTGGATTTTATAAGAAAATATAAATACATATAGATGGTATGAACAAGGAGTGAATATTCAAATCACTAATCTGCTAAACGGAAGATAATTAGCACAGCTCCCCGGCAGCGGCGCCAAAAATTTGATTCGCTCCCAGACGGTCAAGTTTTCTCACACAAGCTAGCCACTTGTGAATGGCTAACCGTAAGAAACTTAAAACATCCTAGAACCAAATGCAATGAAGATCAGGAGAGTATAGGGTTTCCCCGGGTCGTTATGTCCCAGCGAGCTATGCGATGAATCACCAAACGAATAGTGATCGAGATGATTTGAACGGAAAAGAGGTTTGAATTATTATAACTACAGAAAAAGTTAATAAATTAAAGGGGGCTTAAATGCAAATTAAAGATAATTAAAAAGATAAAATATATTAAATAAATGCTATCACTATTTGCAAAATGATGTTTTTGATTTTTCTTTTATAAAATTTAAATTAAAAACTACGTGACGTACAAAAGAAAATGTGAAACTTAAACAATACTAATCCTAAAAATATGAAAATGACATTTTTACAAACCTAATGATAAAATAAAATTTTTAGAAAAAGAAAATTATTTTTAAAACTATTTATCTAATTATTATTAATTAAAAACTATTTTTAACTATTTAATAATAACCTAAAATACAAGAAAATAGGAAATAAAGCTAGAAAAATGAAATTATAACTTGGAAAAATCTAAAATAACAAAAGAGAATTTTCAAAACTATTTATGTATTTTTCTGATTATTTTTGTATTTTCTATGAATTAAAAACTATTTAAAACTACTTAAATTGCTTAAAAATACAAATTTAACTAAGAAAAATCTGGAAAAATATTTTTTTGACTTTTTATATTTATCTTAACTTAGGAAAAATGAAAAATTATTTTTTTGAAACTTTTCTGAATTAATTGTATTAAAAGCTAATTAAAATGACTTAAAAACTGATTAAAATGAAGAAAAATACCAAACAGACCTAGAAAAATCTGAAAAATTCAAGATAAGTCTAAAATAATATTATGAATCTAGGAAAAATATAAAAACAGGGGGTTGTGTGTAGAAAATTGAAACTGCAATGCAAGTGCTTATAAATAAGCACTTGAAATAAGCCAAAAGAATACCAAAGACCACCAAAGTGTTACAGAAGCTATAATTTGCTCAAAATACCCAAATGCAACTAATCACAACTATCTTAAACCTCTGAATAGCAAATTACACAGATTTGGATGATTTGAGTTTAGTGCTAAAAACAGTTTTGAGGCCTACTTGCAGCCTAAGAATAAGCTACCAAATAAGCTGAGACTCAAAAACCAGAGATGGGAACCTACACTAGACCTGGGTGGCTACTTACAAACCAAAGATCAGACCTAGACAAGCTCTTATGAGCTCTGTGCAAGCCCTGCACAAACCTGTGCACACTCAGTATTCACTGAGTTTGTGCACAGGGGAATTGAGACCCAATTCACAAGCTGTTTTCAAGCTTATACAAAATTACCAAAAATCAGAAAAAATCATATTAAGAAAATAGACCAACTGAACTTTTTAAAACCAAAATTTCACTTGATTTGATTCAAGAATGAATCAATGAAAATTCATCCCAGATGGGCTCAAAAAGGATTTTTCATGTTTTGACTTTTGAAACAGTTTTGTAAAGTTGACTTATTTGAGATTTGAGCTCAATTTATGGACTGATTATGATGTTATAAGACAAAATAAAGCTAATGAAAGCTATACCTATGATTTCTAAACACAAAACTAGCTTTTGATTTTATAAAATTCCAACAGTTAAGTACTTAAGACAGATTAAAGATGAATTTTGACTTTGGATGTTCTAATGCACAGATAACTGACTCAAATGAGTCTAACTACTTATATTAAGACTGATAAGGCACTTGTCAAGTACAAACAAAGACTAAATCTCAGATTTACACACTGATCCAAACACCCTTTATTATGACTGATATGCAATTTTAACTAAGCAAACTACTGCACTAGCTTGTTTACTTGATCAAACTGAGTCTAACTATTCTAAATACAACTTAAGTAACAGATAAGAACTAATCTAAATCACAAATACAAATTATGCAATTTCTTGAAAATCACTTACAATTGGTCCCAGCCACAATGGCTTGCCAAAGAACACAAGTACCACTATCCTATTCTAACCCATAAAACAACTCAAATTCAACCCAAATCCATGCTCTGCAACAACCCATCATCATTTCCATTTCCATTTGAGCCAGTTTGACTTTTGTTGACCCAGTACCAAGTTTGCTTGAAACTTAAATGTAAGCTTATAAAAAGCTATAAGCAGCTTATATAAGCTTATTTGAACTTGGAAAGAAGCTATTTGAAGCTTGAATGTAGGAAATTGAAACTGAAATTTTCAACAGTAAACACAAAAGTATGAAATGTGAACACAAACTTGAATTGATGCTTGAAAATAGTTGCAATACACTGAAATACTTTAGTTTGATACACTTAAACTTAAAATTACATCTAAGAGTCTATTGAAGACATAGGAATTTAAAAAACGACATACATTTTGAAATTAAACTAAGTGCTACCCCCTTTCTTCCTTCCATTGCTTCCTTTTTTATAGCAAATGACTTCTCTCTCATCTCTGAGCAGTTCCCACTTGAAATCAAGGCCATTTGATTAGTTAAAATGATCTTGGCCGTTGGATTGATTTTGGCGCCAAAATGTGTTTATCAACTGGGAGGGTTGAGTGAGGGGGTTGAAGAAGCATTTAATGTTTCTTGGAAGGTTGTTGAGGTGGAAGGATAAGGGGAGTGGAATTTGAGCTGGAGGGATGGGAGATGGTGTGTTGCAGGGATTTGGTGGGAAGACGAAGAAAAAGGGCGCGGGGGTGGTATGTTTGACTTATGAGTTGACTGGCTTAATATATTGAAGGGGGTCCAAAGTGCAGGGGTCTAATTGGTTTGGCAGGGGTCAAAAGGGATTGACAGGGGTCCAAAATGATATAAAGGGTTTAGTATTCAAGGACCTATTGTGCAATTTCTGAAAATCAAGGGACCAAGGCTGCCATATTTGCAAAGTTGCTCCAAGGGACCAAAAGTGACAAGCTCCAATAGTACAAGGACCAAACTTGACATTTTCAAATTTCCAAGGACCATTTTTGCCAATTTTTTAACTTGAAGGACCAAATTTGTAATTTCTCAAAACTTTTGATATTTTTCACCAAAGGACTAATTTTGACAACTCTTGATTTTAAAAGGACCTTTGGTGATTTTTCTTTTGAAATAAGTGCTCAGGGACTATTTCTGACAACTTTTTGAAACTTGGGGGACTGAAACTGCCAATTATGCAAACTTAGCTCATTTTTCATCTGATTTTAAACATTTTACATCTGAAACATATAAAATGCAATTTTGAGATATTTTCAGTATTTTGATGCATTTCTGAGCATTTTTAAACGTTTTGCAGTTCAGATTTAACCAAAAATGATGAGTATTTACACACTCATCAAAAACCAAGACGTTAAACAACATCCCATGAAAATACACACCCCACTTGTACTTTTTCTATCAACGTAATCACCTGCATGGTCAGAATCTGCATATACAATTGTTTCTACTCCCGTACCCTTAGGATACCATAATACTAATTGTGTTGTACCCTTAATGTATCTAAATTTCCTTTTTACGGCTTCTAGGTGTGATGTTTTAGGGTCTTCTTGAAATCTAGCACATAAGCAAACACTAAACATGATATCCGGCCTACTTGCTGTGAGGTAGAGAAGACTACCTATCATGCCACGATATTTAGTATTATCTACGGATTCGCCGTCTTCATCTTTTGTGAGTTTGGTGTCGGATGACATTGGTGTCCTAATTGGTTTCGACTCTTCTAGACCGAATCTCTTTAACATCTCCTTTATGTATTTAGATTGATTAAAGAAGATACCATCTTCTACTTGTTTAATTTGTAGACCAAGAAAGAAACTAAGTTCTCCCATCATACTCATCTCGAACTCGTCATGCATGATTTTAGAGAAATCATCACACATGTCTTGACAAGTGGATCCGAATATAATATCATCTACATATATTTGTACTATGATTATATGTGACTCTCTTTTCTTAGTAAAAAGTGTGTTGTCAACTAACCCCATGGTATAGTTGTGTTTAATTAAAAATGACTTAAGTCTATCATACCAAGCTTTTGGAGCTTGTTTAAGACCGTAAAGGGCTTTCTTTAATTTATATACATGTTTGGGTTTTTCAAAATCGATGAAGCCCGGAGGTTGAGCTACATATACTTCTTCATTAATGAAACCATTTAGAAAAGCGCTTTTGACATCCATTTGATAAAGCTTTAGATCATTAGCACAAGCATACGCAAGAAGTATTCTTATAGACTCTAATCTAGCCACGGGGGCATAGGTCTCATCAAAGTGTATTCCTTCTTGTTGGTTATACCCTTGGGCAACGAGTCTAGCCTTGTTCCTAGACACTACTCCGTTTGCATCTAATTTATTTTTATAAACCCATTTGGTTCCTATTATGGTTTGATTATTAGGTGGAGGGACAAGCGTCCAAATATCATTAGAAACGAATTGATTTAGTTCTTCTTGCATAGCCATTACCCAACTCTCATCTTTTATGGCTTCTTGTGTATTCCTAGGTTCTATGGTTGAAACGAAACAAAAAAAGCTACTTTGGTTTTGAACTTGAGACCTTAATGTTCGTTCGTTTAGCTTTCCTATGAATTTGTCTACGGGGTGATCTTTGGACTCTTTAATGTTTATGATTTCATTATTTAAAGGTTCTTCTTCTTCATTTATCTTTTTCTTTATTACTATAGCATCACTTTCTATGATCTCGTCATCGACAAGAGGTGGAGAGGGTTTGGGTGGACTTTCATCAAATTTTATATTTAATGACTCTTCTACCTTCATTATTTCTTTGTTTAATATGACGTAAGCTTTGCTATTTGGCGAATAACCTAGAAAGATACATTCGGTTGATTTAGGATCAAATTTTGTAAGGTAATCTTTAGTGTTAAGAATAAAACATTTGCTTCCAAAGACTCTAAGGTGATTTAACGTAGGCTTTTTGCCTCGGAGTAACTCATATGGAGTTTTACCTAAGATTGGTCTTATTAATACTCGATTGAGTATGTACGTTGAAGTATCAACGGCATTACACCAAAACTTTTGAGGTATGGATTGTTCATTAAGCATTGTTCGACTCATTTCTTGTAGGGTTCTATTCTTTCTTTCTACTACCCCATTCGATTGTGGAGTGCGTGGAGCCGAGAAGTTGTGAGTAATACCATTAGCGTCACAAAAGGTTCCAAATTGCACTTCATTATCGAATTCCCTACCATGATCCGTCCTAATGGACACTATAGGACTTCCTATTTGTCTTTGGATCTTTTTGCTTAATATTTCAAAATAATTAAAGGTTTCCGTTTTGTTCTTTAAAAATTTTGTCGATGTATACCTAGAATAGTCATCCACTATGACCAAAGTGTAGCAGTTGCCTCCATAACTTTGGATAGCGGATGGACCAAATAGATCCATATGTAGTAATTCTAGACACCTAGTTGTTGACACCATGTTTTTAGCTTTATGACTAGAATGAGCTTGTTTTCCTACATTACAAGCATCACAAAAGTGATGTTCATATTTTAACTTAGGTAGATCTCTTACTAGATCTTTGGATGATAGTGATTGAAGAAGTCGCATATTGGCATGACCCAATCTTCGATGCCATAAGGTCGAAGTATCATCCATAGAGGTAAGACAGTTTGTCTTTAGGTTCATTACCAATTTTAATGACATAGATTCCATGTTTCCTAATTCCTCTTCCTATGGTTATGCCATTTTTTAGTATCTTACTACCGGTTTCGGTAAAAAGTACATTGCACTTTTTATCACATATTTGTCATATACTTAAGAGATTAAAGTTTAGGTTTTCTACGTGACACACATCGTTAATGGTTAGAGATTTGTTAGAAATCGTACCTTTACCGATGATTCTACTTTTGCTATTTCCAAACACCACATTACCTCCATTTACGGATTCATATGTGGAGAATAGATCCCTATTGCCGGTCATGTGCCTCGTGCACCCGTTATCCTTGACCCATTCATCGGGGTCTAGATCGACCTTTAAGCACACCTAAAACAATAATAAACTCAAAAGTTTGGTCCCCATTTGTTCATGGGTCCATTAGTGTTAAACATTCCATTCATGTTAGACATGTATGGATAAGATGAATATGCATTCCATGGAGCAAAGTTTTGAAAAGGAAAACTGTTTTGCATATTTGGGTTCCATCCCATTTGATGATAACAAAATCAGTTCTAGATGAAGATGCTACGTTATTACTACTGTTTTCTACAGCAGATCCACGGATCCCTGTCTGTACACTAGCCGGTTCCCTTTTTAGGGGATCCGTGGGATCCGCCACAACAGTGGCTGGTTTTTCTAGTGCCTTAACAAATTTTGTTTCTTTACTTTCACTAGTTGATGGATCAAGTTGTTGAATACCTAAGCCTTTTAGGTTGTTACCAGTTTTAACACCATCTAGTATTGTATCTAAGGTGTTCGTACTCATTCTAGCAATTTTAGAATCTAGATGATCAACTAGTTTTTGAAGTTGAACGCAAAGTTCACATTCACCACTTGCTATTTTACCCTTTTCTAAACGTTTTAGTTTTGCTTTCAATTCTATGACTTCTTTATCTAAACGTTGGTTTTGACTCTTTAAAAGCTTATTTTTGTTAATTAGTTTTAAGCTAATGTTGCATAGTTTGTCATATTCATTATGCAAAGAGTCGTCATCAAGTGATGAACTACTATAGTATTCGTGACATACCTCGTCATTTGCCATGAGACAAATTTCTTCGTCCTCCTCGTCGCTCATTCCCCACGTACCGCTCACGAACGCTTTATGATCATCCCGTTTGGGACACTTACTAATAAAGTGGTTTGGGTCCCCACATTTAAAGCAAGTACGATCATCCTTTGGCTTCTCGTCCTCTTTGCTTTTTCGAAAGCCTTTCTTATCGTCATATGGTTGTTTGACGTATCTTCCCTTTCTTCTAAAGAACTTTTTAAAGTCCCTTACCGCCATAGCGTACTCCTCGTCGTCACTACTTGAAGAGGAGTTCTCTTCATGGCTTGAAGCCTTTTTGGCTTTAAGGGCAAGAGATTTGTGTTTCTCTTTTACCTTTGAGGCTTCGGAGTCTTTGGCAAGGACAAGCTCGTAGACTTTTAGGTTGCCTATGAGTACATCGAGGGTGAGGATTGTCAAATCTTTTGACTCTTCGATCGCCGTCACCTTGGATCTCCACTTCGATGGAAGTGCCCTTAGATATCTTCTAACATGGTTACGGCTAGAAAAAGATTCATCAAGTGCTTGTAATGATGTAATAATAGTATTAAAGTTAGCAAAAGAATGATCTATCGTTTCCTCATTCGATATTGAAAATTGTTCATATTGTTGAACAAATAAATCAATTTTATTATTCTTAACTTGTTGGTTGCCTTGATGAGTTACAACTAAAGAAGTCCAAATTTCTTTAGAGGTTTTAAGCATAGAAATTCTTTCGAATTCCTTTTTCGGTAAAGCATTATATAAAACCATTTTTGCTTCACTATTTTTAGAAAGCTTTTTCTTTATTTCATCATTTAGTTTATCATGAGGTATGTTAACTAAATTCCCTTTATCGTCTTTTGAGGTAGCCTCAAAGTCGCCTTCAACAATAATGTACCAAAGATCAATATCTTTAGATTTCACATATGTTTCGAATATATTTTTCCAATATATAAAACCATTAGTTTCAAGTAGTGGTGGTCGTTGCATAGATTGCCCTTCCTTATAATTTTCAGAACCCATAGTGATCGAAAAGTTTTTTAAATACAATTTTACTTTAAAACTTTTATAAACTTAGCTCTTGATGCCAATTGTGGAAAACTAGAAGGGGGGGGGGGGTTGAATAGTTTTGCCGATTTTACGTTAGTTTCAAAAACTTTAGATTCGTTAATATGTGAGATCTTATGGATGTAGAGAAAGTATAGATCTAATGATAAAGCAAGTAAATAAAGTAAAGCGAAGGGAAAGAAAAGACACAACCGATGTATAGTGGTTCGGCTACAAGGACACCTTCCTTGCCCTACTCCACTCCCCGAGTCATCTACTCGAGAGTTCAAGCACTATGTTAACAAACTCCTTCACTTGGAGGAGAAGCCGTCACAACGTTGCTTACACTTTTTCCGGTACAAAGCTAGATACCGAGTCCGTAACACGGTGGACCAAACCAACACGACTATTACACAACAAATATGTGAAATATCAAATACAAGATCTTTGCTACAGAAATCTTGCGGAGTGACAAATCAATCAAGGACCCCTTGCTAGGATGACTTGTAGAATGCTCGTGATCTCGCCTTAGAGAAGGACCTATATGAGGATCACAATAGAAAGAAAGAAGAACAACTCTCTAGATCAAGTGATCTATATGTTAGAAGAGAATGAGAGTGTTTGAGAGATTTAGTAAGAAGAGGGGTAAATTAGAATGAAGAAATGGCTCTCTATTTATAGGCAAAAATCTTCACTGTTCCCCGGATCCCACGGATCCCTTCCACTTGGGATCCGTCTAGTGTAATCCTAGGGATCCGTGGAACGCTCCTCTTTGCCCATGGGTTTTTTGGTTATGGGTTGGTCCATGGGTTTTCTTTAGATTCAATGTATCTAAGTATGCATTGTATCTAGCCAACTTGGGTATGGGTTAAGATCCATGGGTTATGGTTTTTACCCATCCTAATAAACTATTACAACAAATGCTTAATTATTACATTTTTGTATTTAAATGGCTATATGTAAATGCTTTACAAAAATAACATGTATCCTTATAATTATACTTAAGATAACATTATATTTGTTATCAACAAAACACAAAGAGATCGCAAAATATTAATAAACGTTTTTACGGTTTATTTGTATTAACAGGAGCTTTTCGTCAAAGTAAAGCATTGCAAAAATGCTTGCAGTACATTTACTTAAGTTTTCTATATTACTTGACGTCCTCCTCAAAAGGGAGCACTCGTCAAGGGGGGATATTTCGTCAAAAATGAAATCATTGCAAACACACTTGCAACACACTCGTTTAGCCTTCCTAACTACTTGACGCCCTCAACAAAGGGGAGCATCCGTCAAGGGGGAGCTAAGACGAGAATCTTTCTCTCATCTTACTCTTTATTCTTCATTTTGTTATTTTTCACAAGTTTTTCTCAAAACAATGTGTTAGTTTCTTTTCGACGCTCTTTTTGTTTCGACAAAAAGGGGGAGAAAGAGTAAAAACTCCAATTCAAATTTTTACGAATTTTATTTTCTTCTTAAAATGATCTTATGTTTTGTCATCAATAAAAAGTGAAAGATTGTTAATACAAATAAGCCATAAAAACGTTTATTTATATTTTACGATCTTCTAATGTTTTGTCGATAACAAACGTAAAATCATTTTAACGAAACAAATAAAATATGTAAAAGGTTTGAGCCAATAGTTTACTAACACACTTTTACTAAACATATTAAAACTATATCAAAACATGTGTAGTAAATAAGTTATATAAAACCAAAAATATTTTTATATAAACACTAACAAGTAATATTGTTTACATGCATATGTATAACAACTAGTGTTTACATAATATAGAAATACTTTGTATATATTGTAATTGGTAAAGTAATGGGTAAAAACCAAAGTCCATCACCCATAACTCATGATCCATTGACTAGGTACAATGAATATTGTTGGGTAAAAACTAAAGTCCCATACCCATGGAGCATGATTCATAACCCATGACCCATTGCATGACATCATGCATGAAGTCATGTTGGGTATTATCCATGATCCATGACCCAAAGTCCATGACCCATGACCCAAGATCCATAACCCAATGACTAGGTACATTGCATCTTATTGGGTATCTATAATCCATTACCCATAACCCATGGTTCATAACCCATAACCCGGTTTACAACCCAAAATCCGGACTAAACTGACCCAGTAGCCGGATCCCTCTGGGAGGGATCTGTGGGAACCGTGGGACATTAGACAAGTTTTGTCTATAAATAGTGAGTCATTTCTCTCTTGCTCACTACCACTTCACATATACTTTCTCCCAGTATTCTAAAATCTCTAACCAGTGATCCAAATGATCATTCTATATAGTTTTATGTTTGTGTGATTCTTCAGGTTCCTCTTAAAGGCGAGATCACCACCTCTTGAATACATGCAAGGTCAAGTCATGAGTTGCTAAGCTTCGTCATCATCAAGACCACTGAAGTGTATCTTGTTGATAGTTCTTTCCTCATTCCATAGAAGTGTTGTGTTAAAGGCATTAGTGAAAGGTGCCGAAGGGTCGTATTGAAGGCATTAGTGAAAGGTGCCAAAGGTGTACATTCGATATGGTGCATCGATGTTCAAGTTAGATAGTTTGGGTTAAAGGATGTTGATATCCTTCTAGTATTGTAACAAGGAGTGTGTCTCCTTTGGGGTAGTTGTGTTGTGGTGTAGTATTGGGTAGTAATTCCTCCTTTGTAATGGAACTCGGTATCTAGCTTGGTACCGGATAAAGTGTAAGGCGACGTTGTGATAGGTTTGGTTCTACCTCGTGGAAGAACTCGGTGTCTAGCCTTGTACCGGATAAAGAGTAGGCGACGTTGTGAAGGCTTCTCCGCTCCATTAAGGAGCTTGTGTTATGTAGTGCTTACGAACTCTCGAGTGGGATACTCGGGGAGTGAAGTAGGGCAAGGAAGGTGTCCTTGTAGCCGAACCACTATAAATACTCGTGTTGTGGTTTTGTGTTCCTTTACTCTTTATACTTGCATTACTTACTTATATGCTTATATATCAATATGGACACATTAAATAGATTGAAATAAGTCGATCTAAATAGTTTAAAATGACATTTTAATCGGTAAAACTATTCAACCCCCCACCCCATTCTAGTTTTCCACACTATAAATGTCAAGCTTTGCTAAGTTTAATCTGAGATCTGAGATCTCACATATCTGTTGAAACGTTTTTTCGTTTCTGAATAGCAGATAACTATCGATTAGATCGCATTTGATCAATTGAAACAATTAGATCGCATTTGATCATTATCGTCACCAACCACAAAATCATTGCAAATTACAAACCAATCGTCCTTATCATCACCAAAAATTTTGATTAAAGATCAAGCAATCTTTCATCCATCCAAATCACAAAATATAAATGTCAAGCTCACGGACCCGTCGTTCATCATTATCATTTGTTAATCATTTTTCAGGTATCATTATCATTCACACTAAGCATAAAGAAAGAAATGGTTTTTGTTACTACAACTGAAGGAAATATGTTTTCTTTATTGTTGCAAGATATTAGTTGGTATGGTTGTGTTTTTTTTTAGTTTCAATTTTAAGATAATAAGATGGAAGGAACGATTATATTTTTGATGGCTGCAAATTAGTAGAAAAAATATCTTGATTTATTTTGATGACGTGCCCATGGAAAAAAATTAGGGACGAATGTTTTGTTAAGAGTCTAATTAGGTTTATGAATGATTAGGGCAACAAATAGTTTAAAATGACCTTTTAATCGGTAAAACTATTCAATCCCCCCCCCCCCCCCCCCCCCCCCCCCCCCCCCCCCCCCCCCCCCAATTCTAGTTTTCCACACTAAGCATAAAGAAAGAAATGGTTTTTGTTACTACAACTGAAGGAAATATGTTTTCTTTATTGTTGCAAGATATTAGTTGGTATGGTTGTGTTTTTTTTAGTTTCAATTTTAAGATAATAAGATGGAAGGAACGATTATATATTTTATGGTTGCAAATTAGTAGAAAAAATATCTTGATTTATTTTGATGAAGTGCCAATGGAAAAAAAATAGGGACGGATGTTTTGTTAAGAGTCTAATTAGGTTTATGAATGATTAGGGCAACAAATATTATATTATGTTACCTCCGTTCTAATTTTATTGTAAATTTTTCGTTTTAATTTGTCCCAAATTAATTATTCAGTACTATAAAAAGTGGTTGGAGTTGCTTATTCTACCCAAACCCGATTGTGCGCAACTTTACATATAGCCATTTTCACGAAAAACATGTAATCAAAATATATTGTTCTTCAAACAAAATAAGTTACAGGGTATCCGTCGTCGCAGCGCGCAAATACCCTTCTAGTTGTTATCAAATGAGTCTTGTGTAAAACTTATTTTCAATTTCTTAAACACATTCTCGATTTACCCAAATCTCGGGTCCAAGATCATTAACATATAAAACCTATGAATGAACATACCTAGTTATTAGAGTATGTCGCTGCATTCGTTTACTAACCACTCGGAAACTTATAAAATATTCTATGTCCTTTTCGTAGACATTTTGCCTCTTGGAAACAGTCTGTCAAATGAAATCAAGATAGGACTAGCATTGGTGTGGATCAAGACATTCATCATGCTAGTAACTTTAATGTATCTTCTGAAGTTCGTATAGCTAGAGCATTTATCTCAACCAGGCCGTCTCATGGTTTGGGGAAGCCTAAAGCTAAATTTGAACACTAATCACATGTTAAAGTGTACGCGCGTAATATTGGTCCATTTTAAGTTTACTTTCAGTATGAGCACAAACTCAACTTTGTGCTCCATCAAAGAAGTCGAGCTTACAAGAAAAAGCTCGAACTTAGCATAACATTTTCGACTGAAACCACCATCTCAGGTCATCCACTCGGTTCATTCATCAACGTAACAGCCCTAGCAACAAATATAACTAACCATGGTCCTGACGTTATAATGTCATGTCATAAACAGTCTAATTGTGGCGATAAGGATTGAATCTCAGCATGGGCAGATAGTGAAATGAAAGAAATGCCCATTAATTGATTTGGTTTCCATAATAAATGATACTATCTGTAATACTATTTTAGTATTTTATACATAAACATGCCCCATTTTTGTGCTTGTGTATTTCTGTCATATGAAAATATGCATGATACCGTTCATGTCAAAATATCTGTATCCGTTGATTTATTTGCTTAGAATAGTCTAAATATTGTTTTTCACTATTATTTTTGGAACAGGTTTGCGGGCCTTGTGAACGTTGCCGGTCATCATCGTTTTTCAACATTTTTATAATATACTAGCGAGTTGTATTTTTAATTTGGGTTAATGGCATGTAATACCTACGTACTTTCTCATTTGTTCCATTATCATATACGAACTCAAAATATTACAACAATACCCATCCAACTTTCAAATTTTGTTTTTCTTTGTTTTTTTTGTGCATGATATTTGAACAAATAAAAAAGTACCTATCTGATATTTGAACAAATAAAAAAGTTCGTATCTGATATTTGAACAAATAAAAAGTTCGTATCTGATATTTGAACAAAATTTGAAAGTTGGATTGGTATTGTGGTATTTTTTTGGGTTCGTATATGATAATGGAACAAATGAGAAAGTACGTAGGTATTACATGCCATTAACCCTTTTAATTTCTTACAGTAAGTTTGTCCTTCAAGATCTTGTTTTTTAACTTTTAGCATTATTTGTTGCTAATGAACATTGCCGTTGGGGTCAAAGAGGAACTTGATGTGCTATTAGAAGATTACAAGATGCACAATATAAACCCTAATGGACTACGAGCTCATGGAACTGAGTCAACTAGAATACATACTAATCTATTTGCTAATAGCATGCTTACTAGTTATTACTAACATATATGTTTAAACTGTTTTAGTGTTTTCGCTGTGGGTCAATAGCACACAGCACAATGATAGGTTGATAATGGTATAGTTGAAAGCTATGTATCAACCATGTTATTATTTTAGGGGGTGATACTCACATCACATCTTTTGATGCATGTACTATAATTTGTGCATTACAGTATTGTATGGTACAAACTGTAATATACAAATTGTGGTGCATGCATTAAAAGATGTGGTGTAGGTATCAATTCCTTATTATTTTAGAGCCACATGTTCAGCGGAATTATGATCTTCTAATGTACGTTTCAAATGTTTTGTAATAATGTTGAATTAAAAAAAAAAAAAAACAAAAAAACAAAAACAAAAAACAAAAAACAAAAAACTGGGGCCACAAAATATATATTCTACGACTAAACTCATGTTGGTGTTTTACTTTTGTATTCTCTCTTAACGTGACATATACTAAGCAAAAAACTTAACACATGTTTAAAGAAAAAAATGTTATTTTTTTTTCTTTTTTTTTATGGTTCACAAAATTGACAAAAGGCCTTTTGTTTGTTTTGCAGACTTATATGTTAAAATTCTAAGATTTTTTAAAACATAAAATTAGTTATTTAAGGGTATTGTCTACTACTAATTTTGTGCTCACTATTTTTGTTATAAACGAACGCATGTTAAGCTATTAAGTAATAAGTACCTAGCGTGTCAAGTTATAAATATCGTTCTTGTTTTAGGGTCTTTTATGATAGAATGATAACAATAAGAGGAATTTTCAAATGCTTACTCTTATTTTCATGCTTACCAAGGGACAAATCCCCACCATCTATTTAGTTTGATCTAATGGTGGGGATTAACCTAAGATTTAATATGTCTAAACCTAAGTCTTTGTTTTTTTTCTTGTCTTTTAGTTTTCTTTCTTTCTTCCTTCTTTTGTTTTTTTTTTTTTCTTTTTTTTTTTGTTTTTTTAATTATTCACGTTTTTTGTTATAACCAGTTTTTTTTCTCTCTTTTTTTTTTTTTTTTTTTTTTTTTTTTTTTTTTTTTTAATATTCACGTTTAATTTTTTAAAAATTCACATTTTTTAATATTCACGTTTTCTTTTGTTTGTTTGTTTTTTTTAATTCACGTTATTTACGTTTTTTTTAATTCGCGTTTTTTTTTTCCTTCCCTTTCATACGTTTTCGTCCGTTTCAATACGTTTTCATCTATTTTTCGTCCGTTTTTTCATACGTTTTCGCCCGATTTCATACGTTTTTGTCCGTTTTCATACATTTTTGTCCGTTTTCATATGTTTTCTTACGTTTTCTTCCATTATTCATACGTTTTCTTCCGTTTTCATACGTGTTTTTACGTTTTCATACATATTCGTTCGTTTTCGTCCGTTTTCATACGTTTTCGTCCGTTATTAAATGTTTTCGGCCGTTTTTAAACGTTTTCATACGTTTCTGAATATCATAAGTGATATTCTGAATAGTACAAGTGATATTCTGAATAGCACAAGTGATATTCTGAATATCACAAATGATACTGAGAATATCGCAAGTGATGTTATGTGATATTCTGAATATCACAAGTGATATTCTGTGATATTCAGAATATCACTTGTGATATTCTGAATACCAAAAGCGATTTTTTGAATACAACAAGTGATTTTCAACTAATGTTTTGTAACATGAAAATGATACGTGATATTCAAAATATCACACAGTGATATCAAGAAAATCACAAGTGATATTGATAATATCGCAAAGTGATATTCATACTATCGCAAAGTGATATTCAGAATATCGCAAACTCATATTCAGAATATCGCAAAATGATATTCAGAATATCACAGAGTGATTCTGAATATCACAGAGTGATATTCACAAAATCACAAGTGATATTCAGAATATCACAACGTGATATTCAGAATATCACTTGTGATATTCAGAAAATCACAAAGTGATATTAACAAAATATCACTTGTGTTTTTTGGAATATCACAAAGTGATATTCAGATAATCACAAGTGATATTCTGAATATCACAGAAATCACTTGTGATAGTCAGAAACGTATGCAAACGAACGAAAACTTAAGAAAATGGACGAAAACGTAAGAATACGGATGAATTCGTATGAAAACAGGCGAAAACGTATGAAAGAGTAAAAACACGTACAAAAACGGATGAAAACGTATGAAAAATTGACGAAAATGAAAGAAAAATGATGAAAACGGGTGAAAACGGGCGAAAACGGATAAGAACGTATGAAATCAAAGAAAAAAACACGAATAAAAAAACGCGAAAAAAAAAAAAAAAAAAAAAAAAAAAAAAACGTTAATTAAAGAAAAACGTGAATAAGAAAAAAAAAAAAAAAAACAAAAAAAAAGTGAATAAAAATGAAAGACAAAAAGACAAGAAAAAAAACATGGACTTAGGTTTATCTACTAAATCTTAGGTTAATCCTCACCATTAGATCAAACTAGATGGATGGTGGAGATTTGTCCCTTGGTAAGCATGAATTTTTTGGTAAGCAAAATAAAGTGCCTCCAATAAACAAAATAGTAGTAAAAAAAAGTTTGCAAGACTATATTTTGGTAATTTTTTAAAAATATTACTATCAGATAAATATTATTAGTTGGGATAAAGAATTCATAAATGTTGCAACGGCTCAATTCTAATCAAGAGGTTACAAGTTTGATCCATGGCATGATTTTTTTTAGTTCAAAAAAACTTAAGATATTTAATCTAAACGTCTTATATTTTAATGATAACAAATATGTAACTCGTAATACATAACCTGAAATGCGTAAATTACTGGCAACCATAAATCGTCAAAGCATATATTTCTCAACACGCATCGACGTCTCGAGTCTTCTTATGCTTCAACAAATGTTCAAATATGTTTGTCATGTTGCAGTATGTTCAAATCATTTAATAAACCATTAAAAATGTTTAAAATATATTCTGAAGTCACTAAGTATTTACAATTTAGATCATTCTTTTTCGACCTCACTTTAAATTTCATACAAGGTATGAACATGATTTTACAAATTAGCATAATCATCGAAGTTACATTCATTTTATATACATTGCATTAAGACAATTTCATCATCCTCTAAAATTTATTGCATCATTTTATAAATTGCATACTAAACACTTGCACGATTTCAATTTAAAAAAAAAAAAAAAAAAAAAAAAAAAAAAAAAAAAAACTCTTTAAATAATTTATTAAAAGTGAATTCGACAATTAACAAGAATCTTCCAATCTGGGAATGAATTCAAACTTGATTTTGCATATTTATTATTTTTGCAATTTAATGAGCTCATGCATTTAATCTTTCATAACCTATTTTGGCAAATTAAGTTTTTTTTTTTTTTTTTTTTTTTTGGAAGGTAAATATCAATAAAAAACAACCACGAGCGTCCTCAAAGAAAGGACCCCCGGGCCACAAACCAGAATTACACCATGTCTAATGGATAATTACACCAATCAACCCAATCTAAACTTTTCAACTTAGCTCTATGTTTAAACCAAAAATACGAAGACATCTTGATACTCTCAACCACTTCAATCGCCCGTCGCCGATTGCCTTTGAAAATACGATCGTTACGTTCAATCCAAATGGACCACATAGTAGAAAAGACAATGCCACGAAGGATATATTTAGCTTCTTTAGAGAACGGCTGAGAGCTCGTACTCTTCATTAAATCGGAAACATCAAAAATAAGCGAAGGATTCAAACGACACCAAGCCTCCACCCGGTACCAAACTTCAGTGGTAAAAAAGCACCCTGTGAATAAATGCGTATTCGTTTCAACATCCATGTCACACAGCTCACATAAGTGGCTTTGCATGATAACCCCACGTTTATGCAATTCATCTTTGATCGGTAACCGGTTAATAAGAGATCTCCACACCATAATCTTAACTTTCAAGGGGACCCAAACCTTCCATTGCATCTTAACCTGGCTGATGGTGCACGGGGCAGCAGCGAGCAACTTCTTGGCGCTGGAAACAGAGAACTCACCGGAGGAACAAGCTTTCCATCTCCATTTATCTTTACCACCTTTCCAAACGAAATTATAAATGGCTTCCAACAAATTGAAAAGCTATGCAACTTCAGCAGCAGAGGATGGGTTCGAACGCCACTGCCAATGCAAATTTTTAATGCCATCCACAACCTTCAGCCTATCCGAGATCAGAACCCACTTCTGCTTCTCAAGTCTATATAAATGTGGATAAAATAATCGAAGAGGTCCTTCAAGGAGCCACGAATCCACCCAGAATCTGATCGATGAACCGTCTCCCACAATACCTTCGAAATAACTCTCCAAATTACTACCGCTCCCAATCTTTTTGCCACAAATTTTAGTAATTTGTTTCCAGCAACCACTAGCAGAAGTGGTACAAGGGAGAGAAAACCAAGATCTACCAAAACCATGACACCCAATAACCACTTTCTTCCATAAACAATTCCCCCCCCCCCCCCCCCCCCCCCCCCCCCCCCCCCCCCCCCCCCCCCGATTTAAAGCGCCACGCCCATTTAAGGAGAAGCGCATCATTAACTTCCTCCAATTTGGATAAGCCTAGACCACCCGTTTTCTTAGAGGTTGTTATGACGTCCCATGCCACCCAATTGATCTTTTTATCCGCACTACAACCCGCCCAAAGAAAACGTCTCATAATCGCCTCAATACTCTCTATGACCGCCTTAGGGGCTTTATAGAGAGAAAGGTAATAAATGGGTAAGTTCTCCAAAACGGACTTAATGAGAATCAACCGACCACCCATGGAAAGATGTTTCGCTTGCCATCCGGCTAGACGATTCTTTATGACATCCAACACCAAACTCCAATTATTGATTCTATTCATTTTAGCTCCAACTTTAATTCCCAAATACACAAAGGGAAAAATCCCTCTTCTACATCCCAAGACATCAAGCATACTATCCACTTCCCCATCTTCCGTACCAATCCCGAATAAGTTAGACTTATGAAAATTGATACGGAGGCCCGAGCATAGATAGAAAATTCTAAGGATACGAGCCGTGTTTTGGAGATTATCTATGGACCATTCACCAATAATTAAGGCATCGTCCGCAAAGAAAAGATGGTTAAAACCCACATTGTCATCCGAAAAAATAATACCTTTAAGAATTCCCATATTATTTGCCTTTTTCAACATCCAAGAAAGGCACTCCATAACAATAAGAAATAAGAAAGGGGAAATCGGGTCACCTTGACGAAGGCCTTTTTCACTTTTGAATTGGAAAGTAGGGGAGCCATTAACAAGAACCGAGGCAAAAGCCGACTCAAGGACACCTTTAATCCACTTGCACCATAATTCAGGAAACCCCATTTGAGACAGCAAAGACAATAAAAAATTCCAATTAACGTTGTCGTATGCCTTCTCAAAATCAATCTTTAGGATAAACGCCTTTTTCTTCTTTCTTTTTAACCACTCTAAAACTTCATTGATCACCAACGGTCCGTCCAAGATAAAGCGGTCAGAAAGAAATGCCGATTGATTCTCCGAGATTAACTTACCCATCACCTTCTTGAGACGGTTAGCAAGGACTTTAGATACAACCTTACTAATAGCCCCAATCAGAGTAATGGGCCTGTAGTCTTTGAGACCTACGGGCGATTTAACCTTAGGAATCAAAGTAAGGAAAGCCGACCCGCAGCCCAAGTTTATAGAACCTGTGGCATGAAAATAAGACAAAATACGGTGGAAATCTCCTGCGAAAACATCCCAAAAATGTTTAAAAAAGCTGAAATTGAATCCGTCAGGCCCAGGGGCCTTATTAGACCCACAACCAAAGACTGCTTCTTTGATTTCCTGTAAGGAAAAAATGGCAGTCAAATCAATCCCGTCTTGTTCGTTTAGATTTTGCAGACCGTCGCAAATAAGGGTAGGCCGAACCGGAACATTCTCCTTAAAATGGGACCGAAAGAAAATTAAAACCTCCTTCTTCACTAAAGCCGGCTTGGAAGTCCATTCTCCTCTAATCTCCAACCCAGGTATCGCATTTCTAGCTTTGCGGCCATTAACAACACTATGGAAAAAAACTTGTGTTCTCATCTCCAAGAGTATCCCATTTCACTCGTGACTTTTGTCTCATGTCACAATTTCTATAATACTCAATCTCTTGAATACTTTTTTTACATTCTGCCCAAACCCATAATTCTGTCTCATCCAAATCTTTCTCTTCCATAAGTCTTTCCATGTCTTCCTTTTCTTTAATCAATCGGCTTTCATCTTCTTTTTCTTTGTATCTACATTTCGTTATCCACCCTTTTAATTTAGCCCGGAGCTTTTGTAGCTTTTTAATAAAATTCACATCAGGCGGCTCCACATCAGACCAATCAAGTAAGACCGCCTTAATCAACTCTTCACAACCTGGTCTATCCAACCAAGAGTCAAACCACCTAAATGGTTTTGGCCTAAAATTGGTATCAATCAAAGCTAAACATAAGGGCGCATGATCAGAGTGTTCTCTTCTGAGCGCTCTCACACAAGCACTTGGCCATTTGTTGAAGATACCATCACAAACGAAAATCCTGTCAATTCTGCTCATCTTGCAAACTCCCTGTCTATTGACCAAATAAGTAAACTTCTTGCCTTTTAAACTATATTCACGAAGACCTGTGTTGTCCAGAAATTCATTAAAGTCTCTAGCACAAACGGGATCAAAACAGGAATTTTTTCTTTCGTTCGTATCCCTAACCGCGTTAAAATCCCCAAGAACAATCCACCAACCTTGACCCGCTCGTAAAACTTGAGCAATTTTAGCCCAGAGATCCCTTTTGTCTCCATTAGATTGCGGAGCGTAAACATTAACCATATTAAGGCGAGACAAACCATCCTTAATTAAACCAGAAACAAGCAGGAAGTTATCATCTTTCAACACCATATCCTTCATAAAAAATTTTGGATCCCATATACTTAATAAACCCCCTGAATTCCCAATAGAATCAACCTTCTCAAACTCACAACCTTTACCACCCCAAATTCTGGAAACCAATCCAGAGTCTACGTTGCTAGACATAGTCTCTTGTATCCCAATAAATGAAACACCCAATTCGGACTTTAAACTATTAATCCAGCCTTTTTTGCTATCACCTCCCAAACCCCTAACATTAATGGACAAACAATTAATTTATTACCTGTTTGTAACCCTTCTGCGACAATCGAATCCAGAATTAGCTTGTCTTGCATCTCCAAATTGACCCCCAATTTATACCCCAGAGTTTTGGTAGCCGCAACCTCTTGAGCTTGCAAGTGCCCAACCTCATCGGGTTCGGAGTCAATGTTTGCTGCACCCGTTCTATCAACATTGGAAGGTTCAACAGGATTGCTATTACGATCAAACGAGTTATCTTCTTCAGTATCCGAAACCTCTGAATCTGTTGATGGACTATCATTAATTCCCAAAAGACTATTGAGCCCAAAAATATCACTCTTCTTCTGTTTGGGCTTTTTACCAATCCTCAAACTTTCATTACTACTAACATAAGTATTACTGGACCGGCCCATTTCATGTTTTTTGCCTTTTTTCCTTTTGCTTATTTTCGGGTTAACATCCTCCAACGAATCTTCTGTAACTGGCTTGTCAAAGTCGAAGGTTACAGCTGGCACAAAATCCGAGAAATTCTCATTATTCAAACCTTGGACAATAATAGGGGTTGATTGGCAATCATTGCCCTCATCATGACTGCATTCATTACTTTCCAAAATCACATTCCTTTCCTTATTCTTATCCGTTTCGTCGGCAACTTGCTCCGGTTGCATTTCCGACATCTCAGTATCATCAACGCCAACAGTAGGAACCTCATCGATAATCGAAGCAATGTTCAAATTAATCGGTTCAAAGTTCGGATCTGGGATTTCTGCATTCGCCTTAACCGGATAGTACTCTGGGATCCAATCACCCAACTCTTCGTTAATCCATACCCTAAACTTACGACCCTTCCATTCCAGGACGACTTCCTCAGACAATCTTTTACCATCGCCAACGAGTATACCAACATAGTCATACGACAAATCCGGATCTGAATCTAACTTCACGGCTTTATGAACAACTTTGCCAAACGAACTTCCAACAAGATTGATCACATCATGAGTAAATAAGTGTAAAGGAATACCTTGTACCTTAACCCAAGCTAACCTCTCACAGCTTAAGGACTGACCACTCCATATACAAGCATCCAAGAACTTATCACTGTCTTTTTTTGCAGCCTCAAGAACAATCGATGCCAAATCTGGATCTTCAAACGAAATCAGAAGATCTAAACCACCCATTAAATTCAAATTAGCATATTTAGCATTTAGATGCCTTTAATTTGAATTTAATCCACAAATCAATGTTCTTTTAATTAAGTAAACTTCATAAATCTTAAGACTCTTAAATAGAAAAACTGTCACTTTCAAATTCACACTTTTAGGAGCCTTTATAACAAGTGAATATTTGAAAATAATGGAAATAAATAACTAAACCAAATTCAAAACAGCTGTAAACTTTTTCAAATCTGGTGATCCAAGGATCCTTAACAGATGACGGATCCTTCAGCGGATCCGTGTCATGCCGTGACAATTTTTTTTCCTATTTAAACACTCATTTAGTCCACACTTAAACCAAGCTTTTGTAGTTCGTAATTGGAGTAGGTCTAGAGCCGATATTCGAGTTCGTAACACGACTTATTTGAGAGACTTACTTCTGGAAATAAGTCATATTGATATTAATGTGGTAGAAGACTCTTGTGTTTGGACGTTGGCTAAAGACGGTGTATTTTCAGTCGGGGAAACACGTCGTCTCATCGACTCTATGATTCTCCCTGCCTTGGTTCATTCGACTAATTGAGATAAAACTCATCCATGCAAAGTTAATATTTTTCTATGGAGATTGTCTTTGGATCGGTTGAACCACTCTGCTTAAGGAATTGATATTCCTTCGATATCATGTTCCTCCGCTCATATTTTCTTTGATGTTCCTCCGCTCATATTTTCTTTGAATGTTCTTTCGCTAGGGAGGTTTGGACGCTTATTCTTAATTGGTGTGAGATTCCTTTCCTCCATTTACGTCTCATGAGCAATATAAAGATTGGTTTAGTGCGCGACATGCCTCAAAAGATAAATTTCGTCGGTTATACGTTATCTTTGCATCTTCATTTTGGGGGATATGGAGGTACCGCAAGAGCATCACTTTTTGTTCGCATCCGATGAGAAAGAGTGATATTTTTGGCAACATCCATTCATCTTCTTATTCTTGGCTCTATCATAGCGGCCACATGTCGTGTAATTGGTTAGAATGGTTAAAAAGTCCTTTGTTGCTTACGAGTTCCTGTTGATTGCTGCTGAGAATATCGAGCATCTCGAGATTGTTTAGTTCTTTTGTTTCTATGTCTTGTGTATTTTTCCCGGGGCTTGTTTGGGTCTACATCATAAATACTCGGGAGTGAAAATCGATGGCTCGGTCTCCAAGAGTGCGGATTTTTCTATTGTCTCGGTTTTACTATAGTTGACAAGAGTTTTTTCATTCCTTTTGTAGTCCTCACAGTTAAAGTCTCGGATAGATTCTAGAAAATGTAGTTTATGTTTATTTCTAATCTTGTTTCTATACTCTTTGGTTTCTAGCGCCTTCCTAGTAGCTTTTTTTATATTTATTTATGTAGTTCAAAAAAATCAAGCTTTTACAATGTAACTTAACACATTCTCTAGTCTTCAAAATCATTTTTAACCCTTAATCATAATGTTTCTAACTCTCATTTACTGAAATTATATTAGCATATGACAATTTATCGAAACACATTTAGAGTTCTTGTCATTCTCATCCACCAAAAGCACACTTGTATATAAAGATCCACCACAACAAGATTAGAGCTCTTGTAATCTTCATACGTTGAAAGTTCTTATCAAGAAAATTTCAACCATATCAAGCTTAGAATTCTTGATATTTTTTGGGTAAAAGTTCAAAGATCCGGTAAATATATTACTCTAAAAAACGTTTAAGTACAAAGGATATGAGTGAATCACATATCTCAGCCAGTTACATAGGCGGAAAGCTTACATAACAAGATACTTCCTATTTTCTATACAAGAAAATAAACCACTACTCAAAAGATAACATTAGACTCCTATGAAAACAAAATTACTTCCCTGGAAGATCGTAGACCTGATCCGCATAGTCATCATAATCATCTTCACGATCATGACCACTACCAAATATGTTCATTGACTCATCAAAAGTTTTCACAACCTCCTCCTCATCACTAGACATTCATATCCATTAGACAACTATGTCTTGAATCATCATTATACAACATTATATATCACACATTGTATCACCCATTATATTCCAAGCTAAATGTTAGATGGTTTATGTATTTAGACCTTAAAACTCAAAAATAATAAATCTACTGTGTTTAGGCCTTAATATACAAGGGTATATTCTCTTTGAGTCTTTGGTTTCCCATTACCAGTCCTCAAGTATACAATGTCTTGAACTGTTTCGTGCAGTGGCTGCCTCCAAGTTGTTTCGACGGTCTTTTGGTTTTGTTGTTCTTATTTTCTATACATAAAATTTGTTTTCATTAAAAATAAATAGCTTTTACTTAGGTATTACAGTATAGTTGCCTTTAAATAAAACAAATAATACAAGTGCTAAGACCTCTTGGAAAACTTTCAGTACCGAATAGGAGTTATGTAACATTAACGGACACCCCAACTCCCCAAGTCCCAACCAGCCAAAATGACACGAATCAAAAAGACAGAAAGCATGTGATATCAATTTCGCCATTGTATTTAGTCAAGTATTGCGATGCAAGATATTAAATGACATGCATGATGATTGTCGATGGTTGTTGGTTATATTCACTATTAGCATAATAGCATGTACTATTGAGCAAGTGAGACCATTTAAAGGGTTCCCACGTAGAAGGTGTTACGAGAAACATCGATTTGAGAGTCTGGATAACCAAAAATATTTATGACAATTGTGATTGGTAAAATATGTGTTTTATTTGAGTTTCGAAGAAATGTATAATCAAAAAGTTATATATCCTATTAAGTAAAATTTCATGCAAAATAGAATTCAGCCCGTTCTATTTTCTCAAGAAATATTTGCACTTAAACTTAGAACTTTTATAAGTCCAAATCAAGAGCTTGAATTATCGATTAAAACTTTTAGTTCATTTACAACTTGATGTGTTATGTTCTTATGTAGCACTTGGTATTGAAGCAGGCAGTATAGTCATTCTTTATTGTTGGTTAGTGTAAACGAGTGTGGAAACCGCGCGATGCAGCGGGATTGGCTTAAAAGAACTTACTTTGTAGCGACACTTAAACCTCAGGGACTGTTTTTGCCAAGTTGTGAAACTTTGCATTTAATGTTTGGACTTATTTTGGAACGACACTTAAACCTCAGGGACTGTTTTTGCCAAGTTGTGAAACTTTACATTTAATGTTTGGACTTACTTTGCAGCGCCTCTTGAATCTCAGGGGCTATTCTTGCCAAGTCGAGAAAGATTGCATTTAATGCATGTTTTGCAAAACAAAGGCTCCTGCCTTTTAGTATATATAGTAATGAGGTGAGATCAATGACAAACAAAAAATATCAAAAGAACAAATAAGCACATCTTAGCCATTCATTTTGATTTCATCCAATGGTAGA
>BPTQ01000005.1:268135753-268152608 GCA_019973895.1 Chrysanthemum seticuspe | reverse complement strand
GCTCCAATTAAACAAAACTCGGAGTGAATTGACGCAATTAAACACTTGATTAAGCTTCCCCATCCCTCAATTATCAAAAGCCCCTAACCAATTTCAAAAACCCCCTTGATTGAGAAAACCTTAATTTTTGGTTCTTTTGAATTTGGTGATGAAGAACTGTGATTAATGCTTCATTCTTATAGATTTGAGTATGGCAAAGAGAATCTAGGCCTTCTTGAAAATTATGATTAATGCTTCATTCTTACAGCTCATATATTCTCATCAAAAACCTTCGGATCTTCAAAATCATCATTAGAAATGATTTGATTTGCAAATATGACGAAGATGAATGTTTTGATTTGCTAATGATGATTTGCAAATCTGATGAAGATAAAGTTTTTGAAGATGAATGTTTTATGTGAGAGAGAGAAAGTAAGTGACTGAGAGTGATGAGCATGTGAGAGGGTCTGACAAATTTACCCTTATATTTAATTAAAGGGGACGGATGAAAAAGAGATCCAACGGTCAGATCAAATTGAGATCAATGGCTAGGATTGAGTGGTTTATTCTTTGATTTTTGTTTGTTCTGTATTGAACTTTTCTCATATAGTAATTAGTTTTAGGGGTATTCATTAGTACCGTTATTTAAATTCTCAATGCAAATATTAGATGTTTATGCATTATGATTAGTCTATAGATAACTAAGTTAGGGGTATTAGAAAACAAATGAATGATATTCACATAAGCTATCACAAACTATAACAGTAAAGAAAATCACACCTTGGTCGGGGAGAAGATTTAAATAGTTAGGTCACAAGTAGACCACATTATATATTGCATTAGTCACTTTTATTGATTTCTTACTGTTACAACACATGCGTATATTTATGGTTAACGAAGAAAAGGGTCAATGCGAAGGTTTTCAAAATCGGTATTTTATCAGGATCGTTTTCGTCTTTGCAAGATTATGATCGTAAAATCAGATCAGGATCTTACTCAAATGTTATTTCTTAATAATTTTTTGTAATATTATATAAAGCTATAAATTATTATACATTATAAAAAAAATACTATGAATGTTGCATAGAAATGTTGTCCTAAATTATAATTATGAAATGTTTAAAAAGATTAACATGTTGTTTTTTGAATTCTACAAAAACCAGCTCATAAATTTGTAGTTTTTTAGTTTGTAATCCGAGAAAAGTAAGATCGGATCGGATTAGATCTTATGATCGTATGGCCAAGATCGGGATCCGATAAGATCTTAAGCCTTAAGCTTGAAAAGATGATCGTTTTTGCTTTGCAGTATTGTAGAATCGTAAGATCCTAAAATTAGAATTGGGATCCTGACAACTATGGTCGATGATACTTCATTGTAATTAAATAGTAAATGTAAATATAGAGGAAACTTAGCCTTGCTCGGGGTGATACAATCGCGTTGCTAAGTTCGGCCTGCAAAAAGAAATGGTATTTCGTTACAGATTCATCGCATGCCGTTGCAAATAAACGTTGAAAAAAGCGCCCCACTTGATAATTTACAACTCCACAACTTGAATGACATTTCTTCTAATTCGACAAGGTGTCTAACGGTTGTTCTTCTTTTTTATCTATTAAGTAATCAAAATATCAACCAAACTTAAACTTTTTTTTTCCTGATTTAACCTATTACAATCGAATGAGATTATTCATCTATACCCCAAAGCAATCATTATACTACTTTAAAAAAAGTTTGATTTTAATAAAGTAATAATACGACAAAAAGAACTTGGGCTCAGGATCACGACAGTTCAGCAGCTCCCTGACCCATTATGCTGTTCTATACTGGACCACTCCAACACCTTAATACATAGAGCAACTTTGGGCCCAACATTATTTGTTTCTCGCGTTTGTTAGGCTATGCACAATGGTGATCCAAGACGACTTTGATTTTGCCTGTTATAACAGCTTTCTCTCTCCGTCGACTTTCAGACGACCTAGTATCCGTAGCAGCGACCTTCTTAATTTTTTTTATTATTGTTTTTTTAAATTCATTTTTTTTAAGTAAAAGGTATAAAGATATAATTTTTTTTAGAGTAAATTTTACTTTTTTTTTTTACTTTGCAATACAAAATGGTCAAAAATATTCAAAACACAAACAAGCACAAGAACTAGGGCGAAAATACGACCGAGTTGTGCATTTTTTTGCTCGGTGACCAACAGCGACCAAGTGGCCACAATGGGACGACCGACGATGACCGATCAGTCGACCGACGGACGACCCAACCATTGTGCATAGCCTTAGGTGCAAAGATGCCCCGCCAGTTACCAGCTGAGCTACGCGCTATTGGAGTTTCTCGTGTTTGTTAAACACTCACTTGCTTTTCAATCTTTTATTACAGAGGTATAAGATAATTAAGATGAAGCAGAACATGTTCATAGAACATCTACCCTTAAGTTAATTAAGTTTCTGTAGAAGATGAAATAGAATATGTTAATTAAGATAAACATCACTATAAGTTCTAGCTCGTAGAAACATCGTACATTACTTGCTAATTAACGATTGCATTCTGCTCTAGTAAATGTCTATCTGAGTAATCGCAGTATCGCACACATAAATCCGATGAACGTAACCTTTTAGAACATGATGAGTATATGAAGAAACGAAAACAAAATGAATTTTAGTTCATGTGTACACGAAACAAGATATTAGTTACCGAACACGTACTTAATCTACATGTTAAACTATCATGCCTAAGCCCATGCACCTGCAACCGGCTGTTTTAAGAAGTTCTTTTTCAGTGACCCGTACGGAAGTTGAGTAAAATGCGTTAACATCAATTAAAGTCATCAAGAAAGCATATTTTCCGCCATCTATTTACGAATTTCTTGTTTGAAATTTCACAACTACAATACAAGTGTTATCATGAGCCTAACATGATAGTTTATTTTTTGAAGTGTGGATATAAAGAAAGCTTCTAATTGACAAAAGGGAGATTGGATACTTTCAAAAGTAAGATGCTAACTTCTAATTGAAGAAAAGAATGTTTTTGAAATAACCTTTATAGCCAGCATTATATATTGTAATTCAGGAGACTGCAAATTTATTATAGTTTCTAAAAAAACAGCTCTCAATTTTCCTTAAGAATTTCATACAGTATTACATTTTTTTTATGTCAAACTAGCAAAACTTTTGGTTATTTCTTGCAGTTTAAATTGACTGGGAGATGACTCTCGGTACCATGAAAGATGATGACGAGGAGGAGAACTCAAAAGGGGTTGTCGTTTGGTGTGATATATGCGAGGAACCTCTGTCAATTGGTGACTCTGTGTATGCTTGCAAAACTATCAACCTCCCAAAACTATCAACTTCCCTTGTGATCAAGTTTGAACATGAAGGCCACCCACAAGATACTTTAACCCTCCAATTAAGACCTGATTCATTCCGTTGTGATGCTTGCAATGCGAAGGATGAAGGCTTATTCTATCGATGTGATAGTTGTGACTTTTGGATCCACAAGACATGTGCTTCCTTAGCAACTACCACCGATATACCACATCATCACCGTGAACATCCACTTCTTCTCATGTACTCACTTCCTGAGAATTTATATATTTTCAGTTATGCAAATTTTGCTACAAATACATTCGACGGGATGAATGGTTGTATCATTGTGCAAACTGCAGATATTTTGCGCATATCAAATGTGACTCAAATGCACAAAATCAACCTTCTACCCCAAGGTAAAGTCAACTTATTTTTATCTTTATTGAGTGTTTTTATGATTTACGCGTCTCTAAATACAATATGTACATGGTTTCAGAGATGATCCAAGCAATTTTGATGCTAGTGAAGGCATAAACAAATTGCTGCATTTTCCCATGTCACACGCATTTACAGATCCATTAGAGCTACAACATTCTGAAAACTTAGCTCAAAAGATGATGATGAAATATCTGAGTTTAACCATTGTAGTCATCGTGATCATCCTTTAATCCTTAATGTTAAACAAGCCCGACATCAACTCTAGTGCGCCAATAGAGGTATGTTATGCATGTGTACGACCCCTTTAGCTCCTTTCCATACTATAGATGCTGCAAAGATGGATGTTCATTCACTCTCCACAAATATATTGTGCTAAACTACCCAAAACATTACAACATCAACTTAACCGAGACCATACTCTTAACTTGGTGGACACATGGGAAGATGGGAACTTCTCTAAACGCGCTGATTGTTAAAGCTATGGCAACACGTTTGCATACAAATGTGAAACTTATTGTGAGTTTTACCTTTGTGTAAATTGTGCATTTTTAACCAAAACCATCAAACACAAATACCACAACCATCCTCTTATCCAGCTTATTGATCCTAATGTTGTTGTATGAGAAGCATACACCAGATGGTATAAATGTAATCTATTCTTGTAACTTTGTAAGGCTCGTGACTTCCATGTATGCATGGAATGTTCAATGAAGGTGCCACAGTCCCTTGCTCACAGGTATTGCAAAGGAAATCAAATCCTGCTGTCGTACGTCCTCTGTCAAACATCATCTAGAATATTTCTGTTGTGATATTTGTAAGTATGTATCATGTATGTTGCATTTGTAATCAAGATATTAATAGTTATTTGGTCCGTGAATGTCGGGCCAGAACATGTAGTTTCAATATTTGCTTTGAATGTGATTGGAACAAGAGACGATGATATTAGACAATAATTCTCCTCTTCTTATCTCAATATTCATTTTCCATCTGTGTAATGAGTTCCATGGTTACCAATTAAACTTTTATTCGTACGTTTACTTGATTTCTATTGTTATCGTGCATTTGAAGCTATAGTTGGTCACATTGGTAAAGTAGCGCCTATGCTTTTAAGCATGTGAAGAATCTCCGGTTGCAGATGTTGGGATTTTAGAACCAGTTAACCATTAACCTCTACGAGTACGCAGCGGATATTGGATCTAGTTAACGCATTTATGTTAAGCACGTAATTAATAAACACATAATTAATACAATATTAATTAATTAAAAGGGATTAAGAAATGCTAACCTTGCTTGGCAATTGATCTCTAGTAACGGGACAAGAAACCTTAACGAAACCTTAAGTATCTAAAATAGATACCTCGAAGAGTATCACACACAAACCCGATTAACGTATACGTTCGATTGTCGCTAGTCGAGAACGTAAACAATAAACCAACAACCCTTGTCTCTTGAATAAAAGCTCACGAATCAGTAACCACCAAAGAAACACAGCAGCTTTTGTCCGAGATCAACAAGCTGCTAAAACAGCTTCGTACGCTTTACCCGATATCGGACACACCTTGTCCGATATGTACAGCTTCTTTGTCCGAGATACAGAATCACGAGCAGGAGCTGTTTTACTTCTTGTTGCTACTGTTTATGTCGACTAGGAAACCAGGAAACAGAAGCTTACCAACTTATCTAAACACTTGTCTTGAATACAAGTTTAGAATTCAACCAAAACTCAAAACCCTTAATCGTTTTCTTGAAGCTAACGACCAAGAGTGGAAACGCAGAAAAATGAATGAGTTTTAGGGATAGGTGAAGTAATGTTATGCGTATGGTTTGATGAGGTATGTGTTTGTTTATATAGTCAAGCAATCCAAACCCTAGTGTGAGTCCTTGGCTTGGTCGACAAGTAAACAAACCCACCCTCAACCCATTTGCCTGATTGGATGGAAAAAGACCCAAGGCAATCATTGTAAACGACCCAAACATGAACCATTAAAAGCCGACGGGGCAAAATAGTGATCGGGTCAATTTCATGCATAACGGGTAAAGTATAATTCAAGTATTAGTTTAACGTTCAACACGTATACTCGTGTTTATCGCGTGTGCCCCCATCAGCTCATACACAATTAGTCGTTTTGTCGTGTTTTAATACTCCCACAAACCAACAGCTCCCACTTGGGAGTTGGTGTGTCGAATGGCATACAAAACTAACGACGGAAACGCCTAGCAAACGCTCTCACTCGCTTTTTAACTAAAAGTGTCTGAGAGAATAGTTTCGTAAAAGTTTCTCAGTAGCATGGTCATTCAATGTCTTGCTGTAATCATTGTTTGTTATAGATACCGTTAAACCATGGATTATGGATCTCAAATCATTCATATAGTTTAACCATTTAGAATCTCGTTATAGATTTTAATTCAGATATACCAAATGTAATTAAGAATCATCTTGTATTATCATTTGGGCTCGGCCAGACAGTTATCTGGTTAAATCTTGAGAGGCGCCATGGTATCTTTCTGCACATAACAAGTGGAGTAACAAATCCTTTATTGACTACAAGTGTTGTGGATGCTGCTTCACATCACTCCGAAATATAGCTTTTATAACTACCTTATTCAGATAGCGTTTTGCGTATACTTACAAAAAGTAATATCCACACATAACAGAACTTACTTGCATCTCAAGTCTAAGGACGAAGATAATAAACCATTTTCAATATTTTACTTATGACAAGGATCCAAAAGTAAATGTTTGAAAGTTGAGGAATCCAATATGCATCTCTAGTGAATACATATGAGTTTGGCGGGAACAATCCGAATTCTCGTTAGAATTATAACCAACACTCACATTTGTCTTATCATAACAATATTCTCATATTGTTAACCGACAATGGACATATTTAGAATGATAAATCATTTCATGGATTAAACATGCAAATATGGAATAACAGATTATATGAATATAATAACAAATACCTCGAATCTTTATTAATCAGAAAATAATAACTGTCTTACAACTCCAAATTATCCAAATACTAATTAACACACAGTTTACATGATACTACTAGCAGGTACCAAACCTATTTCTCTAGTCAATTTAGAATGCTTAGGGAAATCCAAAGCTTTCGTAAATGGATCAGCTAGATTGTCATCTGTGTGAACCTTTAATATCTTCACATCGCCCATTTCAATGGTCTCTCGAAGATAATGAACTTTAGCGCGATAATGTCTAGCACCTTTAGTGATTCCGCTTTCATTAGCTATAGTAATGGCTCCAGTATTATCATATTATGTATTTATGGGTTCTTCAATTGTGGGAATAATATTCAACCCAGAAATGAATTTACGAATCCATACAGCCTCTTTTGATGCATCACAAGCAGCAATATACTCAGCTTTAGTAGATGAAGTAGCAAAAATACTTTGCTTAGTGCTTTTCCAATCAACAGCACCTCCATTAAGAACAAATACATATCCAGTCTGAGATTTTAAGTCGTCAGCATCTGTCAGATATCCAACATCAGTGTAGCAAGAAACCCTGAGCTCTTGTTCATCTTTCCCTCCATAAATCAGAAACATATCCTTAGTATTGCGTAAATACTTAAGAATATTTTTCACAGCAGTCCAGTGAAGTTCACCTAGATTCTGTTGAAATCGGCTTGTCACATTCTGTGCGAACGCAACATCAGGACGGGTACATCTCACATCATACATAATAGAACCTATAGCCGAAGCATAAGGAATTCTTTGCATGCGCTCTTTCTGAGCAGGTGTTTCAGCACATTGTGACTTACTCAATTTAGGCTTATCTTGCATTGGGATCGCGCCACGTTTGGAGTTATCCATACTAAATATTTTCAAGATTTTCGCAATGTAAGCACTTTGACTCAAACCAATCAATCGTCTAGATCTGTCTCGATAGATCTTGATTCCAAGAATATATGCAGCTTCTCCTAAATCTTTCATGGCGAAACATCTTCCAAGATAGGATTTAACATCTTGTAACATTGGAATATTGTTTCCCATAATCAATATGTCATCAACATATAGAATTAGGAAAGTGACATAACTCCCACTAGCTTTCTGATATACACATGGCTCATCTTGATTTTGATAAAATCCAAATTTCTTTATCTCATCATCAAAACATTTATTCCATTGCCTCGATGCTTGCTTAAGTCCATAAATGGAACGCTTGAGCTTGCATACACGGTTAGGATATTTTGGATCAACAAAACCTTCAGGTTGCTCCATATAGACCTCTTCAGAAAGATGTCCATTGAGGAAGGCAGTTTTAACGTCCATTTGCCATATCTCAAAGTCATAGTATGCAGCTATGGCTATAAGAATCCTTATAGCTCTAATTTCTGCTACAGGAGAAAAGGTTTCTTCATAATCAATCCCGTAGGTTTGAGTGAATCCCTTTGCTACGAGACGAGCTTTAAAGGTGTATACCTTACCATCCATGTCAGTCTTCTTCTTGAAGAGCCACTTGCTGCCAACTGTCTTGCAGTTAGGAGGAAGCTCAACAAAGACCCAGACATCATTGTCTTTCATGGATTGCATTTCCACATTCATTGCATCAAGCCATTTCTTGGATTCAGGATCCAGCAATGCAGCTTTATAGTTATTGGGTTCACCAAGATCCCCTAACTCATGTTGCTCAGCGTTAATGTATAAACACATACGGTCAGGAGCACGGCGTGTCCTATTGGACTTTCGAATGGGAACAATATCACTTTGAGGTTCTTCAATTTCTTGATCATCCTCATCGTGATGAATGCTAGTGTCTAAAGAAGGATTTATATCTTCTTCTTGAATTAATTCAAGATCATCCATACTCCCACTTGCTTTAAGATCCATAAGATTACTCTCAAAGAACTCAGCATTTCGAGCAACAAAAACTTTGTTCTCAGACGGAAGATAGAAAGAATATCCTATAGTTTCCTTAGGGTATCCTAGGAAGATACACTTAATAGCTCTAGGTTCAAGTTTGTCAGGTTTGGTAATGTATCACGCTTAGCAAGTGCCTCACAACCCCAGACTTTTAAGTAAGACAGCTTAGGGGCTTGCCCATGCCATACTTCGTATGGTGTCTTTTCAACCTTCTTAGTTGGAACCATATTGAGAATGCGTGCAGCAGACTCAAGGGCATAATCCTAAAAGGACTTTGGAAGAGTAGTTTGTTTCATCATAGAACGCACCATGTCAAGCAAGGTTTGATTTCTCCTCTCAGATACACCATTGTGTTGTGGAGTATAAGGAGGAGTTCGATGGGCAATAATCCCATGCTCTTTCAGATGATCCAAAAACTCTTAACTCATATATTCTCCTCCACGATCAAAACGTAGTGATTTTATGGTCTTCCCGAGTTGATTTTCTACTTCCTTTTGAAACACTTTGAATGTTTCAAACACTTCATGTTTATGTTTCAGCAAGTAAACATAACCATACCGACTATAGTCGTCAGTGAAAGTCACGAAGCAATTTGCTCCTTGTCTTGAAGTGATTCTAAATGGGCCACATACATCTGAGTGTCTAAGTCCAAGTAGATCTTTAGCCCTTTCCACTTGATGTAAATAAGGTTTTCTAGTCATCTTACCAGACATACAAGCAACACACTTTTCAAGAGACTTAATGTCAGATGAGTTGAGAAGTCCATCGTGTTGCAACTTCTCCATGTGTTTCTTGCTAATTTGTCCAAGACGACCATGCCACAAGAGAGCAGAGTCCAAGTTAGTCTTGGCTCTTTTATTGCTTACAGCAAACATAGAACTTTTATTTGTATTCGAACAAGACATTTCAATTTCAAAAACACCATCACGAGGAATAGCAGTAAAATAAACAACGTTATTCCTAGAAACTGAAATATAATTATTCGATTCAAAGCGGTTAATAAAACCATCGTCATACAAACGAGAAACTGAAATAATCCCCCTAGTAATAGAGGGAGCATAATGACAATCATTTAAAACAATAACTAATCCACTTGGGAGAGATAAATGATAACTTCCAATAGCTTCAACTTCTGTGCATTGACCATTGCCCACGTACAGACTTAAAGCTCCTGGCTTCAGCTTCCTACTGCCCCTTAGACCTTGAGTATTATTACAGATGTGAGTACCACAGCCAGTGTCATATACTAAGGATGATTTAGGGAAAGAGTAGTGTTGGAATCACTCCTAAACCATAATCAAGTGTTAGTCATTATTATGTAATTAGTAGCTTATTATGGCCTTTATGTTTGTTTTAGCCTTAAGCTTATGTAGAAGGCCCATGAGCTTAGGCCCAAGCCCATTAAAGAAAGGATGGAAACTAGGAGTGTTGCCCTAGCTTTCCTCCTATGAATACCTTATGTAAACCTTCATTTGAAGGTTGGTTGTTCAAGTTATTTCCTTTCATTCACCTCTACGCATAACCGTGTTATATTATCATGTGTGTGTGTTTGGTTCTTGTTCAATCGCCTTATCTCTTTCTATATTACTTGTGTTTGTAAAACTAGTGACCTAACAGTGGTATCAATCGCCTACTAGTTGGGTGAACGTATTGTTTGAAGTGAGTTTTGGTCTCACGCATAACGTACGGTCCATTTCTTTGGTTTGCTTAAAAACGCATTTTTTACACTTTTTAATCCAAGATTCTTGTACTTTCAATGTTATAAGGTGTTAAACTAACGTTTTTTGGCAAAAAGTTTGGAACTTTATGCGTGGATCATTGTTTTTGAACTCGTTTTTATTCGTGGGTGTAGTTCTACGCGTAACTGTTTTAGAAGGTTTGGTTCATCAAATTTCACATTCTTGTGTTATTTGGTGATCTTGAAGCTATTTCATCACACAAAAACTGGTTTAGAAACATCTTTTAGCATAATCAAACTTACGAGTAAACCTACGCGTAGTGAAACCCTAAAACTACGCGTAAGTATTTCCTTGGTTTGATCTTCGTTTTCGTGGTTTACTCCGTGTTTTCTTGCTTGGATAAGCCTGAAAATACGTCGACTTTGGATATCTTTTGCACTATGAAGTGTAAAAGATCACTTGGGATAAAACCCTAAAATTACGCATAAGCATAAGCTTACGCGTAGAAATCCTACGCATAAGATTTTTCTTACGCCTAAGCCTAGTCTTACGCATAAGATAATCCTACGCCTAACTTTCTACGCCTAACTTTTGTCTACGCATAACTTTAGCGTCTTTTCCTTACTTACGCGTAAGCTAAATTCTACGCGTAACTTCCAATTGTTACGCGTAACTTTGGTGTTTTTACGCATAAGTGCTACTTGGCTATTGTGATTTCTACGCCTAAGGATACTTCTTCATCAAAGGTTCATTCGACTACAAAGATCCATTTTTACCAACACAAGTTTTCAACATGTCTCAACCACCATACTCTAACTATTTCCCTTACACTTATCCTCAACGACAACAACAACTAAGTCCACAACATCAACAATGGAATCAACAACAAGCAATTTATCAACAACAATTTAATCAACAACATACTCCACAACTTGGACCAATTCCTCCACCACAAATGGTTCAACCACCGCCAAGTCTTCAAGTTCAACCCTACACAAATGATTTCAATCAACATCCATCAAGGAACACTATGAAGGAACCCACTTGGTTTGCAAAGATGTGTGAAGCTTTAAGCAGCCAACAATCAATTCATGAGGCTGGATCACTTGATAGACCTCCAATGCTCACTCCAGGAAACTACGATCAATGGGTGATAAGGTTCTTTAGGTTTTGTGATCTGAAGAAGCCACATGGAAAGTTCTTAAAGAAGGTTATCTTGGAAGGTCCATTTGAGATGCCTACTGTCATTATACCCGGAGATCCAAATGCCATTCCACCAAGAGATGAACAAACGAACATTGCTACTGTTACAGACTTGAATCCTCAAGAACTTCTCCACTATGAAGCAGATGAACTTGCAATGGAATATATCCTCTTAGGATTACCAAACCCAATTCTTCGTAGTGTTGATGCTCAAAAGATTGCACAGAAAATGTGGGATCATATTCGTCTTCTTATGGAAGGATCGGTACTCAATCAGGAGGATTTGGAAACCAAAATTTACTTGGCTTATGAACACTTCATGATTGAACCTGGAGAGACACTAGAGTCCTATCATCATCGTTTTTCAGACATCATCAATTATTTGGATAAACACAACATCATCATGCCAAGAATTGCAGTGAATACTAAGTTCCTGAGTAGTCTTGGTCCTGAATGGGAGAAGTATGTCATTTTTCTCCGTCAAGCGAAGAATATGCATCATTCTACATATGGATTTTTGTACGATTACTTGAAGCCTCATGAAAAGGAAGTTGATTGGGAAAGGATTCTCCGTGCTCAAATTGCTCCACCTACACATCCGGACAATCAAAAACTTGCCTTATATGCTCAACAAAGTTATCCTCCTCAACAAGCAACTCAACCAACTGCCTCAGTCAGACCACACAATCAATCATAGCAATCTCAACAAAATCAATTGGTTCCTTACAACAACAACAATGATCAAGCACTTCATAGTCAAACTAATGAGGAATCCGATCCGTTCGAAGCATTGCAACAGGGATTTGTTATGATTGATAATGCTTTTATCCGTTATAACAACAAATCTAACAATCGTATTCGTTCCTCATCCAATACACGAAATCAGGCTGTTGTGAACAATGGACGAGTTGAAGTTCAGAATCGTGGTTATGGTCGTCAAATGGGAGGTGGTCAAGGGTTTAATGCTATGGGTAGGAATAACAACAGAGCTCAAGTGGTGGAACAGGGAAATGCTCAGAATGGGTTGAATGGTCTTCGATGCTACAACTGCAATGAGAAGGGACACCTGGCTAATGCATGCCCAAAGCCAAGGACTAGGGGCAGTGCTTATTTCAAAGAGGCTCTTCTTTTGGCTCTTAAGGATGAAGCTGGTGGATCTCTCACAAACAAAGAATAGAGCTTTATGGCAGATGCAGACTCAGATGATGATATGGAGGACTTGCAGGCCAATGCAACTGTTATGTTGATGGCTAATATGCAAGAGTTACACATGAGTGAAACAGGCCCAGTGTATGACATTGATGGCTTGTCTCAGGTGATACAGATCATTCTCTGGATTGTTGATAGCGGATGTTCCCGACACATGACAGGCAACCTTAAACTGTTATCAAACTTTATTGCAAAGTTCATTGGCACTGTCAGGTTCGGGAATGATCACTTCGTAGCTATCATGGGCTACGGAGATTATGTCAATGGGAACATCGAAATCAGCAGGGTTTACTATGTGGAAGGCCTCGGTCATAATCTGTTTTCAGTAGGTCAGTTTTGTGATGGAGATTTGGAGGTTGCTTTTCGGGAGAAAACTTGTTTCATTCGTGATCTACAAGGAAATGACCTTATGTCTGGCTCGCGTAATTCTAGTCTCTACACTATCTCTATGCAAGACATGGTTGCTTCATCTCCCATCTGCTTACTTTCAAAGGCAACATCAACAAAATCCTGGCTATGGCACCGTCGTCTCTCACATCTAAACTTTCAAACCATCACCAACCTTGCTCGACACAAACTAGTTGAAGGTCTCCCACGATTCCGGTATTCAAAAGATCACCTATGTTCAGCTTGTGAACAAGGGAAAATCACTCGTGCTCACTTTCCTTCAAAGGTGGAACACAGCTCTCAGCATGTGCTTCATCTTCTTCACATGGATTTGTGTGGCCCGATGCGCGTGCAAACGATCAATGGAAAACGCTACATCTTAGTAATTGTTGATGACTACTCACGATGGACTTGGGTCTACTTTCTTCGAAGCAAAGACCAAGCTCCACAAATGATCGTCACCTTTCTCACGAAAATACAAGTTCAGCTCCGCAACACCGTCAGGATAATCAGAACAGACAAAGGAACTGAATTTGTTAACCAAACCCTTCGTGAATTCTATGAGAAAGTGGGAATTCAGCATCAAACATCTATTGCACGGACACCCGAACAAAACGGAGTTGTTGAAAGACGAAACCGAACGTTAGTGGAAGCTGCAAGAACAATGTTAATCAATGCTAAACTTCCAGATTACTTATGGGCAGAAGCTGTATCTACTGCATGCTATACTCAAAACCGTTCTATGATCACAAAACGCCACAACAAAACACCTTTCGAGCTTGTCCACAACCATAAACCGAATCTCAAACACTTTCATGTATTTGGATCCCTTTGCTATCCGAATAATGATCGTGATGATTTTGGAAAGCTCAAAGCCAAAGCTGACATTGGAGTCTTTATTGGATATTGTGAGAATTCTAAAGGTTTCCGGATCTGGAATCGTCATACAAAACAGGTGATGGAAACGATTCATGCTCATTTTGATGAACTCACGGAAATGGCTTCTGAGTATAACAGCTTAGAACCCGGACACAACCGTTTAAACTTCCCTCAACCCCCATCATCAGCTGAACAAAGCCCCCAGCTAACTCGTCAACAAATGGAAAGGTTATTTGCTCCTCTGTTCAGTGACGATATTGATGAACGTGCTCCAGGTGTATCCGCTGTTTTCGCTGCTCAACCTGATAATACTCTTATCCCTGATACACTTGCTACAACAACTACTGTTGAAGATGCACCTACACCAGTTGACTCCAACACAACAGTTGAACACACCGCTTCCAACAATGATGAACCGGCTGATGATATTCTGAATAATGTACCCCCACCTGCAGATTTTGATCCAAATGCGTTCTTCAACCCGTTTGCTAATGAGACTGCTGCACCAGATGTCACGGAATCTTCAACAAACCATTTGAATCCTCAGAATCTGCACAATGTATACCAACATCAACCCTCAACACATCGATGGACAAAATACCATCCTCTGGCTAATATTATTGGCAACCCGAATCAACCAGTCGTTACGAGACAACGTCTTCACACAGATGGTGAACATTGCATTTATGCACTCACTGTCTGCCAATCTGAGCCTAAAAACATTAAAGACGCAATGACAAAAGATAACTGGATTGAATCCATGCAAGAAGAACTCAACCAATTCAAACGTCTTGAAGTATGGGAACTGGTTGAAAGACCAACAGGGGTCTACGTCATTGCTCTCAAATGGATTTGGAAAAACAAATTGGATGCTGAAGGGAACGTAATCCGAAACAAGTCACGTCTAGTTGCTAAGGGTTATCGTCAGGAAGAGGGTATAGACTTTGAAGAATCTTTTGCTCCAGTTGCTCGTCTTGAGGCTGTTCGGATATTTCTCGCATTCGCGGCTCATATGAACATGACGGTCTTTCAAATGGATGTCAAAACTGCGTTTCTCAACGGACAACTGAAAGAAACGGTTTATGTTAGCCAACCCGAAGGATTTGTTGGGTTTTAGGTTCCTTGTATGATGAATTACTTTAAGTCATGGAACCGCGGACAAGCTTGAAGATAACCACGGACAGAATAAGAGTAACCACTGATGAAGATAACCGCGGCTAGTAGTATTGAGTAACTGCTGATAGTATTGTAAGCACTGCTAGTTCTATAGAGTCAATTAGTTTATTGTATCAGATAAATATGGAAAAGATATTTATCTTGTAGGTTACGTATTGTATATTGTATAGGACTCCTTATCCTATAAAAGGAGGTCCTTGGCTAGGTTAGATATACGTGTATTTTTATATCTAAAGTCGTTTTCACTTCAAGGTTGCAAAACCCTAATACTGTAAGAGTATTCGTATTAATAATATTGAGGTGTTGAAAGTTAACTGTTCTTCTTCTTAAGATCAAGTGTTAAATTCCGCGTAATACTTGATAAGCTTTTGTTACTAGTCAGTTTCTATATTAGATCGTTTGCTCAACTGGGATCAACAGGATTCGTTGATCCAGAGTGCCCGGACCATGTCTACAAACTGAACAAAGCTCTTTATGGTCTCAAACAAGCCCCTCGGGCATGACGCTGACCACGCAGGATGCTTAGACTCAAGGAAAAGTACTTCAGGAGCTCTACAATTTCTTGGTGATAAACTGGTGTCTTGGCAATCAAAGAAGCAGGATTGTACATCGCTGTCATCAACCGAAGCAGAATATGTAGCCATGTCCGCGTGTTGTGCTCAAGTCATATGGATGAGAACACAACTCAAAGACTATGGTTACGTATTTGACAGAATCCCGATGTACTGCGACAATCAGAGTGCCATAGCGATCTCGTGCAACTCAGTTCAGCACTCGAAATCAAAGCACATCGATCTTCGCTATCATTTCATCAAGGACTACGTGGAACAGGGTACAGTTGAATTATACTTCGTGGGTACAGAATACCAATTGGCAGATCTTCTCACCAAAGCCTTGCCTCCCGCTAGGTTTAATGAGTTGGTCCACCGGATTGGTATGAGGTGTTTGACTCAAGAGGAATTGGATGACCTCTTAAAACAGTCTTAAAAACCTGTCAAACACGAAAACATCTTTTGTAAATAATTTTTCAAAAACAAAATACAAAAATATAAAATCTTATAAAACAACAAAAATATTCTTCTAATCCAATTTTCTTTCAACATGGCAAGTACCTTTCTTCCGTCAACACTTTAATCTTTCAAAATTCAATACTTTTCCGATCAAGTGTTGAGGGGGAGAAAAGTATCACTTAACTGTTTCAAAACATCTGTGTACTTGCATGTTATCATATCCCGGTTGGTTTTCTTATCAATGGTGGTAAATTTTCTGGTTCACAGACACTCCTCGGACTAAAATTAATAACCTTTCAATATTTCTTAAGTCGAGGGGGAGTGTCGTCAAGTCTCTTTCTTAAAATCTTTGTTTGGTAACCAAAATGGAAGTTAAAAGGCTTTGTTTGAAAAAGGAAAAGGTGGAGGGACCAAAACTGTCAAAATGTTAAAGATATCAGGCTCCTCACAGACACTTGGTCTTTTAAATGGTGGTAACTATTCTTTTGGTTGGCCCTATACTATTGTACGTTCATGTGTCTACAAAACTTTGTCAATTCACTATGAAAAGAGGGGGAGTTGTGAACTAGCCTTTTCATAACTTAAAACTTTCTAATTTCACAACTGCCTTCTTTCCATGAACGGTACAACTTTCTTTTAACCTAATCTTCTTATAAAAACAACAAAATATTCTAAAATATAAAAACATAAAACAAAAACTTTTTAAT
>BPTQ01000005.1:267911203-268128990 GCA_019973895.1 Chrysanthemum seticuspe | reverse complement strand
TAAAAACAGCTATAGTCTTTAAAATTCAGAAAAATCAAGAAAATCATTGAAAAATCAAAAATAGTGGGTTGATGAAGAAGAAGGTGAAGCAGGGTAAATTTGGATTGCTAAGGGTATTAGGAGCTTGATGGGAAGCTATTGGGTGTAACCTTGCCTTTGGTTCCATGTTTTTCAGCTTGTGCCATCTTGTAAGCCATTTTTACAAATTTTGCATTTTATTGCTTAAGTTATCTATCAGCTTTAATTCTCATGTTTTCTTGTTTATTTGATGCTAGTTAATGATTTTATAGCTTAATATTAGTTGTTTATGTTTTGGAATTACTTGTTGCAAGATCTCAAGTTTGGACTGCCTATAGGCCAATTTTTGATAATCCTAGGTATAAACATGTGTGACTACTTGTTTTTGCTAAAAAAGGTTCTAATTTAACAGATGAAAACCTCTGGATTTGATTTTATAGGTTTATATAGTCTTACACTTTGAAATCCTCAAAATCAGTAGTTTTAAAGCTTGTTTGGATTTAAGTAGTGAAACTGTGTTAGAGTTTGAAAGGTTGTAATTGTTGTTGTCAATAGTCACATTTGGTCATATTAACTCAAAGAAGTCAAGAAAATTAGTGCTTGTTACATCAAAAGTCAAAATCTCTTTTATCCATTTCTCTTGATTTACTGTTGGAGTTTTTAAGATCAAAAATCTTGATTTTGTGTTTAAAAGTTGTTAATCTTGCTCAAGTTAGTCTCATTACACCTTAAAACAACATATTAAGTACTTTAGATCAGATCAAAGTTCACTTTGGTCAACTTTTTAGTTGTTCTAAAAAAGTCAAAATCTCATAAGGTCGTTTTTGAATAAACTTTGGAATTTCACTAGGGGTTTATTAATAAGATTCAACTTATAAGCTCTGGGGGTATTATAGTCTAGTTGCTTAAAAAAAATACAAAAATGCTAGTTCTTGATTTCTCAGCTTTTTAAGTGCTTATTTCTCAGCTTTTCTTGGGGTACCTGTTCATAAATCTGTCCTGTGCATAGTGAGTGTGCTCATTTTGATAAGCTTGCATTGAGCTTGTTAGTGCTTCAAATTTTGTGTTCTCTGGTTCCTTGGAAAGCCAACCTGGTCCTCTTGAATTGTCAAGCTTAAGATTTCATTTTGGAGCTTGTTTACTAGGGCTGCAACAAGCCTCTAGTTTGTCCCATTTCTGTCTTCATTACAAGTGCTTATTGGCTTATTAGAAGCTTTCCAGTTTGATTGTTTGTGTCTATTAGCTTCAAGTTAGTTGCTTTAGCTTAATTTCATATCATTCTAGCCTTTGTTTCAAGTTGTAAGCTGGTTTGAGCTCTTTTCCACCAAATAAGCTATTAAGCCCACTGTTGGACTTTTAAGCTCCTCAAACTGCTTATTGGTGACTTGTAAAATTTTTGTCTTTATTAAAGTTTCATATTATTAGTATTTAAGTAGTTTTCAAAAAGAAAATCCAGAAAAAGTCTAATTAAAAAACAGTGATAGCATTTATTTAATAGTTTTAGCTTTTTGATTTTTCTTTTCATCTTATTAATAAGCAAATCTTGTTTTTCTATTTTTCTTAGGTTTCTATCATCATATAGGATTTTTAGAAAAAGTTTCAGATTTTTCTCTATCTTTTTAGTATTTATTATAATTATAAATAGTTAATAAATAATAAATAATTAGTAATAAATAATTAAAAAGCATAAAAAATATCTTTTCTGTTTTAAAATTAGTTTTATCATATTTTAGATTTTTCAAAGTTAAAATTTTATTTTTCCAAGTTTATTTTCTATTTTCTAGTGTTTAAGTGAATTTTAAATAGTTATTAATTAGTAATAATTAAATAAAAAGTGTGAAAAATATATTTTTAGTTTTAAAATTAGTTTTCTAGTATTTTAGATTTTTCAGAATCATAAGTTTATTTTTCTAGCCTTATTTTGTATTTTCTTTCATTTTAGAGTATTTATTAAATAGTTAAAATAGTTTTTAATTTATTATAATTAATTAAATAGTGTTAAAAATAATTTTCTTTTTCTAATAATTTTCTTTTATCTTTAGGATTCCAAAAATGTATTTTCATATTTTTAGGCCTTTTATTTCTTAGTTTTCACTTTTTATTTTGTGCGTATACGTAGTTTTTAAGACTCACGTTTACGTTTTTCTTATCTGACTGTTGTGCTTTCCAATTCTGTGTCCAATTCTATTCCAAGCAATCTGTAGTGTAATAATTCTAATCAAAACCTTTACAGATCACTATCCTTAGTGATCATTCTATCCTCTGAGTTTGTTTAACACACCATTGAGTCTCCTTGGGACTAAACGACCCGGGAATTCAATCTATTCTCCAGGACTTCATTGCATTTGTGTTTAAGCTGTTTTAAGTCTGTTAGACTTGACGGTTTAGCACAGATCACCTAAAAGTTTAAATGAGTGATTATGTTTAAATCTATAATTGAATGAATGTTTTATGATGTTTTATTTCAGGCTTGCTACGCATAAAATTCAGAATCAAGGTTGATTGTTACTCTACGCATAAGGATTACCTTACGCGTAGGAAGTTATGCGTAAGAGAAATCCTACGCGTAACTACTACGCATAAGGTTCTACAATGGGACTACGCGTATCCTGTGAAGGATATGCGTAAATAGTGACTCTACGCATAAGGTCTACTCTTACGAGTAAGCCTTACGCGTAAGGTCTTTATACGCCTACGCGTAAGCCCTACGCATAAGGCCCCCTTTCCTACGCGTAACTTTTCTTACGCGTAAGTTAGGATCCTACGCATAAGCTTTCGTCTACACGTATGTCATTACTGTTAACGCTTAACTTTGCCATAACTACGCCTAAGCCTTGATTGATCTTCATTATGAATTGTTACGTGTACAAACTTGTAAATAAACTAATCATAACGTCACGAATCCAATAATATCACTAATAAACTTAATCGTTTGATATGTTGTGAACAATAAGTGATAACATAAACTTTAAAACTTAAAGTTAACTAACTCACGAAACATTTCACGACGTCATTGGACTATTGGACAAACAAGTGACTTAGGACTCGTAACAATCATTATCACTGTACATTCAATAACTAGACAATAAGACCTTCTGTTGACTAACATTATGTCTTTCGATATGTTGGTTCTTTTGGCTAATGTTATTTCAGATCACGACATGGTTGCTCAAATGAATGTGGATGCACCTGAGGTTCTCACTATTGCTGATATCTTCCCCAATGGCTATCCTAGAAAGATTGGAAAGAACAACCTTAGGGTTGACTTTGAAACCCTTACATGCTCATAATCTTCTTGTCTCATTGCTGTGGATATTCTAAGGAATCATCCCTACCAGAACATGCTCTCACACTCTGCTACTGTACCGGAAATCTACATTCAGCAATTCTGGAATTCTATGCAAAGGATCACAGGTCAAAGTGCAGTGACAGTGACACTCAATCACAAACAAGTCACCATCACTCATGCCGATTTACGGGCTGTTCTTCTCATTCCTGAAATCGAGCCAACTGACTTCTTTGCTACACCTACTGAAGAGACAGTTCTGCAATTTCTTCTTGATATTGGCTATGATGAAGCTTCAGGGATTGTTACTAAGCATTCTCACGTGGAGCTTAAGAACATTCCTCAACCGTGGAGAACCCTCTACATCATTATTACCAAGTCTGTTTCTGGTCGTGACAGTGGTTATGAGCATCCAAAGCTCATGGAACTACAAATCTTCTGGTCTTTGATCAATAAGAAGGACATCGAAATCGAAGCACTGATATGGGAGGACATGATGCTATTTCACAAGAAGCTTAGCTCAAAGATTCCCTATGTCAGATACACAAAGCTTTTGATCCAGAGAGCACTTGGACTCAATCCTGATATTCCACAGAGGCTCAATGACCCCGACAATCACGACTTGTTGTCCGAACCTATCCTTTCTATCAGAATCAAGGAATCGACAACTAAGAAGCAGGGTGCCGTGCTGCCTGATCACCTTCTATCTAAAGAACTCAAGAAGCTTGAAACGTACAAAAGGTATCTAGTAGCAGTAAAAGAAGGCAAAGTTGGTCATCTTGATGAAAAACCTTCAGGAACTCCTACTCGGAGAACCAGAAGAGGAAGTGCTGGAAGTGCAGTAAGTTCTGAAAGTTATAGGAAGCTTCCCAAAAGGAATCCTCCTCGTAAAAGGATTGTTCATGTAAAGGAAGCTGAACCTATTCCCACACCTGAACCGCAAAGAAAGCTTTTGGACGAAAGCTCTGAAGGTACTGACACAGATGAAGAGATTACCTACTCTGAAACTGCAAAGGATGACAATCCTTCAGTACCAAAACCTCCAAGTCCTCAAGCTGATAAAGGAAAAGGGAAGACTCCTGCACTTGTGCCCTATGATGAAAGCTCTGAAGAAGAAGAAGAGCTACTGGATCAATCCTACAGGAAGAAGTTTAAATTAGTTAGACACATTCAAAAAGCTGAAGAATTTGCAAAAGACCAAATGGGTGGCCCCGGAGGATCAAGTGGTGCTGCCCACTCCTCACCAGATCCTGATGCGGTTAATCGACCCGATAAGGGATCTGGTGCCACCACTCTTGTGCAACAACAAACGCTTGTGGAGGTGTCTACTGAGCATAACATTGAGGAACCAGAAAAGGATAAGACTGAGAAAGAAAAGACTGATGAAGAAGCTAAGGCTCAGATGGAAGAAAAGGCTAAATCTGGACAAGATGACGAAGAGAATTATGATGATTTGCTTCTCAACAGTCCAACTCGTTCCAAGGAGGATACTTCTGCACCTCCTAAGGACCCCGAGCCTCCTCATGTCTCCTCCTCATCAGACTCATCATCTCATTCCTCACCACCACCATCAAAGAAATCAACCAAATCAACATCCAAATCTGTGAAGAAACCACCTCGATCTTGGATTTCTCAGACTCATGAAAGAATTGTGAAAGCTGTCCAACAAGTCAGAAAGAAGGACATGCTCTACAGAAAACTGAATTGGTTTGCTGACCAAATACAGTACTTAAATGATGAGAATGACAAGATGCAGAAAGAAAGGGAATTCGTTCAGGAGTTCATGAAAAGTCATCGTCAAGAGGAACTGAACGAAATGATCCAAGGTTACACTAACAAGTACCTTCTGGATATCGTTCCTAAAGTCACAAAAGAGATGTTTACCAGACAACTATATCTGAATCTTATGCAGATAGCCAAGCAAACTATAAGATCCACACCTTTAACCGTCACAATCAATCCATCTGATCCTGTAGTTTTCTCGGATAATGAATTGGTGGCCAAGCTTGTCACACAAATGTCTACACGATCTGGGACATTTACTTCTGAGGAAGGAAAGCTGTTTCAAGCATTGTTGGACTACCAACTCAAAGAAGCATGTAGATTCGAAGCAGAAAAGTCTAAACGTCCTAGAGACGATGAAGACAAGGATCAGGATAAGCATGATAAAGCTAAACGTCAGAAGAAGTCTGGTGAATTATCTTCTATGTTACCTCCTCTCCAACGGACTCCTACTCAACAAAGGTCTCCTCCCCGTTCTTCTACAGATAAACCTCAGGACGATTCCGAGTTACCACCCCTGACTCAGAAAACCGGTGATCACTTTGAGTATACGGGTGGTGACGATGAAGAGGTCCTTGAGTCCCTACAACAACCCACCTCTCCCAAACAAGTTCAGAAACCAACATCATCATCTAGGCCTTCGAAAAAGAAGAAGAAGAAGACGCCTCAGACTGACGTCGTATCTTGGCTAGATGACGATAAAACTGAAGAATTTAAATGGTTCTCTACTCTTGTTAGCAACACTCCCTACCCTGAAGAAGGTCAGGATTTGGTAGACGGTAATACATTGGAGCATACAAAACTTTTGCAAGAAAAGTTCCAGGTGAAGAAGATGACGAAATCCGAGTTGAGGCGAATCAAGAATGAAGCTTTTCAACTATGGAAAGATAGCTCAGAAAGTGCCATCGAGGTCGAATATCACCTTAAAAACATTGCTCGAGCTATGTCTAACAACATGGATTGGCTCAACCCAGAAGCAAACATCGACTTCACCAAACGGGACAACCCTCCATACTACACCGACTGGTCAAAACCTCTACCAACAATTGGCCAACCAGATGAACCTAGGATCCCATTCAGATGTTTCTTCAACAAAGACCTGGAATTTCTTCTACATGGTGGCGATGGTTCAAGGAAATACGCTACATCGTTGACACTTCCATTCCCAGCAGCTATATACTCAAACTGCATAGCCATCGAGGAACGTGCCAATCACTTGTTCTCTGACAAAGTAGAAGCATACGACCGAGATGCAATGTACGAGATTCATCATTGCCCGGAACGCCGACGAATCTACTACAGAAGCTGTTAGGTTCAGAAGTCTCAACATGCGGTGTTTAGTACTAAGGATATCGTTGCCATCAAACATGTTGTTCTGTCATCTAAGTGGGACTACACCTTCCAAAAGAATATCGTAGTCAAACGACAAGATGAAAGGGATTATGCATTCTCTGAAGCTGACTTTGAGAATTTTTCTATCAACGACATCGAAGACATGTACCTTGCCAAAGTACAAGGTCGCATGAGACAATTTTCAACCGAAGTACAACGTGAATTCATCAAGTCATTGCTCATCTTCATCAGACGCATAGTCATCAAGGAACGTGTAGAAGATCTTCAGCTGGCAGTTGAATCTTATCAGACCCGTGTCAACTTCACTCCACCTCAGCTAGATCTTCCCGACCTCAACCAGCTCTCACAATATACACTCATCAGCAAACCTTTTGGCGTCGTTTACCGCAGTGAACTTCAAAGAAATTGCTTAATGGCGTGTAGTGAACTTCACAAGTTTGGGGATCACACTTTGAAGATGGTTAGGGACGGATTAGCCTATAGGTTGAAGGACATATGTCACAAGATTGGGTCTCCTAAGCGATGGAATTCTCAGGATCGAAGGGATGTGAGGAGAATCATCAGAATGATTGATGAAAGGTTGTTTCGAAGGGATCAGTTCAGAACTTTGGAAAGCTTTGTTGGTGGTCGACCCAGGATCAACATCACCGGCTATCAACGCCCTGTTCGCACTCCTGGCGACATCACTGCACTTCCTGGTACCCCTTGAATTGTTTCCTTCATTATTACATTTGGATGTGTGATTATATATGTCTATGGCTTGTGCACACATAACAGTGTACAACCCGTTCTTGTCAAGAAAGGACCCTGTGGTACGCTTCAGTGCCACAATCCTTATAAAAGGAGCGAAAGCTTCTTACTTTTGAGTAAAACCTATCAAACCTTTAATTTTTCAAGGTTTTGCTCAAAAGGACAAGTACTTCCCCGTATGATTTTCAAAACCTCAACCGTTTATATCACTAGTTGAGGGGGAGTATTTGAATTAAAACTTTGTTCACAAATTGTTCATAGTGGTCTTCTTCCCGCAACACTCGAAATGGTCATATTTATTGTCAACTTTTCAAAAATAACATTTGATATGCCATTTTTGAGGGGGAGAAAATTATGTGATAAGAAATATGTTGTGTAAATGCAAATGAATCCTTGTGTAATAGACTTAACCAATGAATTGACGGTACTAAACTGTTAGTAACTCGAAAAGACTTGTCCTGGACGGGTAATAATTTCAAGCTAGTTCGCTAGTAATGTAAACGTGTCTCGCAAAGGACTTGTCCAAGTAGAATGTACCATTCGAGAAACTCTTGGTAGACATGAACTCTGACGGGTATGACAACCTTTCAAGGATTGTCTACACCTTCAAGGTAGTTATTAGAGCTAGTTGTCACCTAAAAGCTGTCAATGTAACTCTTTAACTATACAATGTAACCGTGTCTCGCGGGGGATTGTCTATCTTGAGTTGATCAATTCAAAAGTGCGCGCTCTTCCCACACAGTGCAGATTTCCGTCAAAACTCTAAAGCACATGTGGAGGGGGAGTATTTATGCAAAATCCTATCTCTCACAGTGGTTCAAACATGATTTTCATTAACAAACCCTTTGAGAGATTCTTCACAACAGTGGTTTTAATGGCAACATAGGTTAGTCATGGAGTTATAAGGTGACTAAGGTTAGGAATAACCGTCCTATGATCCGCCAGAGCCGGAGGGATCTACCCAAGGACATCACAAATAGTTAGTACTTAGAAGTCCTTAGGTACGATTATAAAAAGGAGAAAATGAGAATCAGAGAAAGAAGGAGTTGAAGAATTAAAAAGAAATGCAAAGAAAAGGGTGAAAAGAAATAGCCCTCCAAATTATTCAACTTAGGGCAGACACCAGGTTCAATTCATATGCTACTGGTTGTCACTTAGTGACACCGGTATTGAAGATTAAAAGTCGTCATGGACCCAGTGACGCATGCACTAAACCTTCTCAGCCACTCAAGTTTCTCTCAACAGAAGCTTGTTTCACTCTCACAGGGAACCCTACGTAAACTATTGGCGTTCTCTTAGAGATCGCTGGTATTGAAGAAGGAGACCCTCTCCCTAGTCTCCGCTCAGGAAAACCAAAACGCACTATTGAGTCTAGAGCCACGAGATTCATCAAAAAGATCTCTTAGGGACACTTGACATTTCATCACTTGTTGATCAACAAATAAGATCATCAGTGGTTCATATCGAGTCCTTCACAGATCTTAGAAATCTGTCGAGAACATTTATGAGAGGTTCACAACTGTGATCCTCAGTGATTGAATGGAAACTCCTGCCAGGGTCAACATCATACAGCCCTGACAGCAGGTCACTTCGGTAACTCCCCGTGGATTACGCTTAGTGTGTCTCAAACGATCTACAGTTATGAGGTGATGCTTCGGTGTACCTCAGCGACTCATCTGAACTGTAGGTGTACTTCGGTACATCGCGTTATCTCACTTGTGGGACTCCAGTTCAGGAACGGCCTTTGTAAGAATTAGAGTTGTGTTTTCACACTATGCTGTTAACACTCTCGAAGTTCAAACTTGTAAGCGCCGGAATCCGCTTATTACTAACCGTTTGAAATGTTTTCTTCTTATGGAAGCTCCGGAGCGGGATGATCGTGCTGATTCTTCTCATGCTCACGCCAACATCATTACTAATGGAAGTTCTATCCAAAAGCAACACAACAGTCAGAATGATTCTTCGTCAAATCAAAGAATCTACAAAGCTAAAGACTTAAAGAACTTCATCAGTACTGAATTCCAACGTCAAAGAGCGTGTGAGCATGTTGAAGAATGACGTGGAGACACTGTAGCGGCGAAGCAGACCTGAGGCAGAATTGATGCAGATAACAACATACTATCACTTTCACCACAAAGAACAATAATCAAAGAACAAAGTTAATGATGACGTCAAAGCATAACTGCTCAAGGAAAACTATCTCTCTACACTAGGGAGATTGTTCGAATCGAGGCAATTCTTCTCACAAGAAAGAAGAATGTCAGAAGACGTCAGAGCTACTATTACATCTACGCCTTCACCGTTCATCACCAACACTTGAGGGGGAGATTGTTGGAATCACTCCTAAACCATAATCAAGTGTTAGTCATTATTATGTAATTAGTAGCTTATTATGGCCTTTATGTTTGTTTTAGCCTTAAGCTTATGTAGAAGGCCCATGAGCTTAGGCCCAAGCCCATTAAAGAAAGGATGGAAACTAGGAGTGTTGCCCTAGCTTTCCTCCTATAAATACCTTATGTAAACCTTCATTTGAAGGTTGGTTGTTCAAGTTATTTCCTTTCATTCACCTCTACGCATAACCGTGTTATATTATCGTGTGTGTGTGTTTGGTTCTTGTTCAATCGCCTTATCTCTTTCTATATTACTTGTGTTTGTAAAACTAGTGACCTAACAAGTAGAGTTCTATAGTGAAAATACATGAAGAACTAGCTGCAAGAGACTGTTTCTTCTTTTTCATTAACTTGGCGAGATACTGGGGACAATTCCTTCTCTAATGTCCTGTCTCACCACACTGGTGACAGGTAGCGTTCTTTGCTGGATTATTCTTCTTGGGTGGTGGAGGAATATTGGGTTTGGATTTAGAAGTAGAAGCATTGTATGGCTTATACTCAGGAGCATAACCAAACTTGTTGTTTCTATTCCTACGATTCCCCTTAGCAGCCTTAAACGATTTATTTTTCTTTTGGTTTTTCTAGACCTTACCACCACGCACATAATGGAGTGCAGGTGCAGCATCTTTCTTTGGCAACGTCTGCTCATGTTGCTTAAGCATAACATGCAGTTCATTTATAGTCTTCCCCATGTTGTGCATATTAAAGTTCTGCACAAACGTAATGTACTCTTTAGAGAGACCGATTAGGATCAAACTGACTCCATAGTGCAGAGTAACTGGGTGACCAAGACGTTCTAAACTGTCAATGTAGCTCTTCATCTTTAGAACATACGAGCTAACCGATTGACCCTCTTCCTGCTTGCAAGCATGGAATTCACGTGCAGTTTGTAGAAGCTCTTGTTCTGCTTGTTGAGAGAACATAGACTTCAACTCCTGAAGCATGTCATAAGCACCAAGATGAGTTAAAAAAAAATTTATCTCTAACTCCATGGTCATGAGCATGAAGGCAGCTATGTTCTTTGAACCTTTGACCCAAGCAGTGTGAGCTGCAAGAGCCTCAGGTAGGACAGGGTGGCCAGGAATAGCAACAGGTGCTGCAGGTATGGGATGCTCTAGATAAGCTTCCTTATCTTCAGCTGATAGTATAATGCGAAGCTGGAGATACCAATCAATGAAATTAGGTCCAGTGAGTTTTTGTTTCTCAAAGAAACTCCTGAGTACCGAACTGTTTCCGATTGAGGTAGTCATCTACAATTGAAAAGTTCAAATAATTAGTATTTTCGATAATTACATTCTTAAAAGAATTAACTACCCAATTAATTACTAATAAGACTATGATCCATCTTGCAGCCCCATTTAATTACCATAGGTCTGACCAGTGTATAAAAAAATAGGACAAAGGGTAAGCGACGAGCGTTAATTGCATAATGCAACTCTTAGACTTTATGAGACTGTTTAAGGCATTAGTATTAAGTAATAATGTCAAAAGCATGTTTAGTTCTCATCTTATGCCTCGGGTTCGAGGTCTGACCAAGTAAACTCGAGATAAGTCGACCAAGTATGAACGTGTAAAAATAACCAGATGTCTGACCAGTGAGAAATAATTACCGTGGGTTGGAAAGGCCCTTAGGTCTGACCAGAGAAGTCAATACAAGTGCACGTGTTCATAGTTGGATGGCATAGACTTAAAATTAAACAATTAGGTATGCACACATAAATGTGGTAAAAGTCGTGTACAAAGAAGCATGCAAAATAACTTTGTAACACTAATTTAAAAAACCTTTTTGGTAATGACACTGTAGTGATCATCATGGTTCACGGTAGCTCCAATTGAACGCACAGGGAGGCAGAGGATCAGGTAAGCGCTGAAGCATAACCTTAGACATCCTTTAAGCGCTGAAGCATAACCTTAGACATCCTTTCAGTGTGACTGTGCGCACTTCTTTGAACCCCCTTTTGAGTTTGTTCTAGTAGGTGAGCCGTACATCCCAAGTGTCCATAGCGTCTAGTTTTTAAATTCTTAAAAACGTGTTTCATATTATAGGTCACTTTATTTTACAAAAACAGTTTTCCACCAATCAAATAGCAGGTCACAATGAGCATGGTATTTAGGCGTGTAAATAAAGACCAATATTAATGTTATAATTACGATATGTTTTATTTCATATTGCATACAATTAGGTGTCAAAGCAAGTAATAATGCACATATAGAAACCACAAACATACAAGCATAAACATCAACATAAATAACCACATATAGTTCCGAGTCCTCTTGCGAGTCTTCCCCAAACGGAGAACCATAAGACCGTCACTAGGATGTAATACCTAGATCGCCCCATACATCACTTAAATAAGCAATTGAGTGGGTCTTGTGGCCGGAAAAACACATAAAAAGCATGGCATTCTAATTAACAAGTAATTACGCAATTTATGTATTTATAAACCAATATGTAATTCTAATTATCATAATAATTTTAATTAACAATTAATAGTTCAAATTAACTTTTAATTCTAATTAGCAAGTAATTTTAATTAACATGTAATTCTTAATTAACAATTTAATTTCAATTAACAAGGTAATTATAATAACATGTAAATTAAATTCTAATTAAAAAGTAATTCCAATTAACAAATTAATTCTAATTATCAATATAATTTTAATTTGTGTGTGACTAGTTATTATTTATTAAAAATTGACAAGTATTGTATGTAATTTTTAAAATTAAAATAAAACAAAATAACTAAACTAGGTTTTATGCAGCCTTTTAAAACATGTTTATTAATATCAGAAACGTGTAACCCATAATCGCAAAAAAAACGAGTTGACTCGTGATGCCATTGTTGGGATTTTAGAACCAATTAACCATTAACCTCTACGAGTACGCAGCGGATATTGGATCTAGTTAACGCAATTATGTTAAACACGTAATTAATAAACACATAATTAATACAATATTAATTAATTAAAAGGGATTAAGAAAAGCTAACCTTGCTTGGCAATTGATCTCTAGTAACGGGACAAGAAACCTTAACGAAACCTTAAGTATCTAAAATAGATACCTCGAAGAGTATTACACACAAACCCGATTAACGTATACGTTCGATTGTCGCTAGTCGAGAACGTAAACAATAAACCAACAACCCTTGTCTCTTGAATAAAAGCTCACGAATCAGTAACCACCAAAGAAACACAGCAACTTTTGTCCGAGATCAACAAGCTGCTAAAACAGCTTCGTATGCTTTACCCGATATCGGACACACCTTGTCCGATATGTACAGCTTCTTTGTCCGAGATACAGAATCACGAGCAGGAGCTGTTTTACTTCTTGTTGCTACTGTTTATGTCGACTAGGAAACCAGGAAACAGAAGCTTACCAACTTATCTAAACACTTGTCTTGAATACAAGTTTAGAATTCAACCAAAACTCAAAACCCTTAATCGTTTTCTTGAAGCTAACGACCAAGAGTGGAAAAGCAGAAAAACGAATGAGTTTTAGGGATAGGTGAAGTAATGTTATGCGTATGGTTTGATGAGGTATGTGTTTGTTTATATAGTCAAGCAATCCAAACCCTAGTGTGAGTCTTTGGCTTGGTCGACAAGTAAACAAACCCACCCTCAACCCATTTGCCTGATCGGATGGAAAAACGCCCAAGGCAATCCATGTAAACGATCCAAACATGAACCATTAAAAGCCCACGGGGTCAAAATAGTGATCGGGTCAATTTCATGCATAACGGGTAAAGTATAATTCAAGTATTAGTTTAACGTTCAACACGTATACTCGTGTTTATCGCGTGTGCCCCCATCGGCTCATACACAATTAGTCGTTTTGTCGTGTTTTAATACTCCCACAAACCAACAGCAGTGTGCTAAGTTTAATCTCCAGTTTAATGTTAATGTATTCCAACGGCCGGGATCAGGGTGTTCCCGCCAATCTACACCTTTTGTGGAATGTATTCCAACGGCCAACGGGAAGACATGATATTTTCAAGCACGTGACAGCTTTTCAATTTAAGAGTTTCAAAATTTATGAAGCTATGACCTTCAAGGTTTCTTGTATACCAGCTCTTTGAATTAGTTGCACCAGAAATCCACAAGGTTTTCAAACCTTTGGCAAGTTCATAGGTTTCTTCAATTTTTTCTCTATTGGCCATTCACAGATTTTGTGTTTTCAAAGACATAAACAAGACACTAGAAGTCTATACGACTATAACCAAATCATATCACAAATTTACATTGTAAAAAGAAAGAGAAGATCGACCCGAGCAACAATGCTTATATAGTTATATATCCTTGAATGCCATAATGTCAAATTAAAGTTTTTAATTTCAGTATTTGCAATGAATACCATAAGAAAAATATCTGATTTTACAAAGTGAGGATAAGAATCAATAGCTGAAAAAACTGAATCTAAACCAAAAAAAACCTGAAAAAATCGCCCAAATTGAAAAACCGACGAGGTAGTCACACTATCTTACTATATATACACCACAAATTTATTGCACATGTTATAGGACTTGAATCCACAACCGGCCATTATTGGGTACTTGGGTAGCATTCTCTCATCTAAGTTATTTATATCGGTTCTCAAAAAAACAGGTTATAACCCTCCAAAAGGAATTTTTATATTATAATCTATAGCATGACTACATAGATGATAGATCACGTATTGGGAGGGAAAGCCATTTTTTGAATATGTGTTGGGGTCGGTAACTTAACATCGGTAGCAACTCCAATGATCTCAAGAAAACGGATCATATACCATGTCATATCGACCTGCCACCATTCTAACCCATGTCTTGCCGAGTATTCAAAGGCATGATGGTTGTTATGCCATCCTTCTCCAAATGCAAGTATTCCCACCCACCTGTTCTTTCATGGATTATTTTTACGTTTATATACAATGAAACAATTGCATCCAAAAGGGTTATCACTTACCAATTGTTACGAGAAAGATCACCCGTGTTCCATGCCTGCCGTCCCCATACGTGACAAGCCGAATTCACGAGCCATGTAATGTGGTACACCCACACTATCCTCACACCCTGTTTCCAAATAAAATCTCTTGACATGTTATATGTATTCTGATAGTACTTCCAGTTTGGTGACAATTATATTTAACTAACATACTTTGTGATATATAATTCTACACTACTGCTAACTTGAGCTAAGTTAAGTCTTAAGTGTGATAATAAACTATTACTAATAATGTTTTGATAGGCTGATATGGGAATTTTTAAGTTTAATGCTAGAAGCCTAGAAGCACATATGATTTCCCAATGTCACGTACAATTTAAATGGTTTAAACGTTCATCTGAAAGCATAAAATGGACATACCATTCCCCATACAATAAACGGAAATCCTCCAAGGGCATATAGAAGAATTGCAAATGCTATGGGATGTACTATATAAGTTGTCCGAAGAAACCTATAAAAGGGTTGTTTCTCCAAATCTGCGACATTAGTTGGTTCTCCACACTGCAACAAAAACGCACATATTAGGTAATTAAATGTAGCGCGTTAGGAAGTAGTTATATTAATAAAAACATACCTTTTTTGTAATGTTGTCCGTATCAAACAACCAATTCATGTGGCTAAACCAAAATCCTTCAATTGGGCTATGTGGATCTCTCTCTGAATCGCAATACTGATGATGGTACCGATGTGTGCTTACCCAGTTGATAGGATGCCCCTGAAAAATTCATAATTCCAAATAAAACAGGGGCGTGCATTAGTTTTGGACCAAGTAAACCGAGCAAACTATAAAAAATTTAATTGATGTCACCAACTACTAGAACTGTTTTACAATATCATTCATTTTTCTTGTTTATACATGCTAGACGATGAAAAAAAGCCTTAAAGCGTTGGTAAACTCAAGATTTAATTAAACGATACGAAAACTATAATTAGTTTAGATAACATATGAACCTAACAAACCTTTTTAATTTTTTGTGAATCTTTGATGGTCTCCTCAAATGTTATATCTGTTCAAACTTCAAAGGGTCACTTTGTCTAACGGTATGTGAGTGACCCATTAATTAAATATTAGTTGTGGGTTCAAATCTCGACTAATATAATATATGTGCGATGATATTAGGTGATTAGGTGCGTTATTGATTTGACATCTAAAAAATAAGTCAGTAAAAAAAAGGGGGTTCTAAGAGCAACTGCAATGGTAAGTTTACAAATGACTTTTCACTATTTGATCAAGTCATTTGGATGACTTTACCCATTGTGATAAAAGCTTTACCAATGACTTCAGAGAAAATAGCTTGACATATACCAAGCCTTTGATACAAAATGCAACAAGTGATTCTCATTTAATGATGCTTGATCAATGACTTTTAAAAGACTTTTGTGCATTGAAGAGTGTTTATAGAAAGGGTCATTTGATTAATACACACTTTTGACTTGAATCATACACACTTATAGATCTAATGATTGTGTTTTATTATTTTAATTATTTTTATTATTAAATAAACCATCATTAAGTAATAATTACCTCCTTTTTCTTTTAAATATTTATATTAATTATTTTGTTATTACGTGACTTTTTTTTATCATTTATTTTTTTACAAGTAATTGTTAAGTAATAATTAACTAATTATATTTTTTTTACTTTATAAAAATATACTACAATTATTTTATAAAAATATACTAAAGTAACGCAACGAAAGGGTTGCCTCGCTCACAAGCTTGAAGAATCTTAAGATATATATTTTTTTGCTAATTTAGATATGATCTAGGGTGAATTTTGTGTATAATGCACTTTTATAATATTGAATATATTGATTTTATATGTTGTTTGCTATCTTAAATTTGATATGGTCTAGCTTGAATGTGGTGTATATTGTAATGCACTTTTTGCTAGAAAAAGACATCGTTGGTATTTTTTTTTTTCATATCCATTGCTAAAGGGCCTAACGATTAATCAGTTAGGCGGAGATTAATCAGAGATTAATCGGATTGGAATTTTTATGTTTAAAATTATAATTTTAGATATTATATTATATTATATGTATGAGATACGCATAGTACATCAAAGTTCAAATATAAACATAATAAATAATTCTTCAAAGTTCAAAGTTACATTACTCGGTTTGTTGACCATTTTTAAGCGATCTTTGACCAATTTTATCCGATTAATCGGTTTGTGGACCGATTTTAAGTGATTTTGTCCGGTTTTTAAGCGATTTTGTTGACCGATTTTAAGCTATTTTATCCGATTAATCCTATTAGACCGATTAGACCGATTTTGTCCGATTAATCGGTCTGTTGTTCACTTTGATTTTTTTAAATATTTTTTTTTAACTTTTACCTTAAATATTTGTGTTTGTGTTATATAATATCTGATGCAAAATATATGAATGAATAGGGTTTTTAATGTATTTTCATCGATATATATATTTTTTTTATGTTATATAATAAAAAAAAATAGTTAATGTCAAAGTTGAAAAAGAAAGATTTCAAAAATCAAAATTGTACGATTAATATGAGACGGATATAGTATTTAGCAACACAAAACGAATATTACGACATTACGTTATTTCTTGTTACAATATGAAACAAAAATTAACAAAGTCAAAAAGCTAAGAAACAAATAAAAAAAGGAAAAATAAAACGTAGAAAAAAGTTGTAAATATAATTAATAGACAAAAAGAAACAATCGTGAATATAATTAGTGTTTCAAGAAGCTAAGCCTATCACTACATTACAAGGTACTGGCTTTATTATATCTCTGTCCCAAATTACGAGCAAATGAAATTAGCACACTTTTAAAAGACTTTTGTGCATTGAATGTAGTGATAGGCTTAGCTTCTTGACTAATGACCTAGAAAGACTTTTTAGAAGATACAGTTTATGAAAAAATTAATGGTATTAAATGCACCGAGTCTTTTATGACTTGGTGCGTTGCTCATGCTCTAATTCTTACCTGAATAGCTTGAACCCCACAGTAAGCAAATGTATACTCAGCCCATTTCGGAAGCTTAAAGCTCTTATGCGTTAAATTCCTATGAAACGATAAAGTTATACCAAAAAGGCCCGTCGCAATCCACAACCCGAAAACCAGCCATAAGCAACCCCAACTAAACGTCCCGGGAGCAAAAACACACAGTAAATGCATCAATACCATAACACTCGCTGTCACAATATCTGTAACATTCCATTTCCTACCTCTAAACACCTCTTTTGGCTTCGCCACCACGTCCGACCACAATATTCTCCCCTCAGCGCCACCTTTAGCCGCCACAATCACATTTCGTAATGCATGTGTCCTTAGGTGGCTTTGTGTTGGTATGGTATTAGTTCTTGTGCGTAAAACACGCAGCCGTAAGTAGCTATGAGATGGTGTGATACTTAGGTGTTGTTTTGAAAATAATTTGATTGAGGGTGGTGGTGATATTGAAGCCATTGGTGTTTTTTTTTATAAAGATGTACTTGTTATTTTTTATGGTAGGTTTTGAATGGTAGTATGATCGATGAAAACAATGATGTCTGTGCATGAAAATGTTGCCAAAATTGCTAAACACGTAATGATAAAATAATTCCACGTGGAAAATGGGATAAGGTTTTGACGTTTTATAAGATGTGTGTGATGTGATGAAAAGATAAAAGAGTTATTTGTGTATCATGTGATGCACACTTGGGGTTTGTTGTAACATCTATAACAGATGGTTGTTATGTAATGTCATGCAATTTAAATGCCAATTTTGACCCGTATTCAAAGGTGGCGCACTCAAAGTTAAAAACTTGGCCTTTTGGTTCTTACTGAGTATACTAGTTTTAGGTGATTACGAGATCGATGGGATTCAATATTATGCTCATACAGGAGTTAGAGAAGTGTAATTGTTTAAGCTGATATGTTTCTATCACGACAATAGGTATGTGTTAAGGGGGTTGCACCCCCTTGCAGATGGGGACGGATTCAAAATTTTTGAGAAGGTGTTGCACAAAATAATTTTTGGGCTTGCTAAAGTTATACCAAAAAACCGAAAGTAGTAAAAAAGTTATTGGGGGTTACACGTACCAAAAAAAGGACAGTTTGTAAAAAAAATTGAACTTCATGACCGAAACTAGGGTATAGCACGCGAAACGCCCGACACTAATATAGGTCGTCCATCCCTGCTTGGAGGGTTCAAGGGGCAACATTTTTCCCACCAAGGGTTCACGAGGCAGAGCTCCGACTCAAACGATATGTATGGTGCTCCAGACATGTTACCCGTTTTTCTCATATGAATGTACGAATTTCAAGGTCTCATATGAACAAATTATTTCACATAGCAAATTATGTTTTTATAGCAAATTATAAGGTCTCATATGAACATGCATACGAATTTCACATAATTTATTTGTTTTGCTTTGCTTTGTCCTCTTGTGTTTAAAAACAAAGCTTTTTTCTTGAATTATCTAAGTAAGAATCTTGTGAGAACTGGGCACTATAGAGTCGAAAGCTCGAAATACTTTATTCAAAAGTGGTCATACATGATTTAATTAGATATTTAAGATTATCATCACACTCTAACATTAATTTCTAACAGCGTATCCATCAATGATTTCATTGATTTGGGTTGTATTATATTTTCAGTGAGGTAAAATTGTGTTATGAGTATGCACCTTTAATTTAGAACGGAGCTAGAAATTTATGTTAACGAAGGCCGGTCATAATTATTTATTGTATATTAGTAAAGATTTAATTCATCATCAGTTAAACTAACGATGCAATGGTTCAGCCATTAAACACCGACGAAACTATAATCACGTCTTTAGATTATTATATATGACCTTTAATCGATAAAATACAAACATGCTACTGTATCAAATAGGTAGATTTTACATAAACAATATTAACCATGTGTATCTGCTTTGCTACTATTTGATACATTACCATCTTACTTCAACAATAAAGTAAAACAACAAAAAACAATCAAAGTAAAAATACCCAAAATTAAAGAATGAATAAACAAAAGAAAAGAAATAAAGTGGGTTTCCTTGACTGCAAATGTGACATAAAGCATTAAAAGTCATATTACACATACAAATAAAATCTTTTAAATTGATTCATTTTTTCTTCTCAATCACTTTTCTGTTCAAACACTTCTCTTCAATTCAAACAGTCAAACCGCTTGTTAAATTTTGTGAACTATGTAGCAAAGTTTTATTATTCGAAAGGGTAAAAGCCATAAAATAACAACGTACTTTCTAAAATTTACCGAGTTGAAACACATACTTTTTTATTAACATATACACCCATGTACTTTCAAATTTTGTTCCGACTTTACCCATATTGTAATAAAATAATACTATTTAATATAATATTATATTAATATAAATCGGTCATATGAGTGAAGTCATAACAAAATTTGAAAGTACGTAGGTATATATGTTAATAAAAAAATGTGTGTTTCAACTCGGTAAAATTTAAAAAGTACGTTGTTATTTTATGGTTTTTACCCTATTCGAAGCGACCGAAACAATAGCTTAAATCATCGGCTGCAACAAACAATTATCATCTGACAAGTATAATGACGATGTGGATGCTTAGTTAGGCTGCCCAGTAAGGCAACTCAATCCCCTCATTTTCTCTGTCACGTCAGTTTTCTCTCTCCAGCGATCTTCAGACGATTGGGTGCCTCAGTAAAGGCGAACATGATTTTTTTATTATTTTTTTTAACATAATTAACAGAAACTAAAATTTCATTAATAATTAAAATGTTACATAATAATTCTAATAAAATAAAAACATTACGAAACTTATTAAAACATTACAACACTTATTAAAAACTAATAATATAGGTTGTGGCGTGCCTTGATCGAATCTTTGATTTCTTGCATTTCTTGTCGTTGTAGTGCGGGCAAAGATGGGTCGATTGGCGTGCAATAGACTATGATGTCTTTTTCATATTTCTTTTGTCGCTCAAATTCAAGTTTTTCTTGTTCTAGTGTCAATCGGGGTTTTCGGCCTTTTTGTTGTGGTGTTTTCTTAGACATTTTGATAGAGATGATTATGAGATTTTTTATAGAGAGGATTGTGAGATTTGTGGATTTAAGTGTGTAAATATGTTGTGTATTTTTAGGGTAGTTTAGTAGATTGATTTTTTTTTTTTTTTTTTTTCAAACGTTCACTTTTTCAAACGGTTAGCAAAATTAAATGGGGTAGTATACTCGATCGGCCAGGCAACCATGTGGGAAGAATTGTAGCTCCACGATCGATTCCTCACAGAAGGTGGATCGAGTGGGGATCGATCGTATATATCGATCGTGTATAACTACTCGGGGCAGCCTTATGGGTCATTGGAAGGGGATAAGATTTGTAAAAGTTTGACACTTTATCTTTTACGCGGAAGCGAGACTAAACATTTTATCGAGTGGGTTCAAAACTTAAAATTATAAGATTGTGTAAACAACATTAGTGGGTTTAAAACAAAGAATAATGCTAAATGGTATTAAATATGCACGATGATTATAAAAAAGTGTTTCATTCGATGGGTTAGTAATTAGTTGAACCCGCTCGACTAATATACCGCCCTTGCTTTGATGAACTAGTATGAGTATTGTATAGTTTATAAGCTCATAATTGCTTGATAAAAAGATTAGATCACTATTTTGAAGTTTTTCCGATTCAACGTGTCTTCTAGTCGGCTTATTTTGCCACCTTTGTTGAGCTTTAACGCTCTCCAGGAGTTTTTAGCAATGAATAAACTAGTTGGAAACGAGAAATGTTTACCTAGAAAAACTTTCTTTAGTGATTGTAACTTAAAGAAAAAACATTGGTGTTTTTAAACAAATTCGGTTTCTTTTATCTTATGGTGCTACGAGCATCTTTGTAATTTTTGTTTGTTGGTTTGTGGACTTGTGATTTGTTGTAGGGTGTAGACTTGTAGGTTGGCCCATTTTGTACTCTCCAATAGTCCAGTTAGTTGGTTAAGGATCAAGAATATTGTAATGATATAGGTGTGTAGAATTGGGTTTTCACTTAAAAAATCAAAAACCAAAATAGAACCGAATCGAAAAAACAAAGCCAATATTGTAAGTTTGTAACTGAACCAAATTTACCAAAACCCAAATGAACCGAATTAAATATTCAATTTTCTGTTCGGTTATCGTTTTGATAAAATGAAAAACGAGGCGAACTAAAAACCAAATTCATATAAATATAATATTTTTTAAGTTTTTTTTTTTAAAATCTATATAATTAAATAAATTAATAATTAAAATTATGTAATTTGGGTTATTCGGTTTGTTTTCTGATTATTCAGTTCAGTTTAATTCAATTTGAATTCGGTTTTCGGTTTTACACAAAAAAATAACTGAACTAATCGAACCGAATAAACCGAACAACTCGATAACCGAACCGATGAACACCCCTAATGGTTAAATTTTAAAATCTCTTATTATATAAGATATTTTCAAAAATTAAAAAAAAATAATAATGTTCAAAAACTCAATTCAATCAATGGGAGTGCACCATTCTATCAACATAGCAAAATTGAGCATTCTTATTGGTAAATAAAAGTCGAATTTGACTTCAATTTGGTTAAAATCAATTAAATTTCATCCACCCAAATAAATATGCATAAAAGTATGTGCTGATTTTGAAAAACAAATAATAAAAAATGAAAGGGCTAATTAATAAAATTTTAGTTGTTAAATTTTATAAATAATTTATATGGAATTGAATAAACTTATCAATTTTCATGTTTTTTTTAATAACTTTATAAATTTAATAATCATCCCCGTATACTCTATATTTTATAAAAGAAAAATACAATATATATGTTGTTATTTATAAATATTATTATCAGGTCCTATCAAATTAATGTATATGCACGAAATTATAAATATTAAAAAGCACGAGTTACTTTGACATGTAAATGAAAACAAGAGATTATATATAAATGAACAACTTACGTTATCCATCTTTATACGATTAAGTAAGGATATCCAGAAAAATATACCTTTTAATTATTTGCATTTAATAATCGACTCATGTTATTCATGTTTATAAGTTTAACCCGCTCATTTATAATTTAAAAATTAAATACAACTATTTTTTTTTTGGGAACATCCCTAAAATTATTATTAAAGGGAATATAAATATCAAAAAAAGGGACGACCCAACAGGTTACTGTTGACGAGAATGAATACACGAGATGTACATATATCAACGAAACATATAATGTCAAGAATATGATATCAATTGTCAAATTTATGCAGCATCTCGCGTGCACGAGTCATTACACATAATGTCTAGAATATGATATCAGTTATTAAATTTATGCAGCATCTCACATGCACGGGTATTATAATTATATAAGTATAAACGAATATAATTTATAGAAAAAATATATATTTTACAAAACCATAAATTTATAAATGTCATAATATGTAACTTCAAAACAAGATTATTAAAATATTATTATTTATTATATTATCTACTCAAAGTTCAGTTATTATAATATTATTACTCGTTATACTATCTGCTTACACACATAACTAGCACACGTATAAAATAGTTGGACACTGAATATTTTGTTTCAAAACCATTTAGAAACTATTCTCCTAATCATTGCTTCCTAGCTATGGGTTAGTGAAACTATTAAGTTACAGTGTTACACGCCATTCTAAATGTGATATTGCATATTTGTATTAGAAACAAGGTTGTGCTGCCTTTGTGTTGCGACACAGTTAAGTTAAATCAATATTTTACGTGCAAGGCTTTAATCTATATGCGTTTAAACATAAAATAAGAGATTAGATCAAGTTTATAAGGATAAATTGTATATATAAAATAAAATGAATAGTAAATTTTTTTGGTAATTGATAATAAGAAAAGATAAACTATGAAATATTAATCAATACTACTAAATTATTTTATACATGATGGTTAGGACTTAGGCTTACCTACTATTATTCATTGGTACCACCAAACATGTATTCATTGATACCAAACATGTGTTCACTTGTCTTCCTTATAAAGTTAAATATACTTTATTAAGTTTTCGTATAGACTTACAAGTCTCGTCTAGGGGTGGAAACGAGCCGAGCCGCTCGTGAAAAGCTCGGGATCGGATCGGTAAAAAGCTCGAACGAGCTGAGTCTAAACGAGCTCGAGCTTAAGTTTGGGCTCATTTAATAATCGAGCTCGAGCCCGAGCTCTATACAAAAAGCTCGTTTAGGCTCGCGAGCCTAAACGAGCCCTAGAAATATATACGTATATATATTTTCTATACGTATAACCGTGTTAACGAGCTCGAGTCATGTGTTAACGAGCCGAGCTCGAGCTTGTGAAAAGTTTCACGAGCCGAGCTCGAGCTCAAAATGTCAGGCTCGAAACGAGCTCGAGCTCGAGCTTTTTAAATATAAACGAGCCGAGCTCGAGCTCTGGCAGGCTCGGGCTCGGCTCGGCTCGTTTTCACCCCTAGTCTCATCAATATAAGAAGTAAAAACTATTTTAAATTATAACTATATAATCTGTTATTCTGTTTCGGTAACTCGTTAAAATACATTTTATAAAGGGTCCTCCTATGCAGGCACCCCATGGTAGGGGGTGCTGCATTTTTTGAGGTGTTTGTCTGTCCCAATGATTGGTAGCCAATCATTGGGGTCTCGATTTCCGTGCCAAAATATACCACCACAACATCACCTTCCAGTTTTGGGGTGTTTTTTTTACAAGTTTTTGTTTTGCAAGTTTTTTTATAAATATGTGGTGATAGCTTTTGTTTTACAAGTTTTTTTACAAGTGTTTTTTACAAAGTTTTATAACTTTTTTTACAAGTTTTATAACTTTCAGTTTTAGAACTAGTTTTTATAACTTTTTTTACAAGTTTTATAACTTTTTTTACAAGTTTTATAACTTTCAGTTTTAGAACTTTTAAAAAAACGTAGTCGGAAAATTTTTGAGGCTCAGATTCGAAGGTTGCAAAGTGAGATTTTTATCTCACTTTGCCGTCCATTCGGTTTTCATCATTGCCTCGGAAAGTTTTAAGGCTAAAAAATCATCATCGCCTCGGAAAATTTTTAGGCTCAAACCCGAAGGTTATCATCATCGCCTCGGAAAATTTTAAGTCACAACTGCACAAAGTCACCAGTTCACAGGAACTGCACAAAACTGCACAAGCCTCACAACTGCACAAGTCTCACAAGTCTCAAACTGCACAAAGTCTCACAAGTCTCAAACTGCACAAGCACAAGACTCACAAGTTCAACAAATTTCACAAGTTACACGTTTTCAACATGAATGTGGTAAGTAGGATTCCAAAACTGCAAAAGTTCATAAGAATATACTAAGATTCTCAAAGGCAAAGCCTACACAAGCACCCCCAACATAATCCAGGCGAAAGCAACAACACCACAACATAATCCACTTCCCAATCAAGAAGAAAGCAACAACAAACAACCAACAACACCAACAAGTGGTCCAGAACAACAACAAACAACAACTAGCAAGAACTAAAACAGGACCACAAGTGTCACAGTCCACGACAACAAGCAACAACTGCACAAGCAACAACACCACAGTCCACCATGTCTAGTTCACCATTTAACACACAAGAGGTAAACTTATCGAATAGGCTCAGATTATTAGTTTTTTAGCTCATGTTGGCTGCAAATTCAGTTTTGCCATGCCAAAATTCTTTTAAGTATTCGAAGCTTCTAATTTTGTGAACCATGATATTATTGATTTATGTTGTGAATAATTATACAAATTCTTTTGGCCAGATGCAACAAGAAAATCCTTTCTTGTGTCGTTGTCGACGTGGATTTATAATTGAAAGAACATCCCACAAGCCCAAAACTTGTGGTCTGAAGTATTATGCATGTCCTTTGTCAAAGGTAAATAATTAAACGTTTGCTTATTTACGTAAATATATCAATAACTTGTTTGTTTAGAATACATTTCTTATAATTGTTTCATCATGTAACAGCCAGGGACTGAAGACTATGGGTGTCGATACTTCATGTAGAAGGAAATATTTCAACAAAAGTACTTTGGTCAAGCCTTTTCTTCAACGCAGTGCTCAAACTGCGAAACTAAAGATAAAACGATCAACATGCTATTGACTCAAAACAATTTGTTGAAGGCAAGAATAAAGACGTTGGAGGCATCACTGGAATTGGCAAGAAATCCAGTTGATCACGCATGTCAATCGAGTGGAATACTCTATGAGCTTATAGATGACATTAATAATCTTCATGTAGAGTTGATTTCGTTGTAAAATTAGTAACATTTGTTGTTGTACTTGTTTAATGTTTTAATGTCTAATGTTTTATTGTTATTGTTTAATTAAATGGAAACAAATACACAATTAAAAAACATATAAAAACACTACACAATTAAATACACTATACATATAAAAACACTACACAAATAAATACACTATATATATAAAAATAATTACCAATACATACCATATACACTATCACTTTGCTAAAACATACTCAATATTTTCTCTTTCTCTAATATGTCCATTTTGGTGCGCACGGTTTGTATTTTGGGCACCAAATCATAAAGTATCACTATCCACCCCAATGTGGTGCGGAGGGAAAGAAAAAACATTGTATTTTGTTGCTCATGAAATTTAATATTTGGTGCGCAAAGGAGGTGTTTTGGGCACCAAAAAATAGGTGTCACATCCCCGTTGGTCACTAAATTAATTATGGTGCTTTGTTTAATAGTTGGTGCTTTGTTTAATATTTGGTGCGCAAGGGAGGTGTTTTGGGCACCAAAAATATAAGTGGCACATTCTCATTGGTTCAAAAATAATTCCGGTGCTTTCTTTAATTTTTGGTGCGCAAAGTTTGGTTCGTGGGCACCAAAAATGATCAAAAATGTTTATACGGTCCAAATACATCCTTTTATGAAAATACCCTAGTAAATACGACCATTTATCCAAATCACACATATATATACCTAAACACTACACACACAATTAAATAAAAAAACAAAACAAAAAAAACAAAAAATGGTACAGCCGCCTTTGTACGGACGGGGCTCACAAAGCTATGGGGTGCATGGCTAGGATTATATGGGGTGCTTGCATAGGCTCACCCTTTATAAATTGATGAGATAAAAAGAGAATGTACTTCACCGAGATGTCTGAGGTGTCGGTGCCACATAGTGAGACTGACAGAAAGTAAATCATGAGGTATAGTAGAAGGTTGGGTAACCGGATAGAGGTCTTTTGAACTATCATATTTAAGGAGGATATGATGTGTCAAGACCGAGAAACCAAAGGCATCAAATTTAACAGTATAATTATTATCTCTAGTAAAATGACGAACGAAAATAAGATTTGATATTAGGGGTGACAAGAACATTATGTAAGTATAAAGGACGATTAAAAGTAGGTAAGATGCTATGACCGATATTGGTAACAGGTATAGATTTACCATCACCAACACAAACAGATAGATATAAACATTTATTATAAACGGTATTTAAATTACTTGTACGTGAATTGAGATGAGATGATGCATCTGTGTCCATATTTCATGCCGGATCCTGTAAGTCATGGCGTTAAAAGCAGGTGTGAGCCGAGACGGTGTTGCGCCTTAAATACCCGCTGGTATCTTTAACATATTTGTTAGACAAAAAAGAAATCTTTTTCCTAATAAAACAACACCTCTAGTGAGAATTTTTCATTTCCAAAAAATCAATTCATACTTTATTTGGTAATATTTTTTTAAATTGAATTTTTTTCCTAAATTTTGAAATATAATTTAGTCTATTTCTTTCCTAATTTAGATATAGGAGAGCCAATTCATTCTTATTGGAAAAAAAATTGGGCCAATAGAAGAGCTCAATTTTGCCACGTAAGTAAAATCGTGAGATGTGATTGGTTAATAAAAGTCAAAATTAAATTGATTTTGATCAACATTTAATAAATTTGGTAGAGAAATTTGGCTAAGAATAAAAACACATAAAAACATAGGTGTCAAATTTGTGAAAACAAAAACTTAAAAAAAGAGAATGTAATTAATAAAACTATAGTAATTGAATTTTTAAAAATTATATAGGGTTAAGTGTAATATTATAAGTTTCCGTATTTTATAATAATTTTAGAAATTAAACAAATTTCCCCTTATACTTTATACCCCTATACTTTATATATTAAAAATACAATATATATGTTGTTTTAAAATTACAACATATAAATATGCATATGATTATAAATATCAAAATATTTCCTTTACTATATAAGTTCAGTAAAGACTATGGCTGAGCATCGGGCCGAAACCGACCCGTCCCGACCCGATCCCGACCCATCCCGAAACCGACAAGGCTGAAAATCCTAACCGAATCCCGACCCGATTCTAGTTCGGGTAATCCCGACCCGAGTCCCGAAACAAACCGGTTTGTATTGTTTTCTTTGTGTTATCCCGAAACAATCCTGACTCCCGACCCGACCCGAGTCCCGACAAGGCTGAAGGCCAAACCGAGTCCTGACCAGAGTTAAGGTCGATTTGTGTCGGTCGTTGTCGGTCGGAGTCGGTTGTCGGTCGGAGTCTGGCGTCGGTCGGGATTGCTCAGCCCTAGTAAAGACTCATTTATTTTATTTTAAAAGTATGACTTGTGTGGACACGAATTTGAATATTAAATACGGCTAAATTTTTAAAAACGGGAATATAATTATCAAACTGTAAGTACGAGTTACTGTAATATGAAAAAAATATATATACGTGATTGTACTTATAATAACGACTCGTGTAATTCTTATTTATTTATATAAGGATATGCAGAAAAACATTTTTTTTTAACTTTAAGAAATATATTTTAACTTCATCGACGCTAATTATGTGATACTAAACTCGCATCTTGTGTACATCATAATATTAATAGTGAAATTTAAATAGCAACATCAACATATATGTCAGCTAAATATAGTTAAATCTTGAGTTATCTAAGAGAATTTCATAAGTATATAATTATATGTATTACCTTTAAACACACAATATTTAGTATTAATATAAAATATTTTTTTGTCAAAACCTCGTGCGCGCACATGTTATATAACTAGTATTAATAATACAAATAAATGATGTTTCTTTCTTTTCTTTGTTGTGCGTCAGATCCAAACCACAAACAGGGACCAAGTATATCTTCTTTCCACACGTGTACTGTGACAACTGGTAAATTTTCGAAAACAAATTTCCGTACCACATCATACTTGCGTCATTATTTTGGTAATCTTGAAACATTTTTAAAACTTGGATTGGTTGAGAAACAATAAATCATCTTGGAACGTGTGAGATGTTAGCACAACGAGGACCGGCACGAGCTATTTTCATATTATATTTGTGGTTTTATCGAGAATAGTCGCATTTATAGTTATTTCGAACGGAAAAACCATTTTAAAACTAACGGCGTAACTTTCAAGAATTTTCGACAACGTTTGAGGGTCGAAACGAGCTTGAGAAGCGTTATCGTGAAAGTTTGGAGAATTGGCGCAACCGGCCCCTCGAGATAATTACGAAACGCGCCCTAACTTTTGGAAAATGACACCCTTGGTCCCTCCTAGGGTATAAACCCCCCCCCCCCCACACACACACTCACACTTTTACACACACATTTCACTCTCTCTCCTATCTCTAATTTTCCGGTGACCGGAAACCCTCCACCGCCGTCTTCTCTGGCCACTTTTCCGGCCACCCGCCACCAGAGATTTACACCACCCATACCAATCGATAGATCGTTGAAAAGTGATTGTTTTGGCATAGGGTACGCACGGTGACTCACACCGACGCGCCCTAGATCTAAGTTTTTAACTTCGGACTTTTTGGATTTTTGTCTTGCATGTGTTACCGTGGCTTCTCACGTGTAAACTCATGCTCGGTTTATGCTATTTCAACTGTTAACCATGTTTTTCATGGTTGTTTTGGCTTGAGTCCTTGTGGAACATAAGTCTTGCATCAATGGGTAGTGTTTTAGGTCGTATACTATTTCGGTAATGATTTTTTGGTTGGTTGTTCGTGTAACCGACACGGTAACCGAGGTTACCGTGCCTCAGTGTAGAGTTATTTTGGTGTTGTGAGTCTTACAAGACTACTTGGGTGAAATATTTGTTGTAGTGATGTTGTTGTTGGTTGTTTTGGCTGCGGTTGTGTGACCATTGCCGCCACCACCCTCTAGTGGTGGTGCGGTTGTGGTAATATTGATTGATATCTGATAACGCTACACGCGTCGTTCGGGGTCAAAGGAACTTCCTTTTCTTCGAGCAAGTTTTATAACACCCTAGGCAGTGAACCTAATCGTTGTAGTGTAGTATTAGTGTAAGCCATGGGTATTGATATCGTTCTCTAGGGGAATAGGAATGCTAGTGAGAAGTTACTACGCTAAGGTTGGGGTTGAGGAAGATTATTTTTTATCTTTTTTGTGTTTTTTTAGGAAATGGAAAGGTACGAATCTCGGGGTTTGGATTTGGGGGTTAGTATTTCTACCGATTACTCTACTTCTCTAATTATCTAATCTAAGGTGTGTGTAGTCTATGTCTAATTATTGTGTGCTCGTATGATAGTTTAAAGATGTGTTCACTTAGGTTTTACTACTCCTTAATTATCTCCTATTGATGGTTGAATTGTCACGTCCTTATTCTTAATCGCGTTGTGTGTCTAAAGTTGTAGGGTATGCGTTTATCCCTAACTCTTTGAACTTACCAAAGGGTCTCATCTACAAAACCCACTAGGGAATATAAACTCTAACTCTAAGGCCTCTTTGGATGGTTTAGCTTACAACCACTCTAAGTGCTATAACCTAAGGTTCACAAAGATTAATCAAGCATTAAGTACACAACGAATGACCTATCGCATTACTAGATCATTAACAATTAAGATAAGAGACAACCAATCAATATTCAATAATTAAGTTTCATATTCCCTAAGCAAACAAACAAGTAAATTAGCCGGACATGGAGAACATGCAAGCATACACACAAATAATCAAAGACATAATTGGATTAATGAAGTAAAATACTTATCTTGATGTAAGATAGGGTTTGGAACCCTAAAATACTGTACAAGACAGCCTTGGTTCGGTTTAGGTTTTTACTCCAAAAGACTACACACTAAAACTGAAAAATTCGGATTCTATATATAAGATTACATATGCGACGGCGTCACCTTATGTTTTGTGACGCCGTCGGGTCGCCGTCATTAGGGTTTCGTCTTGGCCACGTTATTCTTGCGACGGCGTCACCTTGTGCTTGTGACGCCGTCCTCTTCAGCTTATGACGCCGTCTGGATCAAATCTAGGCCGTCTGAGTTGCGACGCCCTACTCTTTTAAAGCTTGACACTGTCACTTGAAAATAAGAAATTTGACTTCTGTCCCGTCACAAAATGCTCCGACATCGTCACAGTTAATCAGTGACGCCGTCACCTTGTACTTCAGCAGCTTGAATGTCTCGATTCTTGACTTTGGCCATTTTCTTCGTATATCCGCGCCTTTTCGTCCAAATAAGTACCATTACAGCAATTTGCCTTCAAGAGACCTAAAAAGTGAAAAGGAACGATATTAAGTAATAATGGATACAAAAGTGATTAAATAAGGGCTTAAACGACCCCTCAAAAAGGTACATTTTAAAACCTTATCAAATATCCCTACACTTGGTATTTGCTTGTCCTCAAACAAATGTGTTTTTAGCCAATTAATTTATAAGTTAGGGGTCATGAAGCATTGGTTTAAAACAATCCACAACACATATAAGCCCCGCAAAAGTCATAACAAGCACAGAAATTACATACTAGCACCTCACATGGGGTGTTTGGATACTCACATCTCTCTCGGATGTATATAAAATATAACAAGTTGGAAATGGAAGATTAAACACTCATTAACCGGTCCTAGTACATAGATTACCATAGGCTTGAGAATATATCAAACCTCCATCGCTTTGGCGTAAGCACCTAGGAAAGACTATCAAAGAGGTCTTTAAAGGGTTGTAATGTTAGGCTTACAAAGGGTTTGGTGGGATAGGCTATTTAGTGGTGGCAAGTCAAAAATCTTTATGTTACAAGCATACGAAGAATGGCGTTGCTAAGCCAAGACTCGACACTCTAAACTCTAGATAACTGAAACAAACAAACATAAATTTAAAGGATAGATGTAGGATGGTAGTCCGTTTTTTTTTTTTTTTTTTTTTTTTTTTTTTTTTTTTTTTTTTTTTTTAACACTCTATTTTTTTTCTTTTCTCTTTTTCTAATTTTTTTTCGATTTTTTTTATACACTTTTACTCTACCATCCTCTACGGTAACATTAAAATGATAGGGATTTATAGGCACATCCCTACACTTGAGTTTTTATTACTCTAACACTAATTTGACCCGAATTGAAAAGATCAAAACACTTGGGGTATGTTATTACGCAAATAAGGGAATTTAACGTTCCCTTCCAGTCATTTCATAAACTTTAACTTTTCCCATGAGTCCCAATCATCCCAAAACTGTGTACAAAGGATATGACTCGACTTAGCAACTCATGCAAGCAACTAGATAATTGAACTAAGGGTTTGGGGTGATAACAATAATGCATTAAAAGTGAGTGCATATAAGGTAGGCTAAGGCGATTTGGGTGTATATTTGGGGGTGGGGTGTAAACAATGCTCTTCATTGATATTCTGGAAAAACCGAAACATCACGGGAGCCGCGAAAAGGATAGGCTCTGAGGGGTTAACTAGGGGTATCCTGTACTAAAGATGAGTACAACGTAAAGGGTGTGGGGGAATTACTCAACCGACGTGGAAGAAGTAATTATATTACGGGTATCAAACAAGGGTTATCCTAATGCCTCTTATCATTTAGTCATTCCTAACTACACAAGTGTAGTCTTACTAGCGATCTCGGAATGCATCACAAAACAAGTTCTAGAATCTAATATACTACCGGTTCATACTCTAAGCATTAAAGATGAATGCTTTAATTCCTACTAATCTAAGGGCGATCCTCACATTTTGGGTGGAATTTAAGTGGTAAAGGGTTTTTGTGCTAGTCATATAACTTCCTATCCGTGAGACGCTTTTGTTAAGACTAATGGCCCACTCCTATATGTCATGAAAAATTAAAAATTTGGTGTCAAAATTACCCTAACCGACATTTTCTCATGGTTTATTACACAAATACAATTAGACAAAGCAAATAATCAAGGATAAGTATAGTTTCAAAGTTCTCGTTTTATTTTCCCTCCCTACACTTAAACTGAACATTGTCCCCAATGTTCCCCGAAAGTATCAAAGTTATGATAATGGAAGGTAATTAAAAACGAAAGAAACTAGTACTCCCCTGATTAGCTCGGTAGGATCCGTGTAAAGTAGTGGTTAAATCATTTCCAAGAAAAATGTGTGCGTGAAAAGCTTCTTCCAATCTTTTGTTTCTTCTTCTTGATAAATAAAACCTGCACATTTGAAGAAAACAAACGAAACCTTTCGCGTAAAATCGGCGGTAATAATATATATAAGACTCTACTAAACTAAGATATAATGATTGTGGAATGGATGTTTACAGAATTTCTGGAAAATTAAGAGCTGGAAAATACCAAAAATTCATAAGTAGCTCAGAAAACGAGAAAAAAGTAATCTGTTGTTTTTACTCCTTCCTGACGCCGTCAGGTTATCCTGACAAAAACTGGTCTGCGATTTTCTGGAAAAAATTCTGGAAAATTTACATCTTTAGAATCTTGAAAAATTTCTGCAAAACATCCATTGTGACTCGATACAAGCATTTGACTCGAACAAACACACATATATATCTTTTAATGAATTGCTATTCTCATGTTTACTTTTCTTTTGAAAACATGTGTAATCCTCCCTACACTTATCCTTTATGTAAAATACCTTTATATGCAATTAAGACGAGGTTAAAGACAAAATAAAGCATTTTTACAAATTTAAACATGAGAATAAACAATCAATAAAAGATATACGACACTAACAAGCAAACAATTAAGCATGGGTTGCCTCCCACGAAGCGTTTTTCTTTATTTAAGAGTCTTGTAGCTAGACTCGTAGTCGTGGCCTTACGTACCGATATAAGTAAGCGTATCCTTAACAATGTCATAAGGATCAAACTTATCATTTAGGTTCCTAGTAGTACGTTTGGTTCGATATGCCTTTTCAAACTTCTCTCCATCGGGATCATAGATTGTTATCCTAATGTGCCACTCTCCATTACCATCACTGGGTGGTATCCCACTTATGTTTAGGCTTTTCAATTTTCCACCTGTTCATGACGAGGTTGACAGGAAAACTTCCTAGGAACTCGGTCATCTTCCTAAACACTAAGGCGTCCTCGAATGGGTTCACTTCCATGTCCCTAGCCATCTCTTTTTCATGGAAGGTTGCTTTACTAGCAAAGGCTTCATCTAAGTAGAAAAGTCATTGGGGACCTATGAGGTTCTTATCTATCCAAGGTCCATATCTAGAAGGCGTCCTATCCAACCTAATCTCGTGTGGGATTTCCTCTTCTTTGTAGTACGTATGCCTTTTGACATCGTAAATTGACCTAGCACTCCCCTCTCCTACCACTATCTTGGACATCTTACAATCGATGATGGCACTAGCGGTAGCTAAGAATCCTCTTCCTACAAGTAATGGGCATGTCGGGTCCTTATTCATGTCTAGCACATGAAAGTCGGCCAAAAGAGTCAACTCTCCTACGTGTACTACCATGTCTTTTATTATTCCTACCGGATGTGCAACACTACCATCCGCTAGACCTAAGATGGTTTTCGTTGGTTCTATCTTACCTAAGTTAAGGCTTCTATGGAGGGACAACGGAACAAGATTGATGCATGATCCTAAGTCGGCTAGAGCATCGAGAGGTTTGGAAGTTCCAAGCCTACACGGAAGAGTAAATAGCCCGGGATCGTCTAACTTCTTAGGTAAATTATTTCGCACAAAAGCGGACCCATGTTTTCCAAGTTTAAGTTCTAACTCATATTTTTCTTTTAAAGCATTATAATAAGGTGCATGAGCTAAGACTTCAAGAACCGGTTTTTCCTAATGGAGTTCCTTGTACTCCTCCTCTATACTAGGTTTGGGTTATTGGTTGACGGGTTTCTCAAGAGTAGGTTCTACCAATGGTGCAGGGTCTTGGTACCTCATTTTGGATGGCTTGGAACCCTTTTTGATAGCATTTGCTGCTTGAACCGTTGGGTGTGAGGGGCATGGATGTGCACTCTCCCATGGTGAACAAGAATCTGAAGTTGACGAAATCGAATTCACTTTTGGGTTCTTTATAGTATCACTTGGGAGTGCACTAATTTCTTGTTCATTAAAGGCTTTTAAGAGGGCATCTAGCTTGTTTGTCATCTCGCCTTGTCTTCGCTTAAAATCGGCTTCAAGCTCAGTCAATCGAGTCTCTTGAGATGACATGAATCTAGATGCAAGTGCCTCAAGATTAGTGGGGTTCCCGGTGTTTAGAGAATTGAACCTATTAGGTGGACTAGATGAGCTTTGGGGTGTGCTTGAGTTTTGGTTCCACTTAAGGTTAGGGTGATTTCTCCATGAGGGGTTGTAAGAGTTTCCTAAGTTGTTTTGTTCGGGCTTGAAAGTGTACCACTTCTCTCCCGCTTCATCGGTACGCATGGATGCGTAGTCCGCAAAAGCTTGTTCGGGGAGTCTTGTGCAATCACGAGTGTCATGGGGACCACTACATAACTCAAAAGGAAGAGTGATTTTATTCACTTGATGTGAAGACTTAGGATTTTCGTAGGAACTCACTAGGAATTTAACTTGATCTTCAAGTTCGATCATCCTACGGTTGGAAGATTGTGAGTCAATAGGAGGCAAGGAGATTGCCTTAACGGTTTTGGGCAACTCACGGGGGTCATTCCAACTTTCGTTGTCATAGAGAGCAAGGTCATCTCTTATACCCCATGATTCTTCCGCGGTGAGATCACTAAGTTTTCCACCGGCCGCTTGGTCAATGGATCGCTTGGTGGGGAAGTTGACATGATCATAAAAGATTTAGACTTGGAGCCAAAGATCAATGCCGTGATGAGGGACTTTATGAAGTAAGTCCTTGAATCGAGTCCATGCTTCGTAGAGAGATTCACTTTGATGTTGTTGGAACATCAAGATGTCATTCCTAAGTTTAGTGGTTCTCCCCGGTGGGAAAAATTGAGCAAGGAAACGAGAGTTGAGATCATCCCAACTTGAGATGGAGCCGGCGGGAAGTTGCTCAAGCCAATTACTAGCTTGGTCCCGTAGAGATAATTGGAAGAGACGCAGACGCGTGGTCTCCCGAGTAGTGCATCAAGGTCGATGGAATCGACAATTTTAAGGAAATCCCTTAGATGCTGATTTGGATCTTCGGAACGAAGTCCATGGAATGCACATACGTTTTGCACCAACCAGATGGTGTCGGATCGCAGGGCCGTAGTTTGGGCTTGGTCGGGAAGCTCAATGGTGTTCTTGTAGCCTAGGTGGCTTGGTCTCGAATATTCACCAAGAGTACGGGCTCTTGGCGGGTCATTTGGTGGTAGGTTGATGAATGGTAGTTGGTTATCACCTTCCATGATGAAAAGTGATGGGATTACGAACAAAGGTCACGAAGAAGGGGGATAGACTACGAGGAAGCTAAAAAAAATGAGAAAAATTTACTTGATAGGAATCAAGCAAAGAAACCTAAACGAGGTGGACTACTAACTAGCTATTCTATTCCCCGGCAGCGGCGCCAAAAACTTGATAACGCTACACGCGTCGTTCGGGGTCAAAGGAACTTCCTTTTTTTCGAGCAAGTTTTATAACACCCTAGGCAGTGAACCTAATCGTTGTAGTGTAGTATTAGGGTAAGCCACTGGTATTGATATCGTTCTCTAGGGGAATAGGAATGCTAGTGAGAAGTTACTACGCTAAGGTTGGGGTTGAGGAAGATTATTTTTTATCTTTTTTGTGTTTTTTTAGGAAATGGAAAGGTACGAATCTCGGGGTTTGGATTTGGGGGTTGGTATTTCTACCGATTACTCTACTTCTCTAATTATCTAATCTAAGGTGTGTGTAGTCTATGTCTAATTATTGTGTGCTCGTATGATAGTTTAAAGATGTGTTCACTTAGGTTTTACTACTCCTTAATTATCTCCTATTGATGGTTGAATTGTCACGTCCTTATTCTTAATCGCGTTGTGTGTCTAAAGTTGTAGGGTATGCGTTTATCCCTAACTCTTTGAACTTACCAAAGGGTCTCATCTACAAAACCCACTAGGGAATATAAACTCTAACTCTAAGGCCTCTTTGGATGGTTTAGCTTACAACCACTCTAAGTGCTATAACCTAAGGTTCACAAAGATTAATCAAGCATTAAGTACACAACGAATGACCTATCGCATTACTAGATCATTAACAATTAAGATAAGAGACAACCAATCAATATTCAATAATTAAGTTTCATATTCCCTAAGCAAACACACAAGTAAATTAGCCGGACATGGAGAACATGCAAGCATACACACAAATAATCAAAGACATAATTGGATTAATGAAATAAAACACTTATCTTGATGTAAGATAGGGTTTGGAACCCTAAAATACTGTACAAGACAGCCTTGGTTCGGTTTAGGTTTTTACTCCAAAAGACTACACACTAAAACTGAAAAATTCGGATTCTATATATAAGATTACATATGCGACGGCGTCACCTTATGTTTTGTGACGCCGTCGGGTCGCCGTCATTAGGGTTTCGTCTTGGCCACGTTAGTCTTGCGACGGCGTCACCTTGTGCTTGTGACGCCGTCCTCTTCAGCTTATGACGCCGTCTGGATCAAATCTAGGCCGTCTGAGTTGCGACGGCCTACTCTTTTAAAGCTTGACACCGTCACTTGAAAATAAGAAATTTGACTTCTGTCCCGTCACAAAATGCTCCGACGGCGTCGCAGTTAAGCAGTGACGCCGTCACCTTGTACTTCAGCAGCTTGAATGTCTCGATTCTTGACTTTGGCCATTTTCTTCGTATATCCGCGCCTTTTCGTCCAAATAAGTGCCATTACAGCAATTTGCCTTCAAGAGACCTAAAAGTGAAAAGGAACGATATTAAGTAATAACGGATACAAAAGTGATCAAATAAGGGCTTAAACGACCCCTCAAAAAGGTACATTTTAAAACCTTATCAATATCTTGAGTGGTTTTGAGACCGGGACATATTCGTGTCACGGCATTGCTCGTGTTAAGATATCCGCAGCCGAGGGTAATGTAACACCCCCCAAAAAAATGGTTTGCAGCGGAAGAAAACGTTTTTGGGATGCTACTCAATTGGATCAAGACACAAAGCGAAAAATAATAGTTTTTTCGTAAAATATTTCATTTATTGTAGTAAAACAAAGTTTACAAAGTTGAATTGTTGCAGAAAATGGCCCATTAACAAAATGTGGTCCCCATACGTAAATCATAGTCATCTATGACCATGCCATGCCAATGCCCAAGCGCCTCCAGAGTTAGCTATCGCCTTTTCATCCTGAAAATACATGCTTAAAAGTCAACACAACGGTTGAGTGAATTAATAGGTTTAGTAATAAAGCAGTTGATCACAAGATTTTCATGTTTAAAAGAAGCCATGGGCTACGTTGTTATACGCCCATAAAATAAAGTTGATATTATTGCACTAAGCTCATGACACCAAGACTCAACTGCATACACCTAATTACTGGTGTACGTAATAATATGCCCCCCAGGAGGTAATGGCCAATTACCTAATAGGGTAAGATAACCAATGTCAGCAGAAACAAGTACCAAGTCAGCAGAAACAAATACCTAGGGGTGGAAATGAGCCGAGCCGCTCGTGAAAAGCTCGGGATCGGATCGGTAAAAAGCTCGAACGAGCCGAGCCTAAATGAGCTCGAGCCCGAGCTCGAGCCTAAGTTGTAGCTCGTTTATTAATCGAGCTCGAGCCCGAGCTTTACATACGAAGCTCGTTTGGGCTCGCGAGCCTAAACGAGCCTAAACAACATTATGATTTTTAAGTATTAAACATATATGCGAGCCGAGCTCGAGCTTATTAACGAGCTCAAATCGTATAAATGAGCTGAGCTTGTGCTTAAACGAGTCAAGCCTATATAACATACCACGAGCCTATTTAAACGAGCCGAGCCTATATAAACGAGCCTATTTAACTTTTCATGTCCAAATTGTATAAACGAGCCGAGCTCGAGCCGAGCCCGAGCCTATATAACTTACCACGAGCCGAGCTCGAGCCGAGCCCGAGCCTATATAACTTACCACGAGCCGAGCTCGAGCTTAAAGTTTAAGGCTCGAAACGAGCCGAGCTCGAGCTCGAGCCTTTTAAAATTTAAACGAGCCGAGCGCGAGCTCTGGCAGGCTCCGGCTCGGCTCGGCTCGTTTTCACCCCTACAAATACCACTAGGTGGTTACCGGATATCACTTGGAATCGTGTGATCACTTTCCAAAGTAAACTATTCGACCCTAATGCCTGGGTTACACGAATATATACTTGGGATAAGACCAAATGTAGTTATAGAATTAGGCACAATTCAATAACCCTTTTGCTTATAAGTGTTAATCGTTTTCTATATCTTTTTCATGCATAATCAGATCTCCTATTTATAGGAGGTTACTCTGAGCTAGTCAAATGGAATTATGAGAATTAATCGGCCCATTAATCGCCTCATAATTATCCCCATTATAGCTGTTAGTGGTTACATGACCAATTAAACGTGGTCATTATGCAGTTGTAACTACCACTTGAATATGTCAAAGCCCGTTACAAGCAGTACTTTGATCAGTACTTTCATAGCACTATCAGTGGATACACTGTTTCAGTGGAAACACTGCTTCAGTGGAAACACTGCTTCAGTGGAAACATTACTTCAGTGGAAACACTGCTTCAGTGGAAACACTGCTTCAGTGGAAACACTGCTTCAGTGGAAACACTGCTTATCAGTGGAGACACTGCTTATCAGTGGAAACCACAAGCAGTACTTTCCACCAGCAGTACTTTCTACTAGCACTACCAATACAAACCACTATTATAGTCAGGGTGTTCATGAACCTTATGGGTGTACACTCCGTACCTCCTAACCCATAGCCAGGTGTGAACTAATCCCGCAAGTGCACTAAATTTTCCAACAATCCTCCCCAAATTTAGTTCACTTCCTTTGCATGAAAACAAACATTAAACAAAACATGTGCATACACGAAAATATCATGAGGATTGAATTTCCATCTTAGTACATTACACGTTCAAATATTCGAGAATCAGGGTGTTCTAAGAATTGAACCCTTCAACCCATTTGAATACCTGAAGATAAAATACACACAAGTTTTCCAACACTTATCAGCTCCTGACACTATACAAGCCATGTGTCCATATCCAAATTCATAAATTTTGTAAAAGCTAAAGTCCAAAGCTCCATGAAGCGGCAAAACTTCAACATTTACATAGGTGGTTCCTCTTTATTCATGCTCCTGCCAAGCACTTTTTCAAAGAAAAATTAACCATTAACAAGTAAAGACTTCATCCTCCTTTCAGCAGGTTCTGAGCACAACCTTGGGATGTTAATAAAACATGTGTTCCAGTCCACTGAATGTTTAGCTTTCCACATTGAACTCAGCTCCCAAGTTTCCTTAGGAGGGAGTTGGGTGTCCTAGCATTCAGTGACTAAGTTGGACTTAAACCCATCTCTTTAGCAGACTTTATAACCAAGTCTCTAGCCAAACCCCTCGTCAAGTGATCAGCTAAATTTTGTTGAGATCTAACAAACTCTATAGATACCACCCCATTCATGATAAGCTCACGAATCATGCTATATCTGACACCTAAGTATCTAGACTTACCATTGTACATCTGGCTATAAGCCTTAGCCAATGTAGCTGCACTATCACACCGGATAGAAATAGGTGCTATAGGTTTAGGCCATAATGGAATCTCAAGAAGCAAGTTTCTCAACCATTCAGCTTCTTTACCAGCAGCTGCTAAGGCCACAAAATCATATTCCATTGTTGAACTGGTGATACAAGTTTGCTTCTTGGATGCCCAAGAAATTGCACCTCCACCAAGTAGGAATACCCAGCCACTGGTAGACGAATTGTCTTCAGTGTTACTGATCCAACTTGCATCAGTGTATCCTTCCAACACTGAAGGATAACCAGTATATGAGAGACTATAATCCATAGTTCTCTTCAAATACTTCAGTACCCTGTGAACAACTTTCCAGTGATGAGCACTAGGATTACTAGTATACCTGCTCAATTTTCCTATTGCAAAACCAATATCAGGTCTTGTACAAGTCATGGCATACGTCAGGCAGCCAATTACCCTAGAATACTCAAGTTGAGATACAGCCTTGCCATTATTAGGCATCAGCTTCTCACAAGTATCCATAGGTGTACTCACAGGAGTACAATCAAAGTAATTGAATTTCCTCAACACCTTCTCAATATAATGAGACTGAGAGATAGAAATTATTTTACTTTCATGTTTAATCCTTATACCAAGGATAACATCAGCCTCCCCCATGTCCTTCATAGAGAACCTTGATGACAAAAATTCCTTTGTCTGGTTAACCTGATTTTGGTCAGTGCCAAAGATCAACATGTCATCAACATATATACAAATGATGACTCCTTTACCAGATTCATCAAATTTGCTATATACACATTTGTCAGCTTGGTTAAGAACATAACCACTAGACAAAACCACTTCATCAAATTTTTGATGCCATTGCTTAGGTGCCTGCTTTAGTCCATAGAGAGACCTAATCAGTTTACACACCTTGTTTTCATTGCCTGGCATGATGAAGCCCTGAGGTTGGTTCATGTAAACCTCCTCATCCAATTCACCATTTAAGAAAGTTGTCTTCACATCCATCTGATGAATAATTAGATTGTGAATTGATGCCAAAGCAATCAGCAGTCTTATGGTACTGATACGAGCCACAGGGGCATAAGTATCAAAATAGTATATCCCTGACTTTTGTTTAAAGCCTTGAATGACTAGTCTAGCTTTGAACTTTTCAATAGTTCCATCTACCTTCATTTTCATTTTGAAAATCCATTTGCAACCCAGAGGTTTGCAACCAGGTGGTAGATCAACCAACACCCAAGTGTTGTTCCCTATGATGGAATCCATCTCATCATTGATTGCTTCTTTCCAGAAAGCAATATCCTGGGACTTCATTGCTTCTTCAAATGTCTTGGGATCATCCTCAACAATGAAGCAATAGGAGTATTGGTCTGAGACCTCATCCCTTGTTCCTTCAACTAAGTAAAGTTGAAACTCAGGTCCAAATGACTTTGGAGTCCTGACCCTTTTGCTCTTCCTGAGCATAGGTTCAGGTTGTTGAACCACAACCTCATCAGGGACCACTGATGGTTCATCATCAGGGACCTCTGATACACCAGTGTCATGAGTTCCATTAGGAATCCTCTGACTTGGTCTAGGGACTGATGAGAATCTATTCTCATCAAAGTCTGTATCCCTTGATTCAATTATTGAGTTAACTGAAACATATTCATTAGGTTCAATAACATAGAACCTAAAAGCCTTGGAATGCTCGGCATATCTAACAAAGATGCAGTCAATGCCTCTTTCACCCAAAGTCTTTAGTTTTGGATCATGGAGTCTTACAACAGCCCTACAACCCCAAACCTTGGGATAGTTCAGGTTGGGTTTCCTTTTAGTCCAGAGTTCATAAGGGGTAACCTTGTTCCTTTTGTTGGGAACCCTATTTAATAAATAGCAAGCTGTTAACATAGCTTCACCCCAGAATCCTTGACTCAGTCCTGAATAGGACATCATGGAATTAACCATCTCTTTCAGCACCCTGTTTTTCCTTTCAGAAATACCATTTTGCTGAGGAGTATAAGGGGCAGTCGTTTCATGGATAATTCCAACAGACTGAAAATACAGAGTATCCATGTACTCACCTCCCCTATCAGTCCTTAATCTTTTGATTAGGGACCCAAGTTGTAATTCAACTTCAGTTTTAAACACTTTAAATTTATCTAATGCTTCATCCTTGGTAATTAACAGATAGACATAACAAAACCTTGAAGCATCATTAATAAATGTCACAAAGTACTTCTTATTCCCCAAAGAAGGAGTGACATGCAAATCACACAGGTCACTGTGTATAAGCTCCAAGAGCTTAGTCTCACGACTAACACCTTGAAAAGGTTTCTTGGTTATCATGATCAACATGCAAGTTTTACACTTTTCAGTGTCCATGTCAAAAGCTGGGATTAACCCATTCTTATACATATCTTGCATTCTTTTATAGTGTACATGGCCAAGTCTTGCACCATAGGGTAGAGTCAGTCAGGTCAGTGGTGGTCACAAATGCTGAATTAACACTATTAGTGACAATATTAAGCCTGAACATTTGATTACATAAATATCCAAAACCAATAAAAATACCATGCTTAGAAAGAACAAGTTTATCAGACTCAATAACTTGTTTATATCCATGATTATTCAAAATACTACTTGAAACCAAGTTCTACCTAATATCAGGAACATGAATAACATTAAACAAAGTTACAATCTTTCCAGAACTAAATCTAAGATCTACACAACCATGACCATGCACCAAGGTTGTTGACTCATTTCCCATGTGAAGAATAGAACCATCATTCAGTGACTCATATGTAACACCCCAACCCGGCAAGGGTAGAAGTGTCACATTCTGGTGTTATATCAGAACATACAAATAAAAATTTTCAAGCGGAAGCATTATAAAATAAATTACCAAGTCATATAACGGATCACTTACAAAGAAAGTACAAAATCCAATATGTCCAAAACGAAATAAAATCTAAAAACAATAACTCTTCAAATTAAATCCAAAATGATAAGTCAGCTAAGGTCGGCCTACTCGAATAATCCAACTCTCAGCCCAACAAGCCCATCTTCAAACCTAAAAACCTGCCGCAGGAAAAGAAATGCGGCTGAGCTTAAAAAGCCCAGTGAACAGATATAACAAAACGAAAGCTAAACGAAATCAGAGATACAAATGAAATAAGGAGAATGATAACAAGGTCGCAACGAAAAGAGAACAATGAGTCAATGAGGATCCTGCGGAAACACAATTACACATATATATAAAAGGAACAGATAACAGAGGAGGACAAGCACATAACACATTGATGACATATACGCAGGCACATCTAAATGACTAGGCATACAATAAATCAGGAAATCAGAGTACGAACAAGCCAAACGGAAGTCCAAATGCTAGCGGAAGCAATTAACGAGAAAGTGAGCATGGCAATCACACAAGTCAAATAATTTACAGTTAATAACTTAACCAGTATCATAACAGCGGAAGTACTAACAGTAGTCGAAATACAGTAGCCACATGAACCAAGTAGGAATACAGAACGAACATTATAACTGAATGAATTATCTAAACAAGGTCCTAATACAGTAACTAAACAAGTCAACAAGCCAGACCACATATGATGAACCATTTACCAAATCAAACAAAAGTATAAGCAGAAATGTAACTTAGCGGTTCAACAATCAGCAGACAAGAATACTAACGAATAATCATAGCCCATGAACATAACTGAACGAAGATAGACATGATAAACAAATAACCCAACTGATTTCACACAAACATGATCACTAGACTAATCAAAGAGTCACATAACAGTATGATAAGCGGTTGGTCAGTTATTAGCATGACAATAGGTGAATCAAACAATCACATATTAATCATATAGTAGCAGGGCAAACGATAGTCATGTAAAACATGTAAAAGCATAATCAAATTCAATAATCATATAATAACCCGGTACGTGAATGGATCGATAGTCTGAAGCAACGGAAAAAGAGTATGACAGATCAATGCAATGGAATATATATCTCAGTAGTAGAGTGAGTCACATAAGGGTACTGGGTAAAAGATAATCAATACATAATATGATGCGTTGGGGAATACAGAAGGTACAATATGGGTATATCAATAGTGTAAGGTTTGTCAGAAATCCATCCCGAGCCAACAATACAATACAATACAATCAATAGTGGCATTAGCAGCCCAATATCCAATAGTAGCCATTGTATTCGGAGGGGTGACCTCGGAATACCAAACCAATATGAGGGGAGACCTCAGTAACCAATGGAGTAGCTAGCTCCCAGACTGTGAGGGGGTGTATTGCACACACACACCACATCACCAATACAATCAATATCAATACAATACAATACAAATCTAGGATGCATCCATACACCCCCTGCAATACAATAGTGGCCAATACAATATCTGAAGCGCGCAATAATCAATACAATAATGGGGACGGTGTGTAACATCACTCGTACACACTAGATTCATGCTATTGGTGCATCAATGACACGGACATGGAACCCCCATGCCTAGTTAATGGCTCGGGTATCAAACTGACAGGTCAGAAAAAAGTTCAAAGTGTAGCAATGTATATGTCTTCATAATCAGAGGTCCAATATCAATAGTTCACAATTCAGAGGTTCATAGCAATAGTCCAATATCAAAGGTTCAGTAATAGAGGGTCAATAACAGAGAGGTCAATAGCAATGGTTCAATATCAAGGTTCAATATCAATAGGTCAATATCAAAGGTTCAATAGCACAGATTCAATAGCAACAGTTCAGTAGCAAAGGTTCAGTATCAAAGGGTTCAATAACGGAAGTTCAGTAACAGTGGTTCAATAACAGAGAGGTTAATAGCAAAGCAAAGATTCAATAGCAATGGTTCAATAACAATGGTCAAATAGCAAAGGGATCGATATCAAAGGTTCAATATCAGAGGGTCAATAGCAAAGAAATCATAGCAATGAAATATCATAAGCGAAACAAAATCGAAAGATCAGAAAGTCATGAGAAACCCCTACTGAAAAGGGATAGAATATCTGTACCTCATTCGAAGCAAGCCAAAATAGGAAATTAAGGTTACACGATGAATCAATCCCGTCGTTCGGAACCTATGAATTGGATAACGCTTATTAAAATCAGATTACCCATTTTAGACGGCTTTCCATTTTTAGCAGGTTTCCACTTTTAGTACGTTTCCCGTTTTAGTAAGTTTCCTAAACTAAATAATTTGATACTTTAAGGTTATAAATGACAATAGATTTAAAGGTTTAATATAACTAATATCATAGTTTAGGGTTCATTAAGACACTTTAGTAAAGTTTAGGGTTTAATGATAATTATCAAGGTTCTAACTATACTAGCTTGTATTATTTATATACTTCATCATAAAAATCACAATTTAAACTAATCATACATGATACATATATCTCGACCCCATGCATGCTATCCATTCTAGAACCCCCACCCATTCTGTTTGAAGACCAGGTATGAATAAATGAGTGAAAAGCACATGCAAAATACCAACCAATGTGTGCATGCAATTATACATGCGTGATGTTTTATCCAACAGAAAGAAAAAGAACTCTTTTGTTTTCAAATTCATATCTCGACACACACCTGTTTTCCTTTGCTTAATAGTTCTCATTACACACACCACTTACCATGCACCAGATACTCGATCACACTACACCATATAACGAGACACAGATTATACTTAAATGACATGGACCAATCTTTAACCTTTCGTTATCAATGATGCGCCCCCAATATTTATTTCCCAGGTTTCATTTCTCGTCTTTTGGGACATGATAAAGATTTGATTAAGGTCATAGCAATACGGGTCGATATGTACGACATCTATATTCGATATTTTACGTGAATACAGTTATGACTATATGAGACAATATTTATCATTCCATGTGAAGATTAACATATCACTATATGTGAGGTTATATTTGATGAACATGCATGTTCTTGGCTAAGACCTCACGACAGCAACACAAAAGGAGGATAAACTGAATGAGATTGGACGACACAATACCTTGATGATCGAGTGGAATAAAACCAGGAACAAGATGCGATCGAGCCAAGAAAACAGCCACCCCGGCCCCATGCCCTAACAGTCCACGACAACAGCAGCAAACCCACGACTATCCTTTCGAGTCGACAAATCCGTGATCTACAGCAGCCCCGCACCAAAACACCACGATCACCACCACCTATCTCAGCCTCCTTTGTACACGTTACGAATCACCTTGTGATTGCCTGAAGTCGAATGGGATAGGGAGAAGAAAAGGTGCTGTCACTTTTGATTGAGTGCTAGGGTTTATGTGATATTTTAAATGTGTAAATGGTAGTTAATTATTTAGAATATATGGAATTAAATGGGAGATATATGGGGCGTGAATACATGGCTGAAATCAAGGGCATTCAAAACAAAATATTGACTTCCAAATTTAAATTGCATGCTCTAATATTGTGTGGAAAAAAAACGTGTGAGGTGACATTGACATGGGGATTTTTTGTACACGTTATTTATTCGGTGATCGTAGTTTTTAGTTTCGTTAAGCCTCGAATATGCTAAGTGTAATTTCATTAAATTGAGGATAATGTGGATTGAGGTTCGATGATTAGGCGTAAGTTAGGTTAAACGTTTAATGAGCTTTACGTATTTAATAAATATTAAATTTGAGGGTAAAATGGTCTTTTCACACGTTTTAGATTTTTAGGATTTTACATCATAAGTCTTGAAACAGCTTCTATCTTTGCACATATGAACTGTTGCACCAGAGTTAACCCACCACGCAACATCATCATCCCGCACATAATGAGATTCAGATACATATGTAACATAATAAATCTGAAAAGACTTATTAACCATATTCTGACCTTTCAGTGCGTTGGAAGAACCACCACTCCCTAAACCATTAGTGCCTGATCCATTGGCTTTACCACCAACTTTAACACCTTTGCAATCCCTTTTAATGTGACCAGTTTTGCCACATTTCCAACAAGTAGGTGTTGCCTTCTTGTTAGGATCTGCCCTTGTGTTGTCATGATATTTGCGTTTGCCTTTGTTGTCATTGTACCTGGTGGAGTTGTTATGCTCCACCATATTGACAACAGATGCACCAGTAGCATTGCTACTCTTTGGCTTGTCATTATCCTGCACCTTGAGAGATTCCTCAATGCGCAGATGACTGCCCAACTCAACCAGAGTTAACTCCTCATTCTTATGTTTCAAGGTATGCTTGAAATCTTTCCAAGAAGGGGAAAGTTTATCAATGACATAAGAGACTTGAATGGCCTCATCCATGTGCATATTGTGTTGTGTAAACCTTCTGATGAGTGTCTAAATACCCATCATTTTTGTACCATTTAGAATGCCAAAAACATCTGAAAACACTCAGAAATGCATCAAAATGATGAAAATATCACAAACAAGTGTTTTATGTGTTTTAAATGCAAAATTATCAAAATCTGGTGAAAAACGTATCAAGTTTGCATAATTGGCAGTTTTAGTCCCCCAAGTTTAAAAAGTTGTCAAAAACAGTCCCTAGTATATCAAAATAAAGAAAAATATCATTTTAAGTCCTTAGGGATTCATGAAGTTGTCAAATTTAGTCCTTGAAATTCAAAATTGCAAAATTACAACTTTAGTCCCTCAAGTTTTGAAAATGACAAAAATAGTCCTTGGATTTATTAAAAATGGAATTTTATGCATAATGGTCCTTGTACTATTCATATATGGCAGGTTTGGTCCTTGTGATAACTTTGGAAGATTGGCAATTTCAGTCCCTCATGTTTGGCAGATTTACACAATTAGTCCTTGTATTAAACTAAAACCAAATGGCCCTTTTGTGTATTTAGAACCCAGCCAACCAAAAAGACCCCTGCCATTTAGCCTTGAACCCCCCCATTTTGGACCCCCACTATAATATCCCAAAGTCAAATCCGGTCAACACCCCGCCCAAACCAGTTTTCCTGTTCACCCGTCTCTCCCACCACTGCAATCCCAAAACCAGAGGTGGTTTTTCCACCTCTTCACCTTTACACCTCATCCCTAACACCTGTCTAACAACTCTTAACACCTCCACATCCATCCAAGACCCATTAATTAGAAAAACCTGCTATTACCACTTTTTCCCGCCAAAATTGCCAAATGGACGAATGTGATAATTTGAATGGATTCAATGGTTGGATTGAGGTGGGATTTAATCTAATGTCGACAAGGAAGCTTTTGGATGCATATTAAAAAGGAAATGAAGACAGAGATTGAGGTGTCAAAGTTTTAGACCAAATTCGTAGTGTAAAAATTTAAATTCTGTTGTGAACTTTTAAATTAAGTTTTATTTTCAAAGTTGTATCATGTTTCATGGTTAATGAAAGTTATTTCAATAGGTTCTCTGTTTCAATTCTCAAGTTTAAATTCAATCTTTAGCATTTTCAAAGAAAATTGACACTTTGCTTTAATCTTGTTAAATACTGTTGTTCTTGTTCATTTAATCTCATTTCAGTTACTTTTTAAGCTTGTTGAAGCTTTGCTATAACTTAGAGGACTTGTAACTTAGTTTACTTAAAAAAACATAAAAATCAAAGAAAATAGAAATAAAATAAAAATGAGTGTTCATGATGATGAAGGCTTGGAGCAGGGTTGCTCATGGATTGCCCTTGGTTTAGAGGCTTAGTGGTAAGCCCATAGGAGTAGTTCTCAGTTCTCAGTTTTATGCTTGGACACCATTTGTAAGCCATTTCTTAAAAGATTGCATTTCTTAGTATAAGTGGTTAAGTCTTGTTAATTATAGTTTAAATCTGTCTCAATATAGTTAATATAAGTTATTCAATTGATTTTATGGCTTAAATCAGTGTTAAGCTTCTAAAAGCTTCAAATCAGTTTTAATAAGGCTTGTTTGGATTTGCTAATTCAGTGGCATTCTAGCTTATGCTTTATGTTGTTTGTTGTTTTCTCATGTCATACTAGTACCTATTAGCTCAGTCAAGCATAAAAAACCTGTTCTTGTTTTATAAGAAAGTCAAAATCACCTTAAATCTTTCTTAAGTTCATTACTGTTAAGCTTTTTAAGTGTAAATCTCACCATAGTAGCTTAAAACTTGGTACTTTAGCTTAAAATCATCTTAATATAGCTTAATATAACTTATTCAGTCCATAGAATTGATTATAAGTTCATAAAAGTCAAAGTTCTAGTGTAATAAAAAAGTCAAAATTTTCTAATTACAGTTTTTGAATAAACTTTAGAATTTTATTGTGTGTTTAATACTAAGATTTAGCTCATAAGCTTCTAGGATATTAAAATATAGCTGCTTAACTAAATTAGAAAAATATTAGTTCACTTATAATCAGCTTATTAAGTCCTTATTTCTTAGCTTCTTTTGAGTGCTTTTCTGAAAACATGCTCTGTACACAGTTTTGCTATCCTATTTCACAAGCTCTCAGAGAGCTTATTAGTGACCCCTAGCTTATGCACTTTAGCTTTTTGAGAAGCTCACCTAGCTGTCTCAAGGTTACAAGTGCTTATTTTCCATTCTTAGCTTATTTAGCTAGCCTGGTAAGTGCTTTTTGTTTGTCCCATTCCATTCAGTAAAATGACCAGTGATGGTTTTTCAGTTTCTTTATAAGCTTCTCACAAGCTTATTAGAATAAGCCAAACTTTGTAAATTAGTTTTTTAGATAGCTCAGTTGGTTAGCTTGTTAGTTCTAGCATTTGTTTTCATTTATTAGCTTATTCAAGTGCTTAAAAATAAGTTAGAAAGTTGCCTAGAAACTCAAATAGTGTACTGTGTATCAGTTTTAACTTGTGCTTATTTGTAGCTTATTCAGTACTTATTTATAGTCATTATGCTTTTTAGTTTTCATACTAGCTTATTAAACATTTGTTTAGCTTAATCTCAATTAGCCTTTGCTTATTTTCTAGCTTACAAGTCATTTTAGCTTAATCATAGTGCTTATTCATTTTTCTTGTTAACTGTTAAGAAATCTTAAGCTCATTCAGTGCTTATTAGTCGTTTTCATAAAAAGTTATAATTGTAAAAATTGCTTATTTCAGTGGGTTAAATAAGTTTGTAAAAGAAAAAATCGAAAAAAAAAAAATATTTAGCAAAAAGGTGGGAGGCAGGCACGAACCTGAGACCTCCCGCCCCTGAAGAACGTTAGTGTGTACCTGTATACCAGTTGCCCTTGGGTCTTTGACTGGTTATCATTTGCACAATCTAATACTTAACCCCTTTTGTCCATATTAGCTTATTCGAATAATATAGCTTATTTACAGCTTATTAAAACAAGCTTTTTCATGTTTTGTATTTTTCTCAGACTTATATTAGTATAAAGTATTTTATAAAAAAGTTTCAGATTTTTCTCAATAGTTTTAGTATTTTTAAACATTTAATTAGTGTAAAATAGTAATTAATTCATAATAAAAAATATAAAAGTCAAAAAAATATAATTCTTTTTTCTAAAATTTTCTTTTATCATATAGTACGTAAGAAAATTGTTTTTACATTCGTAGTACTTTTATTTCACAAATTTTACGTTTTATCTTGCGCACTCGCGTAATTTTTACAATTAACGCGCGTTTTCATTTTAAGTCACGTTTTTAGATAATTTAAGTTTACGTTTCAATTAAAATAGTTTATTTAAGTTATTTTGTTTTATAAAATCAAGAAAAATCGATCTTTAAAAATAGTGATAGTGTTTATTTAATATATTTTAGCTTTTTAATTTCCCTTAATTTGCATTTAAGCCCCTGTAATTTACAAAACTTTTTCTTTAGGTATAAATAACTCAAAATCCTTACTGATCACTATCCTTAGTGATTATTCGACATCTGTCTGTGTTAAACACCATTCATCCTTCGTGGGACTTAACGACCCAGGAATCCACTATATTCCTCTGATCTTAATTGCATTTGCTTCCTGAGCTGTTTTAAGTTTGTTACGGTTGACCATTCACAAGTGGTTAGCTTGTGTGATTAAACTTGACTGTTCGGGAGCGAATCAAATTTTGGCGCCGCTGCCGGGGAGGCTGTAAGCGTGTTTTAAGCATTTCCAGATCCATTCTTGTGCATATACTACCTTTTTGTAAACAGTTTTTTTTAAAAATCAAAAAGTTCATTAACACTTTTCCTAAAGTGTTAACAACACCAAAAATATTTTCATTCTTTGTTTTTACAAAATGTTTATCCAAAAACCCAAAAATATTCATCTTTACCCTCTTACCCTTTTTTGATTCTTTATCCCTTTACCCTCTATCCATTTGATTATGACTTCTTCTATTCTCATGGAATCTCTCGACTACGACGAATTCTGGAACGAATTTGAAAAACTTCATACTTTGTCAAAAATGTCTAGAATTCGTGTTGTTCGTGTTGATCCATTAATTCTGCGTAGGGATATAGAACGAGAAACCGGGGTGACAAAGGACCAGGTACTTCCCTCTGATAATGGAGGTGCTAAATACGTCCAACCTACGGTTATCCAAAGATCTAACCCCTCGATTGCTCCTAAGCCGTCTAAAATTGATCCTACACTTTCACAATTTACGGTTAAAAGCAAACATGCAGAATTTAGACCGGTGACTAGCAAGAATGACTTGCCTGATCTTCACGTTTCTCAAGAACCAGAACCGGAGACCATAACGGAAGTGGTAGAAATTGCTAGCTCTCAGAGCACACCACTTGTCCCACATCCGGATTTTTCAAAATGTTCTTTGAGTCTTAATAGTCATTCGGATCACCATGTTGGTTTTGTTGATTCTTTGAATGAACCGATTCCTTCTCATAACTCTCAAATAGAATCGTTTATTCCTTGTGTCGGTTGTGGTGAGCCTCTTTTTGGTTCACCCTGTCACTGGTGTACGTGTGTACAGTGTGGTAATGATATTCGGAACGGGAGTTGTTTGTTTTGTGGTTCGAGGAATTCATTTGATTATGATCCTAATTTGAACTCATTTAACGACCCCTCAAATTTTTCCAATTACCCACCACAGCCCGACTTATCTTCATATAATCAACATAACTGCTGTGAATTTTGTGGAGGTCCTCACCAAGGATTTGAATGTCAATCCGGAAACACGTTTGTCTATGAACAGTTTTCCGGTAATGCTCAGAACTTTGGTAATGACCAATATACATATGATTCACCAATCCAGGCTCAACAGTTTTACTGTTGTGAGAACTGTGGAGGTCCCCATTTCAGCTCTGATTGTCAAACAGGAAATCCATTTCCTTGTAACAATTACGACTATCCATATCACGACCAACCTCCACAGTGCCAAATGACTCAAACTCCTCAGCAAACCCAACAAGACACTTATCTAGAGCTTCTGGAGTCAGTGAAAAGAACTGAGGAGTTGAGTAAAACAGCATTTCATAATGTTCCCAGTTTTTCTTGTGTATATTGTGGGGGTCCTCATGATGATTATCAATGTCAACCTTCCGGTTTTGACAAATCTCCACTCCCACAATGTCCCGTCATTCAAAATTCACATGAGAAATCCATGGAAGAATTGCTAGCTGAAGAGCAGGCTGCTAAAATAAATTCCCAAATTGCTTTTGAAAAATCTATTAGGGAATCGATTGCAAAAGAAAAAGCAGCCAGATCTAGCTCTCAATTTCGTTTTATTCCTGATGACAGTGATGATGAGGATGCACTTGGTATCCTACAATTTTATAAAGATTCATCAAGTTCATCAGTTGATATCCCAGCAGTTGAGATTCATTCTCAAGCAACTGCCATCACACCCGAAGCTCCCACTCACTCTCTGAACATGGGGGACGAGCATCTTGACACTGTTCCTGAAAAGGAATCGGACGAATTCATAAAGTCTAGTGTTGAGAACCTTGTCCCAATCCCGAGAGAGTCACAGGGAACTTTTGACCATATGTGTGATATCCCTTCCCCTCTTGAGTGTTCAAAAGATCATTTTGAGACTTTCTCCGATTTTAGCGATGATTGTAAATCTTATGGAGACATTGAGAATGTTGAGGCATCACTTTCACATTTTGATGTTGATCCTCTTCTTGAGGAGTTCACCGATGAACTCATTCACATCATTCCACTTTCATCGGAAAGTGATGATGATCTCTTTGATTTCAAAGCCAACCTAGGAGAAATTGAAAGTCTCCTTTATAATGATCGTTCACTCACTTCTCACCCTAACAGTCCAATAGAGAATGTTAATCACCTTGTTCCCGAAACATTCAAAGCTACTTTCACCAATCCTCTATCTGAATTCGAATCTGAATTCACTTGGATTTCTAACAATCCAATCTTTGACGAGGATAGTGATGAGCCCACAATGGAACAAGAGTTCACAAATTCACTTCATGTGAATGATTCTCTTTACGAGGAGTTCTCCTTTGAACTCACTCATATCATATCTCCACCAGAGTATGATAATTTCCACTTTGATCTAGACATAAATGATCTTTGTGTTACGGAGGGAAATGTTCTCAACCATGAGAACATGCTTGATATCAAAATCCCATCCCTCCCACCCAGAATATGTCTTGATCAAATGAGCTTAAATGATGAGATTCATGATCCAGAAATCATGAATTCCCCTTCTGATGATGATGAGTTAGTCATGATGTTTCTCATGATTTTCTTTCTCTTCTTCACCTATCCCGTGGCTTCTCCTGTTCTTCATTCCTTCGGGAATGAAGACACTATTTTTGATCCCGGCATTTTCATTTATCATTTTTGAGCCGGTTCTATCTATATCTCATCAGTGTGGAACTTTCACATACTTCAAATGTTGATACAAACATCTTGAATGAAAGTCCGATGGAGATTGTCACTTCCACTTACTTCCCCATGAACAAATTAATTCGGGGTCGAGTCAAGCTAGCGACTCGGTAATCAAAAACAGTAGTTAAACATGGGTTTTCACCCGTGTGTACCACCCAAGTGTGGGGGAGATGCCCCACATGTTGTATATAGATCTAAAAAATAATGAAAATTGTAAATATTAAAAAAAAAAAGAATAATTGTTGTGTTTCTACACTTAGCTAGTAATGTTATCTTTTTACGTTCTAAGTTTCGGCATAACAGCCGGTACTTTGAATATTGCGGACAATATTCACTTCTAAGTGTGGGGGGGGGGAAATTCTGGCGAATTTGATCATAAATGTACCCTTTTAGTCCCTTTTTCCCCCAAAATGGCCAAATTAAAAAAAAAATTAGTGGAAGTACTATGTACTAAACACAGCAAATGGTAATCAGTCCACCATGTCTAACCCACATAAGGATTGGCTAATCCTGGAGCAAACGGCTCTTGGTAAAGATATCTCAAATCCGTTGATGGCTTGCAATTTGCCCAAAATTGTATGGTGTTCAACTCACCATATCTTTAATTAGTAAAAAGTTGGCTAGCCCGCAAGTTTATGGCTTGTGGTAAAGGCAGTTGGAAAACCATAATTGGTAATCGGCTCACCAAAGATAATATTGATAATTTATCTAAGAGTTGGCTAGTCCAGAAGCAAACGGCTTCTGGTAAAGACAAATCAAATCCGTTTACAGCTTATGATTTGCTCAAAATCATTTGGTTATCATTGTACCAAAGTTCTTACTTGAACTGAAACAATTGGCTACTTCAGAAGTAATGGCTTTTGGTAAAGAGATAAAATCCATTAAGTTTTCTAAAAAGATTGCTAGGGACTAGCAATATCTTAGTGTGGGGGATTGATGAGTGTCTAAATACTCATCATTTTTGTACCATTTAGAATGCCAAAAACATCTGAAAACACTCAGAAATGCATCAAAATGATGAAAATATCACAAACAAGTGTTTTATGTGTTTTAAATGCAAAATTATCAAAATCTGGTGAAAAACGTATCAAGTTTGCATAATTGGCAGTTTTAGTCCCCCAAGTTTAAAAAGTTGTCAAAAATAGTCCCTAGTATATCAAAATAAAGAAAAATATCATTTTAAGTCCTTAAGGATTCATGAAGTTGTCAAATTTAGTCCTTGAAATTCAAAATTGCAAAATTACAACTTTAGTCCCTCAAGTTTTGAAAATGACAAAAATAGTCCTTGGATTTATTAAAAATGGAATTTTATGCATAATGGTCCTTGTACTATTCATATATGGCAGGTTTGGTCCTTGTGATAACTTTGGAAGATTGGCAATTTCAGTCCCTCATGTTTGGCAGATTTACACAATTAGTCCTTGTAATAAACTAAAACCAAATGGCCCTTTTGTGTATTTAGAACCCAGCCAACCAAAAAGACCCCTGCCATTTAGCCTTGACCCCCCCCCATTTTGGACCCCCACTTATAATATCCCAAAGTCAAATCCGGTCAACACCCCGCCCAAACCAGTTTTCCTGTTCACCCGTCTCTCCCACCACTGCAATCCCAAAACCAGAGGTGGTTTTTCCACCTCTTCACCTTTACACCTCATCCCTAACACCTGTCTAACAACTCTTAACACCTCCACATCCATCCAAGACCCATTAATTAGAAAAACCTGCTATTACCACTTTTTCCCGCAAAAATTGCCAAATGGACGAATGTGATAATTTGAATGGATTCAATGGTTGGATTGAGGTGGGATTTAATCTAATGTCGACAAGGAAGCTTTTGGATGCATATTAAAAAGGAAATGAAGACAGAGATTGAGGTGTCAAAGTTTTAGACCAAATTCGTAGTGTAAAAATTTAAATTCTGTTGTGAACTTTTAAATTAAGTTTTATTTTCAAAGTTGTATCATGTTTCATGGTTAATGAAAGTTATTTCAATAGGTTCTCTGTTTCAATTCTCAAGTTTAAATTCAATCTTTAGCATTTTCAAGCAAAATTGACACTTTGCTTTAATCTTGTTAAATATTGTTGTTCTTGTTCATTTAATCTCATTTCAGTTACTTTTTAAGCTTGTTGAAGCTTTGCTATAACTTAGAGGACTTGTAACTTAGTTTACTTAAAAAAACATAAAAATCAAAGAAAATAGAAATAAAATAAAAATGAGTGTTCATGATGATGAAGGCTTGGAGCAGGGTTGCTCATGGATTGCCCTTGGTTTAGAGGCTTAGTGGTAAGCCCATAGGAGTAGTTCTCAGTTCTCAGTTTTATGCTTGGACACCATTTGTAAGCCATTTCTTAAAAGATTGCATTTCTTAGTATAAGTGGTTAAGTCTTGTTAATTATAGTTTAAATCTGTCTCAATATAGTTAATATAAGTTATTCAATTGATTTTATGGCTTAAATCAGTGTTAAGCTTCTAAAAGCTTCAAATCAGTTTTAATAAGGCTTGTTTGGATTTGCTAATTCAGTGGCATTCTAGCTTATGCTTTATGTTGTTTGTTGTTTTCTCATGTCATACTAGTACCTATTAGCTCAGTCAAGCATAAAAAACCTGTTCTTGTTTTATAAGAAAGTCAAAATCACCTTAAATCTTTCTTAAGTTCATTACTGTTAAGCTTTTTAAGTGTAAATCTCACCATAGTAGCTTAAAACTTGGTACTTTAGCTTAAAATCATCTTAATATAGCTTAATATAACTTATTCTGTCCATAGAATTGATTATAAGTTCATAAAAGTCAAAGTTCTAGTGTAATAAAAAAGTCAAAATTTTCTAATTACAGTTTTTGAATAAACTTTAGAATTTTATTGTGTGTTTAATACTAAGATTTAGCTCATAAGCTTCTAGGATATTAAAATATAGCTGCTTAACTAAATTAGAAAAATATTAGTTCACTTATAATCAGCTTATTAAGTCCTTATTTCTTAGCTTCTTTTGAGTGCTTTTCTGAAAACATGCTCTGTACACAGTTTTGCTATCCTATTTCACAAGCTCTCAGAGAGCTTATTAGTGACCCCTAGCTTATGCACTTTAGCTTTTTGAGAAGCTCACCTAGCTGTCTCAAGGTTACAAGTGCTTATTTTCCATTCTTAGCTTATTTAGCTAGCCTAGTAAGTGCTTTTTGTTTGTCCCATTTCATTCAGTACAATGACCAGTGATGGTTTTTCAGTTTCTTTATAAGCTTCTCACAAGCTTATTAGAATAAGCCAAACTTTGTAAATTAGTTTTTTAGATAGCTCAGTTGGTTAGCTTGTTAGTTCTAGCATTTGTTTTCATTTATTAGCTTATTCAAGTGCTTAAAAATAAGTTAGAAAGTTGCCTAGAAACTCAAATAGTGTACTGTGTATCAGTTTTAACTTGTGCTTATTTGTAGCTTATTCAGTACTTATTTATAGTCATTATGCTTTTTAGTTTTCATACTAGCTTATTAAACATTTGTTTAGCTTAATCTCAATTAGCCTTTGCTTATTTTCTAGCTTACAAGTCATTTTAGCTTAATCATAGTGCTTATTCATTTTTCTTGTTAACTGTTAAGAAATCTTAAGCTCATTCAGTGCTTATTAGTCGTTTTCATAAAAAGTTATAATTGTAAAAATTGCTTATTTCAGTGGGTTAAATAAGTTTGTAAAAGAAAAAATCGAAAAAAAAAAAATTAGCAAAAAGGTGGGAGGCAGGCTCGAACCTGAGACCTCCCGCCCCTGAAGAACGTTAGTGTGTACCTGTATACCAGTTGCGCTTGGGTCTTTGACTGGTTATCATTTGCACAATCTAATACTTAACCCCTTTTGTCCATATTAGCTTATTCGAATAATATAGCTTATTTACAGCTTATTAAAACAAGCTTTTTCATGTTTTGTATTTTTCTCAGACTTGTATTAGTATAAAGTATTTTATAAAAAAGTTTCAGATTTTTCTCAATAGTTTTAGTATTTTTAAACATTTAATTAGTGTAAAATAGTAATTAATTCATAATAAAAAATATAAAAGTCAAAAAAATATAATTCTTTTTTCTAAAATTTTCTTTTATCATATAGTACGTAAGAAAATTGTTTTTACATTCGTAGTACTTTTATTTCACAAATTTTACGTTTTATCTTGCGCACTCGCGTAATTTTTACAATTAACGCGCGTTTTCATTTTAAGTCACGTTTTTAGATAATTTAAGTTTACGTTTCAATTAAAATAGTTTATTTAAGTTATTTTGTTTTATAAAATCAAGAAAAATCGATCTTTAAAAATAGTGATAGCGTTTATTTAATATATTTTAGCTTTTTAATTTCCCTTAATTTGCATTTAAGCCCCTGTAATTTACAAAACTTTTTCTTTAGGTATAAATAACTCAAAATCCTTACTGATCACTATCCTTAGTGATTATTCGACATCTGTCTGTGTTAAACACCATTCATCCTTCGTGGGACTTAACGACCCAGGAATCCACTATATTCCTCTGATCTTAATTGCATTTGCTTCCTGAGCTGTTTTAAGTTTGTTACGGTTGACCATTCACAAGTGGTTAGCTTGTGTGATTAAACTTGACTGTTCGGGAGCGAATCACCTTCCAAGTATACCAAGAAGTTCATTGTATTGTTCCATAACTGGTCTTGAATCAGTCATTTTGTAATTTGTGAAATTACTTACAAGGAACTTCTTACTTGATGCATCTTCAGCCATATATTTGGCATCCAAGGAATCCCACAATACTTTGGAAGATTCAAAGTTCTGATAAATATCAAACAGAGAATCAGACATACCATTGAGGATTAAACCTCTGCAAATGTAGTCATCATTCTCCCATTTGCTCCTCCTCCTGATCTGCTCCACAGTAGCATCATCCCCATCATCAGGGATAGGAGTGGTTAGCACATAAACCACACTCATGCTTGACAGCAAGAAGTGCATCTTCTTCTGCCATCTCCTGAAGTCCACCCCTTCAAACTTATCAAGCTTGGCAAAGTTTGAAGCCATGTGTTTCATTGCAGCAGCAGCCATTGATTATCACAAATAGTTTACTTTGATTGTTGGTGGTTATGAGCCCATAACAGGGTAAGATAATCAATGTCAGCAGAAACAAGTACCAAGTCAGCACTTGGAATCGTGTGATCACTTTCCAAAGTAAACTATTCGACCCTAATGCCTGGGTTACACGAATATCTACTTGGGATAAGACCAAATGTATTTATAGAATTAGGCACAATTCAATAACCCTTTTGCTTATAAGTGTTAATCGTTTTCTATATCTTGTTCATGCATAATCAGATCTCCTATTTATAGGAGGTTACTCTGAGCTAGTCAAATGGAATTATGAGAATTAATCGGCCCATTAATCGCCTCATAATTATCCCCATTATAGCCGTTAGTGGTTACATGACCAATTAAACGTGGTCATTATGCAGTTGTAACTGCCACTTAAATAGGTCAAAGCCCGTTACAAGCAGTACTTTCATCAGTACTTTCATAGCACTATCAGTGGATACACTGCTTCAGTGGAAACACTGCCTCAGTGGAAACACTGCTTATCAGTGGAGACACTGCTTATCAGTGGAGACACTGTTTATCAGTGGAGACACTGCTTATCAGTGGAAACCACAAGCAGTACTTTCCACCAGCAGTACTTTCTACTAGCACTACCAATACAAACCACTATTAGAGTCAGGGTGTTCATGGACCTTATGGGTGTACACTCCGTACCTCCTAACCCATAGCCAGGTGTGAACTAATCCCATAAGTGCACTAAATTTTCTAACATAAAAACCCTTTTTTTAGCTGCTAAATAAAGTTTCACATAAACGTATTTCTATGCTTTGTTACTAATAATTTATTAGTTTAATATCTAGCTATTTTAAATTAATCTATTTAGTGTAATAGTTTTCTCTTACATAATGTTTATTCATGTATTATTTATCAACTTTTTAATTATCTATATTCTAAATCAAGGTGTTTGCGTAAACTTTAGCTATCTAATTCATTACATATTGAAATGTGCTTCTCCTTAATTGCTCCATCGACGCTATCTCATTATCCATAAGTCCATAATACTTGATCAATTTCATGTCACACTTGATCTAAACTATAATTTGTGCTATCTAGACGTGTTTCAGTATAAATGTAACTGACTTTGACTATCCCTTATAGTATATTTAAATATCTCATTGTGACAAAATAATATATTTGTCAAGAATGAACTATCTAATGGCGACTTGAATTGACTTATTATTTCAATAACAGAATATAGATCATAATTCATGAGTATGTTGGATCATGTTAGGATTATTTAGGGTATGCCTCAGCCTTTCAACTATGACGATGAAGTTACAAAGATGCATAACTAAATTGGATTAGGTGTTATAACGTAATTTGGGTCGACATACCAAAATTGGTGATTTTTAACCTTATGAATGATTAAAAAAAATATGTTTTTTTAACATTGGGTTAAGTTTTTGTCTTCTTTGGGGATATGTTCAGATTCTGAAAATGGACACCTACAGGTACCATGATCACTCTATGTCTCATCTTGGTAGCAACTATCGTACTCGTGATGAGATTAGTGGCGTCAGAGAGGTTGGTTGATCTCTTACATATTGGTAAACTTTGAATCTCAACTAAGACATGTTAATGATGTCTACTTTACTTGGCAACTTGAAGGAACGCGATCCTATTGAAAGAATAAGTTGATTATGGCTCATGATCTAGCCAGTGAAAAAGAGCTCAAGGTGATAATTTGTTTCATTTATCTATCTGTTGTCTTATCTATATGTTGTCACCGTTATTATTCACTCTTAAATATTTCATTTTGCAGGTTCCATCTCAGTTTTGTTTTCACTTAATATAAAACATGACAATGTTAATTGGTTATTTTTTGTCAACGAGTTGATGGACTTATTTGTATCCTTTTCAGGATATTGAGAAACAAGCTAGAAAAGAATTAGTTCAGTTTCACTCGACCTGATTATGTGGAGTTCTTGCCGCTGTTCATTCCTTGAGGTATTTGCTTTATGGCTGCTTTCATCTTTCATGCTCTTAATATTGAGTATATGTGATAAAAGTTGATCTTATTCAAAATAATTCACATATATACAATGACCAAATCGAAGATCTGCTTGATCCAACCCAACGAAACCTAGAGTTAAACAATACTATTTTGTTTATATTTTATAATTGATGTTTGTCAATTTATGTATCCCATTCTACTCCTTGATTTGTGGCTGTAACATGGCAAGCCAAATTTTGTATATAAACAATGATGCTAAAGATGGATTTTATGTTGAGAATCTAAGTGAGGAGTATGTGACGGTCTATGAGGATGTTACTCAAATTCTGATCAAAGTAAGCAACAAGATGTGATCTTGGCCCCATAGAATAAGATCACCCCTTGGTTACGATTTATGTTTTTTGTTGCTCCGATATGATACAGAAATAACTAAGTCGTTTACGTTACTGGTTAATGCAGGGACTTTCCAATATAAAGGTTGGGGCTACAAACATTAATTTTAAAAGTCCAAGATCACATATTGTGTTTACATTTATTATCGACTCTTGGTGCAAGGTACTTACTTTATTACTGCTTTTGTCTACTGTTTAGAATATAAAGAGATAAAGACTTTGGTCTCAAATATACATTACCATTATAATTGAACAACTTCAGTTGTTTAGGGGACCATCATATACTTGTGAAACATTTGTATTGCCTTATGATCTTGCTATCAGAGACCATACTCCTGTCTTTTACCTTTTTTGAGTTGCTATGAGTAATCTATCACCTTTCATTTGTTGATCATTAATTTCAATGCATATGACCCACGGCTTTTTGTGGTACTCTATAGATAGGGTGCTACCTTTGCAAACGTTGTGTTCCACAAACTTAAACCTACATTGTTGTGACAAAGACGGAGAACACACAAACTCCACAACCAACATTGTTTACATAAAAGTTTTATTTCGTGTATGCATAAGCACCATACACTTTATTTGTTCTCACACGTTTCATTGTCTTTTTTTCATATATTACATGAACACATTCTATTCTTTTAAACTTTAATATTATGATGTTTTGCGTTATATGGTTTATTTACGTAAATTTAGAATTTGTGAAGTAATATTATGAAGCTAGCCCGCCCATTCGGGCGGGCTATGAAGCTAGTTACAATATATAGTCGCTAATGGATTGTTCTAGATACGAAAACATTAAAAGAGCTAGACCTATCACTAATAACAAAGCCTAAAGACTTCTATAATAAAAACACTTGTCTAACACCCTTACCTCTCGTCAAACACTCTTACCTCACACAAGCAAAACGATCACGCTTAAGAAATGGTAAATGACTAGGAACTCGGACTAATTAAAAGGCAATAAAATTAATGGCAAAAGATGCACACGAACTGTCTACTCAGCATGACATCCAAAAAAAAAAATCCAAATCCAGTTGCATATTACCTGCATACATTGCTTTTCTATTCACTCACTCCGCTGCAATGCGCGGGTTGACCTACTCGTTTATAATATTACTGGAAAGCGGACAACTTTGACCACACGCCTTTATAATATCATGGACTATCGGTTTTATATTGCAGAGTTGTATGTGCATCACTCTCGTACCCTACTATTTTTGTGTGAAATAATAGTTATTGCTTAAAGTTCTTCCAACTTAAAACTATTATCCTCCGTAAAGTTATTGTCATGAAATATCTATAATCGTAAAATATTGCATGTCATGAATTTTAGTTTCATGTTATCCGTAATGCACGGATACCCTGCTGGTGATAAAATATAGTCTTATGCAAACCACATTTCTAAGGAATTATATGTATGCGTCTTCATACATGAAAAAAGCACAATTTTTAAAAGCCTGGTTAATAAATAATTATCGAGTAAAAGTTATTTCATTAAAGCATGAGTTACAAGTGGGTAATGACGATAGAGTTTTTGTGCTAATATGGTCAAAGAAAGACATTTTCTTAACCAAATGATGAATATGTAATTATTCATTATATCAGGGATTCTTCTTTTTTTAACCAAGATTTCTACATATTTCCAATCTTTTGCATTGTTTTGTTTTATGTTAGTCATGTTAAAAAAAAATTGAACGGCGGATTTTATTAAAACAACTAGCAATGAGCTAGAAAATTACAAAGATACAAGATAAGGGTTTTTACACCAATCAATCCTACTAAAAGAAGCTTTACATCTAAAACGACACTAATAAAACGAACGAGAAACCACGTCTTAAAAAATAACCGCCTTTAATGGAATCTTCAAACCAAAAATGCTCTTATTACAGAAAGACCATATATGCCACCGCATGATACAGAAAACACCTTCGAGAAGCTTTGTATACTTATCGGAGAGCCTAATATTCAAAATCCAATCTAACCACTCTTCATAAGTAGAAACTTCCGTATACCTCACATCCCACCAACAAGTAATCTTACAAAAAATTTCTCTAGCTATATGACAAGTAAAAAAGATATGTCTAGTCGATTCCACCGCATTCTCACACAACGCGTATAATCTATGATACAACTGTTTAAAGTCGACACCCCCACGCCAAATTTCCTCCAAAAAAGAAGTATTAGCCCCATTTCCCAGCTTTTTGTGAATGTAGCTAGCCAAATCAATATCATATTTCTTACTCTACCTCGTGAACTATATCTAACCAAATTGACGGGTAAGCACATTTAACGTTCTTACCTATTTTCCCATCATCTCCATGTATCGCTTTGATAACCCTCGCCCATAACGATGCACCTTGAGTAAAAACTGCCACACCCATTTGAATAATAAAGCTTTATTCAACGCATATAAGCTTGAAACACCAAGGACACCTTTCTCTTTAGAAGCTAACACATATTCCCATTTCACCCATATCGGTTTTTTACCTAAGAGATCATTTCCATTGAAGAAATGACAACGTATAGATTCCATGCGTTGTAACACCTTCATAGGAACTTTAAATTTAGACATATGATAAATCGGCATCGAGCTTAGAACCGACTTAAAAACCGTTAGTCTTCCTCCTATCGATAAAGTCTTCATCTTCCATTTGGATAAACGAGCAACCACACGATCAACAATCTCATTCCACGATTGGATACGAGACATAAGCCCTCCTACTTTCGAACCTAAATAATAAAAATGAGTTTTAAGAGTAACACAACCCATCTTCAAAGCTGCTTGATCTACTTTATCATCATCCACAAAAATTCCCATTAGTCTGCTCTTACTCATGTTAATACGTAACCCCGACGCTCCGTAAAAACAATCCAAAACATGAACTATAATATCAATATTAGAATTACTCCATTGCCACACAAATACCGCATCATATGCGTAAAACAAATGAGAAAGTTGCAACTTGCAACGAAGAACCTAAAGTGATACCTTTAAACATACATGCATCTACTACTATTTGAAAAGAAATATACAAACTTTCCATCACCAATATGAACAAGAAAAGAGATAACGGATCGCCCTGTTTGAGACCCTTACAAAACTGAAATTCCTTAGTGGGACTCCCATTCACAATAACCGAACCCCTTGATGATCTAAGACAACTTTGTATCCAACCACGCCACCTATCTCCAAAACCGAATTTCTTTATCACGTCGTCCAAATAATCCCATCTAACCGAATCGTATGCCTTCTCAAAATCAACCTTAAAAATCATAGATTGTTTCTTTTTCGACTTACACCATTGGAAAAGTTCGTTTAATATGAAAGGGTCGTCAAGGATTTGTTTATCCGCAACAAAAGCCGATTGAACCTCATTTACAATATCCCCCAAAACTACCACAAGACGATTATGAAAAATCTTAGCAATGATTTTATACAAGCTCCCTATTAAGCTAATAGGTCTAAAGTCTGTAACCATATTTGCATCAAGAGTTTTTGGAATCAATGCAATGAAAGAAGAATTTCCACCTTTATGAAAAGAGCGTTGAAGAAAGAAATAAGTAACAACCTCCACCACGTCCTTTTCAATAACTTCCAAAAACGTCGATAGAAGCCAAACGTGAACCCATCCGGACCAGGAGATTTATCAATCCCACAATCCCAAACCGCCCTTTTTATCCCCTCTTTAGTAGCGGGAAAACTCTCATCTTTATCACTTTGTATTTTCAAGACAACTTTTTAATTAAGCTGAAAACAAACAATTTATTATATATCTTCATGAATTGGGCGTGTTTGGTATAAGTTTCAGAATCACCATTCGTATATGTTTCATTGTAATGTAGAATGATTACATGGAATAGATTTAAACCAACCACTTATGAGTGGTATGAAATATGAAAATTATTAAGGAATGAGTCTATAACTTGAAACTCACATATATATATAAACCAAACATGTACAATCATTATCATATCATTATTCCCTCACTCTCATACTTCTCAACAAAACGCACCCCAAGTGTTTTACTCTAGGGCACGTTTGGTAGAGAGAATTTCAGAGAAATGAAATGAGATAGAGAATAGAAATTTAGATAATTGAAATTAATTGAGAATTTTGATAAACTTCCGTTATTTGGTAACATCAGATAAATTAACATGAGAATTTAGCTATTTTAATTTATATTAAAATTTTCTTGACTAATAAATGAATAATAAAGTTATGCAAAAGCTATCTTAATCTTGATTTACATTTGCGATAGTCATGGATGTATACTTTAAATAATAAATATGATTAAAAATTGTTTTACATCAACACCCACTATCAAATCAAATTACTTGGTCAATTTTGCCAAACAACAAGAAGGAAATTATCGAAGTGCCTAAAAATGATATCCGAATTAGAGACTTAGAGTACGACAAATCGAGATAAGAACCTGCACCTCACTCATTATCACAAACTATAACTCAATCTAATTTTATTGAAATGAAAAGATGAAACAATTTACAGATCTCATAAAATTTAAAACCCATAAATAGAAAATCAAACAAGAAGGATATCATAAAATTATAGATCCCACATAAACAACAAGCTGGATGATATATTGTTGTTGGAGCATGAACAAATGAAAGTTTGGAAAACAACAAGTGGGTTGAAAAACATAAAATGAAGAACATGGATAAAGTTTGACCTTTGAAATATTTTCTTGTGCAAGTGTGCGACTCAAGTACTTTGTGTTTCATACTCTTTGTTTTTATATAAGAAAAAAGGGGAGATTTTCTTTTTCTTCCAAAAAGGTTACGAAATGGGAGAAATAATATTACGTGTGGTTGATTTTCTCGAAAATTTATTTTTCCGTTTTTTCTTTTCTCTACACTACCAAAGAATAGAAATGAGTCCATTTTCATTTCGTTAGTCTCAATTCCCTGTACCAAATAGACTAGGTTAATTTCAAACACCAAGTCACAAGTTGTCATCCCACACAATAATTTTTCAAATATGTTTGGTGAAAGTTACAAAAAAATTAAAAAAAAACCAAGTGGGATCCCACACAATTATTTTTCAAAAGAAGAAGAAACAAAAATAAAAATCATATAAAAAACATGTCACATGACCCCACACGCCCAAACAAAAAAGGTCACACAAGTCTAAACTCCAAACACCTGTTCTTTCCATTCCTGTTCTGTTCTTTAAACTCAACCGATACCTTAAACCTTTTTCTGTTTTTCAGTTCATTTTTGTCATCTTTTTAACTTGAACTGAAAAACATAAATTCCAAGGTTTCTGTCGGGGTATGGATATTCGATCCAGGTTGTGCTGTTTTACAGGATTCAATCGGTATGTTTTTTTTTTACTGTTTATTTAATTAAGCACCATTGACTTTTTGCTTTAAGGCTTATTTTAGCTGATTATACTCATAAACTGCTTTACTTTCATGTTTGACTTTTACCCCATGATGGAATTTGACTTTTTCATTTTGGTTATAGATGTTGATGAATAAAAGTAGGGTTTTTGTTTTTTTTTGTTTGTGTTTTTTGGATAAATTTAACAGGAAAGAGAATAAGAAGAAAGAGTCAACATGGAGGATATTTTCATTGAAGGAGTTGCATTCAGCTACAAATAATTTCAATTATGATAATAAGCTTGGTGAAGGTGGTTTTGGTAGTGTTTATTGGGGTCAGCTTTGGGATGGATCTCAGGTAATTAAGTTACTTCAGTTGTTCTATTTTCGGTTAATAGAATTACCTATGGTTTTATGTATTTTTAGAACGCGTCCTTTCAAGTAGTGTTTGAGTTAGCTTATGACACGGTAAAATGACCAATGAGAAAGATAGGGGTCACTTGTGATTATTGAATAAGCCCAAATAAGCTGCTTGTGAAGAGCTTGTGTAAATCAGCTTATTATGCGTTTTGATTATGAAGTATGCTAATAAGCTGTGTCAATAAGCCTATCCAAACACCCCCTAAGACGAGAGAAAGCTAGATGCATATTTGAATAGCTTTGACTGCTAAGTATGTTCAAGGTGGATGTAAATGAGTAGGTAAGGTTTTAGTTTTTACATTTCGACTTGGGAGCGGCTGGTTGAGTCTTTTACAGTTGAGGTAATAAGATTTTTTGAGGGTTTTGATGGAGCTAAACAACTTCTGTGTATTAGCTTGATCAAACTGTTTTAATAACGTCTTTAATTTGTTTATCTGTAAAGGCTTTTACTTATTTGAAGTAAGCTGACAAGCAAATCCAAACACGTGCATTGTGTTTTGATACAATATTAGTTGATAAGTTGTCTTTGTGAATACACATGAGCTGTTAAGTATTAGCTTTACCAAAAGCCCCCTTTGAAAACTTTTAGATTAGTCTTTATTTAACTTATTATTGGAAGTTTCTTATTAATCGTGACAGTCTTCTTCTTTGTTTCTATTGTTGATGTTCAATACTTATTATTGAAATTTTCTTATTAATCGTGACAGTCTTCTTCTATGTTTCTATTGCTGAAAACCATAGTGATCTTAGGATCTTACGATTTTACGATACTACAAATAAAAAACGATCCGGATCCTACATAGGATCTTTGCAAGCTTAAGATCTTATAGGATCCCGATCTTGACCATACGATCTTAAGATCTAATCCGATCCGGTCTTACTTTTCTCATATTACAAACTTAAAAACTACAAATTTATGGGTTTTTTTTTTTTTTTTTTTTTTTTTTTTTTTTTTTTTTTTTTTTTTTTTTTTTTTGTAGAATTCCTAAATCAACATGTTAATCTTTTTAAACATTTCATAATCATAATTAAGAATAACATTTGTATGAAATGTTCATAGTATTTTGTGTTTATAATGTATAATAATTTGTAGATTTGTATAATATTACAAAAACTATTAAGAAATAACATTAGAGTAGGATCTTAAGATCCCGATCCGATCTTATGATCACGATCTTGCAAAGACGAAAACGATCCTGGTTAGGATCCCGATCTTAAAAACCTTGCTGAAAACTAACGATGTGTAGTAAAATCTTAGCTACAATCAAATCTGCATTCAGCTTCTAATTTCTCATGACTATTATTGTATGTGTGTGATCGTCGAGCCAAGAATAGCTTCATATGTTTAGTAGTTAGAAACTGGTCAAATATAAGCTCGGTCCTATAAACTACAGACGGCAATTTCGACCAAGTCACTTATGAATGAGTCAGTTTGGGTTATGTTACATCGTAGACTTAGAAATTTAGCTAAAGAACAGGTCAGACGTGAATGTTGAGAATGCGTAAAACCTTCTATATTGTTGTATTAAAATTTTGTGTTGTTATTGAACTAATTTTAGTTTTGCAATCATATTTTTATTGATTTAGTTAAGTAATAAAAGAATCTGAAACAAATTGGACGAAATGTGCTTCTGGTCAACCCAATCTGTGCCAAAAATTACCCGTTTATGACCTGTTACTCGACCATAAGTGCTCATTTTTCCAGCTGTACTAGCGACACTTAGAACTCGTGTGCCATTGCAACAGTAGACAACTGGCAATGCTTATAAGGGTGCTTATTCAGATTGCAGTTAAGAGGTTGAAGGTTTATAGCAACAAAGCTGAGATGGAATTTGCTGTCGAGGTTGAGATACTTGCACGAGTTAGACACAAGAATTTACTCAGTTTACGTGGCTATTGTGCAGAGGGTCAAGAACGTTTAATTGTGTATGATTACATGCCTAATCTCAGCTTACTCTCACATCTGCATGGCCAACACTCTGCTGAATCCCTTCTTCATTGGAATCGACGAATGAATATCGCTATTGGATCTGCAGAAGGAATTCTGTAAGCACTACAACCTCAAAAGAATAACTTATGTTTTAATACCGTTATGATGAATCTGACACTATTGTTTATTGGTTATGTGATGATGTCATGCAGCTATCTCCATTACCATGCCACACCCCACATAATCCACAGAGATATTAAAGCAAGCAATGTCTTACTAGATGCAGATTTTAATGCCCAAGTGGCTGATTTCGGGTTTGCAAAACTAATCCCAGATGGTGCAACACACGTTACCACCAGAGTTAAGGGTACACTTGGGTACTTGGCTCCCGAATACGCTATGCTAGGAAAAGCATCAGAAAGTTGTGATGTTTACAGTTTTGGTATACTATTGCTTGAGTTAGCTAGCGGCAAGAAACCAATTGAAAAACTAAACTCGACAACAAGAAGATCAATCACCGAATGGGCTTTGCCATTAGTTTGTGAAAGAAAGTTTGATGAAATTGCTGATCCAAAACTAAAAGGGGATTATTCGGCTGAAGAATTGAAAAGGGTCACTCTTATTGGTCTTACATGTGCTCGTAATCAAGCAGAAAAAAGACCGACAATTCTTGAGGTGGTTGGGCTGCTAAAAGGAGAGTCAAAGGATAAGTTTGTGACTTTGGAGAACGATGAAATGTTTAGCTCTCTGCACGCTGCTAATTGTAATGATGGAGTATCGGTTGCTGATGATAGTTCTGATTTTGTTTCGGAAGATAAAGAACGAAATCGAGAAATTGAAAATGTTGGGTCATAGAAGTTGAAGGCCATGGTTGAGTGGTTTGTAAAAAAGGTTGATATTTTTTAGCCATTTGTATTTGCAAGTGATGCAAGTCTATTATGTTATTTGGTTCTTCTTTATTGACCAGTTGGTGTGTGGATATTATTATTTGTGAAGTATTTAAGGATTTGTTTTTTAAAATTGGAAATGAAGTATGGATCATGCTTTCTTGAAGTAGCGAATCCAAGTTTTTAACATGGATGTGCATGATCTTTATAAGAAAACTAGACGAGTATCCGCACCTAGCGGCAGCGGTTTTAGTTTTCTGCAAAATTCCAACGACCCATAAGTTTCTTTCAACAAACTGTATTTGTAGCGTTAGAGAATCATTTTCGAATAACTATAATTCTGATGCGTGGTTGCATAACAACAGAAATATACAGTTTTCAAAAAATTACGTTGAGTCGATCTAAGTGTGGGAGTATATTTTCTAATAGGATTGTTTTAAGTTATTAAGATTCTAGTAATAATAGATTCAAGCATTACAAAAAGCAAGGGTACTGTGTAGTTGGCAATATTATATTGTAGTTTAGAGGTACTTCCAACGTGTGTGACCGCATTTTCTTGTTTTGTCGGTAATTTAGGCAGTGATAACGTTTTTTTTTTTTTTTTTTTTTTTTTTTTTTACATGTGTAGAGTTTATCATTTGGTGTGCGGCTTTTAAACTTGTAACATTACAAATTTGATATCACCGTAATAAGATTATCTTGTACTATCAATTTGCATATATATTTAAGTATTGTTTAAAGCTATTTGTTTGGGTACAAATAATTATCGCTATAGATAACAATGCTATTTAATTTTTGTGATTCTAATAAGCTTACATAACATTATTTATATACTGGACAAAGGGCTATGCAATATATATTAACTTTTAAAAGACGATTCATATATGTTAGTCTCTTAAGTGGTGCAAGACCAACATTTTTTTAAAATAACATTATACAAATGACAATGTACATTTGTAATAACAAAATAAACAATAAAAAACTACAATTACTTTGTCTCTCATTTTTTTAAATTTGTCACGGGTTCCAAAACTACTTCATCATTTCTTATATAATTTTGTCAAATATGAAATCTAGTTCGACTTGGGTGGCTCAACCGGTTGAACCGTTCCGGTCAAAAAACATGTCGATTTAAACCGAGTCAACCCAACATGTTGGTTCGAAACCGGGTCAAATTAAACCGGGTCAACCCGTCGGGTTTGAAGCGTCCCGGGTCAACCCGGTTTTCGATGTGTATTAATAGTTTTCTTTTAAAATATAGGTCTTCAACATTTCCACTTTTAGTTTCAACTTTTCACTTTTTACTTTTTGGTTTTTACTTTATATAAAGTATATAGCAGGGTACCCGCGCGTTTCAGCGGCGAGTACCATGTGACGATTAACCGGAGAAATACATCTCGATGAGATCTGATTCACCAGTTTGTATCGGTTTCAGCGAGTCCTCTCTGGTTCGTTTTCGGATGGCTTTAATTGGTTAGCCGAACCGGTTGCGACACCGGTTCCCGGTTGAACACGTTGGTCCGGTCCGGTTTTCAAAACTATATGTACCATCAACTTGTTGGCTTGTATGAAGTTTTGTGTTTTATTAATTTGTATAATGTGTATAATAACATGTACTTTTCATTTTAGGGTGTTTTAAAATAACATTAATTAGTGTGTTTAATTATTTTATATTTTGGATTATGTTATAGCTTTTTTTAATTGTACGTTACGAAAATTTTATTGTACATTTTAGTAAGTAGTGTTTTAATTGTTTGTTTTTAATTTGGTAGATGTGCTTTTAATTGGTTGTACAATGTGAATAAATTATTATATTTTTTAAGTAATGAGGTGTTTTAATAAGAGCATTAATTATATTATGCATTTCTCTCTCCATTGACCAATTTCAACTTTTCAACAATTCAATAATTCACCTTTGACTGTTTTTCTATTATATGTAGTATAAATATAGATAAATTTTCTGATTTGTAAGAGTGTCTCCAGTGGAGAACTTTTGCTCTATTTGTGGAGAAAATCTTAAAGAATAAATGCTGGAAAAATGTTTGTCTAACATTGCTCTAATTTATGGAGAACTTTCTGATAGAAGCCATGTATCCAGTTTTGCCAAAAATTTATCATCAGTTACACTTATTCTATTTTTTGTTGTAACTCATTTGTGGTGTGTAAAAGATCACGCCAGCTTTCTCTCTTCAGCGACCTTCAGGCGATTAGGTGCCCTAGTAAGGTCGACAATGATCATTTTTTATTTTATTTTTTATTTATTATTATTTAAAAAAAATATTTTTAACACAAAATAAAATTTCATTAATAATTAAAATGTTACATAATAATTCTAATAAAATAAAAACATTACGAAACTTATTAAAACATTACAACACTTATTAAAAATCTAGGTTGTGGCGTGCCTTGATCGAGTCTTTGATTTCCTGCATTTTTTGTTGTTGTAGTGCGGGCAAAGATGGGTCGATTGGCGTGCAATAGAATATGATATCTTTATCATATTTCTTTTGTCGCTCAAATTCAAGTTTTTCTTGTTCTAGTGCCAATCTTTTGTCTTCCTTTTCTGATCTCTTTTGCTCCAGCTCCAACTCCTTTTGCCTTTGATCCAGCTCTTTCTTCTTCAAATCATAGTATCCGTCTGCCAGCTCCTTCTTCTGTCCGAATGCCTTGGACTTAATGATTTTCCATTTCTCGGCAACACCTTCCATGTAGGTAGCTTTGGAACACTCCGAAGATTTCTTTTTATTCTTCTTAGCGGTATCACGACCAATTGGTCGATCAGGCACAGACATAGGCACATCTGAGTCGGTTGAAGTCCTTACTTTTTTGCGAATCTCATATTGGCTTAAAAAATCCGGCATCTCATTATCCTTCCAAACCGAATGGTCCCTCAAAATTTCCCAACAATGCCCCAAAACAAACGCATGATTACACACTACTTGGTATTCATCACACGCTCTTCTATAAACAGTGAGGTCATTCTCACCACTTCCGTAATTCTTGTAAGCATTGTTGTAAATGGCACAAAATTGACCAACTCTAGGACGAATCCTAATTTTCCACTTGGTAATGATAGAGTTGTACGTTCTTTCTGCACCAACCTCCTTCTCAAAGTAAGCAATGACTTTCTGCCAAAATCCCTTAGCATTTTGGTTGTTTCCCGTTATACTATTCTCGGATACATCACACCAAGCATTGCACAAGGCGATCTCTTCTTCTTTTGACCAAAGCGACGAATCATTCTTGCCTTCTTTCTCGACAACCTTTTTCTTCGCCTTTGTAGCTCGTTTCTTCGGTTTGACCGGTGACGTCTCTTCTCGACAACCTTCTTCTTCGTCATCAATGTTAACCGAATCGTGATACGATCCATGAGCCGAACCTTGACCCGAACTGTGATACTCTTGAGCCGGATAACCCGAACCGGTTCCAACATAAAAATCAGGATTGTTGTATAATTGTTCTTCGAAATCAAAAGCATCAAGATTGATACGGTTAACCGGATAATATTGTTGATAATTTAAATATGAAGACGTTGATGAATCCATTGTTGGACGATACACAGATTCGGGTGAGCCATACATAGATTGTTGGCTTCGACGGGAGTGGCTTTGTTGTTGTTGTTGGATGTTTTGATACGGTGGAACAAATGGACGATTCATAGGATGGTTTATAAAAAATGGATTGTTAGTTTGTTGTTGTGGAGCTTGTTGGGATTGATAATCGAAAGCAGCGGGTCGGAAATTGATGCTTGGTGAGAAATATGGTTGTTTTCTTAGACAAATTGATGCGGGTCGTAAATTCGGATCCGGTGTTAAAATATGTGGGGCGTTTTGTGCCAATCGGGATTTTCGGCCTTTTTGTTGTGGTGTTTTCTTAGACATTTTGATAGAGATGATTATGAGATTTTTGATAGAGAGGATTGTGAGATTTGTGAATTTAGTGTGTAAATATGTTGTGTATTTATAGGGTTTTTTTTTTTTTTTTTTTTTTTACCAACAAACGTTCCAAAATTGAATTTCCCAACAGTAGGAAACTTTTTTTTTGTTTGATATGCAACGGTAGTATTTGTTTTGTTTGAAAGTGAATGGTTTTAGTCGATCGTTGGGGGGATCAAATGGGTTGTGTTTTTGGCCGATCGATGTGCGCCACACAAGGACGATCGATGAGAACTCGATCGTGTATCTCGATCGCGAGTCCTTACTGGAACCAGCCTTAATCTTAGGACTCTAGGAGTAACTAAACGACTTTATATTTTGATAAGCACAATTACAGGTTCTTTCTTCATTTTAAATTCCTATTTCAACTTATATCTTTTTCTAACAACTAGCGGCGACCACCACACATCCACCATATTTCGGTGATAAAATCACACTAAATAAATGTTACTAAAAATTAAGGTCAAAATAAACCTTTGAAATCGAGTGAACTTGCAACCAACAACAAGTTTTGATCTTTCAACTTATATAAATAATTAAAAAATACCACAAATTGTGGCAGATACACATCCTCACCATAAATTCTTGAACACAAACATCTGATATACCACTTCATTCAACATTTTTCAATTATAATTCAATCCAATTTAAAACTATACCTTAATTGGTTAATTCTCAACACAACCCTCAACGACCATCATCATTATCATTACAGATCTGATTGCTCAAGATATTTATCTAGACGGACGGGTTTGTCAACATCAGCGTTTCCAAGGTGGTGGCCGCCGGTTTGATAAACAATGTTTTCTGGTTGTGAATAGTGATTCGGATGAACAATGCTTCTTTATGTAAATAGTGTTGTGATGAACAATAATTTTTTTCTCCTTTTTCTAAAACGCTAGAATAGAACGGCTATGATACTAATTGATACGAACTGAATTGATAATAGAATAAAGAGAAGAAAATAACAAGCTAGATGGTTTATTTTAATGTGATAAACCGTCCTCAATGGTCTATATTAATGAGATAAACCAACCCCCGATATTGATAAACAACTCAAATTCATAACATTCAACATAATGAGAATTACAATCCTAATGCCGTATTTATAATAAAAAACACCCTAATACTTATTTTGTAGAACAAGATATAATCTCTACTTTAATTAAACACTATCCACTAATTAAATAGCGATTATGCTTATCTAACTAATAAAATACTAATAATAACTAGAGTAAATTACACCGTTCGTCCCTGTGGTTTGCGTTGACCGCAGCCTTTCGTCCTTTGACCAAAAAAATGCACCATTCATCCTTAAGTGGCAAACGTTTTGTGTCGTTTGTCCCTCACTATAACGGACCTCGTTAACAGCTGTTAAATGTAAACACGTGATACCCATGTGAGGGTATATCAGTCCTTTTGAATCTACCACTACCATTTAAAACCATGTAACTCAATCTTTGCTTCTTCCTTTTTTGCTTTTCTGCTTCTCTCTCTTCCATTTCTGCCTCTCTCTAGAAACAATCCTACACTTGCAACTTGTTTTATCCTCACTTATTTAAAAAAAATTCATGAAAGAAAAAATAAAAAATCCATCGATAGTTTATATGCATATATAAATCCATCTGAATCTATGGCAACAACAAAAACTCCTCGTCAAATCAAAATCAAAATTATTATCGCAACCCATTTACTCTTCTCACCCTCTCTAATAGAAATAGAAAAAGCACACACATACCACCATTATTGCTAATCTCCAGTGACCACGCCACCAATTGGAAGATCTGAGCACCACCATCGTCATCAAACACCAACACTATCACGTCATCATCTCCTCATCTTAACTAGGGGAAAAAAGAAACCCCCCCCCCCCCGAGAATCCCCAACATCCCCACATACCGTAGTGTCACTTTAAACATCATCAACTTATCATGATATCTTCATTTAACAACCACTCAACATATATTGTTTACAAAATTCTCTAATTTTAAAACTAGCTAGATCTTCCAGTTGTGGTTTTATTTAGATCGATAGTTAGGGTTTTGTTTAGACCGATATTTATCAATTGAGATTTCTTATTTCAATAATTTAGGTTTTAATGTGGGTTTGGTGGTTTGGTTGGAGTAATGGTATGATGGTGGCAGAAAGATCGGCAGTGTGGAGGTACCAGAAAGATCAGCGAGTCATTGTGGTTAGTGGCCTGATGGTGGGTGGTTTTCCATTGTTGTTGGGGTGTAAGAAATATGAAAACAAAAATGGGGTTTCCATTGTTGTAGACAAAGATGATGATGAAAATGAAGTATTTTAGTTAAGAGAAATATGTAAAGATGAATAGAGGTTTTCAATTTATGTTTTAGTTGAAGATCGAAGAGTTAGTGTTGGGAAGAAAAAGCAGTGGGTCGAGATTACGGCGGTGGCGAGGGGTGGACATGATGGTGATTACGTTTTGAAGATGAAAGTAGCGGTGACCAGATATGTGGATATGGAATGGAAGAGATGGTGGTGAGTGGATATGGGGGGGGTTGAATTTTATAGATGAAAATGAATACAGGAGGGTGTGTGGGGGGGAGAAGTAATTGGGGTTTTAATATTATTTTATTTGTTAGTCTTTAAAGAAGAAAGAAATATAACAAAATTACTATTCTACCCTTATTTGGACTTCAATTGGAGTGACTTAACGACTGTTACAAAGGCAGTTAGAGTGAGGGACAAACGACACAAAACGTTTGCCACTTAAGGATGGACGGTGCACTTTTTTTGGTTAAAGGACGAAAGGCTGCAGTCAACGCAAACCACAAGGACGAACGGTGTAATTTACTCTAATAACTATAAGGGTTTGTCGCCCATAGGGCACTGGTTAAATATTATTAAATAAACTCAAACTTTTCTTTTAAGTTAGTAATGGCATTTAATACACATTAATTAAACATATAAATTACCTTACTTACATGTGATTTTTAATGTAATGAACTCGACGTTTCCTTTTTTATAAATCCAAACCAATACCTTATGGGCACTCATTAGACAAACCCTAACTATAATAATATAATATTATAGTCCAGGGTCATATTAACCCCGATATAAATAACTAAATCAATAATCATATCATTCAACATAATGAGAATTACAAGTCTAATGCCCTATTTATAATAAAAGACACCCTCCCTAATACTAATCTTGTAGAACAAGATACAATATTTACTTTAATTATACACTATTCACTAATTAAATAGCAACTACACTTATTGATCGGTGCTAAACAGTCAAGTCTAACAGACTAGAAACTGCTCAAACGCAAATGCAATTTAAGATCAGAGGAATATAGGGAATTCCTGGGTCGTTAAGTCCCACGGAGACTCAATGGTGTGTTGAACACATGATCAGACGATAGAATGACCACTAATGATAGCGATCAGAAAAGATTAGTTTTGAATATTACACTACTGAAAAAGATTATAAACAAAAGCGACTTAAATGCAAATTAAGAAAATTAAAAAGATAAAAGATATTAAATAAACGCTATCACTATTTTTAAAGTGATGAACGTTTAAAACCAAAAACGAAAAACTTACGTTTAAATTAAAATAACGTAAACGTATAAAATAAAAAGTGAAACTTATACAATATAAATCCTAAAAATATGAAAAATACATTTTTACAATCCTAATGATAAAAGAAAATTATTAGAAAAAGAAAATTATTTTTAACACTATTTATTTAATTATTATTAATTAAAAACTATTTTAAACTATTTAATAATACTCTAAAATAAAAGAAAATATGAAATAAGACTAGAAAAATAAATTTAAGACTTAGAAAAATCTAAAATATGATAAAACTAATTTTAAAACTGAAAATATATTTTTTAGACTTTTTAATTATTTACTACTAATTAATTACTATTTAAAACTAATTTAAATTATTAAAAATACCAAATAAAAGGAGAAAAATAGGGAAAAATACTTTTTAAGCTTTTTACATTTATCTAAACTTAAGAAAAATGAAAAATTATTTTTTTGAGACTTTTCTTAATTATTTGTATTTAAAGCTAATTAAAAAGGATTAAAAACTAAATTAAATTAAGAAAAATAGCAAATGAACTTGGAAAAATCTGAAAATTTCAGGAAAACTATAAAATAATATTAGAAAGCTGGGAAAAATAGAAAAACAGGGGCTTGCTTGGCAGAATCTGAAACTGATGAGTAAGAGCTTATTGAAATAAGCACTTCAATAAGCAAATGGAATCCAAAGGGTACCAAACTGATAAGGAAGATATAATAAGCTAAAAGGACCAAAATGTAACAAGTTTAAACAAGCCCTAATCTCTGATAAGCTAATTGCAAAGATTTGGTGACTATGAGCTTAGGCTTAAGAACAGTAAGGGGTACCAACTTGCAGGCACACAATAAGCAATCCAATAAGTTAGAAACCAGAAACAAAAACTTTCAACTAAAACTAGACCTGGTTGAGAGTGTATGTGCCAAAGACCAACCCTAGCCAAGCCCTTATGAGACCTGTGCAAGCTTGCACAGATCTAAGAAAAACTCAGCATCAGCTGAGTTTTGGAGCAGGGCAAAAAGGCCTAAGAGACAAGCTCTTTTGAAGCTTGTAGGAAAATCACAAAAATAAGCTAAAATGACCATAAGAAACTAGAGCAGTAGGGCTTTTAAAAACAACAAGTTTCATTAAAAATGATTAAGAAATGAGCTCATTAAAAATCTTTCTATTCTGGCTCAAAACTGAATTTGCAACATTTGACTTTTTAAGAAAAAGTGGAAAGTTGACTAACTTGAGTTTTAAAGCTAATCTTTGGACTGATTATGATGTAGTGAAATGAAATGAAGCTGGAATAAGCAAGTTCTATGAGTTTTGAACACCAAACAAGCTTTTGATAAAGCTAAATCTCAACAGTTAAGCTGCAAATTCATATGAAAGGAAATTTTGACTTTGAGACTATTGCAGGCACAAACTTGACTCAATTGAGTTTATTTAGACTAAAAAGACTTGAACCAACAATAACCTACCACTGCAAGTCCCTATAACACAGTTTACATCCCAAATCCAAACACTCCTTAAAAACTGAAATACAAACTCAATAAAACTACCTACTGATCTAGCTATAGCAGCTATTCAAAATCATTTTAACTGACTTGAATATGACTAATTTAACATGTTTAAACCTTTATTGAGCACAGATACATACACAAGACTAATATGCAAATTTGCTTGAAGATAAAAAAGTGAAATATGACTAACCACTGTTCCAGCTTATGCAGGACAATACCAAAACCCAATACTAACCTAAACTAACCTATTTAAACCCAAACCAACATCTGCAACACCCATTAACAGCTTCCAATCCAATTTGAGCTTCAGGTTGACTTTTATTGACCAACATCCAAACTTGATTGAAACTGACATTTGAGCTTATAAAAAGGTTTGAAAAGCTTATATGAACTTATTGAAACTGATTAATAAGATGTATGAAGCTTGTTTCTAGGAAATGGAAACTTGAATTTTTAACAGTAAGCATACAAACATGAGATTAAAGGAAACTAGGAATTAATAATTAAAACTTGATCAAACTGAAAGTGTAACCTTAGTTTAAGACTTAGAAACAGATTATTACAACATTTGAGTTAAATTAAAACATAACTAAAAAAACGACATACAAGTAATTTTAAAACTAAAACTCTACTCCTTTTCTTCTTCTCTTTGCTTTCTTTTTATATCCCAGATGCATTTTCTCTCACTTCTGAAGAATTCCCACCAATCCATAGCCATTGGATCTCTCAAATAAATCACAACCGTTTAAACATAATTTTGGCGCCAAAATGGACTTTTGCAGTTTTTGGTTGAGTGATTGGGTAGAGGTAGCATTAAATGTGATTTGGAGTTGTGTGGAGGTGGGGGGGACAAGGAGATTGATATGGTGAGGAGGGGGGTTGAGGTGTGTGGAGTGAGCAGTGATAGCAGGTATCAAGTGGAAGAGAAAGACTTATTTGGCGGGTGGGCTTATTTTGACCAAGAATTTGACCAAGCAGGTCTAATAATAGGGGGGTTCACAATGGGTTGTGGCAGGGGGTCATAGGTGTGAAAGGGTCCAAAATGGGAATTAAAAGGGTTTATAACTATAAGGACCTAAAGTGTAAATCCTGAAAGTTCAAGGACCTAGGCTGCCAATCTTGAAAAGTTTCTCCAAGGACTGAAAATGACAAGTTCCAAAAGTATAAGGACTAAAGTTGACATTTTGCCATTTTCCAGGGACTAATTCCGCCAATTTTGAAACTTAAAGGACCAATTTGCAATTTTCTCAAAACTTTTTATATTTTTCACCAAAGGACTAAATTTGACAAATTATGATTTAAAAGGACCTTTGGTGACTTTTCTTTTGAAATTCTGTACCAGGGACTGTTTTTGACAATTTTAGAAACTTGGGGGACTAAAACTGCAATTTTTGCAAATTTGATACGTTTTTCATCTGATTTTGATATTTTTGCATTTAAAACACATAAAACACTGATTTGTGGTATTTTGATCATTTTGATGTGTTTCTGAGTGTTTTCAGATGATTTTGCAGTTTAAATGTTATAAAAATGATGAGTATTTGGACACTCATCACTTATCTAACTAATAAAATTCTAATAATAACTATAATAATATAATATTATAGTCAAGGGTCATATCATAATACTAAATATTGTGACATGTGTTGTTCACATTAAGTTGATTACAAATATTAACAAAAGTTAACTAACTAACTTCCATGCTTAGCGAAGTATGTTTAAAGCGTTTAACATGATAAACAAGTAAGAAATATTTACATAAGTATTTTTTAATGTTCAAATTCTTATTAGAAATTAATCAAAGAATTTACTAAGATTGTTTGTGGAATAACAATCTAAATTGAATGGCAATTGTGATCTCCTCACTAAGTTAAACACTAACCAAAGTAAGTGTATAGATAAGAACCATGCTAACACTATATGGATTCATGGACTTAGTTCTATCGAGTAGTAAATGATCTCTTGAATATGTATCTCATTAATTGTAAGAGATAACATTTATTCCTTTGAGACATCGTCTCTTATGGGCAGAGTACAAGGTGGTAATCTGTGGATTAATAGGGACGTGTCGAGCATACACTGCTACCTTACTGGAATAAATGTAATGTGTCCAATCCAACATTAGGGAATAGTGTTGACAAATGTTTTCCTTTTTTTTACCGACTCTTGTATTTTCTTTGACTTTTTATGATAAATGTTTTTCTACTTATCTTTTGAAGAAAGTTCCTGCCTAAACTTCATGTCGCTTAGATAGTTTTCCTAAATATCTAAGTTCATAACGTCTTCGATTGTTAAGGAAATCATTACCTAAAAAGATAGCGTTACATAGCTATACTTAAATCATACCCACTACTTGGATAAGGAAGAATTATCATCACGTTAACCCCTCAGTTTTAATTAAAAAAATGGTTCTTGCATCAAGTAGTTGTTCATTCAACCATTTGTTGCTGTTGTTGTTCATGTATTAAGGATATTGACTAATTAATCAAAATCATGATAGACAAGTTTTCGACCGCAAATTTTCTTCTTATTTAATACCTTGATCGTTGTATCTAACAGCTTTTAACAATCTTCGAATCTCACAAAATTGCTGAATTATATTAGCTTAATTTGCAGAGGAAAAAGACCTCCGATGACGGTGAATATTTTCCTCCAAATTTTTATATGCTCCATTTTCGGGTAAGTTGCACTTTCCTGCATATCTTTGTTACTTTTAAAGAAAAACATACCAACAAATATTTAAAGCTTCATAACTAAGTGCATATTAAAAAGCTTTCTTTATCTCAGTAGTAAGTGACTAATTTTACCTTTTTTAACTCTGAATGTCTAATATCATTAACTAAGTATCGATATTAATGATTTCAATCCTAATATATGTATTCGCGCAATCGCCTTAATACGGTCTTTTTTTACATAGGATGACGGTGAATCAAACGTCTTATTTTGTTGGTTTGAAGCCTTCTACCCCGACCATGGCGTGTGAACTCTCCAATCTTCTTCCAGCGATAATCTATATCCTTGTCGTACTTTCTAAGTATAATACCTATTGCCACACATTTTTTTTCTCACCGCTATTTCCCCTAAACTTGCACTTTATATAGTTAGTTATTGCAAGATTATGAACGCGGAAGCAATTAAGTGAACTGGGGAAATTTATTATGTGAAATGAAATTATTCAAATGATTACAAGGGCTGAGCGCGACTTATATACACTGAAAACAGAAATACAAACTATTTACAAATAATACCCTGCTACTATCAAGAATGTCATAATTAGCCCTTCATAAATTCAATATCCCCCCTCAAGTTGGAGGTTCTAAAAGACCCAACTTGTGAGAAAGAAAAGAATGTTGAGGACCATGTAAAGCTTTAGTCATGATGTATGCAAGTTGTAAATGAGTGGGAATGTAGGTTGTTTGCAGAAATCCTTAGTCATATCATGGTAGCATGGATTGGCTGCTATTTGTTGAGCAGCTTTATTGTCACAAAATAATGTAATATGAACTTTGACAAGGATATAAAGGTATTTAAGCAGATAAGTGAGCCAAACAAGTTCACAGGTTGTAGCTGCCATGCTTCTATATCCTGCCTCAGTAGAAGACCTGGACACAATTGCTTGTTTCTTGGTTTTCCATGAGACCAATAAGTGCCCCAAAAAGATACAATAGCCAGTCAAATATTTCCTAGTCATTAGACAGGAAGCCCAGTCTGCATAAGAGAAACCTGTGACTTTTAACAAAGGTTGAATACGGTAGAAAAGACCCTTTGACACAGCGCCTTTGAGATATTTGAGAAGATGCAAAACTGCTTCCATGTGAGGCTCTTTAGGACTGGAAACAATTTGCAATGTGTATGAAATATTTGGGCGTGTCATGGTTAAGTATAACAATCTGCCAATCAACCTTCTATATTTATCAGGTTCTTTCAAAGTAGTACCTTTATTTAGAGATAGCTTCAATTTGGGAGGCAAGGGTGAAGTGACTAGTTTTGTTGCAGTAAGACCAGCATCATGTAGCAAATCAAGTATGTACTTTCTCTGATTGAGATAAGTACCCTGAGACACATAACTGATTTCAATGCCCAAGAAATATTTTTGCCAAACCCAAGTCTTTATTTGTAAATTTAGTATTCAAAGCTATTTTAGTTTTGTTGATTTCATCAAGAGTATTACCAGTAAGCAATACGTCACCAACATATACTAAAGCCACTTTAAATTCCTCCTCATTGACCTTGACAAACATGGAATAATCATGCTTTGACTGAACAAATCCAAGTTGCACTAGGAATTTGGAAAACTCTTGATTCCATTGTCTAGATGCTTATTTAAGGCCCTGACCATCACCAGCTTTAGAGTAGCCCTCAGGTGGTTTCATGTAGATATCTTCATTAATAAAGCCATGTAAAAAGGCATTATTGATGCCAATTTGATGAAGAGGCCAGCCTTTTGCATTATCTATGTCAATTAGAGCCATTACAGCTGATAATTTAGCTACAATGGAGAAAGTATGTTTGTAATTAGTCCCTTCCTTTTGATCATAACCCCTTATAACCAACCTTACTTTAAACCTTTCTACACTCCCACCAGGTTTGTATTTGATCTTGTATACCCATTTGGAAGTAATTGCTTTACAACCAGCTGGTAAAACAGTCAATTCCCAAGTCTCATTCTCTTCAAGTGCATTCAGTTCATTATCCATGGCTCCTACCCATTGAGGATGTTGACAGGCTTGCTGATATGAGCTAGGCTCTGTATTAGCAAGTACATTTGCTAGGAAAGACACTTGAGATTCAGGTAAATGATCAAAATCTTGTTTAGTAAATATTGGGTACAAAGGTTGCTTGGCTGATTGAGAAATAGTAGAAGTAGTGTGTTTAGGTAAGACAAAATCCTTCATCCAAACAGGATTTGAAGTATTCCTTTGGGATCTCCTTAAAGGGACTTGAGGATCAGGAGGATCCGGGACATTAGGAACAGGATGAGGAATGTTTGGTGGCATCTCATCATTATTGTTTTCAAGTGGAGGTGTGTTTGGTTCTGGTATGGTTTGTTCTAGTGTGGTTTGTTCAGATGACGGTTGAAACATATCAGGAATATCATATCTTGCAGTGAAGTTTGTAGGTGTCGAACAATGTTGAAATAGATATAGAAGGTTCATGTTAATGTTTGAAAGGGAAAATATGCTCCTTGAAAACAACATCTCTCCTGTAGAACATTGTTTTCTTGTTTAAGTCATACAACCTATAGCCCTTTTGATTGGGTGGATAACCAATGAATTCACAAGGAATTCCTTTAGGGCCAAATTTATCCTTGTGTGGTGTAATGACACCTGCATAACATAAGCAGCCTATGACTTTTAATGACTCATAAGTGGGCACCTTTCCATACAAAGCTTCAAAAGGAGACTTCCAAGACAAAATCTTCATATATTGATGAGAAAAGTAGAAGCAAGAACATAGTCACCCCAAGAACTATTTGGTAAATTAGCATGGAGCTTTAAAGCCCTTGCAGTCTCCAATAAATGTCTATGCTTCCTTTCTATAACTTCATTCTGCTATAGAGTATACCATGGACTTTTGATGAATAATACCATGAGACTGCATAAAAGCCAAACACTCCTTATTCACAATCTCTGTCCCATTTTTTGATCTTATGTACTTTGGTTTGGTATTAAAGTGATTAAGAACATAGTTCACAAAAGCTAAAAGAATACCACACAGTTGATCCTTAGTGTGCAACAAATAGGTCCAAGCAGTTCTGGTTTTATCATCAAAAATTGTGTAGAAATACTTAGCACCATTTAAAGTTTTTGTTATATAACGCCCCCAAAGATCAGCATGTATCAATTCAAAAGGCTGAGAACGCAGAGCAGTACTTCTATTAAATGGTAATCTATGATGCTTAGCAATCATACAAGTATCACAGAAGAAATCGGAAGTATCAAAAGACTTACAATCACTAATATGGATCAATTTAGACAGTGAAGTATGACCCATTCTTTCATGAAACTTTGAAAGCTCAGTTTGTGTAACATTCTCACTAGTACTAGTACACTTATTAGCAAATGAAAACCTTTGTAATTTTGAGAGTTTACAAGGAAGCATAAAACAAACATGTGGTGATGAAGAAGCACTTTAGATGTGGAGTGATTAGTTCCCTTTCCAAAAGCCACAACCTTATCAGTTGAAAGGTCCTATAAAAGAAACCAATTAGGAAAGAAGAGAACAACCATGTTCTAATTATTCAATAAGCTTCCCACAGACAAAAGGTTGAACTTGAAATAAGGTATATAAAGAACATTGTACAATGTCAAGCTTGTTGTGAGTTTGACATTACCAACCATAGTTACTTCCCTTTGAGTTTCATCAAGTAAATCAAATTTTATTGGTTTTACTAGAACTCTTAGGGAACAAAATAAATTGATGTGCGGTGATATATTATCAAAAGCACCAGTTTCAATAATCTAGCTAAATTTCATGGTTATGTTATAATTACAAGAAAAAGCTTAAGAATAGAAACAAAATCTAATATCTGCATGATAAGAAGTAGAGACCTCTTATGCCACATTTTTGCCCTTAAACATCTTCACAACTTCTTGACACACTACTGCAACCATCCTTTGATCCAACTCAACCTTTTGATCAACCCCATTTTCAAAATCCATATCAAAAGGTGTATCATGGTGCATACCGTTATCAAACTTAGCAGACACATTAACAGTCATTCTAAAATTCTTCTTATTGGCCCTCTTCCCTTTGTACCAATCAAGGTAACCTATCTTCTCAAAACATTGATCACTAATATGACCATCCTACTGACAATTAGTACAAAAACTCTTTTCATTCTTGTTACCTCCCCTGTTTTCTTTCTTATTCACTTGGTTGTTCTTAGCATAAAAAGCTATTGGTTCATGAAAAGTAGTTGCAACTTGATTCTGCTTTTCAAATTGTTGTACAATATAATATGCCTTGTTCACATTGGGCAAATGATCCATTGAAAAAATTTGACTCCTCACAGACTCAAATTCATCATTCAGTTTCATTAAGGATTGTATAAGCCTTGACCTACTTTCCATTTCAAGGAACTTATCCAGTATTCCATAAGTACAAGCATTCATATGACCACCAGTGCAAACAGGCATTCCATTCAAATTCTGCAACTCATCCCAAAACTTTTTCATCTTATCAAAATAAGTTGCAATTGAGAGATTACCTTGAACCACATTACTAATTTCTCTTTCAATTTGGTAAATCAATGGTCCATTACTTTGGCCATATATTTCAGAAATCTCTTTCCACAACTCATATGCAGAATCAGCATATAGAAATGCATCTAACAACTCAGCAATCATGGAATTCAAAATCCAACAAGCAACCATATAGTAACATCTAACCCACCTTTGATGCTTAACATCATTAATAGATGGTTTCATGCATGTCCCATCTATAAACCTTAACTTCAATACCCCTAATGCCATCTTAATGGTTCTACTCCAAGTGTGAAAATTGACTCCATTAAAGGGCGTCTTAGTCAAGGTCATTCCAGGGTAATCAGAACTAGCAATGTATAAAGGATCATTGATTGAGTTACTATCATGATTCACTGTATTAGCATTAGCATTAACACCTTCCATTATAACAATTTCATCAATTGAATCAACAATTGAAACCCTAATTGATCAATTTCACTCAAAAACCCTGATTCTCAATTAAACGAACAATTAAACCAATTGAAATGATCAAGAGAACAATCAATCAAAAATACTGATGAACAGAATCATTAAAAATCAATCGAAAAAGTAATCAGAGTTTGAGCAAACCTCATGCTCTGATACCAAATGAACGCGGAAGCAATTAAGTGAACTGGGGAAATTTTATTAAGTGAAATGAAATTATTCAAATGATTACAAGGGATGAACCCGCCTTATATACAGTGAAAACAGAAAGACAAACTATTTACAAATACTACCCTGCTACTATCAACAATGTCATAATTAGTCCTTCATATATTCCATAAAGATCCATTGTATTACTATTAAAACATTAGCTGCTAATCATAACTATCTTTGTTGTTTTGGTAGGCAAGAAAACGCAAGATTAAAGAGAATGGTCGGACAAGCCAAGGTGATGGGGACATTAGTTGGTGTTGGTGAAGCCATGTTATGGCCGTTGTACCATGGACCTATCATACCTATCGGCGAATCACACATCCAATTGAGCATTGCAAGCAAAATGTATAACCTCGAATGACTCTAACCATGGAAATCTAATAGGGCCATACCTTATCATCTTCAACGCTTTTAGTTAGGCTATTTGGTTTGTCCTTTAAGTAAGTAAAACCAATACCATCATCTCCTTTTTGCATAGATAAAGACTTAAAGCTAAATGAAATTTGCAAACCTAATTTGTCCGTAAATTTTTTGGTAATGCTATATGACTCCATAGTGACTAAATTTCTTATGGTTGGTTTGTTGAATGATTTTAGGAAAAAATGTGCAATATCTATCCTGATCCATATTCGAGTTCAGCCTTAATGCTCTCAATGGCCAGAATCCAAAGTTGTCTACTTGGTTTAGTTGTGGAGCATGAATTACAAGCGTGGTCATTGTCTCCTCCCATCAAGGCACTTTCAAGTATTTATGCGGTATATGCGAGCAAGTTTTTAAGTATATAGTTAAAAACACATCAAAACATTGTAAATGAACCTTAGTTTGACCGCTTTAATTAACTTTCAGGGAGTTGTATGCTCGATGTTAGCAATCTTCATTATATCATGGTGTATCAAAAGAAAAGGACCTCTTTTTGTTTCTGTCTTCAACCCGTTATTGTTGATTATCGTGGCGGCGCTTAGTTGAGGTCTTCTTATACCTTGAAATATAAGCAATATAGCTAAATCATTCTAACATTTTGAAAGAAAAAAATCCTATAACTAAAATTGATACAAAACTGGTATATTTGATTATTTTCAATATAACATTATACTACACAAAGTGAATTGTATTTTAGGCTCATGAAATATCATAGTTTAGATAGACCTATATATAATCTAAGCATATATAATATACTACACAAAGTGAATTGTATTTTAGGCCCATGAAATATCATAGTTTAGATAGGCCTATAATCTAATCCCAAAATAACATCAAATTTAACTAAACCGAACCGAAAAATCCGAATTACCTAAATTTAATAATTTATTCATTTATTTATATATATTTAAAAAAAAAAAAATTCAAGCTTAAAAATATTATATATATATATATATTATAAATGAGTTTTAATATATTTTTTAATATAAATATATAAAAATATATATATATTTATTTAATTTCGGTTTTCGGTTTGGATTGCTAAAATCATAACCGAATCGAAAACCGAACTTTTATTTCGGTTCGGTTCGGTTTTGGCATTTTCGGTTCGGTTACGAGTTCGGTTCGGTTATTTTCAGTTCGGTTCGGTTTCGGTTTTCGGTTTATTCGGATATTACCCGACCCATGAACACCCCTAAAAACAGTACACAAGTCAATAACTTCTACTTAAACTACCAAAAACACCCAGCAATATCTATATATTCAAGGGTTAATTGCGTCATATACACAATTCAAAAGACACAAAAGGGCGGAACTAAATAACAACAATCATCATCTTCTTCATCATAAAATCTTCTTACTCTGTAAATACTTACACTTTTTTACCCAAAAAAGCAAACTTCACAATCATCTTCATCAGTTCTTTCCAAATTGTTTCAACATTCAATTATAGGGATTACTATAGCATAAATTCATCATACTCTGTAAAGACTTACAACACCGTCATTTTCATCAGTTCTTGTAAAGAGATTAGTTTAGCATACTCTTCACATCAATTCTTTTGGAATCTTGTCAATATTCATTCAAGGTTAGTCAAAATCTTGATTTTATTATCGTTTTCTTGTTCTTGAATCTTTTTGTAATATGAATGCTTTATTGTATTTGGGTGAAAATGTTCTTAACATTTAATGAATTGAGACTAGTTTTGCGTATATTATTGGTTTACACGGTTCGGGAAGCTTTTGTTTCGCTTGTAATTTTGTACAGTTTTTATATATTTATATAATTGTTGCATTTGGACTTATAGGAGTGTTTGGACTTAGGGTTTCAGAGGGGTGATTTGGACTTAGGGTTTTAAGGGGTGATTTGGACTTAGGGGTGTTTGGGTAGGGATTTCTTAAACACATACATGATCAACATATTGCGCTTTGGTGTTTGGTTTGTTAGATGGAGTAACTTTCGGCATAAGTTAATTTTGTTGTATTTGCATTCTACACAGATGGCTAGCTGTTTCCTGTGCATTTTGACATCTACCACTTGTAGCGGTCATGACTGCCCATTCCGAGCTGTGTTTGGGCCTAATGTCAATAACTTGCAAATTCAGCCCTTCGTAAATAATATCCCCAACAATGTTGCTGGCCTGGAATTGCTTCTAAATTGTATGACGGCGCATCACTTGAAAGCATTACTGTTGAGGAGATTTGGTAACCTGCATGAAATGATTCAAGTTCGAGATACATTGCTTAGAGAGGCTCGTTGGAGAGCACGAGATCCTTTACTAGGGATATGTGGGCATTTAGACCATGTAAATGTACAACTACAAGTAGCCAGGGATCAGATTACAGTTCTGCAGGCTCTGTTGGCGGAGGCGGGAAATCAGGGAGTAAATAATAATGCAGATGGTGATATTGGTGATAATGAGGGTGCTAATGATGCTAATGATGCCGGGGTCGTTGAGTGATACTTTTACTGCCTCTTAACATGTTGTTTGTATGGATGTGAATTTTTCTTTAGCTGCGTTATATTTGATTTTTTACGCCCTTTAAGGGATTTGACAGATGATCGATATATTGTATCATTGTTTTAGTTTCAGATGAGGCAAGGAGTAAAATAGGAATGTGGTGATCCGACTTGTTTTGTATAATAATATTCGGTTGAAATCATGGTTTTCAGTCCATACATTTTCTACTTCCTTTTAATATTCGAGTTGAAAGTGTAGTCTTACATATATTAATCCAATCCTTTGAGTGACTCAACTAAACAAAAAGAAATACCTATAGCGATCGCTGATCCATAAAGTACCACAAATCGCCAAAAATACAGCGACAAATCAAGCACACATGCTCATATACTAGGAATTCAAAAAATTGATCTCCGTTTTCTTCAACATGCATCTTCCTTCCCTATAATAGTATTAGCACATCGAAGGCTACATGTTTGTGTAAATGGGGGCCCACATTGTTGAGGATTTACCAGTATAAATGGAAGCATTGAAGAGTGTTGAAGTTGAGGACCAGACGGTATTCTTGCTGAGAAGTAATTGTTAGAGGTGTCAAGATAACTTAAAAAAGTCAATGTAGACAAACAGAAAAGTACTTGTTTTCTTAATAACCCATATGTTTTGGGACTTCCCCATATAATTTGTTAATCGCAAATTTGAAAGGCACTAGTTCACCAAGACTAGTTATCTCATAAAGAAGATTTCCCTCATAAGTTGTTGCTTGAAAGATCGATGCTTTTCGAGTTCCTAGAGAGGGACTCGATCTCGTGAAAAATTCAATTATAATACATTGGAACAGTTGGTGAACACGGAATCAAATGAACACAGTCAGTGCTGCTACACTAGGTGCATATACAGTGCCTGGACTGACAAAATTTCCAACGTATGACGAATAAGAATAGTAGTCATCTCACCTCCAAACCATGTCGTAGCCGTAACTGTAGCTGTAAATTTACCAAAAATCCATTATTAACCAGACCCAGTAGTTGAAGATTATTTAACCAACACACATGGTTTTGTGCAGTTGCTCAAGGACAGGGAGTTCACCAACCAAATCATTATTTTTCATATACAATGCCTCAAGGTAAAACAAGAATCATAAAGAAGAAGGAACTTTACCGGAAAGATCCTTATTTGATGAATTAACAACCACAAGCATATTTTGAAACATCAATTTGACACAAGAAAGAAAGCGACCCTAACACTGTGAGTTTAATAGATAATAATTCGAGATGGATGTTCCTCAAATCCATTTCTGGAATCCAAATCTGATGTTACATCTGGTAGCATACCTTTTATTCCATTTGAAGATAGGTTCTGAAAGTTCAATCCAACAGGTAGATCCCAGAACCCCACGGATATGTTATCTATATTCCAACACTCGAAACATCAACATGTGTGAAATTTCTTTTGAGTTTTGATCCACTCAGGGAAATTAGGTCTCAACTTGCATGATTGCAGTTTTATACTAGTAGTCCTTAACTGGAAAGGAGCTGTTACCTGGGAGTTTAATTGCAACTTAAAAGGATTGAAAGACAAATCCAAATAGGTTAATCGGGCAAGTTTTATTAAAATGAATATCTGTCATTGCACCTTTAAGGAAGTGTCATGAACTATCAAGATATTCGAGCTTTAAGAGTCGAGTATTTGGAAAATTTCCAGTTAAGCGATTACTAGAGAGGTCTAACTTCTTCAAGGATGGACATCCAGCAAAGCGCGGCACTGATCCGTTAAGAAGGTTTTCTGACAAATTCAAATGATCTCAAAAGATTTTGAAATGACACCTCCTACATAATATCTCGAGAGGTCCAAGTGTGTAAGAGAAGTCAAATCCTAACACAAAAAAAGAATGGACCCTGTTACAAAATTACGAATGAGATAAAGAGTAGACAAGGCAAACCAGAGAGGTTAAGTTGATGAGGAATAGGACCACTTAAATTAGCATCGGAAATATCCAAAAGTTGTAGGTTGGAAAGGAACCCAAAAAGTTTTGGTACAGGATCAGACTGAAAATCAATTGCATTAACTGATGTAATAACGGTGATGGTGAAGTAATCTAGCCTACCAAAACAAGAATATCAGAAAGCTAAGTTCAGTCACAGGACCAGTGTTGCTGTTACAGTTGACACATGACCATTTGCAACAATCCCTCTTTATTTCTTTGTTACTCCAATCATCTAGCGTGTCAACTATGTGTACTATGCTTGCTTTGAAGAAGAGTAAAGCTTGCCTTTCCATTTCTATACACGAGGCCGGGTTCACTTTAAGCCCCAATAATGTAAGATCACCTTTTGCAAATGATCTTATGCGTAACAGAAACTACACAAGAACAAGCATCAGATATTTAGTATAATCTAAATGGGTAACTGAAGGGAGCTAATTACTTTGTGCGTTAATTACTTTAATGTTACCAAGGATTGTATTACTATAAACGTGACCACCTAAACTCTTATCTAAAACCTAAGATATATAATTCCTAGTGCTAGAAAAAGCATGGTTGATGCAGAAAGTTTTCAAGAACTACTCTTACAGATATTATTTGGTTAAAAGTGAAAAAACACGGTGATGTAGTTGAAGCACCATCAGTAATTTTCATGAAAATGAGTAGTTAAGTAATGTACAAAGAACACTATGTGATCCGCAAATTGATATAATATCACTGCATTAATATTGCCCAAACCAAATTATTGTTATATTTATATGAATTATGTTTGTATTAGCACGTCCAAATTAGCAAATTATGGAAGAACATGTTATTACATGATGGATACTATGGTGTATGAACTTCTTTACAATCCATCTGCAGTTTATTCAACTTCAACGGATACTTATGCAGGCATGCTCTCATTGTACTGCATATTAGTGACATAGAGGAGGTCGCAGCTCATTACATCCTGTATTGATTGAGGAGAGTCTTTTATCATGATCATGGAATTGATCATATATGATGACTATTACAAACGATTCCTACTCTCCTTTGTCAAGAAACGGCTCATTATTCCGAGGAGCATTTCCCCAATGTCTCAGATTATCCATCATCTTCTCCACCATTATCTCATCACATGGATAATGTGATCCGTCACGTGCCACAGATTCATAGACTGTCCCATGAATCTCTATGCAACTACAACCCGCAATCTTCGTTACCCCTGCAATCATCATCATATTTATAACTTCACGTAAATCTTCCCATCTATTACAACCCGCATAGATATATATGGTACGTAATAAATGCATACCCTGCACCACCATTTCAGCTAATTATGGACCCCATGAACACCACGTAAAGCACGCCACACAACTGAATTCGTATGCATACTGTTTATGAGATCATACGCTTCAGTTCGGTTAAAAGGCCAGCTAGACCCAGAAGATCAACCATACACCCGTATGTTCAACATTTGCTCAATCTTAAGGTTGATCGCCATGTCAGCAAAGAACCTTTTTCCTTCATCCAACAAATCACGGTGAGGGCAAGCAATAATTAAAAACACCAAGGTAATAGCTTCTATAGCATAATCAACAATGACATTAGTCCAAGTGAATTTATCTCTAGTCACCATTTTCTTGAATACATTCACTGCTTTATTAACTTCCCCACATTTCAAGTACGTATGTATAAGAGTATTTCCCACAAAAAAACGTCGTTTTTCTTCTTATCAATGCAAACGTTTACCCACTCGATCACCGAGCTCCACTACACCTATGTTGGCACAAGTCGTCAGAATACTAATTATTTTTCAATGCTTAGTAAAGTATGTTTAAAGTGTTTAACTAACTATTTCCATGCTTTAGTAAAGTATGTTTAAAGTGTTGAAGAAGATAAACAAGTATGAAATATTTACATAAGTATTTTTTAATGTTTAAATTCTTATTAGAAATAAATCAAAGAAGTTACTAAGATTGTTTGCGGAATAACAATCTAAATTGGATGACAATGTATAGTTAAACACTAACCAAAGTAAGTGTTTAACTAAGAACCATGCTAACACTATGAATGGATTCATCATGGACTTAAGTCATCCACTATAGTGATCTAAAAAAAATGTTTAAAACACATGAAAAGATTTATAATTTGTTTTAAGGTTTTGTTAAACAATGCCTACTAGTTAATGCTTAAAGCAACAATTAATATGAATATAAAAGGAAACTTGGACTTTGTTAAATAAAAAATGACATGTATTTAAATTAATTTGTATGTTTATTTATTGTACATTAAATGTATAACTACTTTAAATATGAAAAGAACAAATTATTTAATGTGTCTTAAACATTGCCCAGTGGTCATTGTTTAGCAAACCCTTTGTTTTAATATGAATATAAAAGAAAATTTGGACTTTGTTAAATAAAAAATGACATATATTTAAAATAATTTTTATGTTTATTTATTGTGCATTAAATATATAACTACTTTACATATGAAAAGAACAGATTATTTAATGTTTTTAAGCATTGTCCCGTGGGCATTGTTTAGCAAACTCTTTTTTTTTAACCATAGTGAGTTGATGTTTCATGTTCATATGGAATGAAGAGGTTTGAATTCTTGAACCTTTATATAATTTAATGCATGTGTAATTAATAAGCATTTTATAAACTTGAAAATATTTATACATAGTGCAACAAAGTTTATAAAATCAAAAGCTTTATTAAGTAATAATTTAATAAATATTTAAAATATTGTGGATTCTCTTAGTTCTATCGAGGAGTAAATGCTCTCTTGAATATGTATCTCATTAATTGCAATAAATAACGTTTATTCCTTTGAGACATTCTCTCTTATAGGCAGAGTAAAAGGTGGTTACCCGTGAATTAATAGAGCATCTAACCCATAAAGTATATTGCTACCTTACTACAATAAATGCTTCTACTCTTGGATTGTGCCTAATCCCACATTAAGAAATAGTGTTGACAAATGTTTGCCCTTTTCTACCAAATACTTAGGATATTTGATGTGTTACTATCTAGTCTTAAACTTATAGTGAACCGACTTAACCAATAGGCTAACACTAATTAACATGCAGTGTACCCGATCGGTTATAGCTAGAAATTGAAAGTACAGGGTCGTTCGCGAGGAGCGAATTGACTAATGCTAAACCTAGTGGAATGAATACTTAATCTAAACACTTAAAAAAGGGGGAGGGGGTTTAAATCAGAGAGATTGACACGATTAATTGCTTAAACTGTACAATAAATAAAATGTGAGTGTGATCAATATGGGAAGAATGTGCTAGCCTAGTTTATCCTACTATCTCTACTTGATTCATCTACAAGTGAAATGACCTAATGTTACTCTCGTTAGTGAATCTAATGCGGGATAGGCTAGACGGTCACGATTACCTAGTCCTATGCATATCAACCCTTAACCCGATGGTCACAGTGTTAATAAGTCTCAAGCACGCATTAAGCTTATCAACTACTATATATGATTTATCTCGGTAGACCTAATGGTCATAATATATAGTTATTCTCTCGCGAATGATCATTTATAGAATGCTAACTTACTTGTTTTAGTCATAATTCGTCTAACCCTAGGGTTTGATCCACCTCTAATCCTAATGACAAGCTAGTAAAGGCCCTTGGTGTCCATTTACTACTAACCCTGCCATTATGATACATAAGATAAATCATATAATGGTCATCTAGTAATTTATGTTCTAGTAATAAACGACATATAATAGATAACTAAATGAATGGATCTATCGATACACATATAAATTATCCAACAAAAGTGCATTAAATCGAAGTAAACGAATAAATAAAGATATAATATTCATAAACTTGGTTATAATCTTAGTAAACATGAACAAAGTGATAGCCAACGATTAACAAACATAAGTCATAATGAAATTGATACACATGATACGAGATGTTCTCTGCGTGTTCCCGCAAGAGCACAATAAGTGTAAATCATAGTGCAGGGACTTCTATGTAAATTATGTAATAGATAGGGCATGTGTTGTAAACGTTTTGTTGTTGAGAGACCACTTACCCTCGTAACACTTTTATAGTTGCGAAGGGAAGCTCATATGTTGAGATGTTTGATGTGTGTTTAAACAGTGGGTTTTAAATTTATATTTTTCTGACTACCTTCTATATTAACACTAACGGACAGTGTACCCGGTCAATTCTAGCTAGTTTGGTAAGTACGGGTCGTTCGCAAGGAGTATGTGACTTTTATGCTAACCTAGTGAATTTCTACGGCTTTTAAAGATTGATTAAACTACTAAAACAATATATATAACTAATTAAACTACTATTTATGCTAAGGTTGTGATCGAGTTGGAAATGAAGTGTTAACCATATTACTTCTACTACGTTATTAGTTATCTGATTTATTAGTGCAATGATTTAATGTAAAACATTGGTGACATTAGAAATGTGCAGACAACACATTTCTATCTAAGTTAAATTAGGCCAGATTTCTTAGTTACCTAGTTCTATGAACGCAACCTATATCCCTGAAGCAATTTATGGGTCTAATCAGTACATTCATGCATAAGTGGTTTCAATTGATCCATGTGATCTGCAGTAACCCATTGGTCCTAGTGAAACCTACTATTCTCACGCGGTCACTTTATGGATGAGCACTATACTAACTTAAGTGTTTTGGCAATATCTATCTAACCTCGGGTTCCTACTCCTCAAGTCCTAAAGAAGGATATCCGTGATCCAGTTTACGCCCATCACACGCCTACATACATAGTGATACGGATTACCTACATAGCTAAAGAGCTACACTATGATAATCTAGACAATATACATCAAATGGTAAACAAACAAACGAGTATATTATTCGAACGATAAACACATAAGTATCCAAAAAATGCATCAAATCATTACAAATGAAATAACAGAAACATATTAGTCATAACATGGCTAACACCAAAGGGTATTAGCTCATAATATAAAAAGCAAATACAAAGGAAATTAAAAATCATTCGCAAATGAAATACATAATGTAATTAACGTGCAAACCGATTGAATACACTTTGTATGATGGTACCGGACCTTCTCCACTTGATGTTCTCATTTTTGGGACTGTAATCTTAGTGAAACAAAGCTTGGGAATCGGCTGTGGTGGTGAAAGTTGTGTGTAAAACCCATATTAGGGCTTTGTATTTATAGTATTCTGTCTGCCGCACCAATATGGCGTATTGAGGTCCAATACGACGTATTCCAAATATCTTAAGTGGGGAATAAGAAAGAATATTCCCAGCATATATGGGCATAACTTTAAATACGGCGTATTGATGAAAGTGATACATTGTATTCCTCTTGAATCCTGATCATCTTGGATTGGGGATAAGATCTTCAATACGACATATGTCAAGAGTTTCATATGTTGTATTCATTCAACGTTGACTTGGACTTTGATAAGGATTTAAAACGTACACTTTTAAGGGGCCATTTAAGCCCTTAATCGCCCACTTTTATATCCGTTACTGTTTAATTTCGTTCATTTTCACTTTTTAGGTCTCTTGAAGGCAAAATGCTGGAATGATGCTTATTTGGACGAAAAGGCATGAATATGTGAAGAAAATGGCTAAAGTTAATATCAAGACACTCAAGCTACTGGAAGTGCACCCGACGACGTCATAAACAAAGGGCGACGCCGTCCCTATATTTGTAACGGCTCAGGAGTGAAATTGCTATTTTACACCAGACGGCGTCAGGCTTTGAAGAGTAGGGAGTCACGAAGATTTTTCCCTCAGACGACCTAGATCCAGATTCAGACGACGTCAGAAGCTGAAGCTGACGGCGTCACAACCACAACGTGACGTCATCCCAAAGTTGACTTGGCCAAGATGAAGCCCTAATGGCGGCGATCTGACAGCGTCACAATTAAAAGGCGACGCCGTCGCAGTTGTAACTCTATATATAGAATTCGAATTTTCAGACTTTGAGAGAGGTAGACTTGTGGAGTAAAAACCTAAAACGATTGTAGTCCATCTAGGACAGTATTTTATGGTTCTAATACCCTATTTTACATCGAGATAAGTTATTTATTCCCTTGATTTCATTATGTCTTTGCTTGAATGTGTGTATGCTTGCATGTTTAACATGTCCGGCTAATTTACTTGTGTGTTTGCTTAGATCTATGAAATCTAGTTATTAAATATTGATTGATTGTCTCTCATCTTAATTGTAATTGGCTTAGGAGTGCTTAAAGCCATCGTTGTGTTATTAATGCTTGATTAATGTTTGTGAACATTAGTTTATAATTACTAGTTGAATTGTAGGCTAAAAATCCAAAGAAAACCTTAGTGTTAAGTTTATGAATCCTAGAGCTTTCATAGTCATTAACCTTAGGTAGCTTCAAAGAGTTAGGGATAAAAGCACACTCTACGACCTTAGAAAACACAACGCGTTAAGATTAAGGACGTGACAATTCAACCATCAATAAAAGATAACTAGGGAGTAATAGTATCTAGGTAGACACATATGTAATCATCATACGAGCATACTTCAATAGACATAGACTACCCTTTAGATTAGATAATTAGAATAGCAGAGTAATCGGTAGAAGTACCACCCCCCAAATCCAAACCCCGAGATCGTACCTTTAATGATCCTATATGAACATCCACTTTTTCAAACAATTGAGACTTCATCAGCAAGTGCAGCCAGACAGACTACTATAGTGAGTCTTTCTAAAAAATATAAAAAAGATAAAAAATAATCTTCGTCAACCCCAACCATAGCGTAGTAATTTCTCACTAGCATTCCTATTCCCCTAGAGAACAATATTAATCCCGAGGCTTACCCTAATACTAAACTACAACGATTAGGTTCACTGCCTAGGTGGTTGAAAAACTTGCTCGAAGAAAAGGAAGTTTCCTTTGACTCTGAGCGCGCATTGTACGAGTATCAAGTTTTTGGCGCCGTTGCTGGGGAATATAATAGCTAGTTAGATTTCTATCTTGTTTAGGTTCCCTTGCTTGATTCCTATCAAGTAAGATTTTTTCTCATTTTTAGATTCCTTTTAGTCTATCCCCCTTCTTTGTGTTTGTGTTCGTAAAACCCTTTTCATTTGTCGCTATGGCAAGTGAAATTGCATTTGAATAATTAACAAATGAGGAACAATTGAATTTCACAAATTGGATTGCTTTTTATTGTTCTAATGAATTTGTGAGTGATCTTAGAGATATCCAAAAGGAGACGGGTGTAAGGTTGGATGGATTTGATAAATTTTGTGCTTGTGTGGCTTCTATTCAACGATCATTGTTAGAATCAACTCCTTTTAGTGAGAACCACTGGAAATTTTTTGAGAAAAGTATCCTAAGCATAAACCATCAGTTGAATGATCTTAGGCACCATGATAAAAAAGACCTAGTTTTTAAGAACATGGAACATAAACCCGAACAAGATTGTGAGATGGTTAGAGTTGAACTACCTAGTTGCATGTGTGGGATAGATTTCAAAACATATGACACGCATGAGGAATCCTTTAGGCAAATAGAACATAGTGATCAAATTTTTAAGAATGATTCTTATGAATCTGACCAAGAATTTGAAATGGCTAAAGAAGGATTTGAGATACTTAGGAGTGTATTTGGGTTAGATCATACTAAAACACATGATGAAAATTTAGGAGATCTAGATATAATGGAGAATGAGGTGGAAACTCCAAGCCCACAAGCCCTACCATCACTTGAGGAACACACATCCCCTATAACTTACCCGGAAGAAGTAGAAGAGACTATAAGAACCCCAATTGATATATAACATTTGGACCAAATGCCACTAGAGAATGTAGGTTTAGATACTTGTTGTCATGACCTCTCTCTTAATCCTTGGGAAGTTCCTAATTTTGATGAACCGGAGCCTCAACCAAAAACGTTACCCAATTTTTCGTCTTTAGATGTGAATCTAGGAATTGAATTAGGCCCCAATCCACCTATCAAAATAAATAGTCTGGGTAGTTGCTTGATAAAGGTAGTGGAATCTAGTCCATGTAGAGTGGAAGCTAATATAGGACTAACCCATGACCTTACACACTTACATCACCCATTCATGGTTGATAACAAAAAACGTTATAGGTTTAAACCGGGTTTATTAGGTCAATATGGATCTTTAACTAAGGGTGTGTATTGCTACTATCACCCACACTTAAACTTAAGTGTAGAAAAAACTCCCCCTTTATCTCTTAAATAAGGGTAGAGTCAAGCTCGTGACTCGAACAAAAACAAGCGCTTCTTGGGAGGCAACCCATGTGTTTTTCTTTTTCTTTTTATTTGTGTGTCATATATCTTTTCATTATTGTATGTTCTCATGTTTGAATTTGTGAAAATGCTTTATTTTGTATTTAACCTTGTCTTAATTACATATAAATGTATTTTACAAAAAGGATAAATGTAGGGAGGATTACACACGTTTTTAAAAAAACATGAACATGAGAACTACAATTATTTAAAAAGATATATATGCGTGTTTGTTAGAGTCAAATGCTTGTATCGAGTCATAATGGATGTTTTGCAGGAATTTTTCCAGATTTTAAAGGTGTAATTTTTCCAGAAAAACGCAGCAGACCGGTTTCTGTCAGGATAACCTGACGGCGTCAGACTCGCTACCTGACTGCGTCAGGAGGAGCAGAAACAGCTTATCTAACTTTCTCTCGTTTTCTGTGCTACCTATAAATTTTTGGAAATTTACAGAAAATCTGCAAACATCAATTCCACAAGCATTATATCCTAGTTTAGTAGAGTCATATATAGTTTTACCTTCGATTTTACGCAAAGGTTTCGTTTATTTTCTTAAAGTGTGCAGGTTTTATTTATGAAGAAGAAGAAACATAAGATTGGATGGAGCTTTCCACGCATACATTCTTCTTGGAAAGAATTTAACCGCTACTTCACACGGATCCTAACGAGCTAATCAGGGGAGTATTAGTTTCTTTCTCTTTTAATTACCTTCCATTATCATAACTTTGATACTTTCGGGGAACATTGGGGACAATGTTCAGTTTAAGTGGAGGGAGAGAGAATAAAACGGGAACTTTGAAACTATGCTTATCCTTGATTATTTGTCTTTTCCAATTTCATTTGTGTAATAAACCATGAGAAATATCGGTTAGGGTAATTTTAGCACCAAATTTAAAATTTTTCATGACATGTAGGAGTGGGTCTTTAGTCTTAATAAAGCGTCTCATGGATAGGAAGTTATATGACTAGCACAAAAACCCTTTACCACTCAAATTCCACCCCAAAAATGTGAGGTTCGCCCCTAGATTTGTAGGAATTATAGCATTCATCTTTAATGCTTCGAGAGTGTACCGGTAGTATAATAGATTCTAGAACTTGTTTTGTGATGCATTCCAAGATCGCTAGTGAGACTACACTTGTGTAGTTAGGAATAACTAAATGATAAGAGGCATTAGGATAACCCTTGTTTGATACCCGTATTATAATTACTTCTTCAACATCGGTTGAGTAATTCCCCCACACCTTGCGTTGTACTCATCTTTAGTACACGGTACCCCTAGTTAACCCCTCAGAGCCTATCCTTTTGGAGGTTCTCGTGATGTTTCGGTTTTCCAGAATATCAATGAAGAGCATTGTTTACAATCCACCCCCAAATGTACACCTAAATCGCCTTAGCCTACCTTGTATGCACTCACTTTTAGTGCATTATTGTTAACATACTAAACCCTTAGTTCGATTATCTAGTTACTTGCATAAGTTGATAAATCGAGTCATATCCTTTTTATACAGTTTTGGGACGATTGGGACTCATGGGAAAAGTTAAATTTTATGAAGTGACGGGAAAGAACGTTAAATTCAAATTCCCTTTATTTACATAATTGTTAGGAATTAGAAATTCCATAGTGAAGAGTCGGTCACCCCAAATATAATCTAGCATAAGTTAGCTCGTAGACATATCGTTATTTACTATTTTATTAGTTAGTTATTTAGTTTAGAGCAACACCGTGGAGGAAGGACGGGTCTTTACCCACTGTATGCCTGATCCACAGTCCGAAGGAGGACGTTTAGTTTGTAACTATATATACCCTCTACCTCCCAAGGTAGAGGGTTGGACCTTTCATTCATCTTAATCTAACCTTCTATGTTTTCTTTCACTTTCTCTCTCTAGAAAGGCTCCTACTTTCTCTCTCTAAAACCTCTAAATAATTCGACCATATTATTGTTTGTTATGTGTTTATGAAATCCAATTTGTTACAATTGGTACCAGAGCCAAGGTTGTTGTGTTTTGATGATTTCTTGTGGTTTTGATTCGTGTTTGAAGCTGTTTTTGTGTATTCGTATGGTCGGAACATTGTTATGGGAAAACTGTTTTTACAAACAAGCTTTATGTGTTTTTGTTTGGTCAAAATGGTCTTATGGTCATATCAGTTTTAATCTGTTTTGGTTCTCTTAGAATCTTGTTTCTATCAGTCTTGTTATGCATATTTTGTAGTCAACATGGTCATATATTTGTGGTCTTAATGGTTTTCTGGTATCTTTTCATGGTCAAAACAGTAAAAAAGTTTCATCTTTTATGCAACTTTTCTGGGTTTATTTGAAGCTGGCCGGAAAAGCAGTCGGAAAAACTCATCGGAAAACTCATCTATTCATGCTAGCGAGTTGTCCTTACAAGATGTCCAGATACAATGTTTTCAAAGCGAGTTGACTATTGAGTCAACTGCTGCTATCGACTTGGCTATGCTAGCGAGTTGGCTATGCTAGCGACTTGGCTAGGCTAGCGAGTTGGCTAGGCTAGCGAGTTGGCTATGCTAGCGAGTTGGCTATGCTAGCGACTTGGCTATGCTAGCGAGTTGGCTCATTAGCTAGCGACTTGGTTCTAATCCTAAACCTAGCGACTTGCTTTGTATAAATGGCTAGCGACTTGACTCAACTTAGGCTAGCGACTTGGACAGAAAGGAAGAAGGAGAAGCAAGACCTCGACCACATATACCACTAGACCACGACATCAACAACATAAACCATAACATCAAGATTCAAGACGCAAACACTATATTAAACCATTACAAGACTCATCACAAGTCGTCCTTTTGGAACTCATAACTGTTGGTAACACAAGATCTCATTTCTCATCAAGGGTTTTGTTATTATTTCTCAAGACCTCTATTAGATCCAAACAACCCCAATAATGATATCATCACTGATCTTGACACATACATTCGAAATCAGAAATACACAAGGATCTCAAATTCGTTTAAGTAATCACACATATCTTAATAGATCGTGTATACTCAAACATACCTCTTCATTGATCAAGACTCAAGACTCATTAAAGAAAAACGACTCATTCTAATACAAGATCTCAGATTGGTGTTCGAAATAAGTTACTTCAAATCGTTCTAAGATGTCTAAACACCACATCATCATAGATCATAACTGTTGATAAATTTTTGAACATCATAACGAGACATAACAAGGGTGTTATTCTCTTCTATATGATTCGTTCATGGCTCTCATCATAATATCAAAAGGAATCATCAAGCTAATATGGTCCTATAATTTTCGAACATAAAAAGATGACTATAACAATAGTGTTATTTCATCTTCTTGTTTCGAGATAACAAAAAAAAAATTAAATCGAGTAGTATTTATATCATTACCTACCTGGGTTTGATTTTGAAGCTTCATTCATGAATATTAAACCATCCATGTGGCTTAAAACGATTCATGTCCTCAAAGCCATCCCTGTGGCCATGTCAAACATCGTACCTATACCATCCCTGTGGCAATAAAGGTGAAATGATTAGTGACAAGGAATGATGTGATTTTGAGTTTACTAATTGAAAGAATCAGTTTGTGAGAAAGAGGCGTTTTTCTTTACTGGAGTAATATTAGGGTTAAGTTGTGATGCACATGTCTTAAATACCCGTGGTCTTAGGGTTTCATGTAATCTGAATTTCACTAAAATGGACTTGGGCCGAGATATGTTAACGTGTGTGGACTTTAAGCTGAGTTTTATGATGGGCCATTAAGTGTTAACTATCATAGAATTGATTCATGGGCCTTATGTATGGTTTATGACAATCGTTTTGTTATAACTAATATCTAATGACTACGGGGAATTTTAATGATCTTTTTGCTTTGAGGTAAAGATGGCTACGGGATCATAGTACGAATGTTGCTTACGGGACTCTTGTGTTTATATTTTTCTTGGGCTTAAAATTAATTTATCTGGATTGAATATAAATCAAGTGGGCTGAAGTTAGATTTTAATTGGACTGGACTTGGGGGTGTAATGATTGGTGTGATCTTAACTTTAAGAGTGTTGACGATGAGATTAGGAATGATGATGAGAGGTGTTGTTGTATACGGTTTGATACTTTCGGTTATACATTTCCATGGAGAATAGTGTGCCTCGGCTCGATGTAGTTATTGAAAATGTTGACTACGGGGTGTTTGTTCGGTATGTCTTATTTGGATTTAAAGTGAGGTTTTCCGGTCGCGTTTACTTATTTTCGTCTTCTTTCTTTCTACCCTTCCGCGAAGATGACTTGTTTGGGCGTTTATTGAGGGTGATAAAGACTTGGCTATTTAATTACGGTTGTGATTCTTTCTCGTTTAACCCACAACGTAACTATCACTTCGGTGTCTCACTCAGTTGAGAATGTCAAGAGGTTTTGTACATTGGGTACACCGTTTCTTTTTCACGAGGATTGGTACAAGCTTAAGTAACAAAACTGGGGAATTTTAATTCATGCTCAAGTTTGGCATATCGGGTTTACTTCTCCATGTGGTCACTACAATAGCCGACGGAATGCGTGATTGATGTATTTACCAAAGTGTTTAATTGGATGGTTGAAGATGGTGTTGTTGTTGAATTATGGACCGTAGATGAACCGCTGCATATTCCCCTAAAACAGATATTCTCTGAAACCAAAGTCGTCGTAACACATTCAAGCTGACATTGTTTACGGTTTTGTCTTGATTTTGTAAACTCCCGCGAAAGAACCTATTTCTCGGTTTAAATCATAGACTTGTAAAATCCTGTGATAATGGAAACATCCTGGTATTAGTAAAGTGCATTTCCGGATCTATCTTACGGTTTATTCTTGGTTTTGTAAAATCCCGCGAAAGAAACTATTTCTCGGTTTAAACCATAGAGTTGTAAAATCCCGTAATGATGGAACCATCTTGGAGAAGAGAAAGTGTAATTCTGGATCTTTTGATGCTGGTGCCACGGTTTCTGCTTCGAAGAAGGGATAAAAGGGTGTACTTCATGAATTGGATGTGTGTTTGGATATTCGTCATGGCGGTTTGGTTACTTCAAAGTTTTACGGGGTTATGCTCATTAAAACATGGTCGGGATGAAACCATTATCATAGTTCACTTAAAAAAGTCTAAGGAGGCTAGATTTGAGCAGTTCAGAATATGTGACAACGGCGTTAATTCGGTATTATTTATTTGAGGTTGAAGTGAATTATCACGGGCGAGTGTACTTAGTATCTGAAGGTATCGGGGATGGTTGGATGAAGATTCTTCATGATCCTTGTTCGATGCTTATTATCAAAAACGAAGACTTGGAAATCTAGTTATTGTTGGGTGTCTTTTACCTTTTCTTTTACCACTTGGGGGAATTGGGCTCATACCATCACAAAATAACTATCACTTTAAGGAGTTACGTTGTAGTGCTCAGTGTCACATTCAATTGTGGATTTTCAAGAGGTGATATACGTCTTATACTCGATGGTTGGTTGGTTGAAGAGTATAGAGTACTTAGAGATTCAAATGGGCATGAAGTCTCAGCACCGCTCTTTGTTACATATGTGCAAGTTTAAGTCACGAGTTCGGGGTAGTCTACTTCAGGGTCAAACTCATCATATTGGGTTTTCTCCATCAGTTGTCACGACAAAGAGCCTACTGAATGATAATGGGGCTGATTACATGTTTTGCTAAGAGAGCAGAAAAGAGAGAGATAATGACGTCTGTTCACACCAGTTCAGGCCTCGTACTCCAAAGAAAAGAAATGTGTACGTTTCAGTGCGCATTATCTTCCAAAGAAGAGAAATCTTCTTATGACGTATGAACACAACAGTTCATGCCTCGTTCTCTAAAGAAAAGAAAAGTGTACGTGTCAGTGCGCTTTATCTTCTGAAGAAGATAAATCTTCTCAATTATGACCATTCTCATCAACATGCTTCATACTTTTTCTATGCGCTTCAGTCATCAAGTGAACCGGGCTACCACTGATTGTTTTCTCATTCCACTTGCTCGATTATAATGAAGATGGCGACATCATGTGCTGATTTTGCGGGAGAGAAGTGTGAATAGAACATTCGGATGATTTTCACTTATTTAGTCAAGAATGGCATCTCCGTATGCAATTCTTGAGGGGGAGAAGAAGTGTGAATTTTTTGCATTGTTGATTGATATTTGAGAATATAAATGGTCATACGGCTCTAAACTCATGTAAGAACCGAACTTCTTCTTATCGGGTCATCTTCACATGGAGTTGTTCTTCTAAGAGCCGTTGGTTGACATCTTCACTCGGATTGATGAGTTTATCGACTAAGTGCTTTCGGTTAATGCTTCACGTATACATCAACATGATGATTCCGAACAATCTCTCTGTTCTTGTTTGATGTGATTGGTAGTTTGGTGTTACCATCTTGTGTGTTCGTTGAGGCCTGATTGCTGTTTTTCTTGATGAACATCCTTCTGTTCTTGTTTGATTGGGAGGGATTTTAGCTAAGGGGATATGCAAGATGTAAGTTAATTGGGATGCTTTTTGGTGAGATGCTTTTTGGTGTGATTTGAAGATGTTAACTATCTATTCCCCAACTGCACAATCTTGAAGAAGGTCGAGTCTACAGTCTGTTCTACATTTTCTGCTACATGTTAGAAGACTAAAGACGAGTTGCATTTAACGATCTAAAGACTTCTTCTTAATCTGGGCATTTATCAAAAATATTGTCGGTCTAGGGGAGAGCACTAATTGGGGGGAATGTGATATGTCAAATTTAATCCCCAATTAGACTTGCTCACATTATTCAGCATGTTGATTCTCACAAAGACTTCATGCGATCTTCTCAACAAATTTCAAGTATTTGGGCATTCAAAGAGTTGCTGATTCTGAAGTATCAAAACCAGAAAGGGGTAAGGAGACAAGCATCTAAACGCGAGTAAACTTGATGAACTTAATACTTCTAAGTAATTGAAGATATCCCGGGAAGACAAATGTTATTACCGCAGAGAAACTCAAGGTTTGACTCATGGCGAGTAAACTTGATGAACTTAATTCTTCTAAGTGATTGAAGGTATCCCGAGAAAACAAATGTCATGACCGCAGAGAAACTCAAGGTTTTACTCATCAAGGCATTTAGTATTCTTATTCCAACTATGTGGGGGAAGCGATGTTAGAGAATGTTTCTGAAGATATAAGAGGTACATTGGTGTGTGATGATCTCGATGTTATCACAATCATCAGAGGAGAGAGAATTGTGTGCATTGGGGATGCTCAGCTGTTTTACTTGAGGGCTTAATCTGTGATTCAGAGATATAATCACTTACTCCGGTGTTGACATCCGCAGAGATTGTCACCCGCAGAGATAATCAGTGATTCGGCCTACTTCTTCAATGTTATCGGTTGTTCTCTCTTTGGGGAATGTGTGTACTTCGGGTCCTTGAGCTTCATACACGATCATCAGGGAAGAAAGCCATTGTTTACCACAAACATTGGGGAGGTGTTTTCCTTCCGGGCATGATGTGTATTCGGGAGAGTTCTTGGATATTGGTGTACTTTAGGTTCTTGAGCTTCATACACATTCATCAGGGACGAAAGATGTGAACATTGGGGAGTTGTTCTTCATTACCCTCATGATGTGTATTTGGGAGAGTTCTTGAGCATTATACAAAGAGACTGACTGCATCAATTCAACTACGTGGGGGAATTGTTCTCTTGACACCTTTTGGAATGGATCGCTTCAGACGTCAGTTGAAAAGGAAATTTGAGAAGATTGTTTTATGTGTGGGATGATACGATGTTGTTCTTCTTGTTGATGATATAACCTCGAACGAAGAATCACGGTGATTATTCTTGAAAGGAGCAGCGGGATTTATGATAATGGTGTACTTCTCTGTGCACCTGGCTAAGGCAAGCTTGAAATAGAGCTTCGAATCTGCTCAGCTATAGGATTTTCGGTTTGGGGGGAAGCTGCCAAAGTCTCACTTTCAGATGGTTCAATTTCTTTCTTCAATGCAAGAGCCTCGAAAGCTTTGGTGGTGAAAGTTTTAGGGATGATGACTTCTATCTTCTACAACGGGGCTGCTTGATATCCTTATCTCGGTACTCGTATCATCATCTTCTTAAACTATATCATCTACTCTATCCTTGTAAATATTTATTCGAAAAACAAAATACAAAAATATAAAACCAACAAAAAGAAAATAGAAAAATATAAAACCAACAAAAGAAAATAGAAAAATATAAAACCTTCAAAAATCCCATAAAAATCAGAAAAATTCAAAAAATACCAAAAATATGTTTTCCAAGACATGTCTTCTGGTATCGATAACATCTACGGTCTTAGAAATGTCATTCAATAATGGCACGGGACTTTAGATGAAGTTCGAGCAGGAGGTGTAAATATTTCTTTCTAAACATGTCACAAATCTAATGGCTTACAGTTATTTCAGACTGTAACCCGCGCTTCAAAATATGGCTTGCAGTTACTTCAGACTGTGACCCGTGCTTAAACTATGGCTTGCTATTATTTCAGATAGCAACCCGTTTTTTAAAGAAGGAAAGTGCTATGCTTAAACTATTTTCAAAATATTTTGTGCACTTATCCTAAAAACAAAACAAGGAAAGTATGTCGAAGGACTGCTGTTCCTACACAAATGTTTTTCCGTCTAAAATTCTTCAGAAAAATATTTGGTGTTTTAACAAAATGGTGATAAATGAGTTGCTTGAAAATCAATCAGTTTCAGAGTTTTAGTAAAAATTGAAAACTCAATCAATGACTTCAGCTCTTTTAAATCTTTTCAGAAAATAAGTCATTGATTGAGGGGGAGAATGTTTTCAAATTTATATCATCTAACGGACTTTCTTAATTATCCTACGTGCTTATCTGAAAAAATATAATTGCCTATGTTGAAGGACTAGGTTTCTAGGATATGATTGTTAGGTTTAGATGATTAGAGTTTGAGAAACACATTATTCCCATACCTTACATGATCTGATTGATATGTTGGATTGACTTTTATTAGTCGATTGCTGTTTTGGTGTTGTCGACCACCATATATTTGTATGTGTGTTCACTAACATATGCAGGTATATTGGTATATAAGAATGTTCCCGATCCGGATCCCACAAATGAACATGATTGGATGCCGCAAGGAAAGGGTAACGATATCTTGGGTTGACAAATGAAGAAACGGAGCTTAATTGGACTTCAATGGAGAGTTGGCATAAATGCAACGTAAGAGGTATCACTGCATCAGCAGATGGTTTTCTTCTAAGTGATTGAAGAAACGGAGCTTAATTTGACCTCAGTTGGCATTCAAAATGCAACATAAGAAGAAGTCTCACTGCATCTGCAGACGGTTTTTCTTCCATGCCCTACAGCAACAACAGAAGCTTCTCAACTACCTAACGAATCTTTGTGCAGGATACCATTTTTAAACAATTTTGAATAAATTTGAATAAATTGTTTTGAAAATGGAATATATTGTTTTGAAAATATATTGGACTAAATTTTGAAAATCACCGGACTTCATTTTATCAAAACTTAAGTCACTCAATTATCGACTTCGGTCATCGATTGAGGGGGAGAGTGATTTAATTTAAAATATTTTCATACAATATATCTTCAAAAAGTCCGTTTTGTACAACAAAAAGTGGTGATCTAAAGATTTAATGTTATGTCATGGTATGATTTTTTTCTTTAGAATCAAGGTCTTTCAAAATGAAATCTTTTCTGTTCTTGTTTGATTGTGAAATTGTTTTGTTTTACTTAAAAGATCTCTTAAAAACTATCATACCTGACACTAACAATCTTTAATGTCTTAAAATGGTCCATATCTGTCATCTTTCAAAATTGAATCTTGCCACGTCTTTCCCCAAAATTTTATAAATGATTTAAATCAGTTGGGATCACAAATCTCAAATGGTTTGATATTTCTGATCGGGGTAGAGATCGTGTTTTAAATCTCAAATCTGTTTTAAATGGAATTGGTTTTAGTCCTTTAAAGGCACTCCTGCCTCCATGTGCCAAACGATTTCAATATACATAATGCACATGTTGAGGAGGAGGATTTATCCAAAAACCAGATGAGTATTTAAACAAGGCCACATTTTCTCCCATGTTTTCTAAACCTAATTAAATCACTTGGGATCCAAAATCTCAAAGGATTTGATATTTTTGATCGGGGGAGAATTTGTGATTTAATAATGAAATTTGATAAAAGGTGATCGTTTTGATTTAATTGTGCACGCTGCTCGCTCATATGTGCTAAACGCTTTCGAATCCTGAAGCACATATTGAGGGGGAGCAAAACCATCGAGGTACAAAAGTTTTTTAAAGAGATTTTTAAAGTACCTTGATTGAGTTTTCAAATGGTTTTCTTAATGGCTTGTGTGATCGTAAATGTGCTTCAAAAGAACTCTTGCCTCTATGTGATAAAATGATTTCAAATTTCATATGCACATATTGAGGGGGAGAATTTTACCATGAAAATCAAATGGCTTTTTCGTATGAAAATTGTGATCAAAGAAAATATTTCAAAGTCCTCTTGCCTCCTTGTGCTAAACAATTTCTAAATCATACGCACATGTTGAAGGGGAGGTTTTCTAAATGATCAAAACTATTAGGGTACAATATGCTTTGATCTCGTATCACAAGTACCTTGATTGGTTTTCCAAATGATTTTTCAATTGGTTTCGAGAAGGAATGAACAATACCAAAAGACCGACCAAATTTACTTTATGCATGGAGTTACAAGGATGGTTAGGTTAGGTATTCGTTCCCACGATCCGCCAGAACCGGAGGGATCTACCCAGGGACAATCCACTAGATAGTGTAGAGTCCTTAGGTATATTAAAAAAAGGAGAAAAATGAGAAATGGGAAGAGTGCGGACTGAGACAGAGCTAGTACTGGAATAAACCCAACAAGGTTCTAGTAATGAAGTCTCGGTAAGCACTGAAGGGGTTGAAGAATGAAAAAGAATTGAATGTGAAAAGGGTGAAAAGAAATAGCCCTCCAATAATTCAACCTTAAGGCAGTAACCGGGTTCAATACATATGCTATTGGTGTTTACTAAGGTAACACTGGTATTGAAGACTAGACGTCATGGACCCAGTGACGCACTGCACTAAACTTCCCAAGCCACTCAAGTTCCTCTTAAAAGGGCTTGTTTCATTCTCACGGGGAACCGACATAATCTATCGACTTTCTCTTAGAGATTTTTGATATTGAAAAAGGAGACCCTCTCCCTAGTCTCCGACACAGGAACCAAATGTGCACTATTGAGTCTAGAGCCAAGTGATCATCCACAATATCTCGTTAGGACACTAAATTCTTGAAGACTTGCTTTTTCACACAATGTGGAAAGTAAGTATATATTAAGAGTCCTACGCATTATCCTTGTGGTATTGCCAGAACATCCGAGTGATATGTAAAAATATTCACAATGAAGATGGAAATCCTTCTAGAGCCAACATCTAACAAGCTCTTGGTGGGTGACATGTGAAATCTTGCAAAAGATCAAGCTTGTGACAACTGGATAGAAACGATGGGGAGATGCATTCTTGAATCAACCTTGGTCCAGGAATGGAATTGACGAATACTTTTGGAAAAACCATTCGATGTGCAAACCTTCTTTTCTCTAGCACGTCGAATGTGTACTTATGTTTTCAAATTCAAAAAGTATCTCTGATTGAAAAATACTTTTAGAAAAACCGTTCGATGTGCGAATCTCTTCTTTTCGCTAGCACGTCGAATGTGTACTCATTCTCTAATACAAAAAGTATTTTGATTGAAAATTGATCTTTCTCATAAAACCTTTGTCGTATTGCAAAACTCTTTCTTCAAGCAATACGCGATTTTTTTTCAAATCAATGTTTCATCAATAAGTGAATCTCAATTCGCTGGTTCACTCACTCCGTGTTGTCTTCTTTGAGACGTTCCGGTTTGAGAACAGCTAGAACAGCTGCGAAACCCTGTCAAGGAGATTCTTAGGAATCCTACCTGATCACAGGCAGTTTTTATACTGATCAACGGGGAACCGTGGGCCGTGTACCTCAATTCAGCGAAAGTGATCAAAGACACTTTCGTGTGTTTTATTGCTAACTGTTGTTGGCAGGTACATTTGGACGGTTGCAGCTGATCAGAATTGAGGAGTCAATCCAAAGCCGCATGCTCACAGCATCCACACTTAATTTGAAGAAATCATGACTGGTGTATATCTACATAACCTGGCTCTGATATTTCATACTATGCTTATGCTTCGCTGCTACAAATATCATGAACCAGTAAGGCTTCCGCTACTCTGACGGAAAGATGTCATGATTCAAAAGTGTGAGCATGTCGGTCCAAAAGTCACAACTTCACATGATGGCAACACAACTAAGGGTGATCCAGAGATTTACTGTGGCTGATGATCTCAAAGAAAGCTCGAAGATCATCAAAGATGTGGATCAGTTCAAAGACCTCCACTGAAAGTACAATTCAATGCGAACTTTGAAGTTGCACTACAAAAGCACAAAGATGCAGATGTTGAAGAATTAATGTCTACGAGCTCAAGACTGAAGATTAAATAGAATGCTAGGATTCGAAATGTAAAATATGGGGTGACCTCCCTTAGGGGGAGATTGTTAGGAATTAAAAATTCCATAGTGAAGAGTCGGTCACCCCAAATATAATCTAGCATAAGTTAGCTCGTAGACATATCGTTATTTACTATTTTATTAGTTAGTTATTTAGTTTAGAGCAACACCGTGGAGGAAGGACGGGTCTTTACCCACTGTATGCCTGATCCACAGTCCGAAGGAGGACGTTTAGTTTGTAACTATATATACCCTCTACCTCCCAAGGTAGAGGGTTGGACCTTTCATTCATCTTAATCTAACCTTCTATGTTTTCTTTCACTTTCTCTCTCTAGAAAGGCTCCCACTTTCTCTCTCTAAAACCTCTAAATAATTCGACCATATTATTGTTTGTTATGTGTTTATGAAATCCAATTTGTTACAATAATAATGTACTCCAAGTGTTTTAATCTTTTCAATTCGGGTCAACTTAGAGTTAGAATAATAAAAACTCAAGTGTAGGGATGTGCCTATAAATCCCTTATATTTTGATGTTATCGTAGAGGATGGTGGAGTAAAAATGTATGGAAAAAAAAATCGAAAAAAAAAGAGTCTTGAAAAAAAAAAAAAAAAAACATACGGGCTATCATCCTACATCTATCTTTATATTTATGTTTGTTTGTTTCAAAGTTATCTAGAGTTTAGAGAGTCGACTCCTGGCTTAGCAACGCCATTCTTCTCATGCTTGTAACGTAAAGATTTTTGACTTGCCACCACTAAATCACCTATCCAACCAAACCCTTTGTTTCCCTAACCGTAAGCATAACGTTACAACCCTTTAAAAGACCTCTTAGATAGTTTTTCCTAGGTGCTTACGCCAAAGCGGTGGAGGTTTGATCTAGTCTCAAGCCTATGGTAATCTATGTACTATGACCGGTTAATGAGTGTTTATCTTCCATTTCTATTTGATATATTTCATATACACCCGAGAGATGAGAGTATCCAAACACCACTTGTGAGGTGATAGTATATAATTTTCGTGCTTGTCATGACTTTTCCGGGGCTTATGCTTGTTATGAATTATGTTAAACCATTGCTTTATGCCCCCTAACTTATAAATTGATTGGACAAAAGCACATTTGCTTGAGGACAAACAAATACCAAGTGTAGGAATATTTGATAAGGATTTAAAATGTACACTTTTAAGGGGTTATTTAAGCCCTTAATCGCCCACTTTTATATCCGTAACTGCTTAATTTCGTTCCTTTTCACTTTTTAGGTCTCTTGAAGGAAAAATGATGGAATGATGCTTATTTGGACGAAAAGGCATGAATATGTGAAGAAAATGGCTAAAGTCAAGATCAAGACACTCAAACTGCTGGAAGTGCACCCCGACGACGTCATAAACAAAGGGCGACGCCGTCCCTATATTTGTGAGGGCTCAGGAGTGAAATTTCTATTTTACACCTGTCGGCGTCAGACTTTGAAGAGTAGGGCGTCACGAAGATTTTTCCCTCAGATGGCCTAGATCCAGATTCAGACGACGTCAGAAGCTGAAGCTGAAGGCGTCACAACCACAACGTGACACCGTCCCAAAATTGACTTGGCCAAGACGAAACCCTAATGGCGGCGATCTGACAGCGTCACAATTAAAAGGTGACGCTGTCGCAGTTGCAACTCTATATATAGAATTCGAATTTTCAGATATTAAGAAAGGTAGACTTGTGGAGTAAAAACCTAAAACGATTGTAGTCCGTCTAGGACAGTATTTTAGGGTTCTAATACCCTATTTTACATCGAGATAAATTATTTATTCCCTTGATTTCATTATGTCTTTGATTTAGTGTGTGTATGCTTGCATGTTTAAATGTCCGGCTAATTTACTTGTGTGTTTGCTTAGATCTATGAAACATAGTTATTAAATATTGATTGGTTGTCTCTTATCTTAATTGTAATTGGCTTAGGAGTGCTTAAAGCCATCGTTGTGTTATTAATGCTTGATTAATCTTTGTGAACATTAGTTTATAATTACTAGCGGAATTATAGGCTAAAAATATAAAGAAAACCTTAGTGTTAAGTTTATGAATCCTAGATATTTCGTAGTCATTAACCTTAGGTAGCTTCAAAGAGTTAGGGATAAAAGCACACCCTACGACCTTAGAAAACACAACGCGTTAAGTATAAGGACGTGACAATTCAACCATCAATAAAAGATAACTAGGGAGTAATAGTATCTAGGTAAACACATATTTAATCATCTTACGAGCACACTTCAATAGACATAGACTACCCTTTAGATTAGATAATTAGAATAGTAGAGTAATCAGTAGAAGTACCACCCCCAAATCCAAACCTAGAGATCGTACCTTTAATTTTCTAAAAAATATAAAAAAGATAAAAAATAATCTTCCTCAACCCCAACCTTAGCGTAGTAATTTCTCACTAGCATTCCTATTCCCCTAGAGAACGATATCAATCCCGAGGCTTACCCTAATACTACACTACAACGATTAGGTTTACTGCCTAGGTGGTTGAAAACTTGCTCGAAGAAAAGGAAGTTTCCTTTGACCCCGAACGCGCGTTGTACACGTATCAGACTTTGACTACAGAGCTTCAGATACGACGTATTGCCAGAATTTAATACGTCGTATAACTTCAATTTCATTGATACTTAGTGAATTCTTTTATGTATTGATACGACGTATCTCCAAAAGTGGATACGCTGTATACCCTTTGCAGGTTGCATTAAGATTCTTGTATTAGCTCCAAATTCCGTTATTTTTCATGTATTTTTCAAAATTGCTCCATAAACTCTGAAAATCAATAAAAGCAAACAATTAAGTATCAATTCAAATATAAACACATAATAAGTGAGCAATATTCGCGGGATAAATGATAAGTGAATATATTACTTATTTGATGTTAATAAGGTCTCTCAATATTTGGTTGTAGGGGTATAAATACCCCCTACCTCATGGGATATGAGGTATGTGCCTATCTAATAGTCTTGCATGCTCTGTATCTTCTGTTGTGCTTCTGATGACCATATCATCGTCATATGCTTTCAGATTGACGCCTATTTGAGATCTGAATCTGTCTACTAGTTCCTAGTAGGTGGCGCTTGCGTTTTTTAGACCAAAGGGCATCTTGGTTTAGTAGAAGAGACCCTGAATGGTGTCGAACATGGTTTCTTCATCAGACTCCTTCATTAGAATCTGGTGATATCCTTTGTATGCGGCAAAAAAGAACTTGTATTTGAAATCGGCTAGGGATTCCACTTTCCAATCGATGGTAGGTAGGGAGTAGTTGTCTTTCAGACATGCCTTGTTTAGGTTAGTGAAGTCAACCCATATACACAACGCACCATTAACTTTCTTTACCATTATTGGGTTTGGGACCCAGTTTGTTATTTGACCGGTCGTATGGACCCGAACCACCGTCCTAACCACTACCCTGGAGGCAACCAATACCGTACTCCTATGGGCGGGATTTCCAATTCAGGAGGCAACCAATACCGTGCTCCTATGGACCCGAACCACCGTCCTAACCACTACCCTGGACCACTCGGTTTCAACCAAAACCAAAACCGTAATCAAAATCAGAATAGAACGAACCAAGGTTTTCAAAACCAGGGTAATTTTAGTCAAAATAACGGTTTTCAAAATCAAAATCAAAATTTCCAAAACCAAGGAAATTTTAATAGAAACCAGAATCAGGGAAATTTCAACCCAGGGTATTTTCATGGCAATAATCAAGGAAATTTTCAAAATCAAGGCCCTAATCCAAACAATAGAGGCCAGAATTTTCCTACACAAAATCAAGCCATTGTTCCAACTGGACCATCATCTGATGAGTTGTTGAAGCAATTCATGAAATCCCAAGAGGAAATGAATAGGTTGTTGGTAAGCCAGATTTCTGACATTAAGAAGTCTTTAAATGATCGACCCTCGGGCTCAGGTACTTTACCTAGCAACACGATCGCTAATCCGAGGGGCGATGCAAAGGCGATCACAACCAGAAGTGGTGCTTCATATGATGTACCCGCTATTCCTACTACCTCTTCTTCTTCTCTCCCGAAGGTAGTGGAAAGTGAACCTGAGGCGACAAAGGACCAAGTGCAACCCACTAGCTCTCAGAGCACAGCACATGTCCATCCTCAAGTTGTCCCGGAACCCAAATCCAAACTAGGAGTTGTTTTTGAACCCCCTGTAGCTCCCGTTGAAAACCCCAAATCCAAAACTTCTATTCCTTACCCATCACGTTTAAATGAGCAAAAGCTCCGCTAAAAAGCCAGTCATCAAATGGACAAATTTTTTCAAATTTTCCAAGAACTACATTTTGACATAAGCTTTGCGGATGCTATCATGCTGATGCCCAAGTTTGCATCAACTCTCAAACACATGTTAAGCAGCAAGGAAAAACTGTTTGAAATGGCTAAAACTCCTCTGAACGAGAACTGCTCAGCAGTTCTGTTAAAGAAGCTTCCCAAAAAGCTTGGAGATCCTGGAAAATTTCTTCTACCTTGTGTTTTTCCAGGAATGATTGAATGCTTTGCCCTCGCCGATCTTGGTGCAAGCATCAATCTGATGCCTTATTCAGTATGGAAGAAACTCTCTCTTCCAGAACTTATTCCTACCTGCATGACTCTTGAGCTTGCAGATCGTTCAATATCGCGTCCTCTTGGCATCGCCGAGGATGTATTCGTGAAAGTAGGAAAGTTCCATTTTCCAGCTGACTTTGTGGTTGTTGACTTCGATGCCGATCATCAGGTTCCCCTCATTGTTGGACGAGGATTCCTGAGAACGGGTCGTGCTCTCATTGATGTATTTGAGCAATAAATCACATTACGTGTGGGTAATGAAGCTGTCACCTTTAACCTTGATCAAACTTCGAGGTACTCCGCAAACTATGATTCTGAGTCGGTTAACCGATTAGATATCATTGATGTTGCTTCAGAAGAGTACTCTCAAGAAGTTCTCGGTTATGTTCATAATTCTTCGAGTGATAATCTCACTCATTTATCTCAACCCATCAATGCCAATTCTACTCCTTCTCTCACTCCGTTTGAGGGAAGTGACTTCATCTTGGAAGAAATTGAAGCATACTTGTCTAGTGATTCGGTTTCATGGGAAATTGATCACGCTCCAATTGACATGGATGGAGATATTCTTCTTCTTGAGAAGTTGTTAAATCAGGACACTTCTCCTCCACTCCCTCCCGTTAAGCTTCATAATAAGGAAGTTAAGTCAGTTGAGAAAACGGAAGAATTTCCTGAGGTTGAACTTAAGGACTTACCACCTCATCTCGAGTATGCATTTATTGAGGGTGATGATAAATTACCCGTCATTATTGCTCGAGATTTGAGTAAAGATGAAAAGACTGCTCTGATAAAGGTCTTGAAGTCACACAAGCAAGCAATTGCTTGGAAACTATCCGACATCAAGGGTATCAACCCTGAGTTTTGTACTCACAAAATCTTGATGGAGGATGACTTCAAGCCAGCAGTTCAACAACAAAGACGAGTAAATCCAAAAATCCATGAGGTTATCAAACAGGAGGTTATCAAACTTCTTGATGCCGGTTTAATTTACCCGATCTCTGATAGTCCTTGGGTCAGTCCCACCCACTGTGTTCCAAAAAAGGGTGGCATAACTGTTGTCACAAATGAAGAAAATGAGTTAATTCCAACTCGATTGTTTACGGGATGGCGTGTGTGTATTGACTATCGCAAGTTAAACGAAGCCACCCGTAAAGACCATTTTCCTCTACCTTTTATGGACCAAATGCTCGAGATATTAGCGGGGAACGAATACTATAGTTTTCTTGATGGTTTCTCGGGGTATTTTCAGATCCCCATTGATCCACAGGATCAAGAAAAGACCACATTCACCTGCCCATACGGAACTTTTGCTTACAGACGTATGCCTTTTGGCCTATGTAACGCTCCTGGCACGTTCCAACGATGTATGATGGCAATATTCCACGACATGATCGGGGAAACAATGGAGGTGTTTATGGATGATTTCTCGGTCATTGGGGACTCATTTCAAACATGTCTCTCCCATTTAGAAAAAAATGCTTCAAAGGTTTGAAGACACTAATCTTTGTCTAAATTGGGAGAAGAGCCACTTTATGGTCAAAGAAGGAATTGTCCTGGGCCATAAGATTTCAAAAAACGGGATTGAGGTTGACAAAGAGAAAGTGGATGTCATTGCCAAATTGCCTCATCCTACTACCGTCAAAGGTATTAGGAGTTTTTTAGGTCATGCCGGGTTTTATCGCAGATTCATACAAGATTTTTCTAAAATCGCTCGGCCTATGACCCATCTTCTTGAGAAGGATACTCCTTTTATCTTCTCACCTGAGTGCATCGAAGCTTTTGAAACATTAAAGAAAAAGCTTACGGAAGCACCCATTCTCGTTGCCCTCGACTGGGATTTACCCTTTGAACTCATGTGCGATGCAAGTGATTTTGCTATCGGTGCAGTCCTGGGGCAACGTAAAACCAAGCATTTTCAGCCTATCCACTACGCGAGTAAGACTATGACTGAAGCTCAAACCCATTACACCACTACAGAAAAAGAATTATTAGCCGTGGTGTATGCGTTTGAAAAGTTTCGGCCATACCTAATCTTGACCAAATGCGTGGTGTATACGGATCACTCGGCTCTCAAATATCTCTTTTCAAAACAAGATGCAAAGCCGAGATTGCTCCGTTGGGTTCTCCTCCTGCAAGAATTTGATATCATTATACGTGATAAAAAAGGAGCTGAGAACCTGGCTGCTGATCATCTGTCCCGTCTAGAAAACCCTCACCAGGATGTGTTCGAGAAAAAGGAAATAAACGAAACATTTCCTCTCGAAACACTCAATGGGTTTCTTTTCGTGGAGACTCTTCTACCCCATGGTTTGCTGACTTTTCAAATTACCATGCGGGTAACTTTGTGGTGAAAGGGATGTCGTCCCAAAATAAAAACAAATTCTTTAAAGATGTAAAACATTACTTCTGGGACGACCCCTACCTATTCAAAATTTGCACGGATCAAGTCATCAGGCGATGTGTGTATGGTCAGGAAGCCAATGACATTCTCAAGGCTTGCCATTCTGGACCTACTGGGGGACATCATAGCCCCAACTACACTGCCAAGAAGGTGTTTGATTCCGGATTTTATTGGACCACGATTTACAAGGATGCCCACGAATTTGTCAAAACCTGTGACGCTTGTCAACGTCACGGGAATATCTCACAAAGAAATGAAATGCCGCAAAACGCTATTCAAGTGTGTGAGATTTTTGACATCTGGGGCATTGACTTTATGGGGCCATTTCCTTCATCTCGAGGAAATAAATACATACTCGTGGCCATTGACTATTTGTCAAAATGGGTTGAAGCGAAAGCTTTACCTACCAACGATGCCCGAGTTGTTGTGAAATTCTTAAAATCTCTTTTTGCTAGGTTTGGAACTCCACGAGCTATAATCAGTGATCGTGGTACGCATTTCTGCAATGACCAGTTTGATAGAGTCATGCAAAAGTATGGTGTAACTCACCGTCTCTCTACTGCGTATCACCCCCAAACAAGTGGGCAAGTGGAAGTTTCCAACCGAGGGATTAAAAGAATTCTGGAGAGGACAGTAGACGAAAACCGTGCCTCTTGGTCGGATAAGCTAGATGACGCACTCTGGGCCTTCCGCACAGCTTATAAAACACCCATCGGGTGTACTCCATACAAGCTGGTGTACGGAAAGGCATGTCATCTGCCGATTGAGCTTGAGCACAAAGCATACTGGGCATTGAAACATGCCAACTTCGATATTCAGACAGCTGGTGATCACCGGAAAGTTCAAATGAATGAATTAAATGAACTTCGTGATCAAGCATACGAGAACTCTTTGATCTACAAAGAAAAGACAAAGAAAATTCATGACTCCAAAATCAAGAACCGCGTTTTCAACGTCGGTGATCGAGTCCTTCTTTTCAATTCAAGATTAAAGATTTTCTCAGGAAAACTAAAATCCCGCTGGTCTGGACCATTCACCATCACTAAAGTATTTCCTTATGGAACTATTGAGTTATCTCAACCCGATGGTCCAAATTTTAAAGTGAATGGTCATCGATTGAAGCACTATTTTGGAGAGGACATTCCTCCTGTGGTTGTCCCGGATCTACAAACTTTCCCCAAGAACCAATGAATGCGGGGATCGAGTCAAGCTAGCGACTCGAGAATCAAAAACAGTAGCACACCATATGGGTTTTCACCCATATTTCTGACTTCTTTCTACTTTCTACCACCCTAGTGTGGCCGTAGTATTTCCCTTTTACGTTATATGTTTCGGCATAACCGCCGGTACTTTGAATATTGAGGGCAATATTCATTTCTAGTGTGGGGGGGAATTCTCACGAATTTTATCATGTAATTATACCACCCAATTCCCCCATTTTTGGCCAAATTTTTTTTTGGAGTAAGTGTTTTGCACTTACTCAGCTTACGGTTATCAGTCTGCCATGTCTAATAAACAAAAGGATTGGCTAATCCAGGAGCAAACGGCTCTTGGTAAAGATATCTCAAATCCGTTGACGGCTTGCAATTTGCCCAAAATTGTATGGTGTTCAGCTCACCATATCTTTAATTAGTGAAGAGTTGGCTAGCCCGCAAGTTTATGGCTTGTGGTAAAGGCAGTTGGAAAACCATAATTGGTAATTGACTCACCAAAGATATTTTATCTAAGAGTTGGCTAGTCCAGAAGCAAACGGCTTCTGGTAAAGACAAATCAAAACCGTTGAAAGCTGGTGATTTGCTCAAAATCATTTGGTTATCAGTGTACCAAGGTTCTTACTTGAACTGAAACATTTGGCTACTCCAGAAGTAATGGCTTTTGGTAAAGAGATTCAAATCCATTAAGTTTTCTCAAAAGATTGCTAGGGACTAGCAATAGTTTAGTGTGGGGGATTGATGAGTGTGTAAATACTCATCATTTTTGGTCAAATCTGAACTACAAAACAATTAAAAACACTCAGAAATGCATCAAAATACTGAAAATATCCCAAAATTGCGTTTTATATGTTTCAGATGCAAAATTACTGAAAACAAATGAAAAACGAACAAAGTTTGCATAATTGGCAGTTTCAGTCCCCCGACTTTCAAAAATTGGCAGAAATAGTCCCTGAGCACTTATTTTAAAAGAAAAGTCACCAAAGGTCCTTTTGAAATCATAAGTTGTCATAATTAGTCCTTTGGTGAAAAATTTCAAAAGTTTTGAGAAATTACAAGTTTAGTCCCCCAACTTTCAAAAATGGCAAAACAAATCCCCGGGATTTTCAAAAATGGAAAATATTATTTATGGCCCTTGGTTAATAAATTTTGTCATTTATGGTCTTTATAATAATTTTTGGAAAAGTGCAGTTTGAGTCCCTCTAGTTTGGATGAATTACAAATTTGGTCCTTGAACTAATCGTAAATCCAAACCGGACCCCAAAAATTACTTGTTATTAACCCAAAGCCCAAACCCAATCCTGCAGCCCAACACCTATCCCAAGCCCAATCCACCAACTTGAACCTTGAACCCTTCGCATGAGCCTTGAACCCCTTTTGAACCTTGACCCGTGAACCCCCAACTTGAACCCCCTCGTTATTAATAAAACCCCGGTCAAACGCTGGTCAAATCCCCACCCCCTTTTCCCTCCAAAACCTTATCCTTCACCCACTCTCTCTGCAACACTCCACACCCCTCACCTCCAGCTAACCTTCACCATCCTTTGTCCCCTCCACCTCCACAACAAACAAGAAGCATTAATTGCTTCTTTCTTCCCTCCAAGTTATCAGTACAAAGTGCAAGAAAACTTTTGGCGCCAAAAATGTCATCAACGGCTAAGATGAACTCTAATGATCCAATGGCTCTGAAAAGTGGTGGGAAATGATCAGAGTACAAGTGGGAAGCCTCTTGTTGAATAAATAGAAAAAGAGAAGCTAGAGATAGTAGTAGTTCTTAGTTTTTATTTTCTTACATGTCATTTTTAATTTCCATGTCCTAATTAAGCTTTAAATTGTAACTTGTAATCTTCCTTGTACTCATTCAAGTCATCTCAATCAGTTGTAACTTATTTTCAGTGATAATTCAAAGTTTGATCAAATATTCTGTTTTTACATTTTCTGTTATTAAATCGAATTTAAAATTGCTAAGTATCAAGCTTCAAATAGCTTTATTACAACTTATATAAGCTTATTCAAGCTGTTGATAGCTCTGAATAAGCTTATCAAACAGTTCCAAACAAATTTGGTATCCGGTCAACAAAAGTCAAACTGTGGTGAATTTTGGGTTAAGCAGTTATGGAAATAGATTTTGGTTGACGCAGAGCTGGTTTTGGAGTGGTATTGGTTTAGGATAGTGATGTTTGGTTCTGGTTTAAGTTGTTAATAAGCTGGACTACTTGTGAGTATTTTATCTATTTCAATTCTAGTATATTTTGCATAATCTAAATCTGTCTAAATTTGTTGTTAGCTTTAGTTTAGATCTGCTCATTTAACTGTTATTAGGCTACATTGATTCAGTTTAGGTGTTAGCATAGGCTAGATAATCTTTTAGGGAGAGTCATTGCAAAACAGTAGGTTAGAGCTCAATTCAATGAGCTAAACTAGTGTTTGGATTAAACTGTTAGTTGGAATATAGTGCTTATCAGCACTTAGACCCTGTTGCTTAAGTCTCATTTAGGTCCATTGCAGTCAAACCAGTTAGAATTTTGCATTCTAGAACAGAGATAGTCAATATTGCATTCAATCCAATCTTGTGCTCAACTCTGTTTGATTCAGTGGTTAAAATCTTGCAAACAGGTTTAGAAATACTTAAGATAGCTTGCATTAGTCTTATTTCACCATTAAACATCACAATCAGTCAGTCATTTGGGATTAAAATTCATTTTAGTCAAAGTTCTTTAACTGACATAAAAAGTCAAAAGTTGCATAACTAGTTTTTGCCCAAACTTTGTTGATTTTTCATGAACTCAGTTTTGAGTTAAAATAATTGATACTTTGGGATTTTCTAGTTCAATTGGTCTTTTGTTGAAATCTGATTTTTGTAGAATTTTTGTAATTTTTTATAAGCTTCAAATCAGCTTGTCAATTAAGCTGAAAGAGCCCTGTGCACACACTCAGTGTTAACTGAGTGTGCACAGGTTTGTGCAGAGCTCTCAACAAGCTCATGAGAGCTTGTCTTGGTCTGATTTTTGGTTTATATGCTCCTTGCCAGGTCTACTTGAGACTATGATGTCTGGTATTAAGTTCCAACTAGGTTAGACAGCTTATTTATAAGCTTAAGATCAGCACACCAGAACTGAACTTTCTTATTTGATTTTGAATTCATAAGCTAGTAGATGGTTGTCTAGAGGTTTAGAGTAGCTGGAATTGGTTGCTTATAGTTAAGTTTAGCATAATTTAGTTTCTGTCTTCCTTTGGTGGTCTTTAGTGCTAATTTGCTTAATTTGAGTGCTTATTTATAAGCACAATTCACTACAGAACCTGAATCTTGCACACAAGTATAGGTTTTTATAATTTTCATAAATTTAGAATATTATTTTAGACTTTTCCTGAATTTTTTAGATTTTTCCATTACTGTTTGCTATTTTTCTTATTTTAAATCAGTTTTTAAGACTTTTTAAATAGCTTTTAATACAAATAAATCAGAAAATCTTCAAAAAAATAAGTTTTCAATTTTCCTAGATTAAGATAAATATAAAAAGCCAAAAAAATATTTTTTCATAATTTTCCTAGTTTAAATAGTAATTTTTAGCAATTTAGTTAGTTTTAAACAATTTTTAATTCATAGAAAATAGAAAAATAATCAGAAAAATACAAAATTAGTTTTGAAAATTCTATTTAGTCATTGAAGATTTTTGAAAAATAGTTTCACAATTTCCTCTTTAATTTCATAATTTCTAGTATTTTAGATTAGTTTTAAAAGTTAAAATTAGTTTTTAATTCAAATTTATAAAAGAAAAATCATGAAAATCAAAATTTAAAAATAGTGATAGCGTTTATTTAATATAATCTAGCTTTTTAATTTTCTTTAATTTGCATTTAAGCCCCTGTAATTTACAAACTTTTTCTTTAGGTATAATTATTCAAAATCCACAAACCTTTTCCCGTTCAATATCACCCGATCACTATACGTTTAGCTATTCAATCGCACAGCTCGTTGGGACTTAACGACCTGGGGAAACACTAAACTCTCCTGGACTTAATTGCATTGGTTTTAGACTGTTTGGCTTTTATTACGGTTGACAATTCACAAGTGGTTGACTTGTGTAATAAACCTGACCGTTTGGGACCGATCAAAGATGCAGTCAAAACTATATCATCAACATATAACAATAGATAAGTAGTATCAGATCCATCTCGATAAATAAAAAGAGAGGAGTCACGCCGACTGTGGTGAAACCCAAAACGAGCAGCATAAGTAGCAAACCTCTAAAACCAGGCCCTAAGAGCATGTTTAAGCCCATATAAAGATCTTTGCTAAATACAAACATGATCGGGATGTCGATGGTCCCGAAAGCCAGGAGGTTGATGCATATAAATAGTCTTCGATAAAAAACCATGCAGAAATGCATTCTTGACATCAAGCTGGTGAACAAGCTAATGTCGTGAAACGAAAGACTTAGAATCGTACGTATAGTAGCCAGTTTGACAACCGGGCTAAAAGTCTCATCCACATAAATACCTATAAGTTGTTCTTCCATTGGACACAAGGCGAGCCTTGTAGCAGCTACGAGTACCATTTTCGTTATGTTTCTGTCTAAAAAGCCACAAGAATGAACAATGTTCGCGTCCGGTGGTCGAGGCACAAGAAACCAAGTATTATTTTTAGTTAAGGCATTGTATTCATCTAACATAGCACTATGCCAATTTGGGTCTTGAAACGCATGAGAGTATGACTTGGGAAGAAGTGAAACGGCAGACACATTTAATGTAAAACGTTGAGTAGGACGGTTAGAACCAACACGAAAGCGAGTGACCATGGGGTGAGTCGACACGGGATAGGGATTTAGATTTTGTGACAGTGTAATAATGCCAGCAGTTTGGGTTGAGTTGGTAGTCGAGAGTGGTTGTTGGGTTTGAGTGGACTGATGCGTTAGGCTGAGGTGAGTGGTGGTCGGGCCAGGTGTTGTAGCGGGCTGGGGTATAGGTGTTGGGCTAGAAAACGAGGGTTGGGCTGGTGCATTGGTATTGGGTTGTAGCGTGGAAGGTGGGCTGGACGAAAGGATTGGGCCATGTGGTTGGTGTAGCGGGATGGGAGGATTTGATGGTGGAGTGTGATCAATGGTGGTTAAAGAGAGTGAGGTGAATCGTTTGGTTATGAACTGTTGTTAAATAATGTTTGGGGAGGTGTCAAGGAACGTGTATGAAGGTGACAAATTTAATGTCATAGAGCCATAACGAAATTGTGTCTAATCAAATGTAACATGGTGGGAGATTATGATTTTCTTTATGTTTAAGTCGAGACACCTATACCCGCGAATCCGCGATGGTTTGTTAGATACCCAAGAAATATGGAGGGCGTGGCACAAGTTTCTAGTTTGTAGGTATCTATGTGAGGGTGGCAAAGACAAGCAAATACACGAAGATCCGTATAATTGGGCGTAGTCTTATAAAGGCGAGTGTGAGGGATTTCATTATTAATTCAATGGAAGGCAAGATATTTAAGAGATAGGTCGCCGTGTGGAGAGCCTCAAAGCAAAATGTAGGTAGTAAGTGTGCTTGAAAAAGTTGCTTCTGCTTTTCAACTTGTTGTACAATATAATATGCCTTGTTCACATTGGGCAAATGATCCATTGACAAAATTTGACTCCTCACAGACTCAAAGTCATCATTCAATTTCATTAAGAACTGCATAAGCCTTGACCTACTTTCCATTTCAAGTAACTTATCCAGTACTCTACAAGTACAAGCATTCATATGACCACAAGTGCAAACACGCATTCCATTCAAATTCTGCAACTCATCCCAAAACTTTTACATCTTATTAAAATAAGTTGCAATTGAGAGATTACCTTGAACCACATAACTGAGTTCTCTTTCAATTTGGTAAATCAGTGGTCCATTACTTTGGCCATATCTCTCAGAAATCTCTCTCCACAACCCATATGCAGAATCAACATATAGAAATGCTTCTAACAACTCAGTAATCATGGAATTCAAAGTCCAACAAGTAACCATATAGTTACATCTAACCCGCCTTTGATGCTTAACATCATTGATAGCTGGTTTCATGCATGTCCCATCTATAAACCCTAACTTCAACTTCACCCATAAGGCTATCTTAATGGTTCTACTCCAAGTGTGAAAATTGACTCCATTAAAGGGCGTTTTAGTCAAGTTCATTCCAGGGTGATCAGAACTAGCAATGTATAAAGGATCATTGATTGAGTTATTATCTTGATTCACTGTATTAGCATTAGCATTAACGCCTTCCATTATAACAATTTGATCAATTGAATCAACAATCGAAACCCTAATTGATCAATTTGACTCAGAAACCCTAATTCTCAATTAAACGAACAATTAAAACCAATTGAAATGATCAAAAGTATAATCAATCAAAAATACTAATGAACAGAATCATTAAAAATCAATCGAGGTAATAAGAGTTTGAGCAAACCTCATGCTCTGATACCATATGAACGCGGAAGCAATTAAGTGAATGTGGGAAATTTTATTAAGTGAAATGAAATTATTCAAATGGTTACAAGGGCTAAACCCGCCTTATATGTAGTGAAAACATAAATACAAACTATTTACAAATACTACCTTGCTACTATCAAGAATGTCATAAGTAGTCCTTCATATATTCCGTAAAGATCCATTTTTTTACTATTAAAAGATTAGTTGTTAATCATAACTATCTTTGTCGTTTTGATAGGCAAGAAAACGCAAGATTAGAGAGAATGGTCGGACAAGCCGGGGACATTAATTGGTGTCGGTGAAGCCATGCTATTGTCGGTGTACCATGGACCATCATACCTATCGGTGAATCACACATTCACTTGAGCATTGCAAGCAAAATGCATAACCTCAAATGACATTAACCATGGAAATCTAATAGGGCTATGCCTCATCATCTTCAGCGCTTTTATTTGGGTTATTTGGTTTGTCCTTCAAGTATGTAAAACCAATACCATCATCTTCTTTTTGCACAGATAAAGACTTAAAGCTAAATGAAATTTGCAAACCTAATTATTGTCCGTAAATTTTTTGGTAATGCTATATGACTCCGTAGTGACTAATTTTCTTATGGTTGGTCTGTTGAATGTTTTGAGGCAAAAATGTGCAATATCTCTCCAGATCCATATTCGAGTTCAGCCTTGATGCTCTCAATGGCCACAATCCAAAGTTGTCTACTTGGTTTAGTTATGGAGCATGAATTACAAGCGTGGTCATTGTCTCCTCCCATCAAGGCACTTTCAAGTATTTATGCGGTATATGCGAACAAGTTTTTAAGTATATATAGTTAAAAACACATCAAAACGTTGTAAATGAACCTCAGTTTGACCGCTTTAATTAACTTTCAGGGAGTTGTATGCTCGATGTTAGCAATCTTTATGATATCATGGTGTATCAAAAGAAAAGAACCTCTTTTTGTTTCTGTCTTCAACCCGTTATTGTTGATTATCGTGGCGGCGCTCAGTCGAAGTCTTCTTGAGGAGAAACTATACCTTGAAATATAAGCAATATAGCTAAATCATTCTGACATTTGGAAAAAAAAAATCATATAACTAAAATTGATGCAAACTGGTATATTTGATTATTTTCAATATAATATACTACACAAAGTGAATTGTATTTTAGGCTCATGAAATATCATAGTTTAGATAGGTCTAGATATCATCTAAACCCAAAATAACAACTTCTACTTAACTACCAAAAACACCCTTCAATATCTATACATTCAAGAGTTAATTGCGTCATACCCACAATTCAAAAGACACAAAAGGGCGGAACTAAATAACAACAATCATCATCATCTTCATCATAAAATCTTCTTACTCTGTAAATACTTACACCTTCTTTTTACCAAAAAAAAAACTACACAATCATCTTCATCAATTCTTTCCAAATTGTTACAACATTCAATTATAGGGATTAGTTTAGCATAAATTCATCATACTCTGTAAAGACTAGCAACACCATCATTTTCATCAGTTCTTGTAAAGAGATTAGTTTAGCATACTCTTCACATCAATTCTTTTGGAATCTTGTCAATATTCATTCAAGGTTAGTCAAAATCTTGATTTTATTATCGTTTTCTTGTTCTTGAATCTTTTTGTAATATGAATGCTTTATTGTATTTGGGTGAAAATGTTCTTAACATTTAATGAATTGAGACTAGTTTTGCGTATATTATTGGTTTACACGGTTCGGGAAGCTTTTGTTTCGCTTGTAATTTTGTACAGTTTTTATATATTTATATAATTGTTGCATTTGGACTTATAGGAGTGTTTGGACTTAGGGTTTCAGAGGGGTGATTTGGACTTAGGGTTTTAAGGGGTGATTTGGACTTAGGGGTGTTTGGGTAGGGATTTCTTAAACACATACATGATCAACATATTGCGCTTTGGTGTTTGGTTTGTTAGATGGAGTAACTTTCGGCATAAGTTAATTTTGTTGTATTTGCATTCTACACAGATGGCTAGCTGTTTCCTGTGCATTTTGACATCTACCACTTGTAGCGGTCATGACTGCCCATTCCGAGCTGTGTTTGGGCCTAATGTCAATAACAATATCCCCAACAATGTTGCTGGCCTGGAATTGCTTCTAAATTGTATGACGGCGCATCACTTGAAAGCATTACTGTTGAGGAGATTTGGTAATCTCCAGGAAATGATTCAAGTTCGAGATACATTGCTTAGAGAGGCTCGTTGGAGAGCACGAGATCCTTTACTAGGGATATGTGGGCATTTAGACCATGTAAATGTACAACTACAAGTAGTCAGGGATCAGATTACAGTTCTGCAGGCTCTGTTGGCGGAGGCGGGAAATCAGGGAGTAAATAATAATGCAGATGGTGATATTGGTGATAATGAGGGCGCTAATGATGCTAATGATGCCGGGGTCGTTGAGTGATACTTTTACTGCCTCTTAACATGTTGTTTGTATGGATGTGAATTTTTCTTTAGCTGCGTTATATTTGATTTTTTACGCCCTTTAAGGGATTTGACAGATTGTATTGCTGTTTTGGTAAGAAATTCTGGGACATGAATAGCTGATTGATCGATATATTGTATCATTGTTTTAGTTTCAGATGAGGCAAGGAGTAAAATAGGAATGTGGTGATCCGACTTGTTTTGTATAATAATATTCGGTTGAAATCATGGTTTTCAGTCCATACATTTTCTACTTCCTTTTAATATTCGAGTTGAAAGTGTGGTCTTACATATATTAATCCAATCCTTTGAGTGACTCAACTAAACAAAAAGAAATACCTATAGCGATCGCTGATCCATAAAGTACCACAAATCGCCAAAAATACAGCGACAAATCAAGCACACATGCTCATATATTAGGAATTCAAAAAATTGATCTCCGTTTTCTTCAACATCTTCCTTCCCTATAATAGTATTAGCACATCGAAGGCTACATGTTTGTGTAAATGGGGGCCCACATTGTTGAGGATTTACCAGTATAAATGGAAGCATTGAAGAGTGTTGAAGTTGAGGACCAGACGGTATTCTTGCTGAGAAGAAATTGTTAGAGAGGTCAAGATAACTTAAAAAAGTCAATGTAGACAAACAGAAAAGTACTTGTTTTCTTAATAACCCATATGTTTTGGGACTTCCCCATATAATTTGTTGATCGCAAATTTGAAAGGCACTAGTTCACCAAGACTAGTTATCTCATAAAGAAGATTTCCCTCATAAGTTGTTGCTTGAAAGATCGATGCTTTTCGAGTTCCTAGAGAGGGACTCGATCTCGTGAAAAATTCAATTATAATACATTGGAACAGTTGGTGAACACGGAATCAAATGAACACAGTCAGTGCTGCTACACTAGGTGCATATACAGTGCCTGGACTGACAAAATTTCCAACGTATGACGAATAAGAATAGTAGTCATCTCACCTCCAAACCATGTCGTAGCCGTAACTGTAGCTGTAAATTTACCAAAAATCCATTATTAACCAGGCCCAGTAGTTGAAGATTATTTAACCAACACACATGGTTTTGTGCAGTTGCTCAAGGACAGGGAGTTCACCAACCAAATCATTATTTTTCATATACAATGCCTCAAGGTAAAACAAGAATCATAAAGAAGAAGGAACTTTACCGGAAAGATCCTTATTTGATGAATTAACAACCACAAGCATATTTTGAAACATCAATTTGACACAAGAAAGAAAGCGACCCTAACACTGTGAGTTTAATAGATAATAATTCGAGATGGATGTTCCTCAAATCCATTTCTGGAATCCAAATCTGATGTTACATCTGGTAGCATACCTTTTATTCCATTTGAAGATAGGTTCTGAAAGTTCAATCCAACAGGTAGATCCCAGAACCCCACGGATATGTTATCTATATTCCAGCACTCGAAACATCAACATGTGTGAAATTTCTTTTGAGTTTTGATCCACTCAGGGAAATTAGGTCTCAACTTGCATGATTGCAGTTTTATACTAGTAGTCCTTAACTGGAAAGGAGCTGTTACCTGGGAGTTTAATTGCAACTTAAAAGGATTGAAAGACAAATCCAAATAGGTTAATCGGGCAAGTTTTATTAAAATGAATATCTGTCATTGCACCTTTAAGGAAGTGTCATGAACTATCAAGATATTCGAGCTTTAAGAGTCGAGTATTTGGAAAATTTCCAGTTAAGCGATTACTAGAGAGGTCTAACTTCTTCAAGGATGGACATCCAGCAAAGCGCGGCACTGATCCGTTAAGAAGGTTTTCTGACAAATTCAAATGATCTCAAAAGATTTTGAAATGACACCTCCTACATAATATCTCGAGAGGTCCAAGTGTGTAAGAGAAGTCAAATCCTAACACAAAAAAAGAATGGACCCTGTTACAAAATTACGAATGAGATAAAGAGTAGACAAGGCAAACCAGAGAGGTTAAGTTGATGAGGAATAGGACCACTTAAATTAGCATCGGAAATATCCAAAAGTTGTAGGTTGGAAAGGAACCCAAAAAGTTTTGGTACAGGATCAGACTGAAAATCAATTGCATTAACTGATGTAATAACGGTGATGGTGAAGTAATCTAGCCTACCAAAACAAGAATATCAGAAAGCTAAGTTCAGTCACAGGACCAGTGTTGCTGTTACAGTTGACACATGACCATTTGCAACAATCCCTCTTTATTTCTTTGTTACTCCAATCATCTAGCGTGTCAACTATGTGTACTATGCTTGCTTTGAAGAAGAGTAAAGCTTGCCTTTCCATTTCTATACACGAGGCCGGGTTCACTTTAAGCCCCAATAATGTAAGATCACCTTTTGCAAATGATGTTATGCGTAACAGAAACTACACAAGAACAAGCATCAGATATTTAGTATAATCTAAATGGGTAACTGAAGGGAGCTAATTACTTTGTGCGTTAATTACTTTAATGTTACCAAGGATTGTATTACTATAAACGTGACCACCTAAACTCTTATCTAAAACCTAAGATATATAATTCCTAGTGCTAGAAAAAGCATGGTTGATGCAGAAAGTTTTCAAGAACTACTCTTACAGATATTATTTGGTTAAAAGTGAAAAAACACGGTGATGTAGTTGAAGCACCATCAGTAATTTTCATGAAAATGAGTAGTTAAGTAATGTACAAAGAACACTATGTGATCCGCAAATTGATATAATATCACTGCATTAATATTGCCCAAACCAAATTATTGTTATATTTATATGAATTATGTTTGTATTAGCACGTCCAAATTAGCAAATTATGGAAGAACATGTTATTACATGATGGATACTATGGTGTATGAACTTCTTTACAATCCATCTGCAGTTTATTCAACTTCAACGGATACTTATGCAGGCATGCTCTCATTGTGCTGCATATTAGTGGCATAGAGGAGGTCGCAGCTCATTACATCCTGTATTGATTGAGGAGAGTCTTTTATCATGATCATGGAATTGATCATATATGATGACTATTACAAACGATTCCTACTCTCCTTTGTCAAGAAACGGCTCATTATTCCGAGGAGCATTTCCCCAATGTCTCAGATTATCCATCATCTTCTCCACCATTATCTCATCACATGGATAATGTGATCCGTCACGTGCCACAGATTCATAGACTGTCCCATGAATCTCTATGCAACTACAACCCGCAATCTTCGTTACCCCTGCAATCATCATCATATTTATAACTTCACGTAAATCTTCCCATCTATTACAACCCGCATATATATATATATATATATATATATATATATATATATATATATATATATATATATATATATATATATATATATATATATATATATATATATATATATGGTACGTAATAAATGCATACCCTGCACCATTTCAGCTAATTATGGACCCCATGAACACCACGTAAAGCACGCCACACAACTGAATTCGTATGCATACTGTTTATGAGATCATACGCTTCAGTTCGGTTAAAAGGCCAGCTAGACCCAGAAGATCAACCATACACCCGTATGTTCAACATTTTCTCAATCTTAAGGTTGATCGCCATGTCAGCAAAGAACCTTTTTCCTTCATCCAACAAATCACGGTGAGGGCAAGCAATAATTAAAAACACCAAAGTAATAGCTTCTATAGCATAACCAACAATGACATTAGTCCAAGTGAATTTATCTCTAGTCACCATTTTCTTGAATACATTCACTGCTTTATTAACTTCCCCACATTTCAAGTACGTATGTATAAGAGTATTTCCCACAAAAAACGTCGTTTTTCTTCTTATCAATGCAAACGTTTAGCCACTCGATCACCGAGCTCCACTACACCTTTGTTGGCACAAGCCGTCAGAATACTAATTATTTTTCAATGCTTAGTAAAGTATGTTTAAAGTGTTTAACTAACTATTTCCATGCTTTAGTAAAGTATGTTTAAAGTGTTGAAGAAGATAAACAAGTATGAAATATTTACACAAGTATTTTTTAATGTTTAAATTCTTATTAGAAATAAATCAAAGAAGTTACTAAGATTGTTTGCGGAATAACAATTTAAATTGGATGACAATGTATAGTTAAACACTAACCAAAGTAAGTGTTTAACTAAGAACCATGCTAACACTGTGAATGGATTCATCATGGACTTAAGTCATCCACTATAGTGATCTAAAAAAAAGTTTAAAACACATGAAAAGATTTATAATTTGTTTTAAGGTTTTGTTAAACAATGCCTACTAGTTAATGCTTAAAGCAACAATTAATATGAATATAAAAGGAAACTTGGACTTTGTTAAATAAAAAATGACATGTATTTAAATTAATTTGTATGTTTATTTATTGTACATTAAATGTATAACTACTTTAAATATGAAAAGAACAAATTATTTAATGTGTCTTAAATATTGCCCGGTGGTCATTGTTTAGCAAACCCTTTGTTTTAATATGAATATAAAAGAAAATTTGGACTTTGTTAAATAAAAAATGACATATATTTAAAATAATTTTTATGTTTATTTATTGTGCATTAAATATATAACTACTTTACATATGAAAAGAACAGATTATTTAATGTTTTTAAGCATTGCCCCGTGGGCATTGTTTAGCAAACCCCTTTTTTTTAACCATAGTGAGTTGATGTTTCATGTTCATGTGGAATGAAAAGGTTTGAATTCTTGAACCTTTATATAATTTAATGCATGTGTAATTAATAAGCATTTTATAGACTTGAAAATATTTATACATAGTGCAACAAAGTTTATAAAATCAAAAGCTTTATTAAGTAATAATTTAATAAATATTTAAAATATTGTGGATTCTCTTAGTTCTATCGAGGAGTAAATGCTCTCTTGAATATGTATCTCATTAATTGCAAGAAATAACGTTTATTCCTTTGAGACATTCTCTCTTATAGGCAGAGTACAAGGTGGTTACCCGTGAATTAATAGAGCATCTAACCCATAAAGTATATTGCTACCTTACTACAATAAATGCTTCTACTCTTGGATTGTGTCCAATCCCACATTAAGAAATAGTGTTGACAAATGTTTGCCCTTTTCTACCAAATACTTAGGATATTTGATGTGTTATTATCTAGTCTTAAACTTATAGTGAACCGACTTAACCAATAGGCTAACACTAATTAACATGCAGTGTACCCGATCGGTTATAGCTAGAAATTGAAAGTACATGGTCGTTTGCGAGGAGCGAATTGACTGATGCTAAACCTAGTGGAATGAATACTTAATCTAAACACTTAAAAAAGGGGGAGGGGGTTTAAATCAGAGAGATTGACACGATTAATTGCTTAAACTGTACAATAAATAAAATGTTAGTGTGATCAATATGGGAAGAATGTGCTAGCCTAGTTTATCCTACTATCTCTACTTGATTCATCTACAAGTGAAATGACCTAATGTTACTCTCGTTAGTGAATCTAATGCGGGATAGGCTAGACGGTCACGATTACCTAGTCCTATGCATATCAACCCTTAACCCGATGGTCACAGTGTTAATAAGTCTCAAGCACGCATTAAGCTTATCAACTACTATATATGATTTATCTCGGTAGACCTAATGGTCATAATATATAGTTATTCTCTCGCGAATGATCATTTATAGAATGCTAACTTACTTGTTTTAGTCATAATTCGTCTAACCCTAGGGTTTGATCCACCTCTAATCCTAATGACAAGCTAGTAAAGGCCCTTGGTGTCCATTTACTACTAACCCTGCCATTATGATACATAAGATAAATCATATAATGGTCATCTAGTAATTTATGTTCTAGTAATAAACGACATATAATAGATAACTAAATGAATGGATCTATCGATACACATATAAATTATCCAACAAAAGTGCATTAAATCGAAGTAAACGAATAAATAAAGATATAATATTCATAAACTTGGTTATAATCTTAGTAAACATGAACAAAGTGATAGCCAACGATTAACAAACATAAGTCATAATGAAATTGATACACATGATACGAGATGTTCTCTGCGTGTTCCCGCAAGAGCACAATAAGTGTAAATCATAGTGCAGGGACTTCTATGTAAATTATGTAATAGATAGGGCATGTGTTGTAAACGTTTTGTTGTTGAGAGACCACTTACCCTCGTAACACTTTTATAGTTGCGAAGGGAAGCTCATATGTTGAGATGTTTGATGTGTGTTTAAACAGTGGGTTTTAAATTTATATTTTTCTGACTACCTTCTATATTAACACTAACGGACAGTGTACCCGGTCAATTCTAGCTAGTTTGGTAAGTACGGGTCGTTCGCAAGGAGTATGTGACTTTTATGCTAACCTAGTGAATTTCTACGGCTTTTAAAGATTGATTAAACTACTAAAACAATATATATAACTAATTAAACTACTATTTATGCTAAGGTTGTGATCGAGTTGGAAATGAAGTGTTAACCATATTACTTCTACTACGTTATTAGTTATCTGATTTATTAGTGCAATGATTTAATGTAAAACATTGGTGACATTAGAAATGTGCAGACAACACATTTCTATCTAAGTTAAATTAGGCCAGATTTCTTAGTTACCTAGTTCTATGAACGCAACCTATATCCCTGAAGCAATTTATGGGTCTAATCAGTACATTCATGCATAAGTGGTTTCAATTGATCCATGTGATCTGCATCAACCCATTGGTCCTAGTGAAACCTACTATTCTCACGCGGTCACTTTATGGATGAGCACTATACTAACTTAAGTGTTTTGGCAATATCTATCTAACCTCGGGTTCCTACTCCTTAAGTCCTAAAGAAGGATATCTGTGATCCAGTTTACGCCCATCACACGGCTACATACATAGTGATACGAATTACCTACATAGCTAAAGAGCTACACTATGATAATCTAGACAATATACATCAAATGCTAAACAAACAAACGAGTATATTATTCGAACGATAAACACATAATTATCCAAAAAATGCATCAAATCATTACAAATGAAATAACAGAAACATATTAGTCATAACATGGCTAACACCAAAGGGTATTAGCTCATAATGTAAATAGCAAATACAAAGGAAATTACCAATCATTCGCAAATGAAATATTTAATGTAATTAACGTGCAAACCGATTGAATACACTTCGTATGATGGTACCGGACCTTCTCCACTTGATGTTCTCATTTTTGGGACTGTAATCTTAGTGAAACAAAGCTTGGGAATCGGCTGTGGTGGTGAAAGTTGTGTGTAAAACCCATATTAGGGCTTTGTATTTATAGTATTCTTTCTGCCGCACCAATATGGCGTATTGAGGTCCAATACGACGTATTCCAAATATCTTGAGTGGGGAATAAGAAAGAATATTCCCAGCATATATGGGCATAACTTTAAATACGGCGTATTGATGAAAGTGATACATTGTATTCCTCTTGAATCCTGATCATCTTGGATTGGGGATAAGATCTTCAATACGACATATGTCAAGAGTTTCATATGTTGTATTCATTCAACGGTTGACTTGGACTTTGATAAGGATTTAAAACGTACACTTTTAAGGGGTCAATTAAGCCCTTAATCGCCCACTTTTATATCCGTTACTGCTTAATTTCGTTCATTTTCACTTTTTAGGTCTCTTGAAGGCAAAATGCTGGAATGATGCTTATTTGGACGAAAAGGCATGAATATGTGAAGAAAATGGCTAAAGTTAATATCAAGACACTCAAGCTACTGGAAGTGCACCCGACGATGTCATAAACAAAGGGCGACGCCGTCCCTATATTTGTGACGGCTCAGGAGTGAAATTGCTATTTTACACCTGACGGCGTCAGGCTTTGAAGAGTAGGGAGTCACGAAGATTTTTCCCTCAGACGGCCTAGATCCAGATTCAGACGACGTCAGAAGCTGAAGCTGACGGCGTCACAACCACAACGTGACGTCATCCCAAAGTTGACTTGGCCAAGACGAAGCCCTAATGGCGGCGATCTGACAGCGTCACAATTAAAAGGTGACGCCATCGCAGTTGTAACTCTATATATAGAATTCGAATTTTCAGACTTTGAGAGAGGTAGACTTGTGGAGTAAAAACCTAAAACGATTGTAGTCCATCTAGGACAGTATTTTATGGTTCTAATACCCTATTTTACATTGAGATAAGTTATTTATTCCCTTGATTTCATTATGTCTTTGCTTGAATGTGTGTATGCTTGCATGTTTAACATGTCCGGATAATTTACTTGTGTGTTTTCTTAGATCTATGAAATCTAGTTATTAAATATTGATTGATTATCTCTTATCTTAATTGTAATTGGCTTAGGAGTGCTTAAAGCAATCGTTGTGTTATTAATGCTTGATTAATGTTTGTGAACATTAGTTTATAATTACTAGTGGAATTGTAGGCTAAAAATCCAAAGAAAACCTTAGTGTTAAGTTTATGAATCCTAGAGATTTCGTAGTCATTAACCTTAGGTAGCTTCAAAGAGTTAGGGATAAAAGCACACTCTACGACCTTAGAAAACACAACGCGTTAAGATTAAGGACGTGACAATTCAACCATCAATAAAAGATAACTAGGGAGTAATAGTATCTAGGTAGACACATATGTAATCATCATACGAGCATACTTCAATAGACATAGACTACCCTTTAGATTAGATAATTAAAATAGTAGAGTAATCGGTAGAAGTACCACCCCCCAAATCCAAACCCCGAGATCGTACCTTTAATGATCCTATATGAACATCCACTTTTTCAAACAATTGAGACTTCATCAGCAAGTGCAGCCAGACAGACTACTATAGTGAGTCTTTCTAAAAAATATAAAAAAGATAAAAAATAATCTTCGTCAACCCCAACCTTAGCGTAGTAATTTCTCACTAGCATTCCTATTCCCCTAGAGAACGATATTAATCCCGAGGCTTACCCTAATACTACACTACAACGATTAGGTTCACTGCCTAGGTGGTTGAAAAACTTGCTCGAAGAAAAGGAAGTTTCCTTTGACTCCGAGTGCGCGTTGTACGAGTATCAAGTTTTTGGCGCCGTTGCTGGGGAATATAATAGCTAGTTAGCTTTCTATCTCGTTTAGGTTCCCTTGCTTGATTCCTATCAAGTAAGATTTTTTCTCATTTTTAGCTTCCTTTTAGTTTATCCCCCTTCTTTGTGTTTGTGTTCGTAAAACCCTTTTCATTTGTCGCTATGGCAAGTGAAATTGCATTTGAATCATTAACAAATGAGGAACAATTGAATTTCACAAATTGGATTGCTTTTTATTGTTCTAATGAATTTGTGAGTGATCTTAGAGATATCCAAAAGGAGACGGGTGTAAGGTTGGATGGATTTGATAAATTTTGTGCTTGTGTGGCTTCTATTCAACGATCATTGTTAGAATCAACTCCTTTTAGTGAGAACCTCTGGAAATTTTTTGAGAAAAGTATCCTAAGCATAAACCATCAGTTGAATGATCTTAGGCACCATGATAAAAAAGACCTAGTTTTTAAGAACATGGAACATAAACCCGAACAAGATTGTGAGATGGTTAGAGTTGAACTACCTAGTTGCATGTGTGGGATAGATTTCAAAACATATGACACGCATGAGGAATCCTTTAGGCAAATAGAACATAGTGATCAAATTTTTGAGAATGATTCTTATGAATCTGACCAAGAATTTGAAATGGCTAAAGAAGGATTTGAGATACTTAGGAGTGTATTTGGGTTAGATCATACTAAAACACATGATGAAAATTTAGGAGATCTAGATATAATGGAGAATGAGGTGGAAACTCCAAGCCCACAAGCCCTACCATCACTTGAGGAACACACATCGCCTATAACTTACCCGGAAGAAGTAGAAGAGACTATAAGAACCCCGATTGATATAGAACCTTTGGACCAAATGCCAATAGAGAATGTAGTTTTAGATGCTTGTTGTCATGACCTCTCTCTTAATCCTATGGAAGTTCCTAATTTTGATGAACCAGAGCCTCAACCAAAAACGTTACCCAATTTTTCGTCTTTAGATGTGAATCTAGGAATTGAATTAGGCCCCAATCCACCCATCAAAATAAATAGTCTGGGTAGTTGCTTGATAAAGGTAGTGGAATCTAGTCCATGTAGAGTGGAAGCTAATATATGACTAACCCATGACCTTACACACTTACATCACCCATTCATGGTTGATAACAAAAAACGTTATGGGTTTAAACCGGGTTTATTAGGTCAAGATGGATCTTTAACTAAGGCTGTGTATCGCTACTATCACCCGCACTTAAACTTAAGTGTAGAAAAAACTCCCTCTTTATCTCTTAAATAAGGGTAGAGTCAAGCTTGTGACTCGAACAAAAACAAGCGCTTCTTGGGAGGCAACCCATGTGTTTTTCTTTTTCTTTTTATTTGTGTGTCATATATATTTTCATTATTGTATGTTCTCATGTTTGAATTTGTGAAAATGCTTTATTTTGTATTTAACCTCGTCTTAATTACATATAAATGTATTTTACAAAAAGGATAAATGTAGGGAGGATTGCACACGTTTTTAAAAAAACATGAACATGAGAACTACAATTATTTAAAAAGATATATATATGTGTGTTTGTTAGAGTCAAATGCTTGTATCGAGTCATAATGGATGTTTTGCAGGAATTTTTCCAGATTTTAAAGGTGTAATTTTTTCAGAAAAACGCAGCAGACCAGTTTCTGTCAGGATAACCTGACGGCGTCAGACTCGCTACCTGACGACGTCAGGAGGAGCAGAAACAGCTTATCTAACTTTCTCTCGTTTTCTGTGCTACTTATAAATTCTTGGAAATTTACAGAAAATCTGCAAACATCAATTCCACAAGCATTATATCATAGTTTAGTAGAGTCATATATAGTTTTACCTCCGATTTTACGCAAAGGTTTCGTTTATTTTCTTAAAGTGTGCAGGTTTTATTTATCAAGAAGAAGAAACATAAGATCTATGAAACATAGTTATTAAATATTGATTGGTTGTCTCTTATCTTAATTGTAATTGGCTTAGGAGTGCTTAAAGCCATCGTTGTGTTATTAATGCTTGATTAATCTTTGTGAACATTAGTTTATAATTACTAGCGGAATTATAGGCTAAAAATATAAAGAAAACCTTTGTGTTAAGTTTATGAATCCTAGATATTTCGTAGTCATTAACCTTAGGTAGCTTCAAAGAGTTAGGGATAAAAGCACACCCTACGACCTTAGAAAACACAACGCGTTAAGTATAAGGACGTGACAATTCAACCATCAATAAAAGATAACTAGGGAGTAATAGTATCTAGGTAAACACATATTTAATCATCTTACGAGCACACTTCAATAGACATAGACTACCCTTTAGATTAGATAATTAGAATAGTAGAGTAATCGGTAGAAGTACCACCCCCAAATCCAAACCTAGAGATCGTACCTTTAATTTTCTAAAAAATATAAAAAAGATAAAAAATAATCTTTCTCAACCCCAACCTTAGCGTAGTAATTTCTCACTAGCATTCCTATTCCCCTAGAGAACGATATCAATCCCGAGGCTTACCATAATACTACACTACAACGATTAGGTTTACTGCCTAGGTGGTTGAAAACTTGCTCGAAGAAAAGGAAGTTTCGTTTGACCCCGAACGCGCGTTGTACACGTATAAGACTTTGACTACAGAGCTTCAGATACGACGTATTGCCAGAATTTAATACGTCGTATAACTTCAATTTCATTGATACTTAGTGAATTCTTTTATGTATTGATACGACGTATCTCCAAAAGTGGATACGCTGTATACCCTTTGCAGGTTGCATTAAGATTCTTGTATTAGCTCCAAATTCCGTTATTTTCCATGTATTTTTCAAAATTGCTCCATAAACTCTGAAAATCAATAAAAGCAAACAATTAAGTATCAATTCAAATATAAACACATAATAAGTGAGCAATATTCGCGGGATAAATGATAAGTGAATATATTACTTATTTGATGTTAATAAGGTCTCTCAATATTTGGTTGTAGGGGTATAAATACCCCCTACCTCATGGGATATGAGGTATGTGCCTATCTAATAGTCTTGCATGCTCTGTATCTTCTGTTGTGCTTCTGATGACCATATCATCGTCATATGCTTTCAGATTGACGCCTATTTGAGATCTGAATCTGTCTACTAGTTCCTAGTAGGTGGCGCTTGCGTTTTTTAGACCAAAGGGCATCTTGGTTTAGTAGAAGAGACCCTGAATGGTGTCGAACATGGTTTCTTCATCAGACTCCTTCATTAGAATCTGGTGATATCCTTTGTATGCGGCAAAAAAGAACTTGTATTTGAAATCGGCTAGGGATTCCACTTTCCAATCGATGGTAGGTAGGGAGTAGTTGTCTTTCAGACATGCCTTGTTTAGGTTAGTGAAGTCAACCCATATACACAACGCACCATTAACTTTCTTTACCATTATTGGGTTTGAGACCCAGTTTGTTATTTGACCGGTCGTATGATGCATGCCTAGACTAAGTTTGTGACCTGAGATGCCATAGCCTGAGACATTTTTTGAGATAAAAATTGCGCCTTTTCTGCCTAATAGTTGGTGCATATTGGTTCATGCCTAGGTTATGTTCCACTAATTATTTATGTACACGAGTCATGTCTGATGGTTTCCAGAAAAATACGTCAAGGCTGTTTGCTAGCAATTATGCTAGTTTATTTTGTGCATGAGGTGGGAGGTTGGTTTCGATTATGATAGGTTGATTTGGGTATTCAGGGTTGATGATTACCTTTATATGTTTAGGGCTATATCCTATAATAGGTTCACACGCGATCTCCCTGATGTTGCATTCTTCCACTACAGCGGCTACTCTTGCATCTCTACCAGGCTAGTCGCATTTGACTAAAGCAACTCCCACCCTTGTTGTAAATCATACTAATGACTTGATAGTTGAAACTTCTAGGCTGAGATTTGAAGCGTTGTCCTTTCCAGTATTACGTTATAGTTAGACGCAGATCTAACAATGTGGAACTGTAACATGATTGTTCTTGACAGTGGGTGTGTTCCTACTGTGAGTTCTAAAGTAACTACGCCCTCATGATATGATCTTTCTCCTGAGAAGCCAATCAACAATTTATTTAGTGGTTTCAGGTTTGACCTGATGTGCTATGGGAGCTTGCTGAAGCAATGTCCATAAATTATATCGACTGAGCTCCCCCTATCCACATATATTATGCTAACCTTATATGAGGCTATCATTTTTATGATGACAGCGGGGTCGGATGATGGTATAAAGGTATCCCATGGAATGTTTCGCAATGGGACACGCTGCCAGTCATCCATAACCTAGCTACCTCATTTTGTGTCTGAGTGCCATTATTAGATCATGTGGGCACTTCCTAATCGTTCCCTAAGGGTGTCTTGTGCTAATTTATTGGTGTTGCTTGCCCTGGGTTGTTAATTAGGGTAAAAATGTTCGTGACCATATAATAGAGTAAGCCATGGAGGCATTTCTCTTGAAGTATCCAGGGTTAGGTAGACTATGGAAAGGGCTTTTCTCCCCCTTTATCAGTCTTCTAGTATATGACCTAACTAGGTTTTCATTTTTAGTGGGATCTTGAGTTAGGCATAGAGTAGGGTGAGTGCTTCTTTGAGGAGGAGGGGCTAGGTAATGGTGTTAGGGTGTCTTTTTTTTTAATCAGGCTCATAGTTATGCTACCCTGAGGGTTGTTACTAAGTGTTGGTGTGGTCTGACTGCTACATGTGTGATAATGCAGAAAAGGGTAAGTAGGTTGGAATGCGTTTTCCTAAGAACTAACCAACTGTCTTGCTTTGCGAGTTGTTCTAGGTAAGCTGACACAATATGACGTGACATGGATCTGATGCGGCTTCTTTCCCTGGCACCCCCTAGCACCCTCTATCCAAAAAAAACTGTAGATTGGCGGGGACACCCTGACCCCGGGTGCCTTTTGACACCAGCCATTGTCCATCCCACAAGGAATAGCTCCGAGCAACTCTCCTGGCCTAGTGGGGCACTAACTGGAGTGAGCCGAGACTCTCAAACTCTTGAGATCTTATCCACAAAGTCTCTCTAGTAAGCCCATAGGTTTTGCGAAGATGGGTACCTATCTGGAAGCAAAGTGCCAGGGATGGGATTCGAACTCGAGTCTGTTAACTCAAGAATGAAATTCCCACCTACTGGACCAATGCCCTAGTGGTAGCAAAGTGCCATGGATGGGATCGAACCCTCTATCCTACCCTGACCTCTGACTTTTTGAATTGGTTTGACTTGAGAAGTTGACCTGAGAACTTGTTGTTCGTCATGGGACATGTGGGTCCTTCTTGCAAGAGTGGCGTATGCAAGCTGACATGGTCGTTTGTTGCGGTGCACTTCCCCTGATGATCTTCTTGTGAGATTTCTAGCTAGCTGGTGGTCCTCGTTTTCGAGTGTTTTCCGACCTTCCTCTCTGTGTGTGAGGTCATCCACCTGGATAGGTCAGAGGTGGTCATTAGTTATGTCCAAAATTTTAGGAGGTTGTTCACCAGACATGTTTGGTTAAGAAAATTGTGTAAGAAGGAATTTTTTTAAAGGTTTTTGAGTGAAAAATGAGTGAAAATAGGTGAAAATTTGCAAGAAATTTATGGCTATTTCGTATCATGTCCTCCCAGATGTCGCCATGTTTACGTATGGTATGTAAATTAGTATTAAGAGGTTGGGACGATTTTATTGTTTGGTTTCCCGTATTGAATGGTAAGGACCCGATGAATTGATTGAGATCAAGAAGCTCGGGGTACACTTAAAAAAATACCATGTGTAGACTGCGTGTGAGGCAGTATTTGCCCAAGGGTGTGAAACTTATGAAGTTGTGTGTGAAGCCTACTATTTATAAAGAAGCAAGTTGGGTTTAGAGATAAACCCTGGAGGGATGATCAACGACCGTGAGAAAGCCATGTGTTGATCATATGAGGAGCTGACAAGGAAGACATGTGGATTCTCTTCCTTGGCTCATACAAAATGGTGATTGTCGTGTGTCCCCACTGTCCTATGTCAGATGATACATCTTAACCGTTCGTGACGGTTAGGGCAGTAGCGCTACGCGTTCAGCGTAGCTTGATGAGCTTCGTCAGGCCAAGTGTGACATCGGATTATAGCTGAGCCGCTATCAAGTGTTTATTAATGGGCTTGGTTCGTGCGTATATTTAGTAGACTTGAATCATTAATATTGATACACTATCAAATATAACAAATAATAAAAAAAATGAAGTGAGGAACTTTAGTCATATTATTTAATTCGTCTAACTAACGGTCAACAAAAAATTTGACTAAACTAGTAGTAGGTGTTTCACGTTGGGATTGGATCCGAAAATTTTCAAACTATTAAGACCAAAAGTGAAACAACGTGAAAAGTACAAGGACCCAAAATGTGGTTAACTCTCTTATAAATATCACTAAAAATTGTCCCCGTTTCAAATAGATTTCGAAAATTCACGTGATTTGAACCCAAATTGGTAGAGTGTTGAGGCTACTCGTCACCGCTATCGTTGCTGCGTCATCGTCACTGATTACATGTTTGTTGTTTATAACTCATTGATTATCCTTTTATGATATTATTATAATTTGCCCTAGCCAATCAAATCCACTATTTGTTTTGGTTTTAATATCAGGGTTTGAATAATTTTATGATGTGTTATTTCTGTGAAAAAAACTTGAAAATTCTAAAAACCTTTCTAAAAGTTTTGAAATTTTACCCAAAAATAAAAGATGCTGATGCATAAAAATGTTGTGATGGAAGTTTGTGTAATTTTGAGCTCTTATAAGTTTTTTCTAATGTACAAAAGACGAAATTTTGATGCTTAAAGAGTTTTGATGCATAATATTCTCTACTTGTTAGATTTTGGTGCATAACAAAATTCTGATGCAAAAACTCAAAATAAGTTGGATAAAAAAACTGAAAGCAAAGAAAATAATTTAATACACAAACGTTTTTTCATCAAAATTATATACTTTTAGAGCATCTCCTATGGTAAACCTTTTGAAAAGGTTTATATAATTTCCATGTCATAAGTTCTTAAATTTCTCATTTTATAAACCTATTATCACTATGGTTAAACTTGTTAAAACTTTATAATTTAATGAGGTATTAAATGAATTACATGCATTTAGTTGCAATGAAAAGGTCTATAAACTTAGACCTATTTCATTCCATGTCATCATAAACCTCTCCTCACTATGGTGACTCAATTTATAAACCTCTTCAAATTTTATAAACCTTTTCATAAACCTCTTATAGTGGATGCCCTTAGAAAAAATTTCTTTCCAACTTTTTTATCTATCAATGTCTCCTATCTTGTTGAGTTTTGGGAATTTTTTAAGTGTCTTTTGAGTTTTTTTTTAATCTTTTTTTTATACTTCTCACGAATATATTGTGATCAGCAATTTTTTGTAGGTAATATATGTTATCTAGATAAATGGACATGGATATAGACAATGTTTTAAAAAGAGTAGATGCTTGTGATCTGGCTTACGAATTTACGATGGAGGTATATATATTTCTCTCCTTCAATTCTTTTCCATATGTCCTGGCGCATCTTGATGTGGCACTATGGTTTTTGGTCCACTTTGAATGTAAAATTTAAAACCCCTGTCATCTCTTCTGTGTGATGTTTATGTGTATCATTGTGTGCACGATCTTTGTAAGAAGACTACTAGTGGTAATTACCATTAAATATTGCCCATTTCTTGTTGAGAGGGATCTGAAACTACTATTGTTTTACACTTTTATAATTCTCGTATTTTTGGTAACTATCAACCATTAGGAGATAAGGTACTTAGACTTTTATGCTTTCACTTTCTGCTCATGTTTTATGTTTACATGTCAAATGGTGACATATACACAATCTAGAAGCTTTTACTATCCTACACCACTTGGGCCCTCACCTTAGGCGAGATGTAAGGTTGGTCACCTCAGTTGCGCTTTGCCCTTTAAGTACCTTTATTTCTTCTTTTGACGAAGTGATTATCATCACCTTAATCTCCATTTACAAACCATAGTTATTTATTACCATGCAGCTGATTTAGCTAAACAATAGTCACCAATGCGTACAATCTCTTCTTTGACTTGCTTTTCTGGTAACTACTGTCATATTTAACGCACTGTTCAAAACTGAGTTTGGTAAAAGTGTTAAAAGGTTTAACTCAACGTGGTCTTGCCTTACGGCGGTTGTGCCACCTCTAATGATTGAATGGCTCTCTTCGCTTCTGTTCATTCATATCTTTGACCGATCATAGTAGTGATCGAGTGAGGAATGTTAATAGAGTGATACTGTATCAGACGCATTTCCTTAAGAAGCCGTTTAATGGAGATATTCTTCTTGTTAAAATTTGCAGGATGATGAGGTATGGCTTCCTCCAAAAGCTTCGGAAGGGGCCATTGTCGCCCCCACGGCTTGTAAGGTGAGTAAGGTTCTGGTGAATGAAGGAATGGAAGTAAAAAAAGGGCAACATATTTTTTCCTTGGATGTTGAAGTCCCTTCAAGTTCCTCCCCATTTGTAACACTCTCTGAAGAAAAAAAATCAGAGATCAAGAAAATTCTGGAGGAGCAGTCAGGTGAGCTAGTCGAGCAGCAGAATGATGAAAATAGCCCAATGGCAGGGCTTGATAACAAAGAAGACATTTTAAAAAGGTATGGAAGCTTCAAGAAGTTTGATACTGTCGTGGATCATTCGGATCATCTTTTTTCAGCACAGAGTTCCTCTTCCACGAACCAGGTAAATGTGTAATTTTCATTGGATTATTCACGTGATAATTATAATAATAGGTATCTTTCATCACTTGTGACACATCAGCATACTTGTGATTGATATGTTACAGCCAAAAGAGTGGGTTGACAAGATACGTGAAGAGTGGACAATTCTTGATGATAACTTGCCTGGTATGCATTGTTTTCTATAAAGCAAGAGATTCAATGTTCAATGAACTGATATATCTATTTTGCTTACAACAGAGACAATATTTGTGAGGGTTTATGAAGATAGGATGGATTTATTAAGAGCTGTAATTATCGGACCACCGGGGACTCCTTATCATGATGGCCTCTTCTTCTTTGATGTGTATTTCCCAAGCAACTATCCTAATAGCCCGCCAGTATGTCATCCTCTATATTTGTCTACTTAACAGCTAAATACGTGTGAGGATTAGTTTAACGTATTTTATGAATGGTTTATTATTTATTACAGCTCGTGTGCTCGCACTCCGGAATTATTGGTGTCAATCCGAATCTGATGGATTGTGATGAAGTTCCGTTGATCCTTCTAAATACAACTCGCACACTTGAAAAGGAATGGGTGCCTGGCACTTCATTGCTCCAACTTCTGGTCTTCATAGAACTTAAGATTTTGAATACAAGTCCGTTGTTTAACGGACTTGCAATGACGAGTGACATTGCTGGAGATTGGTGTTCCTTACTATACAACGAAAACTTATTTATAAAGTCTCTAAAAACAATGGTTCATACCATGAACAAACCACCGAAGGTTACATATTTTAGTCTCTTTTAGTTTCAGCTTGGTTAAAACGAGTGTGGAAACCCGCGCGATGCAGCGGGATTGACTTCAAAAGACTTACTTTGTAACGACAATTGCATTTAATGTTTGGACTTACTTTGCAACGATACATAAACCTTAAGGATTGTTTTTGCCAAGTTGGAAAACTTTGCATATTAATGTTGAGGACTTAACCTGCAACGCCACACGAACCTCAAGGACCATTCTTGCCAACTTGCTGAAGTTTGCAATTAATTCTTGGACACGTGTCGTGTGGAGATCGATTCCCCGCATTTTAGTTATATATAGTAATATAGTATGCTCATACCCTTAGATGATATTGTATGATGCTTGCAGCATTTTGAGTCTTTTGTGGCTGGGCATTTTCTCAATCGTGCACATGATATTATAGAGGCTTGTAAATCTTACAACAAAGGTGAGCAAGTCGGGTTTCTTGCCAGGGATAAGGTCTGCTCAATGGAGTTCCGGAAAGATATTATTTCATGCTTCCAGCACCTTGTTAATGCATTTAAGAAAATAGGAGATAAGGTATTTTGAAAGATTTTTTATCTAAGTGATAGATATGTCATTAGTGAAAAATTTGTCACTGTTATCGTATTCTGATCCACTGCAATATCCCATCTTTGAGTAATTTAAAGATAAATGTTTTGCTTGTTATTTTTGGATGTGGAGTTTCGTGTATATTGTTTTATGTTCTAGGGGGGATTGCATATATAACCACAAAAATTCAAAAATTTGCATATTTCCCCATAATACTAGTTTTTAATGCATGATGTACAATGCAACTTAAGCATGTTTTGGGTATATGTGCAAGTTTTAGTGGGTATATATGCAATTGCCCCGTTGTTCTAATATGCTTGTAATGATCTATGATTATCATCTACATTTATGAACTTGGAGTTTATTCTAGAACATTACCCACTAGGCCTTTGATGTTTGTGGGCATAGTTAAACCACCATGCACTTAAACTGTTTTAGTTTGGATAGATATTACCCCCAGGGATTTCTGTATGTAGCTAGGAGATGTGTTTTGTTTTACATTTGGTTTTTAATCACTTAAATTTTGTCAGGTTGTGGTACAAAAGCAGAAAAATAAAATTAAAAAGGTATACATTGTTTCTCTTTCCTTCACTTCTATATTCCAAATATAGTAGTAAAGCTCTAAAAAGTTTTAGCTATGTAATCAATTGGAGTTTTCAGGCTGTCGTTGGGAAAAATAAAGTCCCTTCACGTTTTCCATCCTCCGAACATGAAAAGGTAGAGATCAAGAAGTATTTGGAGGAAATTTCAGGTGTTTCTTTTTCTTCCATAGAGGATGTGTTAGTGGAGCAGGATAATACTGAAAACAGTGCAATGATTGTTCCTTGTAACGAAGACGATACTTTGAAAAGGTATGAAAACTTCAAGAAGTTTGATACTGTCGTGGACCATTCGGATCATCTTTTTTCAGCGCATACTTCAGCAGTGACGAAGGCAAGTGTGTGTATTCATCAGATTATTCACTTATTAATAATGATGGTAATAATAATTATCATAATATGTTGTTACAGCGACCAAAAGAATGGGTTGACAGGGTAACTGAAGAGTGGAAGGTTCTCCAGGAACACCTGCCTGGTATATGCCAATTCATTAGAACACTATATATATTGTTTGATAAGTAAGCGATCTCAGTTTTATTCATATTTTGGTTACAACAGATACAATATTTGTGAGGGTTTATGAAGATAGGAAGGATCTTTTAAGAGCTGTAATTATAGGACAAGAGGGGACTCCTTATCAAGATGCTCTCTTCTTTTTTGATGTGTGCTTCCCAAGCGACTATCCTTATAGCTCACCAGTATGTTACCTTCTTATTTTTCTCTAGCTTAACTATCCTAATACATAAATATACATATGTCGCTTAGTTCAACTTAATTTATAAATGATTGTTTATTTATTTTTCCAGCTCGTGTCTTCTCATTCTGGTATTCTTGATATCGGACCAAGTCAGAGTGAGTGTGGTAAAGTTAGCTGGTTCCTTCAGAATACAACGAGTACAGTGAAAAGGATGTGGGTGCCTGGCACATCAAATATCCTCCAGTTCCTCGTCTCCATACAGGGTTTGGTTTTGAACGCAAAGCCTTTGTTTAATGGTTATACATTCATGACTGATGTGGTTGGAGGATGGTGGTCGTTACTATATAATGAGAACACAATTATAAAGTCACTCAAAACAATGGTGTATACCATGAAAAGACCGCCCAAGGTTACATTCTTTAGTTTTTTTTTTGTCCCTACCTGGTTAAAAAATGGTATGAGGATCTAATTTAAGGTTGTTTTATGATGCTTTCAGCACTTTGAGTTTTTTGTTGATGGGCATTTTTGCAAGCGTGCGCGTGATATCTTATTAGCATGTAGGTCTTATACGGACGGTCTGCAAGTCGGGTGTCTTGCCAGTGGTAACAACAAGACTTGCTCAATCAAGTTTCAGATGGATGTTACTGCATGCATTATGCCCCTTGTAACTGAATTTAACAAAAGAGGAGCAAAGGTACCAAAAAAAAAAAAAAAAAAAAAAAAAAAAAAAAAAGACTCATCTATATGAAACCAAAACTTCTTTGCCTGCATAAATTAGTCCCTTTTCGAGAACACGTGTTTTGTGATCAACTTCATATTAAGGTTACATTTTAGTTTGCATGTCTTTATATAGTAAAACTATCCAACAATGAAACAGTTTTATGCTTTGAGAATTTTTTGACAGATTAGAAACTAATTTTTTATTATAGCTAGTTGTATCTTTTATCAGCAATAATGGGTTTTTTATTTTGATTTTGGTTTTTAATCATTCACATTTGTGTCAGGTTGTCTTTCAAATGAAGGAAAATAGAAAGGTACGAGTTTATCGCTTTCTCTTCAAATGTTTCAGATTTACCAAAGTGTAAAACAGTTATATGAGAGTTTAATCACCTCAAATTAATTTGTCAGGATGTCAGTGGTGAAGAAGACGTGATTGTTGCACTTAAGAACAAGGAAAAGGTATGAGATTATTCTTTTTCTTCCCTTCAAATGTTTCAAATTTACCTAAATGTGAAATAGTTTGAGGTGATTTAATCTTTTCAATATTTTCAGGTTGTTGGTGAAGAACACATGAATGGTGCGTCGAAGAAAAAGAGAAATGTAAAATTTTATTTATTTCCACCCTTCAGATGTTCAATTTCCGAACTGTTAAACAGTTTTATGGGAGTTAATGAATTTATTCTTTTCAAATTTGCTAGGCTGCTGTTGCTAAGAAGGTCACGATGAATGTTGTAGAGAAGGAAAAGAGAAAGGTATGAGTATATTACTAATTAAAGCTAGAACAGTTTATGAATAAAGAATTATTACGATGAATTTCGACAATCATTTTTTGTATTTATGTTTTGTTTTGTATATTAATTAATCAATTTAACCATGTCAGGTGGTTGATGAAAACGTGTATGTTTCCATGTTGCGAAACAATGTAATAAACTGCACTGATCCAAGTACTTACACCTCCCCCTCTTATTTTACGGTGGAAAAGGTTCTTGTTAAGAAGGGAGCGAAAATCGAAAGAGGACAACCCTTATGTAGCCTTGGTCCATGGGACTGCGAGGTTTGGAATCAATCCGTATCTATTATATTCTCTGATGTTTCCTTATAACGATAAGAAAATTCTCTTGTCACATGTCTTGTTATATGGTTGTGTAGCACATCCCCTCAAGGATTGAGAAGATTCTGGAGAGGAATCGCAGTTCACGTGTTGGTATTTTTTCTATGGAAGATGTGCTTGTGGACGAGAATTATAGCTGCCAAATGGAAGGGCTTTCTTTTAATGATGTTGTAAGAAGGTATCAAAACTTCAGCAAGTTTGATACCGTTGTGGACCATTCGGATCATTTCTTTTCAGCAGAAAGTTCTGCAATGAACCAGGTAAGTATGTCTGCAATATTGGATTATTCACTTAACAATTACGTAGTAACATATATGCTGTTAACTTTCATTACGTTGTGACACGTACATAAGATTGATATGTTACAGCCACCAAAAGACTGGGTTGACAAGATACGTGAAGAGTGGAGGATTCTTGCTGAGAACTTGCCTGGTATGCCAACTCACGCTAGTATTTTATATATAAAGCAAGAGGTTCCACGTTTAATTATGTACTTATTTTTGGGTTCCAATAGAGACAATATTTGTGAGGGTTTACAAAGATAGGATGGATCTTTTAAGGGCTGTAATTATGGGACCACGAGGGACTCCTTATCATAATGGTCTCTTCTTTTTTGATGTGTGCTTCCCAAGCAACTATCCTGACAGCCCACCGGTATGTCATCCTCTCTTTTTCGTCTACTTGATCCTAAGTATATCGGTTTGTTTATGTTATCTATTGTTTGTAATCTATGTTTTTGTGTCAGCTTGTGCACTATCAGTCTGGTGGTCTTGGTATCAATCCAAATTTGTACAAGTGTGGTAAGGTTCACTTGAGCCTTCCCAAAATAAGTGGCGTTGGCCAGGAGACGATGTGGGCTGGAAATTCAACTATGCTCCAACTTATGGTCTCCATTCAGGATCGGATTTTGAATACGGATCCCTTATACAATGATATCACATATTCACTAATGAAAGGTTCCATCTGTGGAGAACAGTCGTCAGTATTATACAACCAGAATACCTTCATAAAAACACTCAAGACAATGTCATATACCATGAAAAATCTACCCAAGGTACTTAAAAGAACTTTCTAGTTTCTTTTTGTTCCTGCTTGCTTAATTAATGAGGTTGTATGATCAATGTGCAAGCAGAACTTTGAGGTTTTGGTGGTTGGCCATTTTCACAATCGTGTGGGTGATATTTTAATGGCTTGTAACAAGGAGACCGGCTCAGTCACATTCAAGAATGATTTGAATTCATCCATCAAGCAAGTTGTAGATGCATTCATCAAAATGGGACCAACTAAAACACTACAAGAAAATATGGGACGGCCGACGAAGGCTTTGGCGAGTACAGGCATGTCCTCGCCAAAAGCCACTAAACGACAAAAATTTCGAGTGTTCGGTTCAGAAGCCCAAGGTACGCAGACATACTCGCAACAAGAAATCAATGAGATGATGAAGAAACATGCGGAGGAGCTTGCTGCAGCTAGAAGGGCGTCCGAGGCCACACAAAACCAACTCAATCAAATGGTGGCCTTCTTGAGTAATACACAAGGTATGTCCGAGTTAGCGAACATGTTTCCTTCCTCGAGTAGGAAACAATGATGGTAATGGGAATGAGGATGGGTAATAGGGATTATTGCATTTGCATGTAGTGTAGTTATGTTTAAGGATATCTGTGGTTATGGGTATGGACATGCATGCAGATATTTGTGTGACTTTTTTTTAACTACTTTGGCGAATTGTTATGTTTTAGTGGATATTTATGTGTATGGACATGTTTGAATAGCGAGTTTGTTATTGAATAAGTATTTTAGCGAATTGGTATGTTGTTTTTGGGCCATTATAGGTAGATTTTTTTTTTTTTTTTTTTTATAAAAAAATTCAAAAAAAGTATGTGGAAAATGGCAGAAGCAGCAATTTGCTGTCAAAAAGTGCAGTAGTGTCTTCGCCAATGCCCATAATAGCTTTTTAATAATTGAGCTTTCGACGAGGACATGTCTTCGCCAAAGTTCTGATGGCGCCAGCCAATCTAGCTGCTAATTTAGCTAATTATTATATAACTAATTAATCGATTTAATTAACTGATTAAGGGGGTGTTTGGCTAAGCTTATATGATGGGCTTATGAGCTTATTAGTTTATATGTGTTAAATAAGCCTAAAGTAAGTGTTTGGCTAAGCTTATATGAGTGAGCTTATGACCTTATATAAGGGGGTTTTGATAAGCTCAAACTTTGTGGCTTATTTGAGGTGGGGTTGGCTTATATAAGAATATTATATAAAAAGACTTTTATACCATCATTTAATAATTACACCTATTTATTTAATGTTCATGTATATTTTTGCCATTTTACCTTATTAACTATATATGTAAGCTAAGCCAAATAATTAGCAAGGGCTTATAAGCTCACGAGGCCTTACGAACCCGTGCGATGCACCAGCCGTGTTTTTGGTTTAATATCTACGTGTTTTGTACGTAATTTTTGTGAAGATGTTTATATACTTTTTATGAAGGTTGCGCCAATGTTTGTGATATAAGTTTTATATAATCAGTTATATGTAATATATTAAGTAATTTATTTTATTTTTTTATTTTGTTGAATAAGTTTGTAATTTGTATTTGTGCTCACGGGATGAAGATTGTTGATGACGTTATTTAATTACTTTTAATTGAGTTTTAGTGAAACAATGAAATGATATTAAGGTTTTATCGTGATAGTATTTCGTATTGAGTTAATTCGTAGTATTAGATGGTTAAAAACCATGACATGTAAGAACGACGGTTTGATCGTGGTTGGTTGCATTAAAGCATTAATTGACTTGTGTGGACGTAGTATTACATGAGTAAAATTGTATTCTATTTGTAGATTAAGCATTTATTTGATATGATGTCATTTTCGGTTAAATTGTTGTGATAATGATACAGATAGAGATGATACTTTAAAAATACATTTGTTAATGAAGAATATTTAAGGAAATAGTTGTTGTGAAACAACGGGTTAATAGCAATCACATATTACATATAACCGATGTATGAAAGAAGAAAGTAGAGAGAATCGAGACCAATATATTTCATTGAGATTGATTTTCACAAACTACAAATGAACCTCAATTTATAGGGCTCTCATAATCACAATATTTAATACAATCATAAAGAGGAATATAAAAGATGAAAGGTTTGAGAGGTTGAGGAATATGGATAGCCACAATCATAAATATTCATAACACTCCCTCTTGGCTATCCATCATTAGGTCTCATATGCTTAGTTATGTTGCCTTGTTAAAAACCCTTGCATGGAAAACCCTGTGGGACAAAACCATAGCTAAGAAAAAAAGAGTGCAACGCGCATATTCTCCCTCTGATGATTAGATCACTTAAGTTCACTGAGACTTTGCATTCGAATGCCATGACCTAACTTAGTAAATGTTTCAGAAGGAAGTACCTTGGTAAATAAGTCTGCTAGGTTCTCATCCGAACGAACCTTATGAAAAATAATATTGCTGTTCTTCTGCAAGTCATGGGTGGAAAGGAACTTCGTTAGAAAATTCTTAGTTTTTTCACCTTTGATGTATTGGTCTTTAAGTTGAGCAATGTATGCTGCATTGTTTTCATGTACGACTGTTGGCGCTCCCTGTCTTGAATAAATACCACATGACTCACGAATATGTTGTATCACACTTCTCAATTATACTCGTTCCCGACTCGCTTCACGCATGGCCAAGATCTCTGCATGATTCGATGAAGTGGCACTCATTGTATGCTTTACGAAACACCATGAAACGTCAGTACTAGAAAAAGAGTATATAACTTCTTCATACACTTGGGGATGTTGACTTATTATAACTTTGATGAAAAGCCCTGTGGAAAAAACTAAAGAAAAGGGAAAAAGAGTGTAACGTGTATATTCTCTCCCCCTGATGATCACATTACTTAAATTCCATTAGTTGGCACAACCAATATCTTAATTAATTTCATGGCCAGTGTCTTTAATATATAAATTTGGTCGAGTCTCGCATGAAAGAATTTGTTAAATACTTTTTCACCAGTTGTGATTCATACCTCCAATATGACACCAAAGTATATCTATCAACTTAAGGATTTAATCCTTATTATGTTCAATTCATATATTACGACAAACTATGTTTGTCAAGTCAAATTCATTTTATAAGTACTCAATTGCCTTTGTAAACACCCTTGGAGTTCCATCGATATTCAAATAATCAAACTATATAAAACTTATAACATATTAAAATCCGGATACTTTATAAAGTTTTATGAGTAACTTATTCATTTTCATGGCTCATCAGCAAGTATACACTAATGCAATCATCACACGTATGCCGATATTTGTTTTAAACCATATCGTTGAATCCAATTATAATCTACTTGTATTCTCGAGAATTTTCTTATGGAAATTCAAAATCGACGAGCTCTATTCATATATCCTTTAGACGCACATCAATTATTTCTTACATTGCCATACTTCTATAACAAAATACATTATTGGATCCACCACATAAGAACATATCTCCTTATGATTATTTTCATGTCTTTACGAAAATATTGTGTACCATTAGTTATGCCTTAAACACGAAAATTTCAATTCTTTAATTTCACTTTCTCATAAAGATTGATACATATCTAATAATTTTACACATTCATATGTACGGACTTTAAGTCCCAGTAACCATGTCTCATCACAAGAGACTTAACTCTTTTCATTACTTCTTTGCGTCTTTACATCTTGTGGCCACTCATTTATACATTTGCACTTCCTGCAGGTATGCTTCCATGATCCTCGCCATGATTATAACGCTATCTTATTTATTTACATAATCATTACCATATCGACGTCGATTCGTTACTTTTCGATTCCACACTTTACTAGACACTATAATCTATCATTTTTTGAGATCTCAAAGTTTTTCATGTACCCGGGGTTTTCAATAACCTTCATGTCTAGTTTCTCTTTAAGAGACTATTATGGGGACTTTATTACCTCGATTCGACCATATTGATTTTATTGCTCCATTTTATCTTTTCATTCGAGGACTTTTATTTGGAATCGATTAGTCTATCACGTTGTAGACGTGCCATAGACTTACTATCAATCATTGGTTTTAATGTTGGGACACACATTTTAATTGGAGCGTTAGCAGCGTATGTATGATCTAGTCACTTTATTTAGGTCACAAAATTTGTCTGGCAACTACTAGATCTGGAATGTAAATTGTCCCTTGAATTTTAAGCTCATTTTCATTAGTGTGAGGATTAACATTTTTATATCATAATTCATTCCATATTTCTCGCTGCTCATTCTCCCCCTGAATGAATTATCAACTTCAACATCCTTGTGTGCGTTGTAGTGGATTTACAATACAAGTTACACACATTTGGGAAACATATGGTTCGTGACCAAAACCATTCAAATGGGGATAATTCATTATAGAATATAGATTGTTGGCAAGATGCGAATTCCTATTTTTAATATGCCCCATAAACTAAGGGGGCGTTTGGTTGGGGCAATTTGGAGGATATTGGGGGAATTTGCATTTTAATTCCCTTCAAATGTCCCGTTTGGTAACTTAAATTTAGGCATTTGAAGTAATTTACAATTCCTCAAATTGCCAAAATGGAGAGAATCAAAATGCCTCCAAAAAGTGAGAAATTTTAATTTACTTGAAAAAAATATATATAATTTTTTTTTCTTATTGTTTTTTTATAAACTTTTAAATAAAATATTTATTAATTTTTTTTATAAACTTTTTTTTTTATAATTTTTTTATAAATTTCTTATAAATTTTTTTTATAAATTTTTATAAACTTTTTTTTTTATAATTTTTTTTCTAAATTTCTTATAAAAATTTTATAAACTTTTTTTATAAATTTTTTATAAACTTTTTTCACAAAATTATTTATAAACTTTTTTTTATAAATTTTTTATAAATTTTTTTTATAAATTTTTTTATAAGCTTTTTTTTTATAATTTTTTTTATAAACTTTTAAGTAGAATATTTATGAAATTTATATTGAAAAAAATAAAAAAAATATTTATAAATTCCTGTCAACCAAACATGCGAAGGTATTTTAAATTCCGGAATTTTAAATTCTCAAGAATTTAAATTTTCTAGAATTTAAAATTCCGGAATTTCAAATTACCCCAACCAAACGCCCCCTAAGAGTTTTTGTTCTCATAATTATTACTTTTGCAATCAACTAAAGACGTTTCAACAAAAGCAATCACGTATGAACATGGGCTACATATATAAGTTCTACACTTATTCCAATAAAACGGCTCAATACTTGAAAGTATTCACCACCATTTCTAAAAACATAATTTGGAAAACAATGTTCGCACTCTATTAGTCGAGCCACTAATCACGCTAACTATAAGTTGCGTCTTTGATGATCATTTTGACGATGCATCGATTTTAAAACTCAAAATGATCCACTTGACGGATGTGTATGCCTATATACATCCCCTTTATATCTTTTAGAAAAAAAATAAGAAGCAAAGTCCTTAAATTAATTTGGTGGTGATAAGTGAACAATGCACAATCGAGAACAATAAAGATAATGAAATCTCTTTGAAGAACCCATGGTTCGCATCATCATTGACTAGGATGGTCTAACCAATCATGCCAATAAATAATCTTGGCTCATAAACTATTATTTATGGCCACATGTGCTTCGATTGCTACTATATAAAGAACTTAATACATCATCATATTTATACTTTTGTTTCTCCAATGAAATTTATATAAGCACTTTTTATAGCTTTCACATAGTTTAGTATAATATACAACATTAGTGTATAGCATTATCGATGTATACTAGCGAAGTTGCCTCATAAGCAAATAAAATCACATGATAACTAAATCACACATATATGACAAATTCAACGGCACATTCAGAGGCAACCTTATCTCCACATGAAGATGTTGAGAAGAAATATAGACATCTAGTACATTCATTCATTTCAAATATTACAATCACAGGTGAATTAATACATAACGAGCTTAATGAATATTACAAAGTAAACGCATCATATCTTGACCATTTAATATATATATATATATATATATATATATATATATATATATATATATATATATATATATATATATATATTAGTTTAGCATCTAAAGGAAAAACATTGTAGTTTGATTCTCGATCAAAGTCGTGAAGTGAGATAAAATGATCACACGCATATTCATTATCTATAGTTTGTAAATTTCCAAGTTAGTTGACGTAAAATGCAACTATAAATCATAGGCTGGTATTCAACAATCAACATAATTAAAAACCTAGATGAAAAAAAAAAAAACAATACATCATGCCAAATTGCTTAAAACACATGGATGTGCACAAACATCAATACTCTGAAACTTAGAGACCATGTTATTAACCATTACTAATTTGCACATCTTTGATTATTCAATTTATTCAAAATCAATGCTTTCACTCGAAAAAAATAAACTCAACTCCATTAACTTTAAACACGTCCATATTTAAACTTTTACAATGACCAAAATATTATCATTTATAGTAGTATGTATCTCATGCCTTATTTTCTTTGTCATCATATTTTAAAGACTATGTTCATACAAATAAGTTTAGAATTAAAGAGTAAGACAATAGTAATACTGAAATGATAAAGTTATATTAATACGATGTATGATATAGTGAATTTTTAGCGTCCAAACTTCAACACAAAATTAGTTAGCATCAACCGGCCATGGACTAAAATCAACTAAAGCAAAATTTGATTTAAACATTATTATATACAAATTGTATATCGTTTTAATTCATATCAAAGTATAGGTTAGATTAAAATTACAACTGGTTTATAAAAAAGTAGAATAAGCCAAATTTAAGATCATAAGGGAACATGAGAAAACACATAATGCATTGTAACATCTAATCATGCAAGGGTTGACATCATGGTAACTAGTATTTACCAAGTTACAAGTTATTTGATGTTTACGGAATTAGATAAAGGTTTTGGTTTTGAGTATTGTCCGGTTGATATTCGAACTCTCGAATAGTAGTTCTAGATAATGACTAAGCGTACATGGTAACGCTACACGCGTCGTTCGGGGTCAAAGGAACTTCCTTTTCGTCGAGCATGTTTTTCAACACCCTAGGCAGTGAACCTAATCGTTGTAGTGTAGTATTAGGGTAAGCCACGGGTATTGATATCGCTCTAGGGGAATAGGAATGGTAGTGAGAAGTTACTACGCTAAGTTTGGGGTTGATGAAGATTATTTTTTATCTTTTTATATTTTTTAAGGAAAGGAAAGGTACGAATCTCGGGGTTTGGATTTGGGGGGTTGGTATTGCTACCGATTACTCTACTTATCTAATTATCTAATCTAAGGTGTATGTAGTCTATGTCTAATTATTGTGTGCTCGTATGATAGTTTAAAGATGTGTTTACTTAGGTTTGACTACTCCTTAATTATCTCCTATTGGTGGTTGAATTGTCACGTCCTTATTCTTGGTTGCGTTGTGTGTCTAAGGTTGTAGGGTATGCGTTTCTCCCTAACTCTTTGAACTTACCAAAGGGTCTCGTCTACAAAACCCACTAGGGATAATAAACTCTTACTCTAAGGCACTCTTTGGATGGTTTAGCTTACAACTACTCAAGGAGTTATATTCTAAGGTTCACAAAGATTTAATCAAGCATTAAGTACACAACGAATGACCTATCGCATTACTAGATCATTAATCAACTAAGATAAGAGACAACCAATCAATATTCAATAATTAAGTTTCATATTCCCTAACCAAACACACAAGTAAATTAGTCGGACATGGAGAACATGCAAGCATACACACAAATAATCAAAGACATAATTGTATTAATGAAGTAAAACACTTATCTTGGTGTAAGATAGGGTTTGGAACCCTAAAATACTGTACAAGACAGCCTTGGTTCGGTTTAGGTTTTTACTCCAAAATACTACACACAAATACTGAAAAATTCGGATTCTATATATAAGATTACACATGCGACGGTGTCACCTTATGTTTTATGACGCCGTCGTGTCGCCGTCATTAGGGTTTTTTCTTGGCCACGTTAGACTTGCGACGGCGTCACCTTATGCTTGTGACGCCGTCCTCTTCAGCTTCTGACGCCGTCTGGATTGAATCTAGGCCGTTTGAGTTGCGACGGCCTACTCTTTTTTAACTTGACGTCGTCACTTGAAAATAGGAGTTTTGGCTTCTGTCCCGTCACAAAATCCTCCGACGGTGTCGCGTATAAGCTGTGACGCCGTCACCTTATGTTTTCAGCAGCTTTGAGTGTCTCGATTTTGACTTTGGCCATTTTCTTCGTATATTCGCGCCTTTTCGCTCAAATAAGTGTCATTCCAGCATTTTGCCTTCAAGAGACCTAAAAAGTGAAAATGAACGATATTAAGCAATAACGGATACAAAAGTGATCAAATAAGGGCTTAAACGACCCCTCAAAAAGGTACCTTTTAAAACCTTATCAAATATCCCTACAATTGGTATTTGCTTGTCCTCAAGCAAATGTGCTTTTAGCCAATTAATTTATAAGTTAGGGGTCATGAAGCATTGGTTTAAAACAGTCCACAACACATATAAGCCCCGCAAAAGTCATAACAAGAACGGAAATTACATACTAGCACCTCACATGGGGTGTTTGGATACTCACATCTCTCTCGGGTGTATATGAAATATAATAAATTGGAAATGGAAGATAAACACTCATTAACCGGTCCTAGTACATAGATTACCATAGGCTTGAGAATAGATCAAACCTCCATCGCTTTGGCGTAAGCACCTAGGAAAGACTATCAAAGAGGTCTTTAAAGGGTTGTAACGTTAGACTTACGGTAGGGAAACAAAGGGGTTGGTGGGATAGGCTATTTAGTGGTGGCAAGTCAAAAATTTTATTGTTACAAGCATACGAAGAATGGCGTTGCTAAGCCAAGACTGGACACTCTAAACTCTAGCTAACTGAAATAAACAAACATAAATTTAAATGATAGATGTAGGATTGTAGCCCGTATGTTCTTTTTTTTTTTTTTTTTTTTTTTTTTTTTTTTTTTTTTTTTTCACTCTATTTTTTTTCTTTTCTCTTTTTCTCTTTTTTTATTTTTTTTATTTTATTATTTTTTTTTCATACACTTTTACTCTACCATCCTCTACGGTAACATCAAAATGATAGGGATTTATAGGCACATCCCTACACTTGAGTTTTTATTACTCTAACACTAATTTGACCCGAATTGAAAAGATCAAAACACTTGGGGTACATTATTACGCAAACAAAGGGAATTTGAATTTAACGTTCCCTTCCCGTCATTTCATAAACTTTAACTTTTCCCATGAATCCCAATCGTCCCAAAACTGTATACAAAGGACATGACTCGACTTAGCAACTCATGCAAGCAACCAGATAATTGAACTAAGGGTTTAGGGTGATAACAATAATGCACTAAAAGTGAGTGCATACAGGGTAGGCTAAGGCGATTTGGGTGTATATTTGGGGGTAGGGTGTAAACAATGCTCTTCATTGATATTCCGGAAAAACCGAAACATCACGAGAACCGCGAAAAGGATAGGCTCTGAGGAGTTAACTAGGGGTATCGTGTACTAAAGATGAGTACAACGCAAAGGATGTGGGGGAATTACTCAACCAATGTGGAAGAAGTAATTATATTACGGGTATCAAACAAGGGTTATCCTAATGCCTCTTATCATTTAGTTATTCCTAACTACACAAGTGTAGTCTTACTAGCGATCTCGGAATGCATCACAAAACAAGTTCTAGAATCTAATATACTATCGGTTCACACTCTAAGCATTAAAGATGAATGCTTTAATTCCTACTAATCTAAGGGCGATCCTCACATTTTGGGTGGAATTTAGGTGGTAAAGGGTTTTTGTGCTAGTCATGCAACTTCCTATCCATGAGACGCTTTTGTTAAAACTAATGGCCCACTCCTACATGTCATGAAAAATTTTAAATTTGGTGCCAAAATTACCCTAACCGACATTTTATCATGGTTTATTACACAAATACAATTGGACAAAGCAAATATTCAAGGATAAGCATAGTTTCAAAGTTCCCGTTTTATTTTCCCTCCCTACACTTAAACTGAACATTGTCCCCAATGTTCCCCGAAAGTATCAAAGTTATGATAATGGAAGGTAATTAAAAACGAAAGAAACTAGTACTCCCCTGATTAGCTCGGTAGGATCCGTGTGTGAAGTAGTGGTTAAATCCTTTCCAAGAAGAATTTATGCGTGAAAAGCTCCTTCCAATCTTATGTAACTTCTTCTTGATAAATTAAACCTGCACACTTGAAGAAAACAAACGAAACCTTCGCGTAAAATTGGCGGTAATAATATATATAAGAGTCGATTTAAACTAGGATATAATGCTTGTGGAATGGATGTTTACAGAATTTCTGGAAAATTAAGACCTGGAAAATTCCAAAAATTTATAAGTAGCTCAGAAAACGAGAAAAAAAGTAATCTGTTGTTTTTACTCCTTACTGACGCCGTCAGGTTGCGATCCTGACGCCGTCAGGTTATCCTGACAAAAACTGGTCTGCGATTTTCTGGAAAATTTACATCTTTAGAATCAGGAAAAATTTCTGCAAAACATCCATTATGACTCGATACAAGCATTTGACTCGAACAAACACACATATATATCTTTTAGTTAATTGTTATTCTCATGTTTACGTTTCTTTTGAAAACGTGTGTAATCCTCCCTACACTTATCCCTTATGTAAAATACCTTTATATGCAATTAAGACGAGGTTAAAAACAAAATAAAGCATTTTTACAAATTTAAACATGAGAATAAACAATCAATAAAAGACATATGACACTAACAAGCAAACAATTAAGCATGGGTTGCCTCCCACGAAGTGCTTTTCTTTATTTAAGAGTCTTGTAGCTAGACTCGTAGTCGTGCTCCTACGTGACTTCATTAACGCCACCTTGACGGTCTCTAATGGGGGATTCCATGTTGTAGAAGTGCCCTATGATGCACCTCTCTAAGAGTTCGTCCTCTCCTCACTCGGTCCTATATTTCGGTCCTAAGTTCAAGCAATCCTTATAGAATCCGAAAATCTTAGCCATAACATAATCTACTCCTTTTTCCCTATCCTCATCATTCCTATAATAGACCGAAAGTTTAAGTTCCTTTTCATCATTAGAGAGTGATGAAAACTTCTCAATCTTAAACGGCATTTGGTAAGCTATGTCATCGGTCTCATCCTTGAATCGCACTACTCCTAATGAGGGATCATAGGTTATCCCGGTGCTTTCTATGAAAGGTTTTCCTAGAATAACGTGGGACAAGCTAGGATCTATGGCCGTGCTAATATCATCCACAATTATGAAGTCCGTAGGAAACGTGAAACTACCTACATAAACGGGCAATCCCTTAACTCTACCAAGAAAATTTCACATAACCCTAGGATTATCGGGGTCTTGCCTAGTTGGAATAGGCTTCTTCATTACCCAATTGTAGTAGGTGCTAGTCATTATGTTGATTGGGGATTTGCGATCAATGTAGGCCTTTGCCACAAAAAGGTGTCCTATGCAACATGGTATGTTAAGATTCCAAGGGTTCCTAAACTTGATTCTAGGGCTTTTCCTAACATACATGTGACGGAGGTCACGCACTAAGTGAGGGTGGCAAGATAGTTCTTCTTCCGTAGGAAACTTATTGAAATAGTCATTGTCAACTTCATCTACTTCCTCGGTTGTTTCATTATTCTCAAGTGTATGGTCCTCTTCGTCATTTGTTCCATTAGGTTTCACTAAGGCGATGGTATTGACGAATTGAACGTGCTTAGCTAGCTTACTTGGGTCCTTAATCTCTACATCGGAAGGCTCGGGAGTTGAGATAGCACTAAGCTTCCTATCACTATTGGTTATGGCTTTCAAAAGGTTGTCTATCTTCCTATCCATTTCGGCTTGTTGTTGGTTAAAGCGGTCCGAGAGCTTAGCTATTTGGGCTTCTTGGGATGCAACTAGGTTCTGCAACATCCCTTCGATGTTTTGTTGGTTAGGACCGTTAGGTGGGGGCCATGAAAAATCATTGGAAGTGAATTCTTTGGTTTGTCCCCAGCAGAAGTCGGGCTTGCCTTTCCATGACTCTCGGGTTTCATTGAAATTCCTAGGTCCGGTTATTGTAGGGAATCTTCCTCCCGTTCCATTAATACACGAGGATGTGTAGTCAACGGAAGCATGTTCGGGGGATCGGGTGCTAATTCGCGTGTTATGAGGATCACAAAACGGCTCACACGAGGAAGAAACCTTGTTCACATGGTGTGAAGACTTAGGATTTTCGTAGGAACTCATTAGGAATTTTACTTGATCTTCAAGTTCAATCATCCTACGGTCGGAAGGTTGTGAGTCAATGGGAGGCAAGGAGATTGCCTTAACGGTTTTGGGCGGCTCACGGGGGTCATCCCAACTTTCGTTGTCATAGAGGGCAAGGTCCTCTATTATACCCCATGATTCTTCCGCGGTGAGATCACTAAGTTTTCCACCAGCCGCTTGGTCAATGGATCGCTTGGTGGGGAAGTTGAAATGATCATAAAAGATTTGGACTTGGAGCCAAAGATCAATGCCGTGATGAGGGACTTTATGAAGTAAGTCCTTGAATCGAGTCCATGCTTCGTAGAGAGACTCACCTTGGATTTGTTGAAACATCAAGATGTCTCGCCTAAGTTTAGTGGTTCTCCCCGGTGGGAAAAATTGAACAAGGAAGCGAGAGGTAATATCATCCCAACTTGAGATGGAGCCGGCGGGAAGTCGCTCAAGCCAATTACTAGCTTGGTCCTGTAGAGATAATTGGAAGAGACGCAGGCGCGTGGTCTCCCGAGTAGTAGCATCAAGGTCGATGGAATCGACAATTTTAAGGAAATCCCTAAGATGCTGATTTGGATCTTCGGAACGAAGTCCATGGAATGCACATCCGTTTTGCACCAACCGGATGGTGTCGGATCGCAAGGCCATAGTTTGGACTTGGTCGGGAAGCTCAATGGTGTTCGTATAGCCTAAGTGGCTTGGTCTCGAGTATTCACCAAGAGTACGGGCTCTTGGCGGGTCATTTGGTGGTGGGTTGATGAGTGGTGGTTGGTTATCACCTTCCATGATGAAAAGTGATGGGATTACGAACAAAGGTCACGAAGAAGGGGGATAGACTACGAGAAAGCTAAGAATGAGAAGAAAAAATTTTTACTTGATAGGAATCAAGCAAAGAAACCTAAACGAGGTGGACTACTAACTAGCTATTCTATTTCCCGGCAGCGGCGCCAAAAACTTGATAACGCTACACGCGTCGTTCGGGGTCAAAGGAACTTCCTTTTCGTCGAGCAAGTTTTTCAACACCCTAGGTAGTGAACCTAATCGTTGTAGTGTAGTATTATGGTAGGCCACGGGTATTGATATCGTTCTCTAGGGGAATAGGAATGCTAGTGAGAAGTTACTACGCTAAGGTTAGGGTTGAGGAATATTATTTTTTATCTTTTTATATTTTTTAAGGAAAGGAAAGGTACGAATCTTGGGGTTTGGATTTGGGGGGTTGGTATTGCTACCGATTACTCTACTTATCTAATTATCTAATCTAAGGTGTATGTAGTCTATGTCTAATTATTGTGTGCTCGTATGATAGTTTAAAGATGTGTTTACTTAGGTTTTACTACTCCTTAATTATCTCCTATTGGTGGTTGAATTGTCACGTCCTTATTCTTAGTTGCGTTGTGTGTCTAAGGTTGTAGGGTATGCGTCTCTCCCTAACTCTTTGAACTTACCAAAGGGTCTCGTCTACAAAACCCACTAGGGATAATAAACTCTTACTCTAAGGCACTCTTTGGATGGTTTAGCTTACAACTACTCAAGGAGTTATATTCTAAGGTTCACAAAAATGTAATCAAGCATTAAGTACACAACGAATGACCTATCGCATTACTAGATCATTAATCAACTAAGATAAGAGACAGCCAATCAATATTCAATAATTAAGTTTCATATTCCCTAACCAAACACACAAGTAAATTAGTCGGACATGGAGAACATGCAAGCATACACACAAATAATCAAAGACATAATTGTATTAATGAAGTAAAACACTTATCTTGGTGTAAGATAGGGTTTGGAACCCTAAAATACTGTACAAGACAGCCTTGGTTCGGTTTAGGTTTTTACTCCAAAAGACTACACACAAATACTGAAAAATTCGGATTCTATATATAAGATTACACATGCGACGGCGTCACCTTATGTTTTGTGACGCCGTCGTGTCGCCGTCATTAGGGTTTCATCTTGGCCACGTTAGACTTGCGACGGCATCACCTTATGCTTGTGACGCCGTCCTCTTCAGCTTCTGACGCCGTCTGGATTGAATCTAGGCCGTCTGAGTTGCGACGGCCTACTCTTTTATAACTTGACGTCGTCACTTGAAAATAGGAGTTTTGGCTTCTGTCCCGTCACAAAATCCTCCGACGGCGTCGCGTATAAGCTGTGACGCCGTCACCTTATGTTTTCAGCAGCTTTGAGTGTCTCGATTTTGACTTTGGCCATTTTCTTCGTATATTCGCGCCTTTCGTTCAAATAAGTGCCATTCCAGGATTTTGCCTTCAAGAGACCTAAAAAGTGAAAAGGAACGATATTAAGCAATAACGGATACAAAAGTGATCAAATAAGGGCTTAAATGACCCATCAAAAAGGTACCTTTTAAAACCTTATCAGTACATCACATTCATAGTATACAAGCATAAACATATAATCATCAATTATCTAATACTTACAACCTGTCTAGTACAAGTAACTTTGACTCTATTTTTTAAAATTGGTGACTTCCAATGTCGTTCATATTCTGAACCAAATCATAAATAACTTTTGAATTTCAGAGATGCATTAATTCAATTATATAAGACATGAATATGCTTGTACTTTGATATGTAGTAATCAGACATTCTTTTAGATTGATATGTAGTCACGTCTAAATCATTAGCTATAAATCAAATACACAATTCATGTTCTCCACTTTAAACTGGGTTATCTTTCTATTCTAATGCCTAAGTGGTTATTTATACTTCATAAACAATAAACATTATCATTGAATAACAACTAGATTAACCAACATACCACATTTTATGTGATCTACAATTCCAATCGCATACTAGATATACGAAATAAGATTACATGCAATGATAACGATAATCATCGTAAAACACCATTAACAAATTTCAGAACTCATACCTAAAGTGTAATATATTTATCAAAAAAAATAATCATCTAAATATCAACTACCTTACTCAAAAGGTTCTCGTTTAAAAGTCATACACATATTACTTGTTAATAGTATATGTGATTATTGCAAGTAATACGAAATTAATGTATAACGATGGTATAGTACAATAATTACCTGACAGGATCAAAATAACCTTTTTCTTTTTGAAATTGAACCATGGAATTTATGGAAGGATGAATCGGTTTCTTCGTCCTTGTCATTTTCTTATTTTCATAAAACCGGTTAGGAGACGGGATTGCACTTTGAGACTATCGTGCTGATAACGTGTTGTGAAACAACGGGTTAATAGCAATCACATATTACATATAACCGATGTATGAAAGAAGAAAGTAGAGAGAATCGAGACCAATATATTTCATTGAGATTGATTGTCACAAACTACAAATGAACCTCAATTTATAGGGCTCTCATAATCACAATATTTAATACAATCATAAAGAGGAATATAAAAGATGAAAGGTTTGAGAGGTTGAGGAATATGGATAGCCACAATCATAAATATTCATAACAATAGTATGTTTTATCATAGGCAAACTTTTTTTGTTGATTTTGTTAGTAATGTTTATCAGGAAATAATATGTTTATCAGATATACACGTAATGTTTGTGCAGATGTTTATATACTTTTTATCAAGGTTGTGTTAATGTGTATAATATAAGTTTTATATAATCAGTTATATGTAATGTATTAGGTTGTTTATTTTATTTTTTTATTTTGTTCAATAACTTTGTGATCAGTGTTTGTTATCACGGGATGAAGATTGTTGGTGACGTTATTTCATCACTTTTAATTGAGTTTCAGTGAAACAATCAAAATGATATTTAGGTTTTATAGTCTTGAACATTGAGGGATGGATTGTAAGTTTTATCGAGATAGTATTGAATCCAGTGCATTGCACTGAGTTTGGATCAAATTGTTTCTTGCTTAATGTTCATCAATAATTTTCGTCATGTTTGAAATTCTCATTTTTTTGGTGATGGTCGGATTTTGTTGGTCAATAAGTTCCTACGTTTTGATGTTGTTACCAATAATTTTGTTAGCATGGCGTGAAAATTTTAATTGAGGTCGAGTCAAAAGCTGATGATATTCAGACTCGTGTGATGCACACGAACTGTATGTAAGTTTTTATAGCATAATGTTCTGCACTAATTTTCGTTATGTTTGAAACTCTCACTAATTTTCAGTCATTCAGACCTGTGCGATGCACATAGATTGGATTAAATTGTTTTTGCGTAATGTTCAGCACTAATTTTCGTCATGTTCATAGGTTGTATCTAATTGTTCATTGCGTAATGTTTGTAAGTATGATGGTGCATTTAAATGAAATGTGAAGCGTCATGTTTAAGTAAATAGTTGTAAGATAAGTTTAGTTATAAGTTGAGTTTAAGAGATATAAAATGCATACGACTCTTTCAAAATAAGGTTTAATAAAGAATGGCACCCTACAAAAACTCGAAGAAAGAATATTAACAATTATGTCATTTCTTAAACTGTCTATTCATTACTGAATGCTTACTTTGGATTGGGACTACTCGATATACATGAATGACATCATTGCAACACAAAACTTCTTATTATCTACATAAACATGCATACTTCACAATTTACTTCCAAAATTAATACAGTTCGCCTTTTGTTGACCATTCAAGAAAAACCAATATATACACTCAACGAATTGAGTTTAAATCAAACCTCTATACTTAATACAAAAGACATGTTAATTAACCAACAACAATGATGAGCTACCTATATTAATATATTATTATATGCATCATTAATAAATATTAGTCACCAATCTTATATACTAAGAAAGTGACATATCATGTAGACATGTACAGTACTACATGAAAGACTCCATCTGATTCGCCCACGTATGAATGCATGCATGTGAATAAAATTGGAAAGATATATATGGTGAAGAATCTTATCCAAGATAATAAATTTGAGATCAGTTGTCAGTACATTGTCAGTACCACAGTGATTATATTCGACCCTTTTACAAATTTAGGGCCTATAAATAGAGCAGTGGGTAAGTGATCAAAACACAACAACACTCACAATCATATATCTATCCCTCTCTCTCCCTCTAAATATATTTCTTTCATTTACAACCTCAACTGACTTGAGCGTTGGAGTCTAATACGGGGAGCAAGTCCCGGTTTACTCCTAACGTTATATTTCTCTTCTTGATTGATACATATAAACAGGTTACTTACTTGGAAATTAGCACCCTCACTCAAGACCTGTGGATTTGCGTATCATCAATTGGCGCCATCCGTGGGACCGTAAAATATATCCATACTAAGCCAGCAACCTATGATGGAAGAAACCCTGTTTACCATACCAGTAGGTGACCTTAGAGATGGACCCAATGGGCCTGATCCAAATGAACCGCCGGTAGGCGTGAATGTAACACCCCCAAAATACCGCAGCGAAAGATTGTGTCACTGGGGTGCTACTTCATAATACAAAGTACAAGTTATAGAAAACGACCTCTAAATGAGAAGTTTTGAAAAGTTACCATTCGATTAATGAAATCAGAGTTACAAACAATGAGGTCCCATAGTATATTACATAAATGTTTACAAAATGTTTCGAATGGTAAATACGAATGTATAAATTCTTCAAAACATGTCATGCGACTCTATGCTTCAAACTCTAGCTATCGCCTTATGACCTGAGATAAACATACTAAAAAATGTCAACACAATGGTTGGTGAGTTCATAGAGTTTGTTTAACATGTAAGCCTTTAAAGAATGTTCACACAGCAAAGGCATTGTAAATCCACTCAGTCCCAAGTTCCTCCCATACAAAACTTGCAACCTCTGTGTTTACAACCCACTGCTAAAATATAGTATGTCAATCATGTATGCATGTATCATAGTATTAAAAAGTATAAATGTCACCACAAGGGTCTTCCAACAACTTAATTTGGGATGTATTTAATTTAATAGCCTTCCAACAACTTAATTTAGAGCCACTGAATTAATGGTCATCCAACGACTTAATTTGGAGCCACTGAATTAATGGTCATCCAACAACTTAATTTGGAGCCACTGAATTGCACGTACTGGGAGCCTTTTCCCAAAGATTAATGGTCATCCAACAACTTAATTTGGAGCCACTAAGTTGAATAACACAATTAAGTATAATGCACTCAAGAATAACGCATATAAGTTTAACACAATCAAGTATAATGCAATCATGTATAATGTTTTGAGTAAGTTGAGCATGTATCTCCTCCAAAGAGTTTGTAAAATGATTAAACAAGTAAAAGTGGGGCTACGAACTCATCTTAATAAAGGTGATATCAAATGTGTAACGAATCGATGGATAAGCCGAGAAACCTCTACACGCAACCTAGAATATGATGTTGTGTCTTAGGTTCTAAAATAAAGATGTGAATGTATAAACATGCTTATATAGTCATTACATCAATTATGCTTGGATACTTAACATTTATGAAGTCGTATAAGTGTTTACGTTTCATCAATTATGTCCCACTGTCCCTGGTTGAATATAGGTGATCAGTCTATATTCACCCGAGGTTCAATGAATTTTGAAATACTTAGCTTAGTTACGCTAGTACTATGTCACAATACTTTTTAAGGGATGTCTTGAAGGATTAACACAATTGTTCTCTTTATGTGAGGGAAAAGGTGTAGTGTTGTGATACGTAAGTATACGTATAGGGAAGATAATTATAACCTATAATGAAATTAGGTGAGCAGTGATAAAACATGTATCTTATCAAGTATGATCTCAACAGGATCATAAGTGAGGCATCAGCTTGGCAGGCAGGCACGTGTCGGTCATAGGGTTTAGTTTTTGTAAAAGTTGTTATAGTCTAGGTTTTAAAAATATACCCAGTTCTCTATAACCTAGGCTCTGATACCAATCTGTAAGACCCCCAAAAATGACTCAGCGGAAGCATACGTGTATTGGGGCGCTACTAATTTGGTATCACAACATAAGCATAGAACAATTGGTTTTTCATAAATAAACTTTTATTCATTCTTAAAAACAATGTTTACATTATTGATTAGAGCGGAAAATGGCCCATTATAAACAAGTGGTCCCAATACATAAATCAGAGTCATCTACGACCATGCCATGCCTTTGCCTTGCGCCTCCAAAGATAAGCTATCACCTCAAAACCTGAAGATACATGCTAAAAGGGTTCAGCTTACGCTGGTGAGTTCATAGAGTTATTCAAAAAGGAACTTCAGTACACTGTTTCAAATTTGATTTTTGTTGATCATTATGTCTTGCATAATGTCATAAATTTTATGATTTCAATTCATAAAGGATTTCATAAAAGAGATTTCATTAGTGGACCATAAGTAGGGTATATGTACATTACAACGAATATAATGTCATATATTGAATGTATTACGCTAGCACTAAGTTCATGCAACCGAAACTACGACAGTTCTTGTATGCACAAAGAAGTCATACAAATAAAGAGCCCATGGCGAGTGTTTATCTCAATACACTCGGTCCCGACATGCTATATGTTTCGCCTTGACCCAAGCGGGGTCAATCGAACAGAGGAGTCACCCTCAATAGATCTATTTATAACATTCGCGCTTCCCAGCAGGAATTGACGGTTCATGAAGAGGGCAATTTGGGATCTAAGGACTTAGGCTAAGCTGCGTAATATTCTAGGTCAAACATTTTGGTATGCTCTATAAAACATCTATGTATGATGAAAACTTTAAACATGTGAAAGCATAGTATGCATGGAATGCACAAGTAAAATGAGCATGTATCTTCCCTCAAAACAGTTATAAAACAAGTAAGAGTAGGGGCTATGAAACTCACCTTGGCAATGTGCAATATGAAGTCTAAAGGGATTTAAATCAAGGAGTGATAGTGCACGGCTCCGACACGCAACCTAATTAATACGGCAATTTAGTCTTTATGTTTAAGACTCGATAAAGTTTAACTAACTTTATAAATTTTTAAATGTTTTTGTTGTTGTTGTTGTGGCATCATTTATTTTAGAAAAATTTTACAAAGATTTGGATTGATCTCGGCTTATGGGGGATGACATGGAAGGAAGTCTTGAAGAAGGAATTACGACTTTGGTTTAGTGGTGACCAAATGAGAATACTTGGAAGTGTACACGCAGAAAAAGATATCAAGAATGAACAAACTTCGGTTTGAGGATAACCGAATGACGATGTATGAAAATAGTACGTATAATGCGAGACGTCGATGCGAACGAAAGAAATATATATATATTAAGTGTATATATATATATATTTAAAATTGTATTAAGTCTTAACTTGTATACCATTTGTATTAGCAAAATACAATGTAGATAAATATATTTCATTAATAAATACGTTTTTAAAGGTTTTATATATTTAACTCGTCATTCATAATTAGAAAATTTACAATATATGTTTTCAAGAAGTATATTTCATTTACAAATCGTAAAATAGTAAGTATGTTTATAGAAAAGTTGACATGACCCGAGTGTATAGTTTTATTTATCCGGTTTGAATAATTGTCAAGAGTTCGCATATTCTATTTCACAAATTTTGGTACCCGGTTTAATCATCGGCATTTTAAAAAGTGAACACTCTTTTTATTAATTTGTAAATAATAACAGTGAACTTAGCTTATTTTCCAAACTTGTTTACGTTAGTTGTTTGTATCGCGTCTTGTTTTATGTTAATAACATTTACAAGTCATGTGATATGCCGTATTTGCAAATGGAGATATCGAGTGCTAAAGGTATGCCATGGGTGGCGGATCGAGACGAGGTGGATGATAAGTTGGATGAGACGGGACTTAGTCGCGAGTATAGGTGCACAAAAACCGGTTTTTACCGGTTTTTGGTTTTTGGAAAACCGGTTTTTAAAAAACCGGTTTTGCCAAAAATCAGTTTCGGTTTTTTCGGTTTTTCCGGAATCGGTTTTTTTCGGTTTTAAATGTTCGGAATCGGTTTTTTTCGGTTTCAAATGTTCGGAATCGGTTTTTTATCGGTTTTTTACCGGTTCGGTTTTTTCGGTTTTAAATGTTCGGATCCGTTTTTTATCGGTATTTTACCGGTTCGGTTTTTTTCGGAATTTAAAACATTTAATACATTTCGAATACAATCATAACTTTTATTTAAACAATACAATCATACAACTAAAACTATAAAATACTAATACATTTCGAATACAATCATAACTTTTATTTAAACAATACAATTATAGAACTAAAAATAAATAAATACTAATACATTTCGAGCTTCGGCATGGCCATCACCCAAAAACATATTAGTATACTCAAGTATATCGAGCTTCGGCATTGCCATCACCCGTGTATACTCAAGAAATTAAATCATCCAAAAATTCTTCTACATCTAACTCTTCAACATCAAATGGTTCAAATTCACCTTCATCTAATTCGGTAGCCGGAGGTGATATCCCCATGTCATCTTCTTCTTGTGCTATAGTTTCTTCAACTTCTTCAATCGAACCTTCCAACGATGTTTGATGTTGTACCCTATCTACTCCGTCCATATAATCTTTCAAACATACACATACTTCCACGGATTCGGGGCTAAGTTTTGTCCTTCTATCCGATATAATTCGACCACTATGAGAAAAGGCCGATTCGGAAGCTACCGTCGAAGCTTGGACCGCTAATAAGTCACGAGCCATAGCGGCTAAAATTGGAAATTGGATTTCCCTTTCTTTCCACCAAGCCAAAATGTCAAAGTTTGCAAACTCATCGGGACTTAAAGTTGTTAAAAAGTTTGTAGCCATATATTGTCCCAACTCGCTTGTCGGGGCCGATGATCGTTGACGCTTTGTAGCGTCTTCACGTAAAGTATTATAAAGGTTTATGTTAATGTCCCTTGTCATTCGGGACGAACCGGCCCGCATTGGGTCGAGAATTGGGTTTGGTTGTTGACCATATTTTGTTGCATAAATTTCAAACAATTTTTTAAAATAATCATTAAATTTAAAAACTTGAGATTCTATATAGTTGGGATCTTCACCGTCCAACCCAAAAGATAATTCTAAATTTTCCATTATTCTTCTTATTAAAAATTCTACGCCTCCAACATTTAAACATGGATTAAGTGCGGCGGAACAAGTATAAACCAAAGGTAAACTAGCAAAATATTTTATAAATCTCTTTTTTATAACTTTAACCATTTTTCTAAACATTTGAGTAGGTGAGTCTTTTAATTCGTCTAATTTTTCCGTCATAGCATAAACTTGATTTAAAACTAATGGGCTAGTTGGGTAATAAACACCCGATACTATAGTTGTTGCCTCTTTAAAAACTTGTAAAAAATTAGTTAAATCATTTAGTCGATCCCAATCTTGCTCATCTATCGAAGTAGAACGGTTTTTATCAACAAGTAATTCATTAAAAGCATCTAAAGTAGAACGTTGTCGTAATATATTTTCAAACATAATGCAAGTAGAATTCCACCTAGTAGGTGTATCTAATTTCGGTCCTAGCCATGGTTCACCACATTGTTTACGAAAACGTTTATAGTTAATTTGTCGTTCATTACTCGAGCGATATATATTTGTTAACATACCCCTAAATACCAAACGTAATCGCTCACATATTTTTAATGCCGCTTGAACGGATAAATTTATAACATGAGCAACACAACAGGAATGAAAAAAAGCACCATCTAAAATGGGTTTTATACGTAATTTTAACAAGTCCATAGCTCTAGTATTATTAGATGCATTATCTAGTGAAATCGTAAAAACTTTATCATCTAAATTATATTCAATTAAAGTGTCATGTAAAATTTTTCTTAAATTAGATCCCGTATGTGGATAACCAAATAGTTTAAAAGCAATTGTCCGTTTCATTAATAACCAAGAATCGGGATTAAACCAATGAGCCGTAACGGCGAGATAAGAATTTGCCGAACCATGTGGTGCGGTCCAAACATCCGTAGTTATAGAAACACCATATTTATAATCATGAAAACCATTAATAATATCATTTTTAGCCGTTTCCCATAATTTAAAAGCATCACTTCTAAGTTTAGTACGACTTACTTGTTTATACCGCCCGTGTAGCCTCTTTTTGATGATGGCCGTAAGCTTGGCGTTGTCGAAGAGGTTGAATGGATAAGTATATTGAATGACCCACCCCGCAAAATCTCTTTGAAGCGCATCATTATCATATACACAAATTTGACCATCCTCACCAATAGTACCGTCGGCATTTTGAGGTACCGCGGAACATTTGGTTATATGACCCCTTAGTGTAGTGTTAGCCCCGGAAGCATAAAAGTTCAAACATTTTTTGCAACGCGCCTTTTCCGTCCCATCCTTCATAACACACAAATCCATATGATTAAAAACCTCCGGATTTCGTGCGGTTGGTTTAACATGAAGAACATCATCTTGTGTGTAATGTTTTCGTGACCGGGAAGACCCAACGGAGGGAGGATTAGTGGAAGCTTGTTGTGATTGTGTGTTTTCCATTATAAAGAAATTAGAGATAATAGAGAGATTAAAGAGAGATTTGATGTGTTTTAAGCCTCAACCCAAAACACATATTTATACTACAAGTTCTAGCTTCAAAGTACTCAAAAAATCAAAAAAAAAGACAAGAAAAAACGGTCAAAAAAAATATCATAAGCCTACTGTGCTACAGTACCATTTTTGAGCCGATCGGTTTTAAAAACCGGTCAAAACCGGTTAAAACCGGTTTTTAAAACCGGTTTTGACCGGTTTTCGCCGGTATTCAAATCCAACGGATACTTTGACTTTACGTTGACCGGTTTAAACCGGTTTTTAGCCGGTATTCAAATCCAACGGCTAGTTTGACTTTACGTTGACCGGTTTTTAAAACCGGTTTTTAGCGGTTTTCGACAAAAAAAAAAAAAAAAAAAAAAAAATCGGTTTTAACCGGTTTTTTCAAAAAACCGGTTTTACCCAGTTTTAGAACCGGTAAAAAACCGGTCCGCTGGAAAAACTTAAAACCGGTACAACCGGTTCGGTTGTCTAAAACCGGTTTCGGTTTTTTAAAAACCGGTTTTGTTGAAAACCGGTTCCGGTTTTGTCGTCCGGTTTTTTTGAAAACCGGTTTAAACTTGCATCTATAGTCGCGAGATAAACTGAAACCATTTAGCCGTGACACAACTCCTGATTGTAGAGCGGGTTGTGGCCCAGAAAGGAACCAATAGTCATATCTCAATAAATGGGCTTCAGCCCAAATGAACCAAACCAAACACAATTTGTGTCTTGACCCGTTAAATTACTAAATCAAACGCACCATGTGAGCTGAAAAACAGATTGTACTTAAATTTTACACTTACTGAAATTTTATGCCATTCTTGGAAATATAGTAGTCTTAATCAAAGGTAGTGTAAATAAATATTCCCTGCCACTACTGTAATGAAGCCAACACAATCTTGCGGTCATGTTTTGCTGGAACCGAAACCAACTCGACCCCAACGATTAGACCAAAAAGAGAACACCATTACGCGGGTTGTGTGGACTGGACAAGATATCAAACGTCAACAACCAACAACCTAGGCTGTTGGTGTCGTGACCACGCGACAAACGAGCACCCCTTATGAAACAGGCTTTGAGGTCCAACTGATTAAACCAAAACAATTTTTAGAAGGCAACCTGTGATAACTTTGTGTGGATACGCTGCTTTGACGCAAGAAGAACAAACAAAATGTATACTCAACTGAGAAACGCAACTCTTAACAAGACTTTTACAAGTCCTCTACGACCACAACATGGTCTAGTGTTGAGTCAGGTAGAAACACCCTCGAGGTGTCCTCCCTTGGCTCGAAGCAAGTAAACCATACGGACTCCTTGGTGACTCGATACCACTAAAATCATAAGACTTTTGTGAGCCGATATTCACACCAAAACAAGGCAACAAAAACATTTGAAGTCTTACTTGACTGATGACCAGTGAAGTCGAGTACTACTCATGACTTGTCACTTGACTCAATGCCCTCGTGGCACAGGGCCTTACGAGTCGATACATAGGTCAACACTAACACTCTTAGGGAGGGCGTGTTTCACAGTGCGGTATCAAAACGAATGAGCCAAGAAAATAAGCCGAACACCAAAGAAGCTAAGTAGGCTCTAACATAAGCAGAAAAACCAAATAAGTTACAATAAGCTAATTGTTTAGGTCTCCTTTTTCTTGTATTTTTTTATACGAGCCAAGCAACAACAACAATTTCCAAATTATTATTTTTATCTAATCGGTAACAACAAAATAAAATTTTATTGATGACTTTGACAAATTATTAACATATCAAAATTAAATTTCAAGAGTCCTTACAAGAAAAATGATGTCGAATGGAGTGGGATGAACCAAACCAGGAGAAACCCAAACTGGACTTGAATCTCTTGAAATTGATGAAAGTGAAACTCGAAATACACTCCTAACACTTCAATTTTTAAAACCCCTCTATCAATTTGAGAAAACCCTAATCTTCTAAGAACCCTAATTTGTGATTGTGTGTGAAAAAGTGAAGAAAATCTGCAATTACTTTCTCCCATATGTAGAAGAATAAAAGGAATGGAGACACTAGCCCTCTTGGTCTCGTGTAGGTAGCATGCCTTTCTTTGGCTCTCGTCATTCTCCCATTGCCACGTTCTAGTATTCTCATGTGATGTCTAAGAGTATAGGTCTCTGTTTTGAAGGGGCTTGATAGTGATGGATCAGCTTTTGATTTTCAGAAGTAGATTAGCAGCAGATCTTGATGTTTATGTAGGGTGAGCATGGGGAACAGAGGAGAGAGGAGAAAACGATGGATCAGGATATGGGGAGATACGGTTTATATTTATTTTGTTTTATTAGTAGGCACATTGTAAATTGTACCCCGTGTTTTGTTGAATCTTCGAGTAAACGTACCTTCCCGGTCCTCGAAGGATATAAAAATTATATTTTTGAAAATGATTTTATAAACGTAATAATATGACATTCTTATTACGTTGAAATTTGATTATAATTGTTTGCCGTTATTTAATTGGTGTCGGAATGCGCGCGATGCCGTGACTTTCTAAATTCTAGAGATAACTTCTTGTTTTCTTTCGTAAATTATTAGTGATTGATAAAAAGTGTATTTTTCTCTTATCTCGGTATTTATTTTTAGTCTTGTATGCTACTGTGCTGCAGTATGCGGAATAACTAATGGATTAAGCTTATGTACGCTTTAATTTTAACTTGGACAATAATAAATTTCACAGATACTTTGTGGGCAAGTATTGTATGTGCGGTGTCTTATTTCTAAAGGAACGAAATGACCTCTCGTTTTTACATTTTAGATATAGGGATTTTGTCAGAAAATAATCGATTTGAATTTTCTGACGTGATAAATATTATTATAAAAACTCGGAAATTTACGGGTTGTTATAAGAGATGAGATGAGTTTTCTAGTAAAAAAATGTGTTTATATAGGACTTTAGGATGGTTACTTAGTTGTTAAGTTTACTTAAAAATGTATAAGTCTTCCTTTGTAAGTTTCCTAGCCTTATCTTAATGAAACATACAAATAAAATGCCCCATGTAGCTAAGAATTTCGTTCAATGTCTATATTGGATGACTAGATGGATAAAATTTCGTCTTATCTAGTTTACTGAGTGAGCTTTGGTCCCGTTAATCGCTAACTGTAAGTCGTTAAGTCACGAAACTTAAAACCGGGTATCCTAAAAATATGAATCTTATAAATATGTTAAAACTTAACAATATACTCTATATAAGCATATTAGATGAGTGATACGTTCTATCGGGTTGCTTAAACGCTGCTAAAACTAAAAACATATGCTTAAAACGCGTAAATCGCGTAAAACGCGGAACAGGAAAACGTAAATTTTCAAAACTTACGAAAATGTCACGGAAGGTGAAAAACTTATATCTCTCTTATTTGTAATGTTTATGGACATTGTGAAAAACTAGAAGGGGGGTTGAATAGTTTTACCAATTAAAACTTCCTTTTAAACTATTTAGATCGACTTATGTCAATCTATTTGGATGTGTGTGTTGGATGTTGATAAACAAGCATATAAAGGTATGTAATGAAAAGATAAGAGTAAGAAGCACAAAACCACAACACGAGTATTTATAGTGGTTCGGCTACAAGTACACCTTCCTTGCCCTACTCCACTCCCCGAGTCACCTACTCGAGAGTTCATAATCACTACACCAATCTCCTTATGGCGGAGAAGCCTTCACAACGTCGCCTACCCTTTTTCCGGTGCTAGGCTAACCACCGGGTTCTTTCACTCCAAGGTGAACCACACCTACAAAACGTCGCCTACCCTTTATAAGGTACTAGGCTAAGTACCTAGTTCTTTCACTCCAAGGTGAACTACACCTTCACAACGTCGCCTACCCTTTATTAGGTACTAGGCTAAGCACCTAGTTCCATTGCAATGGAGGAACTACTACCACACTACACCAACGACTAATCCAAAAGGAGATCTAATCCTTTACAACATCATCAAGGATATCAATATACTTGGATCCTATACTAGTCTATCTTGTACATCGAAACACACCATATCGAATGTACATCTAAGGCACCTTTCACTAATGCCTTTGACTAGATCTACAAGATACCTTTCACTAATGTCTTGTGTCTTCACTTCTAAGCACCTTTCACTAGTGCTTCTAGTCTTGACTTCTAAGCACCTTTCACTAATGCTTCTTTGTCTTGACTTCTAAGCACCTACCACAAGTGCTTATCCTATAGACGATAGATACCCTTCACTAATATCTTTGTCTTGACACTTGAGACATCTTTCACTAATGTCTTCAACACTACACTTCTTTGAAGAAAGAAAGAGATCATCAACAAGAAGACTTCAGTAGCCTTGATGATGAGGAAGCATGGCAACTCATGGACTTGAGCTTGCTCGACTTCAAAGGTGGTGATCTTGCCTTTAAGAGGAACCTAAAAGATCACACAAAAACAAAACTACAAACATAGATCTCCTGGATCTAAGGTTAGTGAGATTTAACTCAGGGGAGAAAGTGTGTTAGAAAGGGGTGAGAAATAATGAAGAAATGGCTCACTATTTATAGAGGAAAAATCCTACTGTTCCCCGGATCCCACGGATCCCTTCCACTTGGGATCCGGCTAGCACAAAGCTAGGGATTCGTGGAATGCTCCTCTTTACCCATGGGTATTTTGGTTATAGGTCATGGGTGATGGGTTATGGGTTGATCCATGGTTTTCTTTCTAGATACAATGTACCTTAAGGATACATTGAACTTGGTTAAGTGGTATACATAAAACCATGGGTTATGTGTCAATACCATTTGCTAGTTTTTACCTTAGTATATACTTGTTTTTACCCATTTTAGTATATACATGTTTTTACCCATTTTAGTATACTTAGTTTAAGTATATGCTAACCCAATATGTAAACACTAGTTGTTGTACATATGTATCTAGATCATAAAATCACTTATACTTGTTTTAGTGTTTTATGTGAAAATATGAATATGTTAGAAACTATTAGTTCAAACCATTTACGTATTTTATTTGTTTCGTTAATATGATTTTACGTTTGTTATCGACAAAACATTAGAAGATCGTAAAATATAAATAAACGTTTTTACGGCTTATTTGTATTAACAATCTCCCCATTTTTGTTGATGACAAAACATAAAATTATTTTAAGGAAAAGCTAAAATTCGTAAACATTTGAATTTGTAGTTTTTACTTTCTTCTCCCCCTTTTTGTCGAAACAAAAAGTGTTTGAAGGAAAGCAACACATCGTTTTTAAGAAAAAAACATGTGAAAGAAAATCAAAGATAAAAGGAGATAGAGAGCAAGTAACGGGAAAGGATCTCGTCTTTACTCCCCCTTGACGAGTCCATCCCTATGTAAGGGCGTCAAGTAAGTAATACTATTCTAGTTTGTTTGCAAATAAGTTTGCAAAGGATTTCATCTAAGAGACGAATGTGCGCCCCCTTGATGATTGCAATTATGCAAGGGGATGTCAGGAAATGTAAACCTAGTATTTCAAGTAATTTGCAATGTATTGATTTGACATAAAGCTCCCACTAGCTTTGGGATGTCAAAGTTTTCATGTGTAAATTGAATAACTACAAAACAAAGGTTAGAAAGCAAGTATCATTCACAATTTCCTGCAAATGTGGTCCAAGTTAGTAGAAAGAAAGCTTTCTGTCTCATGGATCCCGCGGTTCCCTCCTAGTAGGGATCCGTCTAGGCAATTCTGAAGGATCCGTATTAGCTGATTAATTTCAGTAAAGGTGATATAACAAGTAATGTTATCACAAAAATGAGATATGAATACAAGGTAGTCATATGCTCAGAAAAATAACAAGTAGCATGTAATTTCATTTAATAAAACTAGAGTTATGATATACATGACTCTAAAAACTAAGAAAATAAGAAAATACATGACTAGGAATTTCTAAACCAACTATCGCTTGATGCTAGGACACCACTAAACTCTTTTAGCTCAAGTTTTGTTTAGGTTTGATCTCGTCGAAACGTTCGAGGAGATGATAGAACATGAAACGTTGGTCTTCTCGTACTTCATGTATCAAATTTTCAACATGTTGACAATGATAGCAATCTTTGTCATGGCTAGGTAGTGGTGGTAGATGAAATGAAATGGCTTGATGCAAAAGAACAAGTGAAGCGGCTTGTGGAGCTTCAAACGATAGATGGATTGGTGGAGGCGCATTTGAGAATGGCTCGACCAAGGATGATGGTGGTGGTAGAGAAGTGTCAACTTCCATATGGTCGGGTGGTTGACTTTGATGATTTCTCATAATCCAAATGGGATTATATGATGGAAACGGCGAAAAGGAAGCCGGAGCAAGTGTTAACTCAACACCTTGATTTTGAACCATTATTCCTCCTAATGAGGAGAATGTTGTCGGCAGAAGCGGATGAGACAGCCTAGGTGGCAAGTCCTCTAAATTGTAGAGGTGTGGTGATGATTGTGGGGATGTAAATGAGATAGCTCTAGGAACCAATGGTGATGGTTTAGTGGAGATGATATTGTTTGGCCTAGGAGGTATGGTGGTGTTTGGCATAGGTAGTTTTTTGGGTATTATTCTTTTAGGAATTGGTTTGATTGGATGATGAAGGATCCTATCATTTGTTGGCTTGACCGGAGATGATTCGGTTGAAGACATTTCGTGTATAACACGAGCCTTTTTCGTGGGTGGTTCTTTGGTGGATAAGTTACCACTTGGGGTTTTCCTCATGATGAGATGATTTCAAGAGGTTGCAAGAGCTGAAAGTTAGTATGAGAGTGATGACTATGGAGGTCCTAACAAGGTGGTTTATAAACCAAGAGATTTGGCAAGTACATTTAAGTCTTAAGCCACTAAGATTCATTGGAATGTGATGATTAACATGCACAAGAGTCAAATTCAGGGTTTGCACTGATCTAGGAACTCATTTTAAGATGAGATGGAGTGTTTGAGTTAGGAAGATGAGTTGAAATGATTGTTTTAGCAAGATTTGACCTAAACTATCATCCGGATCCCACGGTTCCCTCCACAGAGGAATCCGTCTAGGCTAATCCTAGGGATCCGGCTCTCAGCAGCTGTTCGGATATGAAAGTGCTAAAAGGTTAAAGTGCTGAAGATTTACAAAGTACTGCAGATTGGCAAAGAACTGGAGAAAGTCAACAAGTCAAAGTACTGTCAAAGATAAAGTCAAAGTACTGCACATGATGGTCAAAGTATTGCAAGAGCTAAAGAACTGTTTATTCGTTTATGGAAAGTATTAGATTAGATTACTTGTCGTACAAGGATACAATTGTAAACCGACTAGGGTTATCCTTGAGTCTATAAAAGGACCCCTAGATTGGCATTAGAGGTACGAATTCACAAGTCTTAGAGTTTACGATTACAAAGTTGTTTAGAGTTTAGAGAGTTCGATATTATTAGTGTTGTTGAAGTATCTGCATAAGAAGCAGATTTAGAGTTAATAAAAGTTATTCTTCTTAGATTTATTGAGTAAATTCCGCGTACTTAATAAAGATTATTCAGTGTTTCATTGTTAATAACTTAGGATTTATCCGAGGTTATTAAACCTTAAACAAGCTAGTTAAGTTAGTTTGGTTAGAGTACATCGATCCAACAAGTGGTATCAGAGCTTGTGTGGAAACTCTGACTAAGAAGAAACCCTACTACAACAAACTTAAAGATGTCGACTGAAGCTGTTCCACCACCATCAATCACCTCACTAAGGATTCCAATCATCAAGAAGGGAGAATATGACTTATGGTGTATGAAGATGAGGCAGTACATATCCATTACAGACCATGCTTTATGGAATGTAATTGTCAATGGTAATGAAGTTGTTCCAGAACCTATAGCTGTTGAAGGACAACCTAAACCACCCAAAGCTGTTTTACCAGTTTCTACCATAAGGAATCAAGAGAAGGCTCTTAATATTCTCTTGTTTGCTATACCTGATGGCCATATCTTGAAGTTTCATGATGCTAAAGATGCAAAGCAACTCTGGGCTGCTCTCAAGACAAGATTTGGAGGGAATGAAGCCTCTAAGAAGATGCACAGAAATCTTCTTAAGCAACAGTTTGAAACTTTCACAGTTGGTGAAAGAGAGAGTCTTGATGCTGCATATGATAGGTTTCAGAATCTTCTCAACATGCTGGAGCTATACAAGGCAGAAGTATCAGTTGAAGATGCTAATCTGAAGTTTCTAAGGAGTTTGCCATCTTCATGGCATGTTATTGCTACAATGATCAGAGGACAACCTGGTTTAGATGTCATGGACTTTGATGATCTCTACAATCATCTAAAGGTTTATGAACATGAGATGAATGGTCAAACAAGTTCTAAGTCTCACAGTATTGCTTTTCTATCATCTAAAAAGAGGGGCAGTACTTCAACCAAAGGTACTGCTTCTCCTACTCAAAGTACTGTGACTCAAAGTATTGTTTCATATGCTGCTCCCACTCATGCTCAGCAAACACTACCATCTACTACTATGCACTCGGATGAAGTTGTGTGTTCCTTCTTTGCACAACTGGCTTCTTTACCTGTCACCTATGAAGAAGATCTCTCACAGATTGAAGAGGATGCTTTGGAAGAAATTGATATCAGGTGGCAAGTAGCAATGATTACTGCAAGGATTAAGAAGTACATGAAGAAAACAGGGAAGAACATTGATTTCAAGCCAAAACAAGGAATCACTTTTGACAAATCAAAGATTGAATGCTTCAATTGTCAAAAGACTGGACACTTTGCAAGGGAGTGCAGATTTGCTAAGTATTAAGCAAATAAGATGACTGAAAAACCAAAGTTGGAACTAAAAGAAATCCCTATTACTGAAACCAAGGCTTTGGTTGCTCAAGAAAGTCTATCAGAGGTTGACTGGAGTGCTGAGTTTGATGATGAACCAGTAACCTACTGTATGGTTGCTATGGAGGAAGAAGTTAAAGATTCTGTGGAAGAACTGGATTGGAGCACTGCTTTTGATGAGGAACCTGAACATGCTGCTTTGGAACCCAGAGACTGTCTAGGAGTTTTATTGGAGCTTGGAGTCTGAAGATGATCCTGTACTACTTGCTATGGTAGCTACATCACCAAGTTCATCTCCTATCTCTGAGGTATGCTCAAATTGTCATGATTTCTATAAAAAACTGTTAAGTAGTTATGTGATTGAAAGAGATAATTGCATTAGGGCTAGGTCTGAGGTAGCTGGTTATCAAATCACTTTAGAGTCTATGGAAGCCAAAATACTAACCCATGAAAATAATGAAATGGCTTGGGCTGAAAAATATGAACAACAGGATTACCAGTTAAAACTTAGTGAATGGAAGCTAAACTGTAAAATTGCTGAAATTGAGAAACTCACTAAGGAAAGAGATACATTGTTAGCTAAGTTTGATGCCTGGAATGAATCTGGCCTGTCACATGTTTCTTATGTTGAAAAACAGAGAAGGGCTTACATTAGAACTGGCTTAGGTTTTGGTATGGACTTTACTAACACGGAAGAAAACACAACTAGTGATCAGGATGACTTAGAAGACATAACCACTAGTGATGATGAACTCATTAACTATGTAGACACATCTAGTAATGAGGATTCAATTGGTGATTTACCTCCTGAGCCTAAGAAAGATACTGGTTTTCATGCAGTTCCTCACCCCACTGGTATTCATCAACCCCTAGGCCTGATGTTTCTAGATTTGGTGTAGATAGTCTTGAGTTTAGGAAGAAGCTTATTGGTAAATCTAGGACATAAATCCCAAAAGAAACTGTTGAATCTAATGTTCAAAGTCAAGCAGTACCTTCAACTCAAAGTACTGCTCCACAAGCAGTACCTTCAGAAAAACCTTTTCAAAATAGGACTGCTAAACCTTTTTGGGATAACTTTGGTCAAAACATGTCTTATCATCCATCTAGAAGGCACAATAGTTTTGGTCATAGACATAGAAGTAGACACTTTGGAACTATGGGTGAAAAATTGTGTTTTGTGTGTTATAGTCCTCATCACTTAATCAAAGATTGTGACCGACACTCAGAATACCTTAGAAACTTTCCAAATAATAGGTCTACCAACCAGAAACCTAGAGAGAACAGACCAGTCTGGAATAATTCAAATAGGATTAATCATAGTAATTTCTCACCAGACCATAGGTACCCTCACCAGAGAAGACCTTTTTCTAGGCAACCAGTACCTTCACAAGCAGTACCTTCTCAAAGTACTGCTCAGTCCCCACAAGGTACTGCTCACACTACTTGGAATAGGTACCCTAGGAGATCACACTATTCTCAACCTAGAAGGTATTACAATTCACATAGAGGATCTAGATCACAGGAACCATGTGTTAAAACTGAATGGGTTAAAAGGGAAAGTACTGCAAAGGGACAAACAATATGTTCAACAAAAAGTGAATCAGATGTTTTTGTGATACAAGATAATGTGAATGATTTTGCAAAAGAGAGTTTTGATAAAAATCCAGAAAGTGTTGAAAATCCACATATGAAAAACCAAAAGATAATTCTGGATCATGTTTTAAAAGATAGTGGAAATTAAATACTCAAGGAATTTGAGTTTGTAACTCCACAAGGGGAACACAAGTCAGTAATGGCTTGGGTTCCTAAAAGAGACTAACTCTCTATACTTTTGTGCAGGGCAACCCAGAGGAGGAGCTTAAAGATCATCTGATTGTAGATAGTGGTTGCTCTGGAAGTATGACAGGAGACAAAGAGATTCTGTCTGATTTTAGATCTATTAGTGGAGGAAGAGTTGCTTTTGGGAATGATCCCAATGGAGGAAGGATTACTGGGAAAGGAACAATCAAAGCTGGAAGAATTGATTTTGAGAATGTTAGATATGTGAAAGAGCTCAAGTTCAACCTGTTGTCAGTCTTTCAAATCTGTGATAAAAAGCATCCTGTGTTATTCACTGACACAGAATGTCTCATTCTCTCATCTGACTTCAAGCCTGTTGATGAAGACTTGGTAGTACTTAGAGTACCAAGGACAAATGATGTGTATAGTCTGGACATGAAGAGTCTTCACTCTTATGGAAGAGCTACTTGTTTAGTAGCTAAAGCAACAACTGAAGAAGCACATCAATGGCATAGAAGACTGGGCCATGTAAATTTCAAGAATATCAACAAACTGGTCAAAGGCAATTTAGTTAGAGGTTTACCTTCAAAGACTTATAAGAATGATCACTCATGTTTGGCATGCAAGAAGGGTAAACAACATAAAGCTTCATGCAAGAAGCTTGAGGAGAGAACTATTAGAGAACCAATGGAGCTGTTGCATATGGATCTTTTTGGACCTGTCTCTGTGGCAAGTCTAAACAAGAAGAAGTACTGCTTGGTGGTTACAGATGATTGCAGTAGATTTAGTTGGGTATTTTTCTTGGGATTCAAGGATGACACTTTTGATGCTATTCAGAATCTAATCATAGCACTGGAAAACCAATTGAGACTCAAGGTTAGAGGTATTAGATGCGACAATGGGGCTGAATTCAAGAACAAGCTTATGGATGACTTTTGTGCTAACAAAGGAATTAAGAGGGAGTTCAGTATAGCAAGAACACCACAGCAAAATGGTGTTGCAGAAAGGAAGAATAGGACTTTGATTGAAGCAGCCAGAACTATGCTTGCAGACTCACAACTACCTATTCAATTCTGGGCTGAAGCTGTAAGTACTGCTTGTTATGTACTTAACAGAGTATCAGTCACCAAACCACAAATGAAGACACCTTATGAGTTGCTGATGGGTAACAAACCCAACATTCGGTTTTTGAAGCCTTTTGGATGCCCTCTCACTATTTTAAACACAATTGATAACTTGGGTAAGTTTGATGGCAAGTCAGAAGAAGGTTATTTATTGGGCTATTGTACCAACAGCAAAGGCTTTAGAGTCTACAACAAAGTTTCTAAGAAGGTTCAAGATTGTCTTCATGTTGAGTTTTTAGAAGATTAAGAGAATCAGAAGGGTAAATGACCTGATTGGATGTTTGATCTTGAAGTTTTGACTCCATCCATGAACTATGTACCTGTTAGAGAAGAGAACAAACTTGTGAATCATGGAGAAGATTCACAATATGTTGTTCATGGAGTTCATATTAGACCTGATACTGTCACTGATGAAGAACTTAAGAAGAGTACTGCTGCTCCAAAGCAAAGTACTGATGATGCACCAAAACAAAGTACTGATGAATGATGAGTGTGTAAATACTCATCATTTTTGGTTAAATCTGAACTGCAAAACGTTTAAAAATGCTCAGAAATGCATCAAAATACTGAAAATATCTCAAAATTGCATTTTATATGTTTCAGATGCAAAATGTTTAAAATCAGATGCAAAATGTTTAAAATCAGATGAAAAATGAGCTAAGTTTGCATAATTGGCAGTTTCAGTCCCCCAAGTTTCAAAAGTTGTCAGAAATAGTCCCTGGGCACTTAATTTAAAAGAAAAGTCACCAAAGGTCCTTTTAAAATCATAAGTTGTCAAAATTGGTCCTTTGGTGAAAAATGTCAAAAGTTTTGAGAAATTACAAGTTTGGTCCTTCAAGTTTCAAATTTGGCAAAAATGGTCCTTAGAAATTTGAAAATGTCTATTTTGGTCCTTGTATTATTGAAACTTGTCACTTTTGGTCCCTTGAAACAACTTTGCAAAATTGGCAGTCTTGGTCCTTGATCTTTCAGAAAATTGCAAAACAAGTCCTTGTTATTAATACCCTTTATATCATTTTGGACCCTTTTCAAAACCAATTGGACCCCTGTCAATCCCTTGACCCCCCTGTTTTTGACCCTTCCCTTTAATATAAGCCTGGTCAAATATCTGGTCAAACAAACACCCCCGCGCTTTTTCTTCTTCCTTCAACCACCATCTCTGCAATCCCAGACACAACCATCCCCCCAGCTCATCTTCACCTCCCTTATCACTCCATCTCACCAAACTCCAAAATGCATTTAATGCATCCCTCCCCCTAGCACTCAACCCCCACTGGCAATTATACATTTTGGCGCCAAAAATCAATCAAACGGCCAAGATCTTATCAAGCCATCCAATGGTCCTAAGGGCAAGTGGGATTCACTCAGATTGGAGAGAGAAGCTTTTTGGTATAAAAAGAGGAAGAAGAAGAAGCAAGAGAAAGGAGGAGATTTTAGTTTTTAAATTTCACTTATGTCGTTTTTAATATTAAAGTTTTAGTTAAGTGTAAAAACTGTAATCTTTTGTTTCTATGTATCAAACTAGAGTTATTTTATCATCATAAACTATTCCCAAGTATCAATTCAAGTTTGTGTTAAGATTTCATGTTTCATGTTCACTGTAGCAAAATTCAGTTTCGAATTCTTATGTCCAAGTTTCTAGTGGCTTATTTTTAAACTCAAATAAGTTTATATAAGCTACTTATAGCTTTTTGTGAGCTTATAAATCAATTTCAAGCAACTTGGGTCCTTGGTCAACGAAAGTCAAACAGTGAAGCATTTTTGGTCAAGCAGGCATGGAAGTGATATGGGTTGATGCAGAATTGGAAATGGGTTGAATTAGAGTGATTTGGGTTGATATAAATAGGCTAGTGGTTCTGTATTTGATTGATCTCAAGCCATAGTGGCTAGGACCAAATGTGAGTTCATTTTCATAATCTGCATAATTTGTATCTGTGGTTAAGATCAGTTGAGGTCTGTTTATTTAGTGGTAATTAGGGTAGCTAAAGTCATATTAAGCATTGGTTTGTACTAGTACAGTAATTAGCTCAGTTAAATTTGCAGATCAGTAGAATAAGTAGTGTTTGGATTATATAGCAAATCTGTGTTAAAGGTTTGTCCAGTGGTTGAGACCTGTTGTCTCAGGCTTGTTAAGCTCCATTGTATTCATTGCAGTCATCATTTTGCTTCTGCAAAGGCTCATAGTCAAAATCATTTTTAATCTGTCTTAATGTGTTTAACTGTTGGAAATTTGTAAAACCAAAAGTTTGTTTTGTGTTCAAATATCACTAGAGTAGCTTGCATAAGTTTCACTTTACCATAAAACATCAATCTTAGTCCATTAAATTGGTTCCAAAGTTCATTAAAGTCAAACATTTCATAACTGTCAAAAAGTCAAAACTTAAAAATCTCAGTTTTCACCAAACTGAGATGATTTTTCATTGATTCAGTTTTGGGCCAAATCAAGTGAAATTGTGGGTTTAAAAACTTCAGCGTTTCTTATTGTGATTTTTGTAGATTTTTGGTAATTTTTTATAAGCTTCAAAATGGCTTGTCAAATTGGTCTAAAATGCCCTGTGCACACACTCAGTATTAACTGAGTGTGCACAGGTTTTGTGCAGGCTTGTCACAAGATCAGTTTAGCTTATCTAGGTCTGGTCTTTGGTTTACAAGTAGCTAACCAGGTCTAGTTTAGGTTCCAACACCTGGTTTTGATTTTCAGCTTATTGGGTAGCTTGTGCTTAAGCTTCAAAGTAGTGGGTAAAACCTGTTTTTAGCACTTATACTCAAATCATCAAATTTGTTCATTAAGCACAATAGAGGTGTAGAGCAGTTGTAATAAGTTGCATTTGAGTAGTTTCAGCATTTTATAGCCTCTGTAATCAGTTGGTGGTCTTTGGTGTTCATTTGCTTATTCCAAGTGCTTATCTATAAGCCCTTGTCATTGCAGTTTCAATTTCTTACACACAACCCACTGTTTTTATATTTTTCTTAGATTCATAATATTATTTTAGACTTTTCTTGAATTTTTCATATTTTTCTAGTACTGTTTGGTATTTTTCTTCATTTTAATCAGTTTTTAAGACTTTTTAATTAGCTTTTATTGCAATTAAATCAGAAAAACTTCAAAAAAATAAGTTTTCATTTTTCCTAGGTTAAGATAAATATAAAAAGTCAAAAAAATATTTTTCCAGATTTTTCTTAGTTAAATTTGCATTTTTAAGCAATTTAATTAGTTTTAAATAGTTTTTAATTCATAGAAAATAGAAAAATAATCAGAAAAATACAAAATTAGTTTTGAAAATTATCTTTAGTTATTTTAGATTTTTCTAAGTCATAATTTCATTTTTCTAGCTTTATTTCATATTTTATTGTATTTTAGGCTATTATTAAATAAGTAAAAATAGTTTTTAAATAATAATAATTAGATAAATAGTAATAAAAATAATTTTCTTTTTCTAAAAATTTTCTCTTATCTTTAGGTTTGTAAAAATGTCATTTTTATATTTTTAGGATTAATATTGCTTCAGTTTTCACATTTTCTTTTGTACGTCACGTAGTTTTTAATTTAAGTTTTATAAAAGAAAAATCGAAAACATCATTTTGCAAATAGTGATAGCGTTTATTTAATATATTTTATCTTTTTAATTTTCTTTAATTTGCATTTAATCCCCTGTAGTTTATATACTTTTTCTTTAGTTATAATCAATCAAAACTCTTTTCCGTTCAAATCCTCTTGATCACTATTCGTTTGATTATTCTCGCACAGCTCGTTGGGACATAACGACCTGGGGAAACACTACACTCCTCTTGATCTTCATTGCATTGGTGTCTGAGCTGTTTGAAGTTTCTTACGGTTAGCCATTCACAAGTGGCTAGCTTGTGTGACAAAACTTGACGGTTTGGCACGAATCAATGAACCTAAATCCTCATTATCTGCTGAGGATCAAGCTATTCAAGACACACTTAATCAGATGCTTTCTCAAGATGTTATGGCACATTCTTACACTGATGAACAAAGAAAAGCTTATGAGGAAGCAAAGAAAAAGAGCAAGAATGCAGAGTTACCTCACAGTACTTTGGACAGTACTTTCGAACAAAGTACTAATGCACCAGTGGACAGTACTTTAGAAGATTTGGATGATCCTACCATGCCTGGATTAGAAGATACTGATGATGAGCTGGATAATGAAGGTATTTTCTCAGATTCTAATGAAGATGTTGATTTCACTAACTTGAATGATACTTATGAAGTTCCACAGTCTCTAATCTCAAGAATTCATAAGAATCATCCAACTGATCAAATCATTGGTCCTTCAACTTCTGGAGTTATGACAAGACACAAAGCTAAGAGTTACACTAATCCTCACAATGCTTTGCTTAGCTTTGTGTACAAGCAAAACAGGCTGAATCATAAGGATCATCAAACCTGCTTATTTACATGTTTCATCTCTCAAGAGGAACCCAAGAATATTGCTCAGGCATTGACTAAGGAAAGCTGGGTTGAAGCTATGCAGGAAGAACTTCTTCAATTTAAACTTCAAGAAGTTTGGGTTTTATGTGATCTTCCAGATGGGAAGAGAGTTATTGGAACCAGATGGGTTTTTAGAGTAAAAAGAGATGAAAGAGGCAATGTTATCAAGAATAAAGCAAGGTTAGTAGCTCAAGGTTACAGACAAGAAGAAGGGGTAGATTATGATGAATTATTTGCCCCTGTGGCAAGGATTGAGGCAATTAGAATATTTCTTGCCTTTGCCTCATATATGGGTTTTCAGGTTTACCAGATGGATGTCAAGAGTGCCTTTCTTTATGGCACTATTACAGAAGAGGTGTATGTTAAGCAACCTCCAGGTTTTGAAGATCCTACTCATCCCAACAAAGTATACAAGGTGGTTAAGGCTCTTTATGGTCTTCATCAGGCACCTAGAGCTTGGTATGAAAGGCTCTCCACATTCTTACTACAACATGGTTACAGAAGGGGGGCTATTGACAAGACTTTGTTTATCAAGAGAGACAAGAAGGATATCATGTTAGTTCAAGTGTATGTTGATGATATCATCTTTGGAGCTACCAAACAGTCCATGGTTAAGGAGTTTGAGCAGCTGATGCAGAAGGAATTTCAAATGAGTTCAATGGGTGAGTTAACTTTCTTTTTGGGACTTCAAGTTAAGCAGTCAAAGGAAGGTATTTTTATAAGTCAAGACAAGTATGTATCTGACATACTTAAGAAGTTCAGTTTTGATGCTATGAAGCCTGTAACTACACCTATTAAATCAATCAACTCATTGGGCAAAGATGAAGATGGACAACCTGTTGAAGTCAAGTTATACAGATCTATGATTGGTTGTCTCATGTATCTCACTGCATCAAGGCCTGATATCATGTTTGCAGTATGTTTATGTGCAAGATATCAAGTCTCACCAAAGGTCTCTCATATGAATGCAGTAAAGAGGATTTTTAGTTATTTGAAGCAACAACCCAGGTTGGGGTTGTGGTATCCTAAGGATTCACCTTTTCACTTGGAAGCTTTTTCAGATAGTGACTATGCAGGTGATAACTATGATAGAAGATCAACCACAGGTGGATGCCAATATCTTGGAAGAAGATTAGTCTCTTGGCAATGCAAGAAGCAAACAATTGCAGCAACATCATCTACTGAAGCTGAATATGTGGCTGCTGCAAGCTGTTGTGGACAAGTGTTGTGGATGCAGAATCAACTCTTGGATTATGGATTTAATTTTAAGAATACTCCTATCAACATTGATAATGAGAGTACTATCTGTATTGTGAAGAATCCAGTTTACCATTCCAAGACCAAGCACATTCAAATTAGGCATCACTTCATCAGAGATTGTTATGAGCACAGGCTTATTAATGTGGTCAAGGTTCACACAGATGATAATGTAGCTGATTTACTAACCAAAGGTTTTGATGTTTCATGATTAAATCACTTGGTCGTGAGCATTGGCATGATTAACTACTAAGCTACATTTGAGGGGAGGACTATAAGGTGTTAGTATAGTCCTATGCATTGTTTGAGGGGAGGTTATGTTGTATACTTAGTTTGTACAGAGATATTTGGGAAAGTACTGCTTTTTGTGTTCTCGAAAGTACTGCTTGGAAAGTACTGCTGATGTGGAAGTACTGTTTGTCGTTTTTCCAACGGTCATATTGAGGGGTAATTCCAAATAACGGTAACTTTATTTGATAGGTCACTAGTTTTACAAACACAAGCTTTAGAGAAAGAGATAAGGCGATTGAACAAGCTAAACACCCACACACATACGCGTAATAATACGGTTAAGCAAAGATGTGAGTGAAAGAGAAAAACTTGAACAACCAACCTTCAAATGAAGGTTTACATAAGGTATTTATAGGAGGAAAGCTAGGGCAACACTCCTAGTTTCCATCCTTTCCTTAATGGACTATGGCCTAGGCTCATAGGCCTTCTACATAAGCCTAAGGCTAATTACAAACATAAAGGCCATAATAAAGCTAACTATTACATATTAATTACTAACACTTGATTATGGTTTAGGAGTGATTCCAACAATCTCCCCCTCAAGTGTTGGTGATGAACGGTGAAGGCGTTGATGTAATAGTAGCGCTGACGTCTTCTGACATTCTTCTTTCTTGTGAGAAGAATTGCCTTGGTACGAACAATCTCCCCAGTGTAGAGAAATTGTCTTCTTCGAACAGTTATGCTTTGACGTCATCTTTAAATTTGTTCTTTGATTAATGTTCTTTGTGATGAAAGTGATAGTATGTTGTAGTCTGCATCAAGTCTGCCTCAGATCAGCTTCGCTGCTCCAGTGTCTCCACGTCATTCTTCAACATGCTCACACGCTCTTTGACGTTGGATTTCAGTACTGATGAAGTTCTCTAAGTCGTTAACTTTGTAGATTCTTTGGTTGATGAAGAATCATTAGACCGTTGTGTTGCTTTAGAATAGAACTTCCATTAGTGATGATGTTGGTGTGAACATATGAAGAATCTGCACGATCATTCCGCTCCAGTGCTTCCATAAGAAGTAAACATAAAACGGTTAGTAATAAGCGGATTCCGGCACTTACAAGTTTGAACTTCGAGAGAGTTAACAGCATATTGTGAAAACTCAACTCTAATTCTTACAAAGGCCGTTCCTGAACCGGAGTCCCACAAGTGAGATAACACGATGTACCGAAGTACACCTACGATTCAGATGAGTCGCTGAGGTACACCGAAGTATCACCTCACGACTGTAGACCGTTTGAGACACACTCCGCGTAATCCACGGGGAGTTACCGAAGTGACCTGCTGTCAGGGCTGTTTGATGTTGACCCTGGCAGGAGTTTCCATTCAATCACTGAGGATCACAGATGTGAACCTCTCATAAATGTTCTAGACAGATTGCTAAGATCTGTGAAGGACTCTATATGAACCATTGAATCAATGGAGATCTTATTTGTTGATCAACAAGTGATGAAATGTCAAGTGTTCCTAAGAGATCTTTTGATGAATCTCGTGGCTCTAGACTCAATTGTGCGTTTTGGTTTTCCTGAGCGGAGACTAGGGAGAGGGTCTCCTTCTTCAATATCAGCAATCTCTAAGAGAAAGCCGATAGATTATGTAGGGTTCCCTGTGAGAATGAAACAAGCTTCTGTTGAGAGAAACTTGAGTGGCTAAGAAGGATTAGTGCATGCGTCACTGGGTCCATGACGACTTTCAATCTTCAATACCGGTGTCATCAAGTGACAACCAGTAGCATATGAATTGAACCCGGTGTCTTCCCTAAGTTGAGTAATCTGGAGGGCTATTTCTTTTCACCCTTTACTTTACATTTCTTTTTGATTCTTCAACTCCTTCTTTCTCCGATTCTCATTTTCTCCTTTTTATAATCATTCCTAAGGACTTCTAACACTAACTAATGGAAGTGTCCGTGGGTAGATCCCTCCGGCTCTGGCAGATCATAGGACGGTTATTCCTAACCTTAGTCACCTTATATCTCCATGACTAACCTATGTTACCATAAAACCATTTTGTACCACTGAAAAATAAGATCTCTCACAGTGTTTATTAATGAAAACATTTTAGTACCACTGTAGAGATATGATTTTTCATAAATACTCCCCCTCCACATGTGCTTAATAGTTTTAACGGTTAAATGCACAGTGAGGAAAGAGCGCGCACATTTTGAATTGATCCACTGGAGATAGACAATCCCCCGCGAGACACGTTTACGTTGCATAGTTAAAGAGTTGCATTGTCAGCTTTTAGGTGACAACTAGCTCTAATAACTATCTTGAAGGTGTAGACAAACCTCGAAAGTTTGTCAAACCCGTCAGAGTTCATGTCTATCAAGAGTTTCTCGAATGGTACATTCTACTGGGACAAGTCCTTTGCGAGACACGTTTACATCACTAGCGAACTAGTTTGAAATTATTACCCGTCCCGGACAAGTCTTTTCGAGTTACTAACGGTTAAGGATTTCGTCAATTCGTTGGTTAATTCTATGCACACGAGAAAGCAACAAACATATTTCTTATCACATAATTTCTCCCCCTCAAAAATGGCATATAAAATGTTATTTTTGAAACGTTTGAGAATAAATATGACCATTTTGAGTGTTGCGGGAAGAGTGACACAAAGAACATTTGTTGAACAAAGTTTCAAATACTCCCCCTCAACAAGTGATAGAAACGGTTGAGGTTTTGAAAAATCGTAGGGGGAAGTACTTGTTCTTTTGAGCAAAACCTTGAAAAAGAAACGGTTTGATAGGTTTTACTCAAAAGTAAGAAGCTTTCGCTCCTTTTATAAGGATTGTGGCACTGAAGCGTACCACAGAGTCCTTTCTTTACAATTACGGGTTGTACACTGTTATGTGTGCACAAGTGTCACACCCCCAATTTACCTGTTTTGCAGCGGAATGGAATTCCTGGGGATTGACTGTCATAGCACCACATCACAGTTATATTGAACGACCTAAAGTGTCGTTTTAAAAACACATCGTTGGATATTTCATAAAAATAATCAGAGTACAACATCGGTCCCAAAAGGTTTACAAAGTTTGCGGAAATACATCCATGTTACAAATCCAAACGATGTTTTGAAATAAAGTACCATAATGTACATAATGTAAGTCGACGCCGCGACTCAAAATGTAGGTCCCTAAACCATGTCATGATGAATGCCTCAGTTACCTGAAAATACATTGCTAAAAACGTCAACAATAATGTTGGTGAGAAATCATAGGTTTATGTAAATGTTTTATACGACTACACAAGTATAGACCATGCATGACAATCCAGTCACGTAAAAATAATGTTACAATTGCTCTAAGCCCATGACCCCGAAACTAGACTGTTCAATTATGTATGCCCCTGCAGAGTGTTTGCCAGACAACTCCGTAATACTATCAAATGAAATGCATCCGTTTGCCTGGTTGGGATTCACCAACCCGGATGGAGGCGTCACCCTCGATAGATCTATCCACTCATCCTCGCTTCAAAGATTAACGGTTCATGTTCAAGTAATGGGGACTTTCAAATTGGCAAATGTGGTAACTTAAGCAATGTAATGAATTTAACATACTTGGTATCGTACAAAAAAAAATGTAGTGCAATGTATTCTCCCCCGTGGGTTTGAAAATAATCGAAAGCATGTAAAACGGGGCTATGAAAACTCACTTGGATAAACTGGAATAACGGCAAAAGTGAGTACACTGAGGTTAAATGTGATGCGTCAACCGGGACCTATTACGAATGATATGATATGTCATGAGTTGCAATGTAATGCTATGCATGCACTCCATATGTTATTTATACCATTTATGGTTTTTGAAAATATTACTCGTCGTCGAAAAATACTCTTTTGACGTCTTGACCCTTCAAAAATGACTTTACAAGTTTTTACGTCAAAATGTCATCCTATAATGGTTTTATAATGATTTTTGGTGAAATTACCACTTTTCGTCGCAAAACAATGTCGTCGGAAAAATCATGAAATTAACAAAAATGGCTCCGGAAAAGTAGTCGTAAAACGGTGTACGTTGATCTTTAGAGAACGAACTCGACGGTTTTGGAAAGTTTGTATCGATATCTAGAAGTTTCAGTTCAGGAGTTTTCGTTCAAAAGGTCTCGATCATAGAGATATCAAAGGCTAAAGATGGTGGTTTTTGCTAATTGTGTGCAGAAAATGAGTTTCGGCCAAGTTTGAACATCCGTAATTAATTCACTAAAACTCCGCTTAACAAACAGCTTTTTGTTTTGAAAAATATGGCCGGTGAACTTGATTTTACTAGAAGACATTTCATTCCAAAAAGTTTCACAACCTTGGTAAAAACAGCCGCAAACATGGTCGTTACAGCTAATGAAATACTTGTAACGTAAAAATAATATAGTTTTTAAGAAAATAATAGTTACGGCAACTTTATGAAAACGTGCATATCTTTGTCGTTTTAAATCCGTTTTCTACGTATAATACGTCCTTAGCTTCGTATCGAAGTAGACTAATATATTTTTGACTAGTCGAAATAATTTGTGAAGCTTAAGGCTCGTTTTTGACCCGAACAAAACAAAATCAGCAAGCTGAATTTTCAGAAAACATTTTATTTCGTCGTCAAACTTTAAAAATCCATAACTTCTTCGTTATAAGTCCGTTTTTATCCGTTCAAAAGGCCACGGATTCGTTTTAAAGTATATTTTCTAAATATCAAGGCCAAAGTTTCGTACCAACAGTAGGTTTTTCCAGAAATTCGAAACAAGGACAGAACCTAAAAATATACATATCGAAAATAGTTTTTCTCGGACAAAACCTAATCTAATCCCTTCAAATCAACTCCAAAGCTAATCTAATCCTACCATACACCTTCTTAGGGTGTCATGGGTTCCTAATCACCATCAAGACCAAAGATTACCATGGGAATATTTATAGGATGACCATAATTATATATATAACTCAAAAATCATAAGAAAAATGGTATAAATCACATAACATGCATATAAGCTCCAAAAATGAAAAGAAACATATGAAAATGAAAAGGAAACATGAAAATGATAAAAACAAGCTTACAAGTGATTATGATGAGGTGAAAGTAACAAGGATTAAACTTAAATATCCTTGGTTTTTATTTCAAAACCATATAAAGGATATAACTAGATTGTAAACACACTTGATCTTGCAAAAATTTTTGGATCCCTTGAGCTTGAAGAGTGGCCGGTTTTGGAGAAGCCAAAAGGAAGAGAGAAACTTTATTTTTACACTTGAAAACTATGTGAAGTATGAGAAAATGGATGAATTATTTGAGTTATGTAAGACTTTTGCAATCAAGTTGTAAAGACAAGAAATAAATGAACCATATCATATTAATTACTCCCCTTCCCCCTTGGTCGGCCAAGGGGGGGGGGGGGGGTATGTAAGATTTTTATATATATTTTTTTTTTCAAATGTATTACTTGCATTATTTGTAAAGAAAATGTAAGAATTTTTGTAGGAAATGTATAAGTGAATGTAAATAGACATTTTTGGTGCAAGTAAGTTTTTAATAAGTCAAAATAGAATGTATTGAGATGATAAAAATTGTAAAAATACTTTCCTTGTGAAAATTGAGTGATAAAATAATTATCGTAAAATTTTTAAGAGAACGACGTAACAATTTAATTTTTACGATTTAAGTACCAAATAAATTTGAAACACTAGGAAAACTAAAAATATAGTTTTTATAAACTAAATGTAAGTTTAAAAATACCTCGGGATCATTTTTGAAAGTAACGGATTAAATATTTAAAATAAAAACTCACGCGATAAAGATTATTAAATATAAAAATTACGCGTTGAAGGTGAAATGGAATGTCGTGAATGTACTAATGAGATGCACATGATATCAATGAAATGTAGACTAATCATAGTCCATATGAAATGTACGTGATGTCATGATCATGAATTCGCCGCTAAACCTCCAAGGTTACGCGAATTTGAAACAAGTAAACCAAGTTTACTATAAATGTTGAAATAATGAGACATGAAATGTGTCGAGAAATGACCTGAAAGTACGGGTTGTCACATTCGCCCATCCAAAAAGGAATTCAGTCCCTGAATTCAATCGTTGTTAGGTCTAACGGTGTCGGCGAAAAGATGAGGATACTTGCGTCGCATCTGGTCTTCCCGTTCCCAAGTAAACTCAGGACCTCGTCGAGAATTCCAACGAACTTTCACAATAGGAATACGACTCTGTTTCAACTGCTTGACCTCGCGGTCCATGATTTCTACAGGTTCTTCCACAAAGTTGAGTTTGTCGTCAAGCTGAACCCCATCCAATGGAGTAATGAGCGATTCGTCCGAAAGACACTTCTTCAGGTTTGAAACGTGAAACGTGTTGTGCACATGACTAAGTTCTGGTGGAAGGTCAAGTCGGTAAGCTACAGGACCAACTCTGCTCAAAATCTTGAATGGTCCAATGTATCTCGGGTTCAACTTTCCACGTTTTCCAAAACGTACCACGCCCTTCCAAGGCGATACTTTCAACATAACTTTGTCGCCCACTTGAAATTCCAAATCCTTGCGTCTAACATCCGCATAACTTTTCTGTCGACTCCTTGCAGTTCTGAGTCTATCACGAATTTGAACGATCTTCTCGGTGGTTTCCCGTACCATTTCTGGGCCAGTGAGTTGTGCGTCTCCTACCTCGGCCCAACAAACAGGTGATCGGCACTTTCGACCATAGAGTGCCTCGAATGGTGCCATCTTGATACTGGTGTGATAACTATTGTTGTACGAGAATTCAATCAATGGCAAATGGTTAGCCCAACCATTTCCAAAATCAATTACACATGCCCTTAGCATATCTTCTAATGTTTGAATGGTCCTTTCACTTTGACCGTCGGTTTGTGGGTGATATGCGGTGCTCATCTCTAATCTGGTTCCGAATGAATCTTGCAATGAATTCCAAAAGTTTGAAGTGAATCTACTATCCCTGTCGGAAATGATAGAAATTGGTGCTCCGTGCCTCGAGACTATTTCCTTGACATAAAGTCTAGTGAGTTGCTCCATGGAATAAGTCTCTCGAATCGGTATGAAATGGGCTGACTTGGTAAGGCGATCAACAATTACCCAAATAGCGTCGTACCCTCCCGATGTCTTAGGAAGTTTCGTAACAAAGTCCATTGTAATGCGTTCCCATTTCCATTGAGGAATTTCCGGTTGTTGGAGTAAAACTGAAGGCTTCTGATATTCGACTTTTACCTTAGCGCAGGTAAGACATTTGCTAACGTACGTGGCAATCTCCGCTTTCATGTTCGGCCACCAATAAAGCTTCTTAAGATCTTGATACATCTTATCCGATCCTGGATGAATAGAATACTTTGACTTATGCGACTCATGCATAATCAATTCTCGTATTCCGCCATACAATGGAACCCACATTCTATCCTTGAAACATAGTACTCCATCTGCTCTCTTTACAAAACCATTTGCGCTTTCGGGCATACTATAAAGCTTTTCACTTGGTCGGTTTTCCTCCTTAAGTGCCTCGACTTGCGCTTCGTGGATTTTCGATGGTAAAGGAGAAATAATCGTCATTCCCAATGATCGAACTCTTAAAGGTTTAGGTCTCTCTTTCCGACTAAGAGCATCAGCCACAACATTGGCTTTTCCCGGGTGATACTTGATTTCACAATCATAATCGCTGAGTAATTCCAACCAACGACGTTGCCTCATATTAAGCTCCTTCTGATCAAGAATATATTGCAAACTCTTGTGGTCGGTAAACACTGTGCACTTAGTACCGTAGAGGTAGTGTCTCCAAATCTTGAGCGCAAAAACTACGGCTCCTAACTCGAGATCATGAGTGGTGTAGTTCTTCTCATGAGTCTTAAGTTGCCTTAAAATCATCCTTAAATGCTCTTCATGCTCTTCTTTGCTCTTGGAGTAGATCAAGATGTCGTCGATGAACACTATAACAAACTTGTCCAAGTACGGTTTACAAACTCTATTCATGAGATCCATGAATACCGCCGGTGCATTAGTCAATCCAAACGGCATCACTTGAAACTCGTAATGACCGTAACGTGTTCTAAACGCTGTTTTCGGAATATCCTCTTCCCGAACTCGAAGCTGATGATAACCCGACCGAAGATCAATCTTGGAATAGATACTAGAACCTTGCAACTGATCGAACAAGTCATCAATTCTGGGGAGTGGGTAACGATTCTTCACCGTTAACTTGTTCAACTCTCGATAATCTATGCACATTCGGAAGGATCCATCCTTCTTCTTCACAAACAAGACCGGTGCTCCCCAAGGCGAGGAACTCGGCCTAATGAATCCTTTGTCTAGAAGTTCTTGCAATTGATTAGACAACTCTTGCATTTCGGATGGCGCTAAACGGTACGGTGCTCGCGCAATCGGTGCAGCTCCAGGCACTAAGTCAATTTGAAACTCTACTTGACGTGCCGGTGGAAGTCCCGGTAAATCCTCGGGAAATACTTCAGAAAATTCACGGACAATAGGAACATCTTCAAGTCGCTTCTCCTCCGACTTTTTCTCGGTTACATGGGCTAAGAAAGCAAGACAACCTTTCTTAATGTACTTCTCCGTTTTGATACTCGATATGATACTAATTCGAGTTCCACTTCGTTCCCCACGAATAATCAAAGTTTCGCCATTATAGGGAAGATGAACCACTTTCTCATCACAAATGATCTTCGCGCGATGCTTAGATAACCAGTCCATGCCGATGACGACGTCAAAACTACCAAGCTCTACGGGCATGAGGTCTATGTTGAAGGGATGATTAAGAAAATTTAATGTGCAACCGCGAACAATGGTGTTGGTGCTAACTACGCTACCATTAGCTAATTCGACGTTGTATGATATGTCTAATGTGGTTGGCTTCCAAGATTTGTTCCGATATTGAGGGTTTCCAAAAAATAGTTCATCACTAATATTGTTACCATGCTAGCAAGAAAATAGATATCCGCTTATAGTATGTCAAAGAATGTCTGTTCTAGCTTCACTTGTAGATGAGGAGTCATTGATTGTCCGACATGTTCAAACCTGTGACATCTCTTGATATAGAGGTGAGGTTACTTGGAATTTCTAGAGGACACAATGCCTTAGGGGGAGTTTATATCGATAACCTTAATTTAACTTAATTTTCCTTTAAGGGAAACTCATTGTAGGGAAGTTCACCTATTGTTGAGGCCATGCTTAACAGAATGTTCTACAATCTCAGTTAGAAAACTTGGTATATCCCTATAATGTTGCTTCGTGTGTATTCGCTTTGTACTAAAATCTCGTAACTCGGTCTAACTAATACTTTTGGAATGATAGAGTTTGGATTCTAACCCAAAATAGTGGTTCGGAAGGTCTCGTGATGTCTTAAGATTTTTGTTGGGTTTTGAATCATCCTACCACCTAGTTCTAGTCCTTGTTGGTAATTCCAAAATCCTTCCATTGTTTTCTTGTATCGAGAAATCCTCCTCACAAATGGTATAGGAAGTCTTTCCTAAAATGTCACTCGTCAAATCCTAACTTATCGGTTGAGTGAGAGATAAATGGCGTAAGCACCTTTAGAGTGTTAACAAAAAGAAATGTTTATGCACGATTTATCGGTTTATAAAACTTTACTTTTAAATGAGAATTGTTTTTAGGAGATTTGAAATGATACTTGTTACTTTCATGACATAATTCTTCCTGAATTATACATAGGTGATCAGGCCATGTATAATTAAGGACAAATGATGTGATGCTTGTTTTTGTTGAAATAGTATTATGTTCCTCCGAAGTTTTAGATGGTATTCAACGTTTTGTTTTGTAAAATAATGGCTCAATGATTTTTCAGAGTAACATGAAAACCGTTTCGCCTGAGTATATTAAATAGTTGATAAAATGACTGAAACCAACTGATAAGTTGGTAATAAAACAACTTGCTTAAAACTTTATGAAACAACGTTTCTGAGATGGTGATAAAATAATTCGAAATAAAATCAAATGAAATAATTTTATGAAATAGTAGCAGGATAATTTGGAATAAAATTTGTTGGATGGTTTGTAGAATACATAGGAGAACCTTATCGAGTAATAATAGTCTACTAATTGGTCGAGAATAAAGTTGGCCTAGCCCCTAGTAAAGCAGTGATGTATCGTCGTGAAATGATGGAAAATGGGGCAATTGGAGTAAGGAATGAGATAAACAAGGTGGTGATTATCGTAGAGATAATAAATGATAAAGATTACATTAGCTAGAAAGGTGCTTATTATCTGTTCCTGTTGATGGTCTAATCGTGTTTCAAGTGTAGGAGTAGTAGGCGGTCTAGCAACAATAGCCCTAGAACTCTCACAGTCCTCAACCCTATGAGATGGTGTAGTGTCTATAGTCTTAGTGGTAGGTGGTAATGGTGTGTCAAATCATGCACGCTTCTCAAGCTGCAAGTCAGGTGTATGAGTATCGTATATGAGATGTGATGGTACGGATGGTGCTTGAAATGATAATGATAATGATGAAATCCTTGTGGTGAGTTAAGAAAATAGGTTCATCAGGACTAAGCCTATAAGTTCTACCCAATGGTATGATCTGTCCCAACTGAGTGATAAAAATTGTCCTGATCCTATCGTGAATCAATAGCGATCGTGATGGTGTAGGTGCAACTTCGCCCTCCTCGAAGGGTTCGGTCTCAGTGTCGGTCATGATAGGTGGAAAGACTGGAGTAGATCCAATGGAAGATACGATCTCAGTGGAGTGTGATGAAACATCATCCATGATGGGGTTAGCTGGAACATCATCCGAACTAGAGTCCGATGATATGGTGATAGGGTGAGAATCTGAAGACATGTCTGTGACAACCGATGTGAAATAAATGTAAATAATCTCGAATCAAATGTAAGTGAATCCGCATGATCAAAATAAATATGTACTATGATGAAATGATGAGATGCTATGATAATGTAGCTATAGTCTAGGGTCAATGATGCAACCTAGTTCTCTATAACTGTAGCTCTGGTACCAATCTGTCACACCCCCAATTTACCTGTTTTGCAGCGGAATGGAATTCCTGGGGATTGACTGTCATAGCACCACATCACAGTTATATTGAACGACCTAAAGTGTCGTTTTAAAAACACATCGTTGGATATTTCATAAAAATAATCAGAGTACAACATCGGTCCCAAAAGGTTTACAAAGTTTGCGGAAATACATCCATGTTACAAATCCAAACGATGTTTTGAAATAAAGTACCATAATGTACATAATGTAAGTCGACGCCGCGACTCAAAATGTAGGTCCCTAAACCATGTCATGATGAATGCCTCAGTTACCTGAAAATACATTGCTAAAAACGTCAACAATAATGTTGGTGAGAAATCATAGGTTTATGTAAATGTTTTATACGACTACACAAGTATAGACCATGCATGACAATCCAGTCACGTAAAAATAATGTTACAATTGCTCTAAGCCCATGACCCCGAAACTAGACTGTTCAATTATGTATGCCCCTGCAGAGTGTTTGCCAGACAACTCCGTAATACTATCAAATGAAATGCATCCGTTTGCCTGGTTGGGATTCACCAACCCGGATGGAGGCGTCACCCTCGATAGATCTATCCACTCATCCTCGCTTCAAAGATTAACGGTTCATGTTCAAGTAATGGGGACTTTCAAATTGGCAAATGTGGTAACTTAAGCAATGTAATGAATTTAACATACTTGGTATCGTACAAAAAAAATGTAGTGCAATGTATTCTCCCCCGTGGGTTTGAAAATAATCGAAAGCATGTAAAACGGGGCTATGAAAACTCACTTGGATAAACTGGAATAACGGCAAAAGTGAGTACACTGAGGTTAAATGTGATGCGTCAACCGGGACCTATTACGAATGATATGATATGTCATGAGTTGCAATGTAATGCTATGCATGCACTCCATATGTTATTTATACCATTTATGGTTTTTGAAAATATTACTCGTCGTCGAAAAATACTCTTTTGACGTCTTGACCCTTCAAAAATGACTTTACAAGTTTTTACGTCAAAATGTCATCCTATAATGGTTTTATAATGATTTTTGGTGAAATTACCACTTTTCGTCGCAAAACAATGTCGTCGGAAAAATCATGAAATTAACAAAAATGGCTCCGGAAAAGTAGTCGTAAAACGGTGTACGTCGATCGTTAGAGAACGAACTCGACGGTTTTGGAAAGTTTGTATCGATATCTAGAAGTTTCAGTTCAGGAGTTTTCGTTCAAAAGGTCTCGATCATAGAGATATCAAAGGCTAAAGATGGTGGTTTTTGCTAATTGTGTGCAGAAAATGAGTTTCGGCCAAGTTTGAACATCCGTAATTAATTCACTAAAACTCCGCTTAACAAACAGCTTTTTGTTTTGAAAAATATGGCCGGTGAACTTGATTTTACTAGAAGACATTTCATTCCAAAAAGTTTCACAACCTTGGTAAAAACAGCCGCAAACATGGTCGTTACAGCTAATGAAATACTTGTAACGTAAAAATAATATAGTTTTTCAGAAAATAATAGTTACGGCAACTTTATGAAAACGTGCATATCTTTGTCGTTTTAAATTCGTTTTCTACGTATAATACGTCCTTAGCTTCGTATCGAAGTAAACTAATATATTTTTGACTAGTCGAAATAATTTGTGAAGCTTAAGGCTCGTTTTTGACCCGAACAAAACAAAATCAGCAAGCTGAATTTTCAGAAAACATTTTATTTCGTCGTCAAACTTTAAAAATCCATAACTTCTTCGTTATAAGTCCGTTTTTATCCGTTCAAAAGGCCACGGATTCGTTTTAAAGTATATTTTCTAAATATCAAGGCCAAAGTTTCGTACCAACAGTAGGTTTTTCCAGAAATTTGAAACAAGGACAGAACCTAAAAATATACATATCGAAAATAGTTTTTCTCGGACAAAACCTAATCTAATCCCTTCAAATCAACTCCAAAGCTAATCTAATCCTACCATACACCTTCTTAGGGTGTCATGGGTTCCTAATCACCATCAAGACCAAAGATTACCATGGGAATATTTATAGGATGACCATAATTATATATATAACTCAAAAATCATAAGAAAAATGGTATAAATCACATAACATGCATATAAGCTCCAAAAATGAAAAGAAACATATGAAAATGAAAAGGAAACATGAAAATGATAAAAACAAGCTTACAAGTGATTATGATGAGGTGAAAGTAACAAGGATTAAACTTAAATATCCTTGGTTTTTATTTCAAAACCATATAAAGGATATAACTAGATTGTAAACACACTTGATCTTGCAAAAATTTTTGGATCCCTTGAGCTTGAAGAGTGGCCGGTTTTGGAGAAGCCAAAAGGAAGAGAGAAACTTTATTTTTACACTTGAAAACTATGTGAAGTATGAGAAAATGGATGAATTATTTGAGTTATGTAAGACTTTTGCAATCAAGTTGTAAAGACAAGAAATAAATGAACCATATCATATTAATTACTCCCCTTCCCCCTTGGTCGGCCAAGGGGGGGGGGGGTATGTAAGATTTATATATATTTTTTTTTTCAAATGTATTACTTGCATTATTTGTAAAGAAAATGTAAGAATTTTTGTAGGAAATGTATAAGTGAATGTAAATAGACATTTTTGGTGCAAGTAAGTTTTTAATAAGTCAAAATAGAATGTATTGAGATGATAAAAATTGTAAAAATACTTTCCTTGTGAAAATTGAGTGATAAAATAATTATCGTAAAATTTTTAAGAGAACGACGTAACAATTTAATTTTTACGATTTAAGTACCAAATAAATTTGAAACACTAGGAAAACTAAAAATATAGTTTTTATAAACTAAATGTAAGTTTAAAAATACCTCGGGATCATTTTTGAAAGTAACGGATTAAATATTTAAAATAAAAACTCACGCGATAAAGATTATTAAATATAAAAATTACGCGTTGAAGGTGAAATGGAATGTCGTGAATGTACTAATGAGATGCACATGATATCAATGAAATGTAGACTAATCATAGTCCATATGAAATGTACGTGATGTCATGATCATGAATTCGCCGCTAAACCTCCAAGGTTACGCGAATTTGAAACAAGTAAACCAAGTTTACTATAAATGTTGAAATAATGAGACATGAAATGTGTCGAGAAATGACCTGAAAGTACGGGTTGTCACAACAAGCCATTGACATAGAATATCATGCCTCCAAAATTATATGAAAGAAACAAATCAAGGAGTACCGGGAAGTCCAATGATGTTCCCAGGAATGCGCACAGGGCGTTGATAGCCGGTGATGTTGATCCTGGGTCGACCACCAACAAAGCTTTCCAGCGTTCTAAACTGATCCCGTCTGAACAACCTTTCATCAATCATCTTGATGATCCTCTTCACGTCCCTCCTTTCCTGAGAATTCCATCGTTTAGGAGACCCGATCTTAAGATGTATATCCTTCAATCTGTACACCAATCCGTCCCTAACCATCTTCAAAGTATGATCTCCAAATTTGTGAAGCTCATTACACGCCGTCAAGCAATTTCTTCGAAGTGCACTGTGATAAACGACGCCGAATGGTCTGCTGATGATTGTATACTGTGGAAGCTGGTTGATGTCGGGAAGATCAAGCTGAGGTGGAGTGAAGTTGACACGTTTCTGATATGACTCAACGGCAAGCTGTAGATCTTCAACACGTTCTTTTATAACTATGCGTCTGATGAAAATGAGCACTGACTTGATGAATTCACGTTGTATTTTGGTTGAAAAGTGTCTCATGCGACCCTGTACTTTGGCAAGGTACATGTCTTCAATGTCGTTGAGAGACAAATTCTCAAAGTCAGCTTCACAGAATGCATAATCCCTTTCATCCTGTCGTTTGACCACAATCTTCTTGAGAAAGGTGTAGTCCCATTTGGATGAAAGACCAACGTGTTGGATGGCAACGATGTCTTTGGTACTAAACACTGCATGTTGTGACTGTTGAACCTGGCAGCTTCGGTAGTAGATTCGTCGGCGTTCTGGCCAGTGATGAATCCCGTACAATGCATCTCGGTCGTATGCTGCCACTGTGTTAGAGAACAAGTGATTGGCACGTTCCTCAATGGCTATGCAGTTTGAGTAGATAGCTGCTGGGAATGGTAGAGTCAACGATGTAGTGTATTTCCTTGAGCCATCGCCACCGTGTAGAAGAAAATTCAAGTCATTGTTGAAGAAATATCGAAAGGGAATCCGTGGTTCATCTGGTTGGCCAATGGTCGGTAAAGGTTTGGTCCAATCGGTGTAGTATGGAGGGTTGTCCCTTTTTGTGAAGTCAATGTTTGCTTCCGGGTTGAGCCAATCCATGTTGTTAGACATGGCTCGAGCAATGTTATCAAGGTGATATTCGACCTCGAGAGCACTTTCAGAGATGTCTTTTAGAAATTGAAACGCTTCATTCTTGATTCGCTTCAGCTCAGATTTCGTCATTTTCTTCACCTGGAACTTTTCTTGCAACAGTTTAGCGTGCTCCAATGTAGAACCATCTACCAGTTCTTGACCTTCTTCAGGGTAGGGAGTTTGATCGACAAGTGTGGAGAACCATTCAAATTCTTCGGTTTTATCGTCATCAAGCCATGATACGACATCAGGCAGAGTCGTCTTCTTCTTCTTTTTAGAAGGCTTTGATGATGATTCCGGTTTCTGCACTTGTTTGGGTGAGGTGGGTTGTTGTTGGGGCTCAAGGACCTCTTCATCGTCACCACCCGTATACTCAAAATGATCACCGGTTTTCTGAGTCATGGGTGGTAACTCGGAATCGTCCCGAGGTTTATCAGTAGAAGACCGAGGTGGAGGAGACTTTTGTTGTTCAGGAGTTGGTTGTGGAGGAGGTGGCATCGAAGAAGATTCACCAGTTTGCTTCTGACGTTTTGGTGCAGAGTCTTTGTCTTTATCCTTGTCTTCATCGTCTCTACGACGTTTCAACCTTTCTGCTTCAAATCGACAAGCCTCTTGAAGTTGGAAGTCAAGCAATGCTTGAAACAATTTTGCTTCTTCAGGGTTGAACATTGCAGATCGTGGCGCCATTTGTGTAACCAGCTTGGCCACCAATTCATTGTTAGTAAAAGCTACCGCAGTGGTTGGATCGAGTGTGACGGTTAAGGGCGTTGATTGGATAGTTTCCTTGGCTATATGCATCAGATTTGGATAAAGTTGTCTGGTGAACAACTCCTTTGTGACCTTAGGAACGTACTCTAGAAGGTGCTTTTTGGTGTAGCCTTCTATCATTTCGTTCAGTTCCTCCTGACGATGAGATTTTATGAAGTCCTGGACAAACTTCCTTTCCTTTTCCATCTTGGCTTTCTCGTTATACAGATGTTGTATGTGATCAGCAAAGAAATTTAACTTCTTGTTGAGAACGTTTTTCTTTCTGAATTCTTTGACAGCTTTGGCAATCCGTTCATGAGCTTGAGAAATCCAAGATTTTGGTTTCTTCACAGATTTGGATGAAGATCTGGTTGATTTCGTTGATGGTGGTTGTGATGAGTGAGAAGAAGAATCTGATGAAGATGAGATGTGAGGAGACTCTGGGTCCTTTGGCGGTTCAGAAGTTTCCTTCTGTGTATGTGTCGGACTAGCAAGAAGAAACGTGTCATACTCAGTATCTTTATCCTTCTTCTCCTTGTCAGTTTCCGGATCCTCAAAGTCGTAGACTATTGTATCCTCTGTATCCTTTTGCTGTTGCTCACTGGTGGTGGCACCAACTCCCTTATCGGGTTGATTAACCGCATCAGGAATTGGTTCAGAGTGGGCAGCACCACTTGTTCCTCCGGGTCCACCCATTTGTTCTTTAGCAAATTCTTTAGCTTTATGTTGGTGTCTGAGGATATTGACCGTCTTCTTGTATGCTTTTTCCGGTGGCACATCATCACTATCAGAGCTTTCATCATAAGGTACAAGTACCGGAGTCTTTCCTTTATCCTTTTCAGCTTGAGGACTTGGTGGTCTCTGTACTGTTGGAGTATCAGAGACATCTTTTATGGTTTCAGAATAGTGGACCTCCTCGTCTGATTCTGTAGCTTCAGAACTTTCGTCCCTAAGCTGTAGTTTAGGTTCAGGTTTGGGTTTTGGAATAGGAGTGGCTTCCTTTACGGGAACAAACCGTTTGCTTGGAGGGTTTCATTTGGGAAACTTCCTATGACTCTCTGTACTTGTAACACTTCCAGCACTTCCTCTTCTGGTTCTCCAGGGTAGGTGTACCAGAGGATTTTTCGTCGAGATGACCAACTTTGCCTTGTCTAACTGCTTCCAGATACCTTTTGTACGTTTCGAGTTTTCTGACATCTTCAGTTAGAAGGTAATCTGGTAACACGGCACCTTGTTTCTTTGTAGACGATTCCTTGATTCTGATAGATAGAATAGGTTCAGTCGTCATGTCATGATTGTCGGGGTCATTGAGTCTCTTGGGAATATCTGGATGAAGCCCAAGTGCTCTCTGGATCAACAGTTTAGTATATCTGATGTAAGGAATCTTTGAGCCAAGTTTGTTGAGAAATGACATCATGTCATCCCAAATCAGAGCTTCGACAGCGATGTGTTTCATGTTGACCAGAGCCCAAAATATTTGCAGTTCCATGAGCTTGGGATGCTCATAGCCGCTGTCACGACCAGAAATAGACTTGGTGATGATCATGTAGAGAGTTCTCCATGGTTGAGGAATACTCTTAAGCTCTACATGAGAATGCTTGGTGATTACTCCTGTAGCCTCGTCATAACCGATATCGATTAAGAATTGGAGAGTGAGCTCTTCAGCAGGTGTGGCATATAGTTTGGTTGGTTCGACTTCAGGAATTAGGAGAACAGCCCTTAAGTCTGCAGGTGTAATGATGATTCGTTTGTGATTCAGAGTCACCGTCACAGCAGTCCGTCCTTTGACCCTTTCCATAGTGTTCCAGAACTGTTGGATATAGATCTCAGGAACAGTTGCAGAGTGAGTGAGCATATTCTGATACGGATGAGTCCTCAGAATATCAATAGCAATCAAACACGAAGACTCTGAGCAAGTGAGGGTGTCAAAGTCAACTCGGAGATTATTCTTTCCAATCTTCATTGGGTAGCCATGAGGATAGATATCAGCAATGGAGAGAACATTTGGTGCATCCATGTCCATTTGAGCAGCTATGTTGTGATCTGAAATAACATTAACCAAAAGAACCAACATATCGAAAGACATAATGTTAGTCAACAGAAGGTCTTATTGTCTAGTTATTGAATGTACAGTGTCAATGATTGTTACGAGTCCTAAGTCACTTGTATGTCAAATGGTCTGATGACGTCGTGAAATGTTTCGTGAGTTAGTTAACTTTAAGTTTTAAAGTTTATGTTATCTGTAAGATATAACTTTTCACATACACATCGAACCATAACACAAAGTAGCATATAGATGGAATTCTAGAGAGAGAAAGTTAGAGGTTTAGGGAACTTAGTGAGAGAAAGTGAAAGATATTATTATGAGCTCCAACTCTCTACCTTGGAAGGTAGAGAGTATTTATAGTCTTACATAACTCGCCACACTATGGGCTGTGGATCAGGCATACAGTGGGTAAAGACCCGTCCGTCCTCCACGGTGTTACTTAACTAAATTACTACTTAACTTAAAAGAACTACGACTACGAGCTTTCTAACGATTACATATACTTGAGGTGACCGACTTTTTAATACCGGGAATTCTAATTCCTAACAATCTCCCCCTAAGGGAGGTCACCTCAATTATGTACCAAAATTACATTGAATACAAATAGATATAACATTTAACAATTGATCTTGCATTCTTGATGTAGTCCTTTGCTCCTAAGCTCGTAGTCATTGATTCTTCACAATGCATGTTTGGTTATTCCAAGTGGAGGTCTTTTACTGATCCACGTGATGATAAGTTTGAGCCATCTTTGGAGATCATCAGCTATCAACAATCTCTGACACATCCTTTGTGGTGTTGGTATTTTGTGATGTTGTGACTTAGGGACCGACATGCTCACATTCTGGATCATGAAATCTTCTCATCAGAGTAGCGGAAGCTTTAGTTGATTCATGATATTGCCAGCAGCGTAGCAGAAGCTTGGTGTGAAAATATCAGAGTCATTGATGCACTAATCATGATTTCTTTTGAGATGAATGTGTTAAGTGAGCATGCGGCTGTGGATTGACCGCTTCATTCTGATCAGCTGCAAATGTCGGGCGTACCTGCATACAACAGTTAGCAACAAATCGCACGAAAGTGTCTTTGATCACTTTCGTTGAATTGAGGTACACGGCCCACAGTTCCCCGTTGATCAGTACAAGTACTGCCTGTGATCAGGTAGGATTCCTAAGAATCTCCTTGACAGGGTTTCGCAGCTGTTCTAGCTGTTCTCAAACCGGAACATCTCAAAGAAGACAACACGGAGTGAGTGAACCAGCGAATTTTTAAGTCCACTGATTGATGAAAAGAGATTTGAAAAACAATCATGTATTGCTCAATAGAAATTGTTTTTGCAATACAACGAAGGTTTTATTGAAAATCAATTATCAATCATAAAAATACCTTTTGGTTAGAAAAATGAGTACACAGTCAATGTGCTAAAGAAAAGAGTTTTTAAGCACAAAGACAGGTTTTTTCAAAGGTATCCGTCAATCCATAACCTGAACCAGGATTGATTCAAGAGATTGAATCACCCCATTGTTTCTGTTCAGTTGTCACATGGTTGATCTATATAATAGATCTCACATGCCACCTACCAGGAGCTTGTTTGATGTTGGCTCCAGAAGGCTTTCCATCTTCATTGTGAATATGTAAACACATCACTCGGATGTTCTGGCAATACCACAAGGATAATGCGTAGGACTCAAGATATAATCTCTCTTTCCACATTGTGTGAAATAGAGAGTCTTCATTGAAAGTGTCCTAATGAGATTTATTGATGATCTCGTGGCTCTAGACTCAATTTGTGCATATTTGGATCCTGTGCCGGAGACTAGGGAGAGGGTCTCCTTCTTCAATATCAACAATCTCTAAGAGAAAGTCGATAGATAATGTCGGTTCCCCGTGAGAATGAAACAAGTCCTTTTAAGAGGAACTTGAGTGGTTTGGAAAGTTGAAGTGCAGTGCGTCACTGGGTCCATGACGTCTTGTCTTCAATACCGATGTTACCATCAGTAGCATATGAAGTGAACCCGGTTTCTGCCCTAAGGTTGAATTAATGGAGGGCTATTTGTTTTCACCCTATTTTCATTCAATTCTTTTTAATTCTTCAACCCCTTCAGTGCTTACCGAGACTTCATAGCTAGAACCTTGTTGGGTTTATTCCAGTACTAGCTCAGTCTTAGTCCGCACACTTCCCTTATCTCATTTTTCTCCTTTTATCATCATACCTAAGGACTTCTACACTAACTAGTGGATTGTCCCTGGGTAGATCCCTCCGGTTCTGGCGGATCATGGGAACCAATACCTAACCTTATCATCCTTATATCACCGTACATTAAAGTAAAGTTGGTCGGTCTATTTGGTATTGTTCATCTGCCATTGGATCCAATTGAAAACCATTTGAAAATCAATTCAGATACTTGTGATATATTATCAAAGCTTTTTGTACCTGAATTGTTTTTGATATTTTTAGAACGAGAACTCCCCCTCAACATGTGCATCAAGTATTTGAAAATATTTTGCACACGGAGGCAAGAGAAAGAATTAACTTCTTTTGATTACCATTTTCTAAAAGATATCAACATCACTTCCCTCAACAGATCAAGTGGGTATAGCATTTCCGGGAAGGATGAGGTTTCCATGAATTTGCTCCCCCTCAATATGTGCCTCGAGGTTTGAAAAGAGTTTTGCACATACTAGAGGGAACCTGCACATTAGGATGAATGATCACGTTTCAAATCAAAGGTTTAAGATAGATGCTCCCCCTCAACATGTGCATTGAAAATTTGAAATCGTTTGTCACATGTGGGAAGGACAGCATGTACATTCATGTGAAGCCATTTACCTTAATATCAGTTTAAATCCAATTTAAATCACACATTCTCCCCCGATCACAGTTATCAAAACATTTGAGATTTGTGATCTCTTATAGATTTAAATTGATTTTGAAAGCTTTTAAGGAGAATTGTGACTTGATTGTGAAAGCGTTTTAACTGATAAGGATCGGATTTTAAGACTTTAAACTCCATTGATAACACATGCATGTATATCTTTTGAAAACAATTTAATGCCAAATAACTTTTTAATTTAATTGAAACCATTCTCCCCCTCAATCAATGACATAGGTTGTTGATTGAGAGATAGAGAATTTGACAAATAAGTCTAGATGATTATCATAAAATAGAGATCGAGTTATTTTTCAAAGCATTTGGTTTTCAGCAGATAAATGTTTATAGAATCAGAGCATGGAATGTGAAAATATGTTAAAACATGGCTCTGTTCTTTCTTTTAAAACCGGGTTATTGCCTGAAAATGACAATAAACCATTGTTTCTCTTTCTTTGAATGACAGCACAAAGACCATAGATAATATAAAGACCATAGATAATATCGAACCGAGAAAACCATGTGTCATTCTTCGAACAACATCTAAAGTCCCGTGTCATTCTTCGAACAATGTAGGATCAACTGCTCCTTTGCTGAATCCGGTTGATAGAAGAAACTTTGACAGTGTATCATACCATGCCCTTGGAGTTTGCTTTAAACCGTAAAGAGCCTTCTTCAAACGATAAATGTGAGTAGGATGCTCTTGATTCACAAATCCTTCTGGTTGGCTGACGTAGACAACTTCCTTAAGATCTCCGTTCAGAAATGCCGTCTTTACATCCATCTGATATACCACCATGTTCTTACTAGCAGCATTAGCCAGAAAGATTCTGATTGCCTCGATTCGAGCAACTGGAGCAAACGATTCTTCAAAGTCTATACCCTCCTCTTGACGATATCCTTTAGCAACTAATCGAGCCTTGTTCTTCAACACATCACCATGCTCATCAAGTTTTACTTTGAAGATCCATTTTAGGGCTATAATCATAGCACAGTCTGGAGCAGGTACTAACTCCCATACATCAAGACGATCAAACTCATGAATTTCATCTTGCATAGCATTGAACCAGCTATCTTCATTCATAGCAGTTTTAACATCTTTTGGTTCGATCTCAGATAGTACGGAGTTGAAGAAGCACCATAAGGCATCGGTTGCGAGTTGCTTCCGGGTTGAAACAGGACGAGAGGGATTTCCAATGATGTTGTCTAATGGATGATCGTGAGTCCATTTTCTGAGGTGTTCATGTGGCATTTGTTGAGGAACTGAGGTAGCTGAGTCGATGTCTCCTGAAGAAGATGGTTCTGATGATGATTCAGGAGTAGCAAATATGTTTTCAAATGGAGCATCTTCAGGAATCGCAAAGGGATTAACTTCATCATTGACGCCAGAAACATTTCCATGATGTACATTTGAAGAATGATGATTTGTTGATGAGACTGAAGGATCAGCAGCAGGTGCTTCTTGACTTACAGATATTGAGACTGATGGATTGACTTCATTCACTGGAATATGAGCATCCTCTGTTGTAGGGATCAGCACCTCATTAGTAGTAGACTCATACAGTTCATCAAACATGGGATCAAACAATTTCTTTACATCATCTTCAGATGGAGGTACATATGGAGTTTCTTGAGAGGAGTTTGGAACAAGGGATGAACCAATAGGACTGTTTTGAAGTGCGGGTCCTGAGCTGGAGTGTCCAGGAGCTATTTGACTGGTCAGCTCATCAAACGTAACGTGAATTGTTTCCATGATATTTCGGGTTCTTTTGTTGTAGATTCGGTATCCCTTTTTGTTTGGTGCATATCCTACAAATACTCCAATGTCAGCTTTAGCCCTAAGTTTGCCCAAGTCTTGACCCTCATTAGTTGGATAGCACAAGGCACCAAACACACGAAGGAAAGATAGATTAGGTTTTCTTTGGGCTTTATAGTACCTTTGTTAAGTGCAATGCAAACTACTCGACTGGTCAGTTTATCGAGGACCTGTGAGGTCGAGTCCTGGGCGTGAAGTTTTGTCAGGATAACCAAGTAGGGAACAAGGTTTGAGGAGAGTTCTTTGAGGTATACATGGAGGTAGACTTCTACTACATTTCTTTAACAAACTAGGGTACAAACTACTTGACATACTCAGATGATGATTACTCCACGACTAGGGATGTTGTCTCCTACGAGTATAAGGTCACTTACTTCAGTTAGGTAGTCAGAGTTATAGACATTCAGTTCTTCGTGGACGACGACTAGGAAGTCAGAGTAGTTGTTTAGTAGTAAGAAGTTTACATGTAGTACCTTTACAAAGACCGCAGTTACTACTTCAATTAGGGA
>BPTQ01000005.1:267771144-267890692 GCA_019973895.1 Chrysanthemum seticuspe | reverse complement strand
ATGTGTATAAGAGACAGCTTTAACACTGTAAGTCGCTACAAAACTGTGAAGCAAGTCGCTACCAAGAAACTATTCCGAGAGCTAAGTCGCTAGCTTGAAAAACCAAATAAACTTCACTTTTCAATCCAAAAACAACCCAACCAAGATGATTCAAGCTTACCAAATGAAAACCTAAACACTTTTGATGATTCTAAACATAAAAGTACCAACAAAATTCAAACTTTAACACAAGAGATCAACCAAATGATGCAAAAACCACTAAACTTTTTCAAACTCAAAAACCACCTAAAAACCACTATAAATCCAAAGATGTGCAAGATATGATCTAACCATGGCTCTTGATACCAATTGTAAGATATAACTTTTCACATACACATCAAACCATAACACAAAGTAGCATATAGATGGAATTCTAGAGAGAGAAAGTTAGAGGTTTAGGGAACTTAGTGAGAGAAAGTGAAAGATATTATTATGAGCTCCAACTCTCTACCTTGGAAGGTAGAGAGTATTTATAGTCTTACATAACTCGCCACACTATGGGCTGTGGATCAGGCATACAGTGGGTAAAGACCCGTCCGTCCTCCACGGTGTTACTTAACTAAATTACTACTTAACTTAAAAGAACTACGACTACGAGCTTTCTAACGATTACATATACTTGAGGTGACCGACTTTTTAATACCGGGAATTCTAATTCCTAACATTATCACTTATGGTTCACAACATATCAAACGTTTTATGTTTATTAGTGACATTATTGGATTCGTGATGTTATGATAAGTTTATTAACAAGTTTGAACACGTAACAATTCAAAATGAAAGTCAATCAAGGCTTAAGCGTAGGAATGGCAAAGTTACGCGTAAACAGAAGTGACATACGTGTAGGCGAAAGCTTATGCGTAGGATCCTATCTTACGCGTAAGAAATGTTACGCGTAGGAAAAGGGGACCTTACGCGTAGAGCTTACGCGTAGGCGTATAAGAACCTTACGTGTAAGGCTTACTCGTAAGAGTAGACCTTATGCGTAGAGGTCACTGTTTACGCATATCCTTCACAGGATACGCGTAGTCCCATTGTAGAACCTTACGCGTAATAGTTATGCGTAGAATAATTCTTACGCATAACTTGACTACGCGTAGGGTAATCCTTATGCGTAGAGTAGCAAATGACCTTGATTCTGAATTTTAAGCGTAGCAAAGCCTGAAATAAGTTAATCAAATCATCAAAGTTAACACAGAACATCATTTTATCACAGATCAAAACATACTAGCTCATCTTAACATTTACGCGTAGAACACTTACGCGTAGTCTAAACCCTAAATCTACGCGTATGAATTCTAGCCATGAAATATTCACCATACTAATTCTGGTCGTTCTAGGACATGTTGAGAGTTTATAAGCCAAGTTATAACACTTAATTCATTGAGAATCAAAAATACCCAAAGTTTATGAACTTTTAAACCCTAGTTTCGAATTGTCAACCAATTCGTGTTTCTGGGTGGTTAGAAACTTTGGAAATTATCAATTCAACAACACAAGAGCATAACCCAACAATCTTTATGACCAAAACACTTCTCATTCAAAAATACCCAATCCGACTCATAAACCCTAATTCTCAATATTCATCAATTCGTGTTTCTGGGTTTGTTTTGAGGATAGAAAACATATCATTGATGTTTTTAAAGCATTTTGACATTATCTTTTAAGCCACAAACACATAACACTTGATCATGTGTTCTTACGCGTAAGCGAAGAACACAAAATCACCCATATCAGTAGATTTGACCGTTGGATTCATTTAAAATTCAAAACCAATGTTTGAAAACACGTTAGAAACATTAATCCACTTACAGAATGATGATCAAATACACGGATAGGATGAACGAATTTTATGCGTAGGATCTTGTTAGGTTTGGTGTAATAAATGTGAAGGTTAAAATTAGGTGGGGTGTTTTATCAAAAATGACTTTGTGCTTTTGGCAGTTTCAGTCCCTCCACCTTTTCCTTTTTCAACCAAAGCCTTTTAACTTCCATTTTGGTTACCAAACAAAGGTTTTTAAGAAAGAAACTTGACGACACTCCCCCTCGACTTGAGAAGATAGTAAACGGTTATAAATTTTAGTCCGAGGAGTGTCATTGAACCAGAAAGTTCACCACCATTTGTAAAACGAAACAACCGAGATATGAAAACATGCAAGTACACAGATGTTTTGAAACGGTTAAGAGATTATATTCTCCCCGTCAACACTTGATCGGAAAAAATACTGAATTTTGAAAGATGCAAGTGTTGACGGAAGAAATGTACTTGCCATGTTAAAGAAAAATAGATTCGGAGAATATTTTTGTAGTTTTATCAGATTTTATATTTTTGTATTTTGTTTTTGAAAGATTTATGTACAAAAGAGATGTTTTGGTGTTTGACAGGTTTTTAAGACTGTTTTAGGAGGTCATCCAATTCCTCTTGAGTCAAACACCTCATACCAATCCGGTGGACCAACTCATTAAACCGAGCGGTAGGCAAGGCTTTGGTGAGCAGATCTGCCAATTGGTATTCTGTACCCACAAAGTATAATTCAACGGTACCCTGTTCCACGTGATCCTTGATGAAATGATAGCGAAGATCAATGTGCTTTGATTTCGAGTGCTGGACTGAGTTGCACGAGATCGCAATGGCACTCCGATTATCGCAGTACATCGGGATTCTGTCAAATACGTAACCATAGTCTTTGAGTTGTGTTCTCATCCAGATGACTTGAGCACAACACGTCGACATGGCTACATATTCTGCTTCGGTTGATGACAGCGATGTACAATCCTGTTTCTTTGATTGCCAAGACACCAGTTTATCTCCAAGAAATTGTAGTGCTCCTGAAGTACTTTTTCATGAATCTAAGCATCATGCATGATCAGCATCTGAAAAAGCGATTAGTTCAAAACCAGAATCCTTCGGATACCAGATCCCCAAGTTAATGGTTCCCTTGATGTATCGGAGGATTCTTTTAGCCTCAGAGAGGTGGGTTTCAGTTGGTCTTGACTGATAACGGGAGCATAGATAAACGGCAAAGACAATATCAGGTCTGCTCGCTGTGAGGTACATTAGAGACCCAATAATACTGCGGTATTTTGTAGGGTCCACTAATTTCCCATTTAAATCAGCGTCTAGTTTCTTGGTATGAGTCATTGGTGTGGCATAAGTATCACAGGTTTTCATTCCAAATTTGTTTAACAATTCAAGGGCATATTTGGACTGACTCAAGAAAATACCACGGGGTGATTGATGAACTTGCAGTCCGAGAAAGAACGTAAGTTCACCCATCATGGACATTTCAAAAATTTTCTTCATTAGTTTTGCAAAAGCGATTGAGTACTTTTTATGTGTAGACCCAAAAATGATGTCATCCACGTAAATTTGAACAATTAAGATATGTGCCCTGTGATATTGTATAAAGAGTGTAGGGTCGACCGAACCTTTGGTGAAATTATTGGCAATGAGGAAAGATGATAGCTTATCGTACCATGCCCGAGGAGCTTGTTTGAGACCGTAAAGAGCTTTGTTCAGTTTGTAGACATGGTTCGGGAACTCAGGATCAACGAATCCATCTGGTTGGCTGACATACACCGTTTCTTTAAGTTGTCCATTGAGAAACGCGGTTTTGACATCCATTTGATAGACCGTCATATTCATATGAGCCGCGAACGCGAGAAATATCCGAACAGCCTCCAAACGAGCAACTGGAGCAAAAGATTCTTCAAAGTCTATACCCTCTTCCTGATGATAACCCTTAGCAATGAGTCGTGACTTGTTGCGGATAACATTCCCTTCAGCATCCAATTTGTTTTTCCAAATCCATTTTAGACCGATGACGTAAACCCATGTCGGTCTTTCAACCAGTTCCCATACTTCAAGTCTTTTGAATTGGTTGAGTTCTTCTTGCATGGATTCAATCCAGGTGTCTTTAGTCATTGCGTCTTTTATGTTTTTGGGCTCATATTGGCAGACAGTGAGGGCATAAATGCAGTGCTCACCATCCGAGTGAAGACGTTGTCTCGTAACAACTGGTTGGTTTGGGTTGCCAATAATGTTTTCCAGAGGATGATCTTTTGTCCATCTATGTGTAGAGGGTTGATGTTGGTATACATTGTGTAGATTCTGAGGATTCAAATGGTGTGTAGAAGATTCCGCGACATCTGGTGCAGCAGTCTCATTTGCAAACGGATTAAAGAACGCATTTGGATCAAAATCTACTGGTGGGGGTACTTCATTCAGAACATCATCAGCTGGTTCATCATTGTTAAAAGTGGTTTGTTCTACAGTTGTGTTGGAGTCAACTGGTGGTGCTTCTTCAACCGTAGTTGTTGTAGCAGGTGTATCAGGTATAGGAATATTATCAGGTTGTGCAGCGGAAACAGCGGATACACCGTTAGCACGATCATCTGTATCGTCACAGAACAGCGGAGCAAATAACCTTTCCATTTGTTGACGAGTGAGCTGTGGGCTCTGTTCAGCTGATGAAGGGGTTTGGGGAAAGTTTAAACGGTTGAGACCGGGTTCTAAGCTGTTATACTCAGAAGCCATTTCCGTGAGTTCATCAAAATGAGCATGAATCGTTTCCATGACCTCCTTTGTTCGACGATTCCAGATACGGAAACCTTTAGAATTATCACAATATCCAATAAAGACTCCAATGTCAGCTTTGGCTTTGAGCTTTCCAAAGTCATCACGATCATTATTCGGATAGCAAAGAGATCCAAATACATGAAAGTGTTTTAGATTCGGTTTTCTGTTGTGGACAAGCTCAAATGGTGTTTTGTTGTGGCGTTTTGTAATCATAGAACGGTTTTGAGTATAGCATGCAGTAGAGACGGCTTCAGCCCACAAGTAATCTGGGAGTTTGGCATTTATTAACATTGTTCTTGCAGCTTCCACCAACGTTCGGTTTCGTCTTTCAACAACTCCGTTTTGTTCAGGTGTACGAGCAATAGATGTTTGATGCTGTATTCCCGCTTTCTCATAGAATTCACGAAGGGTTTGGTTAACAAATTCAGTTCCTCTGTCTGTTCTGATTTGTCGAACGGTGTTGCGGAGCTGAACCTGTATTTTCGTGAGAAAGGTGATAAGCATTTGTGGAGCTTGGTCTTTGCTTCGAAGAAAGTAAACCCAAGTCCAGCGTGAATAATCATCAACGATTACTAAAATGTAGCGTTTGCCGTTGATCGTTTGCTCACGCATCGGGCCACACAAATCCATGTGAAGAAGATGAAGCACATGCTGAGAGTTGTGTTCTACCTTAGAGGGAAAATGAGCACGAGTACTTTTTCCTTGTTCACAGGCTGAGCAAAGGTGATCTTTTGAATACCGAAATCGTGGGAGTCCTTCTACTAGTTTGTGTCGAGCAAGGTTGGTGATGGTCTGAAAGTTTAGATGTGAGAGACGACGGTGCCATAGCCAGGATTTTGTTGATGTTGCCTTTGAGAGTAAGCAGATGGGAGAAGAAGCAACCATGTCTTGCATAGATATAGTGTAAAGACTAGAAGAACGCGAGCCAGACATAAGGTTGTTTCCCTGTAGATCACGAATGAAACACGTTTTCTCCCTTAAAGCAACTTCCAAATCTCCATCACAAAATTGACCTACTGAAAACAGATTGTGACCGAGGCCTTCCACATAGTAAACCCTGCTTATTTCGATGTTCCCATTAACATAGTCTCCGTAGCCCATGATAGCTGCGAAGTGATCATTCCCGAACCTGACAGTGCCAATGAACTTTGCAATAAAGTTGGTTAACAGTTTAAGATTGCCTGTCATGTGTCGGGAACAGCCGCTATCAACAATCCAGAGAATGATCTGTATCACCTGCATTACACACAGACGACACAGATGGAATAGAGGTAGATGTGGAACCCAAAATGTTAGAGGGTTCCGGAGCAGTTAGAGTAGACATACACACATTAATAATTTTAGGCATCCATTTAAATCCGAATGTGTGATGTATCCATTTCTGCCATCTATAACTACTATTTGTTTTAGTCTTGGTGAATGCACTAGGTGGTACAACATTCTTAGGAGGTGAGATGGGAGCTACAGGGACAACAATGTGTTTCTTAGAATCTAAAGATGGCGGTCTACCAAGCACAGACTTAGATTGATTAGTTGGCCTAGAGGTATTCCGAATCTTAGGATTCCGTAAACGAGAGATGATAGCTTTAGCAACACATTTGTCATGACAATCAGAATTCATACTTTTAAGACAAATATCACAAGGTGCATCAGACATAATATCAAAAGTACTTAACGGTTTAGCATTCGTTACATCACTATTTCTATTACATTTGCCAGATGCAATTTCTATAGTGGAAGCAACGTGAGTCTTATTCATTGTCCTATGGTGTTCTTCTACTTTAGCATTCTTATTTGTTCCTTTCTTAGGTCGCAACTTCCTATTCTTCGATTGAGTGCTCCTAGGCTGTGAAGTGCGAACGTTTGGAAAAGAAGCAACTAGTCCTGTTTCAGTAGAGGGAAGCACGTTAGCAACTTGTGATTTGGCAGTAGGAATCCTAGGTTCACGATTACTAAGTGTGACTGGTGCTATCTTCTTAATGATGGTTGGGGGCAAATGTTCATACTTTCCTAACATTTCTCTTAGCTTAAAGATAGAGTGCACTAACTCTTGATTTTCAGAACGAAGATTTCCTGAAAAATTCATGACTTCCTTAGTGTGTTTGAGAAAATGATCAAGCTCGTTTGATTCTTCAACACGGGTCTTTTTGAGTAAATCAAATATGACACCATATTCCTGTTTGACTTTTACAAGTTCTTGTTCATATTTAGAGATTTGACTTTTCAAAGACACGTTTTGATCATCCAGTTGCTCAATTTGTGGATTAAACGATTTAGATTGCAACTGGGTGATTTTCGTTTGCAAAGCAAGTTCACAATTTTGAGAATCTTTTTGACACCATTGAAGACGACGTTTTGCGTTTGAAAGTTCGTTATTCAATCGTTCATTTTCAGCTTTTAAAGAGTTGAGTTGATGCACAAGATCAGAATTATCAACGTTAACAACATTATCAATGATATCAGCAGAGATAAAATCAGATGCAAATGGCAAAGCATGAAGTAACACAACATTATGAATATCAGCACAGATAACATCTTCCAAGAGTCGATCAACATCTTTTCTCAACATTATTTTTTTGCATTTAGTATTAGAAATAGATGTTTCTGTTTTCTCGAAAACATTTTTCATCACTCCAAGTTCCTTATGGAATTCCTTTTCCCAAGAGATTGCACAACTTTTCAAATTTTTGACATTTGGTAAAAGATTTTTCTGAAAAATGTCTCTTTGTTCTCGCGCCAGAGGCGATTGAAAATGTTGAACTTTAATTTCAGAATGATATTCTATCTCATGTTCCAAAGTTTTGAGGTCAGCCATGAAAATGTCAAAATATCGAAGAATTTTGCGATTTTCAGGTTTAGAATTTACTTCACTGATGGAAGGTAAAGGACCATAAAGTTGTTCAAACTCTTGTTTGGGATTAACATAAGAAGACTCGGGAGTTTTGATGATAACCCTTGGTGTGTTAGAAGAATCCTTCGACGGGACGAAAGTGACCGCATGTGAATAAGTAAAAGGTTTGTTATAAACAACTTTTTCTAATTTTGATCGACTCTCGTCTTCAGCATCTAATTCCTCTTGACGACGATATTCAACAACAGTCATAACAGTATCATCAATTTTATATTCTGCACTGGAAATTTCCGGATTTGGTTTGAATGTTTTGAGAGAAAGCCTAGGTTTGTAATTAGCAAGATTCAGTCCATATCCTTTTGGATTGGGTTTTAAAGTAAACTTTTCAATAGCTGTTACAGACTCACCATGTTTATAAACAATAGTTTTAAACTCTTTAAGTTTGCGTTGCAATTCAACAATTTCTTCCAGATAGTCATCTATACGATTCGTTGAATGCTTTTTGTATGCAGAGAACGTTTTTTGACAAGTTAACAACTCAGCCTTAGCTTTTTGATTTTCCAAGGTGAGAGCGTTAAGTTGCTTTTTATGTTCATATTTCAGTTGTTCTATTTCAGACAACAAAGCATTTTTCGAAGCGGCTAGATCACGCATCTGTCTCTCCAAATGTTTTTCGTTTTGATGAGATTTAGTAAAAGCTGCTTCAAAACCTTTTTCACGTTTATCTTGAGATTTGAAAAAATTGAGTTGCATGTTTAAACATTCAAAATCCTTGGTTAACAGTGCATTTTTACGTTTTAAGTCCTCATTAATTGCACGACATTCTTCCACAATGGTTTGTTGGTCTTGTAATAAACGAGCAAAATCTGGACGAGGCAAGAGTTCAACGTGAGTCTCAACATGATCATTATGTAGATCCTCAAGTATAACCACGGAGTCAATTTGATTATCAATAGAAACCATGAGGTCATCTTTATCGTCAAATGTAACTACGGGGTTTATTTGAAAATCATCGAAATGAGATGTAGAAGACTCATTTTGAACATTCTGAGCCATGCCGGATTCAGATATTGGCGGAGTTATTAGATCAGTGATAAACATGGTTTGTTCGGGTACCTGAGACAAGCCATCAGTGTCATACACTGGGCCTGTTTCACTCATGTGTAACTTTTGCATATTAGCCATCAACATAACTGCTGAATTGGTCTGCAAGTCCTCCATATCATCATCTGAGTCTGCATCTGCCATAAAGCTCTGTTCTTTGTCTGTGAGAGTTCCACCAGCTTCATCCTTAAGAGCCAAAAGAAGAGCCTCTTTGTGATAAGCACTGCCCCTAGTTCTCGGCTTTGGGCATGCATTAGCCAGGTGTCCCTTCTCATTGCAGTTGGAGCATCGAAGACCATTTAACCCATTCGGAGCATTTCCCTGTTCCACCACTGGAGCTCTGTTATTCCGACCTACAGCATTAAACCCTTGACCACTGCTCATTTGACGACCATAACCATGATTCTGAACTTCAACACGTCCATTGTTCACAACTGCTTGATTTCTTGTGTTTGATGAGGAACGAATGCGACTGTTGGATTTGTTGGTATAACGGCCAAAAGCATTAGCAATCATAACAAATCCTTGTTGCAGTGCTTCGAATGGATCGATATCCTCATTAGCTTCAGTTACAAGTGTTTGAGCATTGTTGTTGTTGTATGGAACTAGTTGATTTTGTTGCTGTGAAGGATCATGTTGTGGGTTTGAAGCAGGTGGTTGAGTTGCTTGTTGAGGAGGATAATTCTGTTGAGCATATAAGGCAAGTTTTTGATTTTCCGGATGTGTCTGTGGAGCAATTTGAGCACGGAGAATCCTTTCACGATCAACTTCCTTTTTATGAGGCTTCAAGTAATCGTACAACAAACCGTAGGTAGATTGATGCATATTCTTCGCTTGACAGAGAAAAATGACATACTTCTCCCATTCAGGACCAAGACTACTCAAGAACTTAGTATTCACTGCAATTCTTGGCATAATGATGTTGTGTTTATCCAAATCATTGATGATGTCTGAAAAACTATGATGATAAGACTCTAATGTCTCTCCAGGTTCAATCATGAAGTGTTCATAAGCCAAGTAGATTTTGGATTCCAAATCCTCTTGATTGAGTACAGATCCTTCCATAAGTAGACGAATATGTGCCCACATCTTTTGTGCAGTCTTTTGAGCATCAACACTACGAAGAATTGGGTTTGGTAATCCTAAGAGGATATATTCCATTGCAAGTTCATCAGCTTCATAGTGGAGAAGTTCTTGAGGATTCAAGTCTGCAGGAGTAGCAATGTTGGTCTGTTCGTCTCTTGGTGGATTAGCAGTAGGATCTCCGGGTACAACAACATTAGGCATCTAGAATGGACCTTCCAAGATAACCTTCTTTAAGAACTTTCCATGTGGCTTCTTCAGATCACAAAACCTAAAGAACCTTATCACCCATTGATCATAGTTTCCTGGAGTGAGCATTGGAGGTCTATCAAGTGATCCAGCTTCATGGATTGATTGTTGGCTGCTTAAAGCTTCACACATCTTTGCAAACCAAGAGGGTTCCTTCATAGTGTTCCTTGACGGATGTTGATTGAAGTCAGTTGTGTAGGGTTGAGCTTGAAGACTAGGTGGTGGTTGAACCATTTGAGGTTGTGGATTTGCACCAAGTTGTGGAGTATGTTGTTGATTAAATTGTTGTTGATAAAGAGCTTGTTGTTGATTCCATTGTTGATGTTGTGGAGTTAATTGTTGTTGTTGTTGACGTTGAGGATAAGTGTAAGGGAAATAGTTAGGGTATGGAGGTTGAGACATGTTGAAAACTTGTGTTGGTAAAAATGGATCTTTGTAGTCGAATGAACCTTTGTTGATGAAGTGTCCTTAGGCGTAGAAAAGACAAGAACCAAGTAGCACTTATGCGTAAAAACACCAAAGTTACGCGTAACAAAAAGGAGTTACGCGTAGGATTTAGCTTACGCGTAAGTAGGAAAAGCACTAAAGTTAGGCGTAGACAAAATTTAGGCGTAGGATTACCTTATGCGTAGAACTGAGTTTACGCGTAAAGTGAATCTTAGGCGTAGGATTTCTACGCGTAAGCTTATGCTTATGCGTAATTTTAGGGTTTTTGCCTAAATGATCTTTTACACTATCACAGTGCAAAAGATATCCAAAGTCGACGTATTTTCAGACTTATCCAAGTAAGAAAACACGGAATAAACCACGAAAACGACGATCAAGCCAAGGATAATCTTACGCGTAATTTTAGGGTTTCAATACGCGTAGGATTACTCGTAACATTGATTTTGCCCAAATATGTTTCTAAACCAGATTTTTGTTATGGAATAGCTTCAATGGTACCAAAATAACACAAAAGTGTAAAACTTGATGTACCAAAACGGCTAAACAGGTTACGCGTAGAACGACACCCAAGAACAAAAACAAGCTTAAAAACTATGATCCACGCATAAAGTTTGAAACTTTTTGCCAAAAACAAGTATTTTAACAACTTAAAACGTTGAAAGGACAAGAATCTTGGATTCAAAAGTGTAAAAAATACGTTGTTAAGCTAACCAAAGTATCATACGTTTGTTTTAAGCGTAGGACCAAAACCCACTTCAAAAACACAACGATTCACCCAACTAGTAGGCGATTGATACCACTGTTAGGTCACTAGTTTTACAAACACAAGCTTTAGAGAAAGAGATAAGGCGATTGAACAAGCTAAACACCCACACACATACGCGTAATAATACGGTTAAGCAAAGATGTGAGTGAAAGAGAAAAACTTGAACAACCAACCTTCAAATGAAGGTTTACATAAGGTATTTATAGGAGGAAAGCTAGGGCAACACTCCTAGTTTCCATCCTTTCCTTAATGGACTAAGGCCTAGGCTCATAGGCCTTCTACATAAGCCTAAGGCTAATTACAAACATAAAGGCCATAATAAAGCTAACTATTACATATTAATTACTAACACTTGATTATGGTTTAGGAGTGATTCCAACATTATTATTATGGGTTGTGATTTTTCAAATCTCATCCATAAATAACTACTTTCCGAGTTTCCCTCTAATATTGATACTTTCGAATACTTTCCTTACTTATCTTACCATTCACCATCTCTTTATTATTTGATAATATCTTTTCATTGTGCTCACTTATTCATCAATGGCGAATCGACTAACTGTTTCAAAGCACAACATGGTGGCAAATTTAGACAAAACTGAGGTGAATGTGGCATTTCATGACATCATCGATTATCTTACTGGGTCGCCGATTAGTTATGCTCTTTTGGTTGAGCCGGATATCATTGAGCCCTGGATTCAAGAGTTTTGGGCTAATGCTAGAGACAACATGGAAGAGGATGAATATTATATCCGATCTACAGTTGCTGGAAGGACTGTGAAGATTATAGAGTCCTCTATTCGTGAAGATTTGCTCTTTGGAGATGATGAAGGGGCTGTTCGCTTTGATAAGCAATTGATTTGGGATACGTTTAGAGATATTGGTTATGAAGGGCCTTTGACAGAACAAACAATCAAGAAACCACTTTTCTGTCCTCAATGGAAGTTTCTCATTCATACATTGCTCCACTGCATCAGTGCTAAAAGTACTTCTTGGGAGCAATTTGGATCAAACATTGCATCTGCAGTGGTTGGATTAGCTACAAACAGGGTGTTTAATTTTTCAAGGCTAATCTTGGATGGGATGCTATCACATATATCCTCTGGGTCAAGATGGTTAATGTACCCAAGGTTTGTACAGGTTTTTCTCAACAAGCAATTGGATGATATACCCAAAACTGTTGCTATGTTACCTGTTATTGTGCAACAAGCCAAGATATTCACATTTATGGCTAGGAGAAGTAATTTGTTCAGAGGAGAAGATACTCCATTGACTCCTACTATAATGGAAGTTGTTCAAGCTGTAAGAGCAGAAGCTGGAGAGGATGAAGAAAGTGAAGGTACTGACTCTGCACAAGGTACTGCTTCACAAAGTGCTGCAACACAAAGTACTGCTTCTCAAAGATCTGCATCACCAAGTGTTGGTACACAAGGCACTCAAGGTACTGCACCTCAAGGTACTGCCTCTCAGCAAAGTACTGATGCTCAAGAACAAGTTGCTGTTACACCTCCACCATCCATTCAAGAATCTCAACAAGAAGCTCACTCACAAGGCGATCAAGTTTCTATGGAATCTGAGGAAGAGGTTCTTAATCAATATGCACTCACCAGGGAATTGACACGGTTAAAGAAATCTTTTGAAGATCAGGCTTCAGAGATTCATAAATTGAAGGTTAAGTTTAGGAGACTCAAGAAGTTTGTCTGGTCATTGGTTCAACACCATCGCTTATGGGTCAAATCTCAGAAAAGGCTAGGACGACCTGTTAGGGAGTTTAAGAAGAAGCCCAAAGGCAACAAGGTTCCTAAATCATCTTCTGTCCATTTGGGGAGGAAATTAGAAGAACAGAAATTGAAAGAAGATGATAAGGAGAAAGAAGATGACAACGAGAATGGATCACAAGGTACTGAGGAACTGGTCAATATTGAAGGTACTGATGAAAGGACTGCAGAACTGGCCATCTCAACCTGCTATTGATCCCAAAGACAAAGGAAAGGGCATTTTGGTAGAAGTGAAAAAGAAGAAGCTATCCTTAGCAGAGATTAGAGCAATGGAAATTGCTAGGAATGAGGAAGCTGCTAAGAAAGTTCAAGAAGAGCTTAATCCTGAAGTAGAGGCTAAAGAGGCACTAGATGAAGAAGTAGCTAGGAAATTACAAGCAGGGCTGAATGCTGAACCAGATGCTGAACCTTTACAGTCACCAACTCCTGTTGCCTTTCTACCTAGAAGACCAAATCTTGCAAAAGAGAGGAATGCAATGATGGCTTACTTGAAAGCTAGAGGGTATAAGGGACTACAGAAGCTGAACTACATTAATATGAAGAAATTGTATGATGCTGAGACTGAAGCTTACAAGAAGAATGTTGAGAGCATCAAAGACTATACAGAAGAAGCTGCTTGGACTGAAGCTGAAAGGAAGAAGAGTTTGAAAAGAAAAAGAAAAACTGATGATGTGCAGATTTCAAAGAAAGAGAAGATCGAACTAAGGACTGAGACTAAATATGAACTAAAGAACTATCTCAGAGTAGTAGATTTTGATTACTCAAAAGAAGATGCTGATATGAAGATGAATAGATCTCAAATTGTCTCATTTGAACTTGTGGAAGCTAAAGAAGGAAGTTATATGACATTCCACAGAGATGATAAAAGCTTCAAAGTGTTTAAAAGGCTATGGGATGTTCTACATGCAATAGACAGAGTGGATTTATTTCGTTTATATCACTTGGTGAAAGATTATTTTGAACATCATCCTTTAGAGGGAATAGGCTTGGTACTACTTGGAGATTTTACTATAGCATGGGAAGCTGAAGAACAGAGTAATGATGATGTTTGGAAAGATCAAGAGAGCTGGGAGATTGTCTGTTGGAGATTTTTTGAAGAATCTGGAGTTCATGCTCTGGAGCTGGAAAATGGGACTATGATCCATATGTTTGCAGACAGAAGATATCCTCTCACTGTTGAACTTATGAGAAGGATGTTGGAGCATGGAATGGAAGTAGAAGAAGATAATGAAACTGCTCTAATGGTCATCAATCTCTTTATCAACTGGACTACTATTGCTGAGGATGATAAATAACTGGTATGAACTTTATTTGAATAAAAACTTTTTGATAAATTAGTACTTTTATTCAAAGTACTGCTGATCAGATAGTACTTTCATCAAAGTACTGTTTGCCGATATAAGCCAGTTAAATAATTTTTTAGAAGAAACCTTTTGCTATAAATATTTTGAAATAAAGGTTTGATAAATGGTTTTGAGATGATAACATCTATAGGTTATCAATCCACCATGGTTACAAAAGGATTGACTAATCCATGAGCAAACGGCTCTGGTAAAGATATCTCAAATCCGTTTTTCGTTGACAACTTGCTAATAAGTTGTATGGTAATCAACTCACCATATCTGTTTAAGTGAAGAGTTGGCTAGCCCACAAGAAAATGGCTTGTGGTAAAGGCTGTGGAAAAACCATTATTGGTAATTAGTTCACCTTTAGATAAAAGAACTAACTAGTCCAAAAGGGTACAGCTTTTGGTAAAGACAAATCGAATCTGTTGATAGCTGGTGATTTGCTAAAAATCATATGGTTATCAATGTACCATGGTCTTACACACCAAAACATTTGGCTACTCCAAAGTTAATGGCTTTGGTAAAGAGACTAAAATCCATTAATTTTCAATGATTCACCTCTCACAGGAGTTAACACACCTGGAAGTGATGAGAATAGTATGCAACTTAAACTGATTTAATGTACAAATGGTCATATGTTGCTGTGTTGCTGAAAAGATGGAGTTTACTGAATGATGCTGTCAAAGATTAAAGATACTTTGATAAAGTGCAGGAACTACAATCCAAAGATAAAGACAATCAATACTTGAAGCTGAAAGAGTGATACGAATTGATAAAATTGCTTATAAGATCAGCTAAGGATCAATAACCATAAAAGGAACTTGAAGTCAATCAAGTAGAATTCAAGTTAGGGGAGGATTGTTGGGATATGAAAGTGCTGAAAGGTTAAAGTGCTGAAGATTTACAAAGTACTGCAGATTGGCAAAGAACTGGAGAAAGTCAACAAGTCAAAGTACTGTCAAAGATAAAGTCAAAGTACTGCACATGATGGTCAAAGTACTGCAAGAGCTAAAGAACTGTTTATTCGTTTATGGAAAGTATTAGATTAGATTACTTGTCGTACAAGGATACAATTGTAAACCGACTAGGGTTATCCTTGAGTCTATAAAAGGACCCCTAGATTGGCATTAGAGGTACGAATTCACAAGTCTTAGAGTTTACGATTACAAAGTTGTTTAGAGTTTAGAGAGTTCGATATTATTAGTGTTGTTGAAGTATCTGCATAAGAATCAGATTTAGAGTTAATAAAAGTTATTCTTCTTAGATTTATTGAGTAAATTCCGCGTACTTAATAAAGATTATTCAGTGTTTCATTGTTAATAACTTAGGATTTATCCGAGGTTATTAAACCTTAAACAAGCTAGTTAAGTTAGTTTGGTTAGAGTACATCGATCTAACAGCAGCTATGAAAGAATGGAAATGATGTTTCTAAGATCTAAGACCTATAACATCTTGAGTGTTTCAGTCCTCCTAAGTGTTTTAAATGAAAGGGTGCTTAAGTATTTGAAGGCAATGAATGATGTAGGTAATGATTGTCTTTTATGAAAGGATTTGGAACTTCCAAGAGTACTAATGGATGAGCAAGGATGACACTAAAGATTTAGAGTGTCAACTGAAACTAAATGATCCTAGAGATCAGGTTGTGTCTTAGGATAGTGTTTTGGAAGATATCCTAGAAGCTTTGAGATAGGAAAACCAGATTTTGATCAACTTTGATCAATTTTGAGATAAGGATGATTAATGAGCAATTATGCCATAATCGAAATATTTCTAAGGCTAGATGTGAGGGATAAAGTAGAAAATGAAGTGTGAGTTTGAGAGCGGAAGAGTAATGGGTTAAAAATGAAACGGTAGATCTACAAGCGTCTTAGAGTGTGATCTAGGTGAGTTGTGTGTGAATAGGAAGGATCAACCTATCTTGATAAGGACTTAATTTGCCTTAAGACACTATGTTTAACTTAGTGTGAGATGTTCTAAGGATATGTTTGAAATATAATGCTTGCAATTGCATTTTCTGTTGGTCGAATCCCACGGTTCCCTAAGTGTAGGGATCCGTCTAGCACAAACTTTAGGATCCGCCCATCTGCTCAGCAGAACCTTTACTAAAGGTATGCAATGATCTTGACAATGCTTTATATTCGAAGATTGATTTAAAGAGGTTCTAACACCAAGATATCAAATGTAATATGTTTTATTTCATGAGGGGAATTGGATTACATTGATAAAGCACGAGTACAAAAGGATTGATCCTATTTGAAAGACTACTAAGTTCCTTAAGTGTTTTCGCTAGATGGATCACCAAATGGTTGATGAGTGTTGATGGATATAGGAATGAAGAACGTCTTCATGAGGGAAATGTTCAGCGGTTCCATCATCTTGTTCACAAGTACATACAACGGACTTTGAAATTGAGGATGAAAGTGCATGACATTGTGATAGAGGCGCGTCAAGAACATTCCATATGGAATGAGTTTATTCTTGGAGCCTTGAAGATTTGCAATTCGCCTTGCGAAGAAGTAGGCGAGATTGTATGGTTGTTGTGTTAGCAAACAGTACAACATGTGAGCACAACAAGCGGGAAGAATTTCTCGATTTCCCAAAAGACTCCAAACATTCTCACGCAAGATGAGTGCAAGAGACTTGTACTCTTCTCGGATGTCCCGTGTGAAGATAATGTTTGGATCGGAGTAATATGGTCGAGGTTTGCATATCATGCGATGTAAATCTTCCGGGGAGGGTATGTGTGAGGAATACGGACTATGTTCTTCACGAAAGTTGAAGAGAGAATCAAGAGACCAATCTTCGGTGAAGACACATTGTCCATGGTTTGGAATTCGGAGGATGTGAGCAAAATGCCCAAGGCTTAAAGTAAACTTTTGGTTTTTGATATAAAACCAAAGAGATAGAGAGCGATCCTCGTTACGAACGAGTTCCACTTGATGGAAGAATTCCATTATGAACCTTGGACATATCTTCTCGTTGATTTCAAGAAGACATTCTAGTCCTATGGCTCGGAAGGAGGTATTGATACCTTCTTCAAATTGTAGAGAGGTGTCTACAATACGTCCTTCATGGAAGTGACGGTTTTTGAGATTATTGAACCCACGGACATGATTGCCAGGTGTGTTGGGTTCGAGAGAGTTGTTCGGAGTGTAGACGCTAGTGAGTGAAAAATCAAACTCATATTCATGCGTCATAGTTGAACCTATAGAAAATTAAAAAAAGATATGTTTGTAGTCAACCTATGATGATCTAATGTTTTTACTAAATTTTTATTAACAATGGTATTTAACACTTTAACCTACTCAAGGTTTTGACTTTCTAGTGGATTATTACATTTAGAAAGATATTGGTTTTTGATCTTGCATGAAAACTGTTTTCCAGTAGGACGGATCCCACGATTGCTTTTCAAAAGGGATCCGGCTAGTATAATTTCCGGGATCCATGAATCTGTAGCAATAGAAACAGATTTGATAAAAAAATAGGTTTTTAGATCTAATAGTTTTATACCAAGATATGTGTTTTAGCCTACATTTTCTTTTAACATGCATACATGACTTCTAATGTATCACGAAAGAAAGCAATAACACAAAGAAACAAGATAAACATATAATAACCTAGATTACTAGACTATTAGTAATATTTCATTTCAATACTAAGAATGATACAAAGGATTGGGTATATAACCCCAATGTAGATTAACAACACAAAGTAAATGTCTCCATATGTGAACTTCATCATAGGGAACACAAGTGCGATGAGTGTTAAGACGATGAGCACGAAGGCGATGTAAACCATGTTGAAGATGATTCTTCTTGGTTTCGGTGAGATGAAATGGAGAGGATGATGAAGTTTTGAGTGAGAGGGAATTTTTGAAATTTGAAGATTTGAAAAAGTGAGGGTTTGGTAGAGAGGTTGACGGTGGGATTATAAATAGGGAAAGGGGGATTTTTGAAATTCGTGTTTTGTTTTATTATTGGATAAAAAGAAATAAAACAAAAGTTTTATATGCTACGACTATAGAAGAGAAATATAGCACGTATGTGAAAGAAAGGCTTCCTAATGAAGCTTCATGTAAAACATGTATAAGCACAAAAGATAATCATATAAATACCTAAATAGGTATACTTAATTATCAAACAAAGTGAAAAGAAAAACATATCTCTAGCGCACTTAGGAATGTCTTTACAAATGACACAAAAAATGTCACTTAGACGATTCCCAGTCCTTTGCGATTAAGATACCTTCTTAACGAAGGTATTCTTTTTACCAAGCGACTCCTAAAGCTTGGTGCGTATGAGCTTTGACTAATCAACATGACAAAGAAGATTAGTGCAATTAAATGAAAAAGTAAATAAAGAAATGTTGTTATCAACTCAACATCCTAACATAAAAACTTGAAAGACATGGTGTTTGTTTTTATGAAAAACCTTCTTTGTAGTTTTCAATTAACCATGGATCGTATCAAGTTTTTAAAGTACAATATACTTCAAGAAACTTGGTAACGAAGCTCTGATGCCAATTGTGGAAAACTAGAAGGGGGGGTTGAATAGTTTTACCAATTGAGGTACTAGGCTAAGTACCTAGTTCTTTCACTCCAAGGTGAACTACACCTTCACAACGTCGCCTACCCTTTATTAAATACTAGGCTAAGCACCTAGTTCCATTGCAATGGAGGAACTACTACCACACTACACCAACGACTAATCCCAAAGGAGATCTACTCCTTCACAACATCATCAAGGATATCAATATCCTTGGATCCTATACTAGTCTATCTTGTACATCGAAACACACCATATCGAATGTACATCTAAGGCACATTTCACTAATGCCTTTGACTAGATCTACAAGACACCTTTCACTAATGTCTTGTGTCTTCACTTCTAAGCACCTTTCACTAGTGCTTCTAGTCTTGACTTCTAAGCACCTTTCACTAATGCTTCTTTGTATTGACTTCTAAGCACCTACCACAAGTGCTTATCCTATAGACGATAGATACCCTTCACTAATATCTTCATCTTGACACTTGAGACATCTTTCACTAATGTCTTCAACACTACACTTCTTTGAAGAAAGAAAGAGATCATCAACAAGAAGACTTCAGTAGCCTTGATGATGAGGAAGCATGGAAACTCATGGACTTGAGCTTGCTAGACTTCAAAGGTGGTGATCTTGCCTTTAAGAAGAACCTAAGAGATCACACAAAAACAAAACTACAAACATAGATCTCTGGATCTAAGGTTAGTGAGATTTAACTCAGGGGAGAAAGTGTGTTAGAAAGGGGTGAGAAATAATGAAGAAATGGCTCACTATTTATAGAGGAAAAATCCTACTGTTTCCCGGATCCCACGGATCCCTTCCACTTGGGATCCGGCTAGCACAAAGCTAGGGATCCGTGGAACGCTCCTCTTTACCCATGGGTATTTTGGTTATGGGTCATGGGTCATGGGTTATGGGTTGATCCATGGTTTTCTTTCTAGATACAATGTACCTTAAGGATACATTAAACTTGGTTAAGTGGTATACATAAAACCATGGGTTATGGGTCAATACCATTTGCTAGTTTTTACCTTAGTATATACTTGTTTTTACCCATTTTAGTATATACATGTTTTTACCCATTTTAGTATACTTAGTTTAAGTATATGCTAACCCAATATGTAAACACTAGTTGTTGTACATATGTATCTAGATCATAAAATCACTTATACTTGTTTTAGTGTTTTATGTGAAAATATGAATATGTTAGAAACTATTAGTTCAAACCATTTACGTATTTTATTTGTTTCGTTAATATGATTTTACGTTTGTTATCGACAAAACATTAGAAGATCGTAAAATATAAATAAACGTTTTTACGGCTTATTTGTATTAACAGACATATCGGGATGCCTAAATTTCGTTTAAACCTAAACGTAAATCTCATACACGATTTCGTGAAATTTACATAAATGACCCGACGAGTGTCAAATTCTTGGGTTATCACTAAAATAGGTTAATTTACGAGAATGTGAAATAAAAATTTTGGGAATGAATAGTAAAAGACAATAGTAACAAATGAATAGTAAAAAATGAATAGTACCCAAAAATGCGAATTGTTACAGTGAACGTATCCAACCCAAATCCCGAAAATCACACGCTTGATTATACCCCAAAAAATGCGTCTGAAAATGCTTCTGTAGACCCTGTCATGCAGTTCGTGGTTCAGAACTACGAACAAATCAATGCAATGTATTCATCATTTTCTTCAAAAAGAAAAGAGATCAATCCTGCATTAAATATAGAAAACGATGACCATCCCGTCTCAGAACCATGGCAGTCAGACTCCAGAGACCCGCCCGAAGAAGCTATTCAACAAACACCCGGGGACACCACCCTGTCCAGTAAATCAACTAAAAAGAATCGGGTCAAGACCGAAAACCCGAACAAGCCCTCAAAGCACAAACACGGGAGCAATGCTGCTTTCTATAATGAACTGTTCACATTCGTAGAAACTGAAAAAAGAGTACGCGATTTAGTGGCGTCGCCTTTCACAGCTCCGATAGGAATTATGACGGACTCAAGGTGCCAATGAACCTGAAGACGTACGATGGTACATCCGACCCGGATGATCACCTAACGATATTCATGGCACCATGGATGTTCATAAGCTTCCGGAACCTTTTTAGTTTCGTTTCTTTCACATCACCCTATGTGTAGCTGCTAGACTTTGGTACGGCAACCTACCAACCAGAAGTATAAATAGCTTTCACGAGCTAAGAGACAAATTCCGGGCAAACTTCTTGCAGCATAGAAGGTTCCAAAAGACACAAGCAGAAATCCTAGGGATCCGACAATGCTCCGATGAATCACTCAGAGACTACCTAGGCAGGTTTGGGAAAGAAACCTTGCACATGACTGACCGCTCAGATGGAATGATGACAGGAGCATTCATCAGTGGGTTACGCCCCGGAAGGTTCTTCAAAGATCTGATTGCTCGGCCTCCCAACTCCATGGAATATCTATTCATACAAGCACACAACTTCATAAGAGCTGATGAAGCAAATATAGAGAATCGGTTGCGTGACTCAAAATGGGCTGACAACCGACACGGCCAAAATTATCGAGATACCACAAGAAGGCCAAGAGACAAACATGTCACTCGATCTAATGGGAGACCTAGCGAGTGTTCCAACACACACAAACCCACTTTCACACCCCTAATTAAATCGCCTGTTGAGATATATGCTACGTCTGAAGGAAGGTCCTACCTCTGGCCTCCACCGCGAATGTTCACACCCGCACATCGAAGAGACCGCACAAGATACTATGAGTTTCATAATGACCACGACCATGACACAAATGATCGTGTTGACTTACGAAAAGAAATTGAAGCATGCGTTAGAAATGGTCGCCTGAGCCATCTAGCAAGATGTGCAAAGGTCCAACATAGCAGTCAGATCGCAACTCCTTCTAGCACTACTGAAAAAGGGAAGGATCAAGTTGATTGGAAGCAAAATATTGTCGAGCCCAAGGCAATAAATGAAAATCTAATGACTAGTGAAAATGGTCCCCACATCGTCATGAATTAGGGATGTCTCAAACAAGCATCGACATTGCATTCTCAAGTGACTACCCCATTCCAGAGCACTTTAACGGCGACAGCCCCCTCATCATCAAGGCTGACATCGGAGGATGTATGATACACCACATATACGTGGATGGAGGAAGTTCAACAGAAATAATGTATGAACATTGCTTCCAACAACTATTTGATGAGATGAAGGCGTCAATCCGAGCACCTACATCACCATTAGTGGGTCTTAAAGGTCAGGTATTGTGGCCACTCGGAGTTATAACTACCCTCTCACCCTTTACGATTACAACAGGAGAGGCAGTAAAACAATCATGACGAATTTCATGATCGTCCGAGTTCCATCACCTTACAACGTAATATTGGGGCGGCCAGGAATGAAGCAACTAAGCGAAATTGCCTCAACAATCCACTCGCTTGTGAAGTTCCCCATACAATTAGGTATCACTATTGTCCACGGAGACATTCTTCATAAAGTTGAGTGCATCCAAATATCTCGTAAAAGGGAGCGCGAATCCGAGGAAGAAGCCATCTCGGAATCAAAATAAAATCAGGTTGACAAAGAAAACTTGGTGATAAATGCATCATACCCGGATCAAACAATTTCAATCGGAACAAGTCTATCACCACGATCCAAAGAAGAGCTGCAACGAATTCTGAAAGAAAATCTGGATATTTTTGCATGGTCTCCCTCCGACATGACCGGGATACCCAATGAGCTTGTAGAACATAAGTTAAACATACACCCTCGCACCTTCCTGATTTGGCAGAAAAAACGAGTATTAGCTAAGGAGCGCAACGAAGCAATCACCCAAGAGGTTGCCAAATTAGTGGAAGCATGAATACTCAAAGAAGTATACTTTCCCCTGTGGGTTGCTAACCCAGTAATGGTTCAAAAAAGCAGTGGCACTTAGCGCATGTGTATCGACTTCAAAAGCTTGAATAAGGCTTGCCCAAAAGATAGTTAACCGTTGCCCGAGATAGACCGAAATATTGACTCCTGAGATGGATTTAAGTGCAAATGTTTCTTGGATGCATACAAAGGGTACCACCAAATACGCATGGCAGACGAAGAGAAGACAACATTCCAAACGGACCATGGGACATCTGTTATGAAAAAAATGCCTTTTGGGCTTAAGAATGTTGGCGCAACCTACCAACGATTGGTGGATAAGGCCTTTTCCAGCCAACTCGTCCAGAACATCGAAATATATGTGGACGATATGGTCATTATAAGCAAGGGTGAAGGAAGCCTCGTGGAAGACATCGAAGAAACATTCAGAACCTTGCGATGCATCAATATAAGTCTAAATCCAAAGAAATGTGTGTTTGGCGTCGAAACATGTCAGTTTTTAGGACATATGATTACAAAACAGGGGATCGAGGCTAACCTAGATAAAATCAAAGTGGTGATTGATATGATATCTCCTCGAATGATTCGGGAGGTGCAAAGCCTCAATGGAAAGCAAGCCACTCTTGGTAGACTCCTGGCTAAATCTGCAGAGAAGGCATTACCGTTCTTTAAAACACTAAAGGGATGTATAGAAAGAAAGACTTTCGAAAGAGTCAGGAGGCAGAAAAAGCATTTCAAGAACTCAAGTTACACTTACAATCCCTTCCTGCTCTAGTTGTACCAACACCGGGAGAAACGCTAACGCTATACTTGGCCATATCTCATGAAACGATCAGCTCAGTACTCATGGCAGAAAGGAAGAATGTGCAAAGGCTGATCTACTTCGTTAGTAAAGCGTTACAAGGACCAGAGGTAAATTACCCGCTACTCAAAAAATTAGCCCTCGCACTCGTTCACACGGCTCGCCGCCTGCGCCGATACTTTCAGGCGCATACGATATGTGTTCTTACTGACCAACCCATTCGCCAAATATTGCTAAAACCGGAAAACTCCGGCAGGCTAGCCAAGTGAGCCATTGAGTTAGGGGAGCATGATATCATATACAAGCCCAGGTCGGTAGTCAAAGGATAGATAATCACGGACTTTATATCCGAATGCCCAAACAATGCTTCCTCAAAACAACTAAAAGAAACATCAACATCTTATCTGAGTCTCAAGATAAAACGCCGATTTGGACATTCTACACCGACGGTGCATCTGGAAGTGATGGTTCTGGAGCATGCCTTATTTTGACCGACCCAGATGGGAAGGAAATCACATACGCCCTTCGGTTTGACTTCTCCACTTCTAACAATGAAGCCGAATATGAGGCCTTAATTGCAGGTTTGGAGCTAGCCATTAAACTAAAGGTACGCCATTTACAAGTTTTTATTGATTCAATGTTAGTAACCAACCACATCAAAGGAATTTATGAAGCACGAGAAGAATCAATGAAACGGTACATGAGCAAGGTTCAAAGTTTGTAGGAAGGCTTTGAAATTTTTTCAATCACACGGATTTCTCGCTCAAAAAATAAGCGCGCTGATGCTCTTAGTAAGTTAGCTTCCTCTTCCTTTGCACATCTTACCAAAAAGGTTCTTGTAGAAGTCATCCCTTGCAGAAGCACGGAAGCCCATGTAACTAGCACAGTGGAAGACGCTGGAGAAACCTGGATGACTCCCATTTTCGAATACCTTCAGGACGGGAAGCTACCTAAGGATCTAAACACCGCAAGGAAGATCAGAATTAAAGCACCTCAATACTCCATAAAGCAAGGTGTTTTATACAGGAAAGGTTACTCGGCACCGTGGTTACGTTGTGTCAGTCCAAACCAAGTACGCTATGTCCTCCAGGATGCGCACTTTGGATCTTGTGGAGCCCATGCAGGATCCAGAACCATCGCGCAAAAAGTCGCAAGGCTTGGGTATTATTGGCCCACAATGTACCATGACGCAACTTAGGTAGTCAATGAGTGCCGCAACAGCCATGAACACGCTCCCATCATACGACAACCGCAGTGTGATTTGACAAGCATCTCCAGTCCATGGCCGTTTTACCAGTGGGGTATCGAATTAGTTGGGCCATTTCCATAAGCCCCAGGACGAGTAAGATTTCTGGTCATGGTAATTGATTATTTCACTCGCACCACTAGATACCATCACCGGAAACAACATTCTAAAGTTTGTTTGGAGCAACATCGTGTGCAGGTTTGGAATCCCGGGGGTCATTGTCAGCGACAACGAAAAGCAGTTTGCTGACAACCCATTTCGCGATTGGTGCAATGAGCTCAATATCAAGCAGAAATTCACCTCAGTAGCACACCTCCAGCCAAAAGGCCAGACAGAAGTAACAAACTGAATTTTACTCCAAGGTCTGAAAACACAATTAGGGAAATCAAAAGGCCAATGGGTGGAAGAATTGCCTAATATATTATAAGCTCATCATACAATGGCCAAGACAGGGGCTCATTGCACTCCATTCAGTCTAGTATATGGTTCAGAGGCCGTCTTACCCCCTCCTCCCCCCCCCCCCCCCCCCCCCCGGTCCGAAATTGGAATCCCTACCTACCGTATCCAGTCGTACGATGAACACAAGAACAACATGGACCTCCGACTCAATCTGGAACTGTTATAAGAAAGAAGGGAGCTTGCATGATTGCGCGAAGCTATGTACAAACTCCAAACAGAACAATATTATAACTCCAGGGTCCGTCATACAAACATTAAAGTTTGAGATTTTTTACTTCGTAAAAACGAGGCGAGCCGACAGGAAGGACAGAAGAAGCTCAACCCAAACTGGGAAGGGCCATATCAAATAATTGAGGCCAAACGCCCAAGAACGTATGTGCTCAAAGACCTGCACGGGAAATTAATACCGAGAACCTGGCACGCCAGTAATCTGCGCAAGTTCAACTTCTGAAGTTTCGTTATCACCACTCAACGAACGTCTCGTGCTATGAAAAATCCCATGTACAAAAATAAATCACATGTTTCCCACCTTTAAATAAAACGTGTGTAAATATGTTGCTATCATGAATAGCTTAATTCGAAGGTCGGGTTCAACTTTAGTCTTTTTACAGACATACCCACAAGCAAGCAACTTGCAAAATACGCACACGAAAAATGTGTATATGTATACATAAGGCAATCAGTCCATACAGTATAAACCAAACTATCATCCCGCCATAAAAAGGGATACGAGCTCAAAAGAAAAAAAAAATACGGATACTTTCCCGCCATTAAAAGGGATATGATTTACGGGGCCCAACATTGCATGCTCGATTGAGGAAACAAAAGCGCTATATAAAAGTCATGATCAAATAAATAAATAAAACACAAAAGTGTGTACGAAAAGAAAATATATATATATAAAAAGGATTGTCATTTTCATACAGCACATGAGAAATAAACAAAGACATTATAATCGTGTGTTCACACATGCATGAGCATGTAAAAGAATCACTTCTAAATTGCCAAAGTGTTATTTTAGCAATGACCCTCGTTGGGTAAAAACAAGCTAAAACCAATATGACAGTCATTGTCATGCATATAACAATGATATAACCTAACATGCATGAACTTGTGCATACTACTATTAAGTTAACAAAAAAATAGATCAATATACCTTACTAAACAAACAAAGTAACCAAACAAACATTGCATTAAAACACACTAGGTTCGTATAGGAAGGGCAAGAAAGATGGTTCAAAACATCATCCAAAACAACCATCATTGAAATATATTGGACATAAAATTGTAAAGACTAGCACACACGATATTACATAAACTACATATTCGTGTAGCCTCATATTATATAAGGGTCAAAAGTGGCTACTAATGATTAAAAGACGCCAATATATCCCCACCTGATATTACCCGAGAGCCTATGTCAAGTGCTCCAGATATCGCCAAGATAACGAAGAGCATAACGGATTAAAGCAACCGACAGCCCCGTAGCGCCCGTTATCTCATTTATGCACCCCCATCTGATCTTTCGTAGCTTTTCAATAACCTCGATAATCGTTTTCGACATGAGTTCGTCCAAAGACTCTTGAGGTCCTAGCGAAAGTCCTTTCTCAACCAAAACACGTAGCAAGTTCGAAACCTCTCGATGAAACTCATCACTCTCGAACACCCTCTTGACCATTTTAGGCATGCCCTTTTGCATGACCCATGAGAGGTCATCAGTCAAAACGGATATCTCCTTGTACACCGCTGCCAACAAGGCACCTAGATCAACCTCTAGTTTTTTCGCTATATTCAGCTCCGTCACCGTGGTATTATAAGATGAAAACGCCAGCTCACACTTGGCCCTCAGCTCCTCGTTCTCAGCTCGCAAGCTATTCATATCGCGCTCCATGTTCGCGTTTAACTGAGCCACAACTAGCTCCTGCACAGTAGTATTCAGTTGATTATTTAAAGGGTCTTACCCTTGTTGCTCAGTGAGTGATCCATAGCCTTGATCCATGCCGTTAGCAAATTGACTAGCATGTTCCATGTCCATCATATCCATGTCCTTTTCACTTCTATTGCACTTATGGCATTCTTCAAATTTCCCTTTAGGTAACTCAAACTCATTACCGTACGAACTTAGGTCCAATGGAAAGTCAGTCGGGTTGGGTACAACAAGAGACGCTTGTAGAGAGACATCCTTCCCACCGTTAAACAAAGCCAACAAGTCAGTACCTGACATCAAACCACCCATAAGTGAACTAAAAAGCAATAACATGTACACATAAAATGCTACTAACCTGTTTTATCTTCTATCCCTTTCTAAGTTCAAAGTGGGGAAAAGTTGGAATGTAAGTACTTGTTGAGACTGTGGAACCTGTTATTTATAGGCAAAAAGTCGGCTAGGAGCCGACCATTTTATCCAATCACAAACTTGGGATAAGAACTTATCCAAAGCAATTTGTAAACACAATGATGAAAGCGATTCAGCAGGTAAAAAGAATCCACAGGGTGTAGCTACTATAGCCTATGCACATCTCATCCTCTCACTGTGTTTCGTTTGAGTATACATAGCCTAGGGGGCTTGATGAGCTACATATATTAATATATTACTATATTCATCATTAATAAATATTAGTCGCCAATCATATATACTAAGAAAGTGACATATCATGTAGACATGTACAGTACTACATGAAAGACTCTATCTGATTCGCCCACGTATGAATGCATGCATGTGGATAAATTGGAAAGATATATATGGTGAAGAATCTTATCTAAGATAATAAATTTGAGATCAGTTGTCAGTTCATTGTCAGTACCACAGTGATTATATTCGATTCTTTTACAAATTCAGGGCCTATAAATAGAGCATTGGGTAAGTGATCAAAACACAACAACACTCACAATCATCTATCTATACCTCTCTCTCTCTCTCTCTAAATATATTTCTTTCATTTACAACCTCAACCGACTTAAGCGTTGGAGTCTAATACGGGGAGCAAGTCCTAGTGTACTCCTGACGTTATATTTCTCTTCTTGATTGATACAGATAAACATGTTACTTACTTGGCAATTAGCCCCCCTCACTCAAGACCTGTGGATTTGCGTATCATCAAAAGACAAATCTCTCATACTTTTGGATGTAGATTTCGGAGTCTTTATAGAGAAAGAAGAACGGTAGCTTCATGATATTTTTATTTTTATTTTATTTTTATTATTATTATTTTGATGTGAGTGACATATCTGGATTTGTGGTTGGTTTATATCGATTTTGGTTGAATTGTCACATCCTTGTTTAATTGGTGTGGTGTATTCCATGTTTTAGTCATAGGGCGGTGCCAAATTTTCTAATTTTATGAGTGTATAAGTCTCCAATAGAATACCCGGGATTGCCAAATACCGAGGTATCTCCCCCGAATATCCTAGTATCTACAAGCCGCAACTCACGCAATAAATACAACAGGAGCCTACTAGTGCACTCTAGGGCTAATAATCGTTATTTAGGACATTCAAGCTCACAACAATGAAAAAAGAAGTCACTTTTCCTTAATCTAAAATATCTTCATAAAAATAAAACGAGTTTCTAGACAAATTACAAGAGGTAATAGCGATGACACTGGTGCTAAATATATTTTGATAGTGACAATAAAAGGACAAAAACCATTTTTTATAGTTGTTCAGATTCAAATTATGAAAAAGCCAATATCGTTGATAAAATGGATTTACCAAAGAAAGATGGGTAACAGAAGAGGATGTAGTGAAAAAATTTGATGTAAATTCTTTTAGCACATTCTCTTTGATCGTCAAAGTCGAGAGGACAACACTTGGTCAATTCGCCCTAACCTATCAGCAAAGATGCCACCACTGGAGAAGTCAGGTGTCCCCTCAGAAGTCCAGTTGTTCCTGGTCCCCTAAGCCGAGTCATTAAGTACCGCTACATGCTAGACTTATAATAGTGAGTGCCCGGGCGTTAGCAACTTAAACACTCACCCCCTAATTCTTAAGTTCATCCAAACGGTAGGTGGTCAGTTGGTCAAATCGCACAAGTAGAAAGGGTCGTCAGTTGGTCATACCTTACCCTTCCCGTCTTAGTCTGCTCACTTAAGGTCAGTTGGTCATATATCCTAAGCAACTAGCCTGTACCGTCATTCAAAACTACCGAAACAAGGGTAGCTACCAATAAAATATGCATGCATACACTTAGAAATAATTATACGGAAGTAATATAAACGTAAACAAAACAATTAAGGAGTCATAACTAGGCCAGCACCAAGAGGTGCTTAGCCGCTCATATTAACCATACAAATCAATTCGGTAATTAATGTTACGAAATACATGAATCAAAAGTAAAGAAAAGATAAAATGCTAATGCTTATCGTAGGGGAGTGATTTCTCCCTTAGAGATAGCTCCGTATGCTCCTCTAGACCTGCCTCTGGCTTCTTCCCATTTTCTTTGGTTGTGGTGTGTGAAATGAGATGCTTTGAAATGCTAAAAATCGTGGGGTATTTATAGGCCAGATCTGGGTTACAGCGTAACTAAGAGAATAGTTACGCCGTAATCTTCTATTTCTTCGTAAATTACACTAGATCTGTTGGTTACGACGTAACCTTAGAAGTAGTTACGCCGTATCTTCAATAATTCATGGTGACATCGTAGTATAATCACGAGTTACGACATAGTTATCAGCGGCGCGGATCCTCATTTGACCTAATATAGTTACGCTGTAATCTTCTGGGAGAGTTACGCCGTAATCTTCTGATGAGTTGGCTTTCTGAGTCACGCTTTAGTTACGGCGTAATGTGAGAGATGAATTACGCCGTAACTTCTTCAAAGTGAGTATACTATGATAAATCTTTGATAATTCTCCAATTCCGCGTCTCTTTAGCTCCAATGCTCGTAATTTACCTGAAAGTGGAAAATAATGAAAAACAAGCGTAAATCCATATAAATGATACAAATTACAAGCATTATCGGGGGAAATTGACACTTAATATTCAGGATATTTTGATGTTATCAAATATCCCCCCACTTGAACTCTACTTGCCCTCAAGTAGACCTTATTAGATAGATTCCTAAAAAGATATCTCCCATAACCTGGAAAATATAAGTTTACAAATCCCTTATGCTAGAATATGACAAAGACGAAAACCTCACGAAATGGGAACGAAACACTCAAATCTCTCAACTATTCTAAGTGTCAATTTCGGGGTGATCACTCAATCGCACAGTTATAGCATGTATTCTATCATAAGCTTGGCGGTCACACAAATCTCCACCACTAGAGGTAAGGGCTAAACAATTTTCGAAGGCAATATGGGTAGACACGACAAAGGTTAAGGGGTGACTCGTCATTACTAACATGTCACGGCGAAGTGGACAAAATCAATGATACATGACCAAATCCATAGCCAAGACACCAAAGATTGCTCGCTGCATCACCTAGACACGCTTCATGACTAAAGGGTAGGATAAGACATGGGATATATAAATGGTGTAAAATAAACATCAATCAGATAGTCTAAATCTATAACCAAGTCATCACCACTTACCGTCCGCCCAAAGCTCAAGTTTTGAAGTTAAGAAACCGGATCATGATGCACTAGGTAGATGTGTCATTAGAGGACGTCATGATGGGCACACTACCTTTTCTTCAACTGTTGGCACAATTACCAACTCCAATCTTCGAATGTGACCGAAGTGGCCCCCTCGATACTAAGTCTATACAAAGCTCATAATATAGTGCTTATAACATCGCACTTTACAATAAATGAAATAACATAACTTTTTTTTTCGAATAATTTTTTTTCAAAAAAAATAAAACAACTAAACATAATTTCCCCCCACTTGAGATGAACAATGGGAATTCAGGGGGTCTTCAATGATCTTTAAGAATATGTCGTCGACGAAACCGTGATTTTCGAACCTTTCCACTTGAACCTTGAACTTAGGCAAATGACGACTTCCCAATCACAAATAAAGACTACAGAGTAGGCTAAGGTGTATGGGTGTATTGAAACAGTATATTGGGTTAACAAAATGAAAGGAATGGCTCAGATGGGTGTATCTAAGGGTATCTTGCACTAAAGGTGAGTGCAACAAAAGGGTTTCACATGGGGTTCGAGAAGTCGAGGTGACTAATCGATAGACACACAATGGTAGGCTATTTGGGTTGTAATCCTATAATATTGCCTTCTTAAATTGAAAAGTCCAAATACATCGAGCTAACTCAACATACCTAGTCTATGGTCTCGAAATGATGCAAAGGCCAAGTTCTAAAGTTCACAAGCTACTGGCACACTCATAATTTGGTGGATTTGGGGTAAAATATTAGAAACGGATAAGGCTAATCTCACCATATAATATCAAGGGTTGTTTGTGCTCGGCTAAGGTCTAATCTAGTTAGGTTAAGAAAAACATGTCAAAATTTTAAAAATGGCATAATTTTTCAAAATAAACTAGAAAAACGAGGGCAAAATAAAGTTCAAGAGATAATTCTACTCCCGTCCCCCCACTTGAATCGTACAAAGTCCCTTTTATACTAAGCGTTAAATAAAGGTGAAGAGAAAAGTAGAATTAGAGCGAGAACTTCCCTGAAATTTGCTCCAAAAAGAAAGAAGGCCCATGAAAAAGAGACGTGCCTTCGTATAAGCATACATGAGCAAACTTCAATCCCTGAAATCACACTACCAAAAAGCATAATTCTAAAAAGAAAAAAATGAAAAAAATGAAAAACAAACCTAACTCACTTTCGTAGGAATCACGGTTGCATTTAGCATATGCAACAAGCCTTTTAAACCACTTGGTGTCCCAATTGGACGAGTGAAGTCTCGTGAGGGTTTACAGGGAACACACCCACAAAGTTCATTTAAAATACTAATTCAAGGTTATTGTGTTTAATATGAAAGAAGTAAAGCAGAGGATAGTTACATCGTAACTCCTTGAGGGAGTTACGCCGTAACTGGCAAAACCTGTCATATGCTGCAAAGCGTGTGGCTAAGGCGTAACCACTGGGGTGGAATTACGCCGTAATTGGTAATGTACTCGAAATTCTGCTGCAAGGGGTTGGTTACGGCGTAACCACTGATATGAGTTACGACGTAACTATAGTCAGATAAGCATGCTGCAGCAGCAAACACTCCTCGTTTCCTGCAAAAATGGTTAAAAACACAAAACCTAACAGAAATGGAAATAAAATAAAAGAAAGGGATAATTCGGGTTGTCTCCCGAAAGAGCACTTTTCTTTATTTACGAGCCTTTAAGTTAGACTCAGAGCCTTGGGGCTTTATGGTGGCCTTTGGACTTGGCCGACTTCCTCCATGTCATTCATCAAGTTATGCCTGACCCAAGCGACATTTGTGGCAGTGCGGAGGTATTCTTTAGTCTCGATCTTCCGAATTGTGCAAAAATTTTCCTCCCGTCCCAAGTGGTATATAGTAAACTCATATTTTTCGGCAATAATTGGAGGTGGCCTCTTGTAGGGAATCCCAAAGAGTTTGCACCTCCTTTGCTCATATGCTTCATCATCGGGGTCAGTAAATTCCTCATTCCCATGCAACTCAAGATAATATAAAATTCCCTCAATGTCATCGTCGTCAGACTCGGTACCTTTAAACCATTCCTCATCGAGCAAATTCTCCACTGGTATACGTTTGCATTCTTCCTTCTCATTTCTTGTCAACTCTTCGTCATCCTCAACTGTTATTTCACTCGAGTTGTTAGGACTCTCGTCATTTGAATTTTCTTTACTCATGTATTCTTTCCAAATCGTTTCCTTTGTTAACGCATCTACTTGTCCATACTTGATCTTCACCCAAATGTCAAATCCCAAGTTGTCTAACCAAGGAAAACTTGTCCTTTACTTATCGTTGGTTGATGTCCAAAAGAATCTGTCCTCTCTCTTTCTCATTAAGCTGCTTCCTCCGTTACATTTATTGTCATAAGGGTTGCATGATGCCCAGCAGACTTCCCCAGGAGATTTTATCTTTTCACACCATTGAATTCGGGTTTTATTGTTATCAGTTCCGCTTAAAGAATCTTCCATGCAGTAGATATCATCATTAGCCAATTCCTTTTTCTGATTATGATCCTCGTAGTCAATCTTGAGTTTTTTAAGAAGATTCGAGTTAATTTTAGCATTCCCGAATTGTATCACGTACCAATCATCAAATGTCAAATCTCCGAACTTGATATTATGTCTTTCAAGCTCGTGAGGGCACGTCCATTCTTCTTCTTTTAAACTATCACCACCGTTGCAATACTCGCGGAAGGGGTCGCACGTAGGCCATGCTCGTATGGACTCATCGTCGATTATGATTATCGGAGTACACCAGTGAGTGATAGGTGGCTCCTCTTCTTCCTCGAAGGAGAGTTTTTCCAGTCTTTCTTCATCAGTATATGCAGGCCACATGAATTTGTTATTTTTGACCCTATCCTTATCGCTTCCTCCATCGCAAATTTCATTTCTCGGGTCACACGAGGCCCATAGATCATACCAGTCCCCCTTAGCTACGGGTATCTTTTTGCACTAGTGATATTTCCTCTTAGATGAGGACAGAGGGCATAATTTAATGTCGTGGGACCATCCGTTAATTTTCGGTGTTCCTGATTCGTCTACTTCGAGAAATTCGTCTGCCCACGTATCCCAGTTACGCCGTAACTAAGATGTTTGGTTACGGCGTAACTCTCTTGAATCAATATCCTTCAAAACCCCATGATCGGTGTCAAAAACATAGTTACGCCGTAACTCCTCAGACAGGTTACGGCGTAACTCAGATTTGTCGACGGAATTTTTACCAGAATCCGTATCTTTAGCCTGTATCTTCGAGTCATTATCAGAAAAATCACCTTACATTCCATTGTGGGTTTTGATCCATCCAGTTTATTGTTATTCATTCTAACTTTCTCACTAAGCTTTTCCACCATGGATTCAAGGTTTTTTAGGGTTGTGTCGTGATTGGAAAGGCTTCTGTCAGTGTTTTCCTGGAATTCTTTTAGCCACTCATCTTGTTCCTTTTGTCTTTGGGCTGAATTTTCCAGAAATTTGTTTATTGTCTCTTCAAGGTTGGGCTTTCTTTCTCTATAAGGCCCACGGTTGTAATTTCCACGATACCCGTTACCATTTCGATTATCTCCGTAAAACGGTCGATTTTCTCTATATTTGGCTTCTTCAATTATATTTTCTTCGTTAACATGAGGACAATTCTTTGTAAGATGTCCTCCCCCACAGCTTTCACAACCCACTTAGATGGCATGAACAGTTTCTCTAACTTTCAACATATCTCGACTTAGATTTTCAATTTTGCTAGCGATGGCTGCAATTCCGTCAAAACTTCCGCTTTGGTTTCTTTTGCTTCCTCCATCGTGCCATTTTTGAGAATGATCAGCCATTTTTGAATGGCTTCAATTGCTAAAGTAGGTGTCATGTTCGGGATTAGTCCTTGATAGTCCAGCATCTGTCTTGTAGTTACGTTGATTCCTTTGTAGAATATGTTGACTTTTTGCTGGTTGTTCAGATCATGTGTAGGACATTTGTAAAGGAGATCATTGTATCTGTAACAGGCTTGATACAACGTTTTATCGTCTTCTTGCTTGAAATTATGGATCTCCAAAAGCTGGTTAGAAATCTTCGACGGAGGACAATACCTCTGAATGAAGTGCTTCTTTAATAGAGCCCAATTATTAACTGCCGCGGCGGGCAATCTTTCAATCCATCTTCTGGCAACCCCAGTAAGAGTCATGGGGAATACCCTTAGCATAACAACGTCATGAGACACACCCGGAATGTTGAAAAGGCTAGCGATGTAAAGGACATTTTCAACGTGCTCATACGCATCCTCGTCCCTGTTTCCAGAAAAAGGGTTAGCGCGAAGCTCCCTCATAAATTGGTCTTTAATTTCGAAACGGAAATCAGCCCCAATTGCCGGTCTTACGAGACCCGGCCCTTGTTCAGCTCTTGTCAACGCCAAAAGAGTGAGGTCATCAATGTTAACAACTTCCATGGTACCTGAAAACTTGAATAGTGATCGTGAGGAATTGAGAAAATATTAAAACAAAACGAAAATGAAAGACTTAATAGCAATCCTAATATAACTCCCCGGCAGCGGCGCCAAAAACTTGATGCAGGTTTTACTGACCAGGTTTTAATATTTATAATGTCTCGTTATACCTATGGTCTACCTTAATACACTAACGGGCAGTGTACCCGGTCATGTGTGGTGTACTATTCGGTAAAACCGAGGTCGTCCCAAGAGCTACGTGTGTTGGATTAATACTAAATCTAGGTGTCACAGATTTTAATATGATTTCGATAAGGAATTAATTATTTAATTACTAAAGCAGATAAAAGAAAATAAAGGCAAAGGTTTAATCAATAGAAGAGAGTGGTGCTAACCTAGTTATTCATCCTAGCTAGTAATGTCTACGTCTAATTACTTCCAATTACTTCAGGTGGGGTCAAAGTCGAGAGGACAGCATTTGGTCAATTCGCCCAAACCTATCAGCAAAGATGCCACCACTGGAGAAGTCAGGTGTCCCATCATAAGTCCAGTTGTTCCTGGTCCCCTAAGCCGAGTCATTAAGTACCGCTACATGCTAGACTTATAATAGTAAGTGCCCGGGCGTTAGCAACTTAAACACTCACCCCCTAATTCTTAAGTTTATCCAAACGGTAGGTGATCAGTTGGTCAAATCGCACAAGTAGAAAGGGTCGTCAGTTGGTCATATCTTACCATTCCCATCTCAGTCTACTCACTTAGGGTCAGTTTGGTCATATCTCCTAAGCAACTAGCCTCTACCGCCATTCAAAACTATCGAAACAAGGGTAGCTACCAATGAACTATGCATGCATACACTTAGAAATAATTATACGGAAGTAAAGTAAACGCAAACAAAACAAGTAAGGAATCATAACTAGGCCAGCACCAAGAGGTGCTTAGCCGCTCATATTAACCATACAAATCAATTCAATATTCAAAGTTACGAAATACATGAATCGAAAGTAAAGAAAAGATAAAATGCTAATGCTTATCGTAGGGGAGTGATTTCTCCCTTGGAGACAGCTCCGTATGCTCCTATAGACCTGCCTTTGGCTTCTTCCCACGTTCTTTGGTTGTGGTGTGTGGAATGGGATGATTTGAAATGCTGGAAATCGTGGGGTATTTATAGGCCATATCTGGGTTACGGCGTAACTAATAGAATAGTTACGCCGTAATCTTCTATTTCTTCGTAAATTGCACTAGATCTGCTGGTTACGACGTAACCTTAGAAGTAGTTACGCCGTATCTTCAATAATTCATGGTTACGCCGTAGTATAATCACGAGTTACGGCGTAGTTATCAGCGGCGCGGATCCTCATTTGACCTAATATAGTTACGTCGTAATCTTCTGGGAGAGTTACGCCGTAATCTTCTGATGAGTTGTCTTTCTGAGTCACGCTTTAGTTACGGCGTAATGTGAGAGATGAGTTACGCCGTAACTTCTTCATAGTGAGCATACTATGATAAATATTTGATATTTCTCCAATTCCGCGTCTCTTTAGCTCCAATGCTCGTAATTTACTTGGAAGTGGAAAATAATGGAAAACAAGCGTAAATCCATATAAATGATATAAATTACAAACATTATCGGGGGAAATTGACAATAATATTCAGGATAATTTGATGTTATTTACGCTTACGCTTGCTAATTTTCATATTGTTCGAGATATAGCTAATAACTCTTTTTGATGTAACTTTTCGATTGTCTTTAAAGGTTTTGAGAACTACGGTCCATGATTGCTTATATTTTGTATTTATATTCTTCAAATTGTCCAAGATGTAGCAAATAGCCTTACTATCATTTTTTGTGATTTATATGTTTTGTTTATATTAGCGTTATTAGCACGAAAATTTATTATACTTGTAACTTTTTGTCACATTTTTTTATAAATTTTAATATGAACCTTTTGAATTCGTGCTATTATGTGTACTTTGTGACCATTTTACCTTTACTTTTTCAAATTTCGAAGGATAAAATTGTCTTTTAACATGATAGAATAGTCACAAAAATACACACAATAACACGAATTCAAAAGGTTGATGTCAAAATTGAAAAAAAAAAAAATTACAATAACACAATGACAAAAAGTAGCAAGTATGATACATTTTCGTGCTAATACCCCTTTATATTGTTCATATTGGCCTATTCGGCTATCACTGTTTCTAAACCGGCTAAAATAAGTTGGCTTTTGACAAAAAAATTATAAAAAATAAAATAAAAAGAAGAGCTATGGCTTGAGCCACAACGAAAGTGGTCTTAATTTAGAAACAAAAATAATTTTCTAACTAACGCAATACTATTATATACATACACCCTTCCACAACGCGCGGTTAAAATATCGTTAGACATTACAATGGACAACTTTTTTCAAGTTTTCCAAACACAAAGTCGGATAAATGAACCTTGGTAACTCATTTAACACGTCACTAGCACCTATGCAAAGTAACGTGCTTCCACCTCTTGCTTATTTCCATTTGCCGCTCTTTGAACCGACTTATTCTTCTTCTTCACTATTCCCAAACGTACACTCTTCTTTATTATACAACTTACTCAATCATTCACTTAATTAAATCAAACTCGTAAGTCCATTTTATATTTTCCGATCTTTTAATTATTCATACCAGTAACTACTGTTGATAGTATCATTTTATTCATCATGTCACTTATATTGTATGTTTGTTTTTTCTAGTTTTAACTGATTTAAGGTTTAATTGTTTGTTTGGTTATACTATGTTCCTATAAAATGATGATCTGTGTAGTTTAGGGGGTGTTTGGATGTGTGACTATGATGGTAATTAGTAAAGGTAATTTTGGTAAATTTGTAAACAGATGAGTTTTTTCATGTTCATGTTCCCCGGGGAGGCGAGGTGCTGCCTAAATACCGTTTCCGACCCTTCCCTGACCACCTCAAATGTGTAAATAGCGAGGAGGTGTTGCCCTAAAATCATTAGTTGGCCTAAAATGATTGTAGCACATCCAAACACCCTCTTGATCTTATATGACTCGGATTCTTGGGTGGTAATTGCTTTTAGTGTGGAAATAGGGTTAGGGTTTCTTTTTTGTTTACACAACTTTAGGGGTGTTTGTTTAAGCTTATTTTTGGGCTCACGATTTTTGGCTTATTTGAAACTTATGGGCTTATACTAGGCTATTATGAGATAATGAACTTACATAATCTGATACGTTTCAGAATAAGCCCAAAAAAATGGGCTTATGAAACATAACCCAAAACCACGTAAGTTCATAAGCCCAAAAATAAGCTTAAACCGGGCCCTTATAAAATTTGCTTCGTAGTGTTAATTATCGTAAAAACATTGAATTTATTAAAATGCACCCGGTCCCAATGCATTGCGTTTCCGATTATTGCTCAGTTAGTCACTAATAGGTGAAAAGGTGACTTAGTTTTCACTAAACTCAATCATTTTAACCGAAAATCGTTGTTTTTTTGTTAATTTTTTCTTTATACCACAGTAAAAAAACCATTGTGCACCCGGTCACTTTTCGCTCGGGTTCGTCCCTGCCTAGTTTGTGGGTTATTGCCTAAGGGGATGATAAATGTTTTTATCATGACTTACTTATTCTTGAAAGATAAAAAATTGCCAGAGTTGTTATTAGTGCTCGAGTTTAATAACTCCAGCTGAGCTATAGAGTATGCTAGTGTTGTGACTCTGAATACTTGTACGAATAATGGTGTTTCGTAGTTCCTGGTATAGGCAAATCAAATCACAGTCATATGTTTTCTTGAAAGTTTTATAGTTTCATGTTGATACATGTGAAACTATTCTGAATGTGCTTTTGTTCTGCATAATGTTTCAGAATGTGTTTAGAAGTATAACAATCTAGTGATGGATTGGTTGAAAGTAATTATCAACGTATCAGAATTCTTTACTTTTTGAGACAAGCTAGTTTTGTTACAAAATTAACCTCGAGATCTATGCATTCACACTGTTACGCAAAATGGAGCCTTTTTGGGACTTTCTATAGGGCCGGTTGTTAAGTCACGAGTGTGTACTAAATAATATTTTTTTGAATGAAGGGCGACCCTAGTGCATTCCTTGATGTTGCAAGGTTGGGAAGGAAGCCTATGTATACTTAAACACCTAGATTAATGATTAACGAGTGATTACACAAATCACTTCGAGGAATTTGTTTTAGTTGATGCAAAAGTGTGACAAATAGAATATAGTTGTACTGTTGTTAGCATGAGGTGAACTAGCGATGGCTTCATCTCATTTTGCAACTTTGTGGGATGGTGTAATGATTCTAGAATGTGTTTCTCATACTTAATGCTGTTTTCATCACCATTGCTTCACTTCTAATGATTTCGGATTTATTTCAACTGAGAGTGCTTCTGTCCTATTTGTGTACACAGTTTCAAAGGTAAAATGGCTAATCAAGCAGGAGCAGAGCCATCGGCGGCTTCTTTTGATTATATGCTCTATGAAGGGGATCCCGAACATCTTAGAACAGTTGTAGCAACACCAAATCAACCCAACCCTAGGATAGATCCTTCTTTGTTGAAACTTAGGCACAGGATTGGACATGGGTCGTTTGGGGATGTATGGTTAGCTACACATCATCAAACAGCGCAGGATTATGACGAGTATCATGAAGTAGCCATGAAGATGTTACATCCTATAAAGGAGGAAGACATGCCGAAGTTTTTGGTTAAGTTTGATGAGTTATTCCTGAAGTTACGTAAACTTCAGGGTGTTTGCTGGTTGCACGGTGTCTCAGTTGTATCTGGAAAGGTAGCTGCTTTTATTTTTTAGTGACGATGTATAATGTGTTACATTTGCTTGTAGAGATGGCAATTTCGACCCATTTATTTATGAATTAGTCGTTTTGGTTAGTTTTATTCTAAAGTAGGTCAAGTGTAAATTCTTAGGTCGGTTCAAATAAGTTGAAAGTTGTCCAATGTCTATTAAGCAACGTCTAAATCATTTTTTCAGCGATCTAGACCCAACTCTTTCAAACCAATACCAAAAATTAACCCGTTTGAATCCGGTCCAACTTTGATCCGTTACCCAACCTTACTGATCTGCCATATTTTCCATTCTCTTAGATATATATGAATTAGCTGATTTGGTTTCAGTTTATGTCAAACAGGTCAAACGGAAATTTTAGCTATAGGTCAAACGAGTAAAAAGTTGCCAAAACGTCTATCTTTAATGATCTAGATATATTGTCATATTATTGTTTTCAATCATAATATCATCCATTTTGTTAGTTATAAAAAATTGTCTGCGGATGACTCGGCCTGTTATGAGCCATTCTAAATTTGACCAGTTTCAACCCTAGACCGTTTTGATCCTTTACCCAACTTGGCCTACCTCACCACATCTCCATCTCTATTCTTAAGTAAAATTCCTTGACTAATTTACCAGATCTGTTGCTTACAGTCCTCACCACAGATCTGCATTGTCATGAAATTTTACGAGGGGTCAGTGGGGGATCGAATGGGGAAGCTTAAAGGAGGAAAACTTCCATTGCCTGATGTATTAAGGTGATTGTTCATTCACATTATAGAGTGAGAAATATTTCTGGTGAAAGATACAGAGAAGATAAGCAATGATTTATCTTTTGCAGGTATGGTGTGGGATTAGCCAAAGGAATTCACGAAGTCCACTTGTTAGACAACTTAGTTTTAAATATTAAGCCAACTAATCTCCTTCTAGATGAACATGATCAAGTGGTTCTTGGTGATTTTGGGATTCCATTTCTGCTTCTTGGGGTCCAACTGCCTGACCCGGATATGTCTCTTAGGCTTGGATCACCCAACTACATGGCTCCGGAACAATGGGAGCCAGAAGTTAGAGGTCCAATAAGTGTTGAGACTGATAGTTGGGGATTCGGGTGCTGCATATTGGAGATGTTGACTGGTGTGCAACCTTGGTTTGGCAAATCTGTTGGTGAGATATATAATTCAGTTGTGTTGAAGCAAGAAAAACCACAGCTTCCTAGTGGTCTGCCTCCTGCAGTTGAGAACGTTCTTTGTGGTTGTTTTGAGTATGATCTACGGAATAGACCGCTCATTGGAGACATTTTGCATGCGTTTGAAAGGTTAGTTCTCTTTCTGTTTGTATGTGTCTCTGTCATTTCCCTTCACCAAGTTTTTGAAGTGGCAAGATATGCAGGTCGAGCAGCTACTCAGTTTCTCTATGGGTCAAACTGGGACAGTTTGGCCCGTGACCACTTCTTTATTTACCGAAGTTAAAACTTTTGTAATAGATAAATAGTGTTAATTATGATTTTGAAACAATATTATTAAAACAAAATCTTAATCTCTGAACGGATAAAAATAGAAGGTGGTGTGTATTAGAGATAGACTTCGGGCTATGCTTAATTCATTTGGTCTGTTCCCCATTTTGCTTTTTCTTATTCAAGATTGTTCATTTTGACCCGTTTTATATAATATACAAGCTGAATGCACCTATTTGGGTCAAAATTGCAACCTCTGCCAATATTCAGTTTTCTGATTTCGTACATCTGTCGTATATGCATAGATGAATACCATCTTGTTATCATATGTTCATGATTGCTGTTTCTTTCTTAAAGAATTTGAGATCAAGATTGAAATTGGAAATTGAAATTGCAGCTCCCGCGATGCTGTCTTCAACGATGGAGAGTGGATAGGTCTAAGCAGCAGAGTGTCACTGGACAAAACACTTGGAAGCAGCCACTCCACGTGGTTTCTTGCAAAAGATCATCTGCAAGTAGGCGATATTGTTCGGTCTCGTAAAACACCAAGCAATTGCAAAAGTATGGCTGTGGCTGAAGGAACCGTAGTTGGTTTGGAAAAAGATACTGATCGAGATGGGTTTGTTTTGGTTCGAGTCCAAGGGATCCATAACCCATTAAGGGTCAACATCACCACTCTAGAGCGGGTCACTTCAGGGTTAGCAGCTGGTGATTGGGTTCACTTACCAGACCATAATAGAAACCACTCATCTATTGGCATTCTACACTCGATAGAGCGTGATGGATGCGTAACTGTTGGGTTTATAGGACTAGAGACTTTATGGAAAGGGCATTGTTATCAGCTCCAAATGGCTGATCCATTTTCAGTAGGACAGTTTGTGACGTTGAAGGGAAATGTTTTTACTCCTCGGTTTCCATGGCTGCATAAACGAGAAGGTGTATGGGCCACTGGTAAGGTTGTGCAAATACTTCCAAATGGGTGTCTTGTTGTGCAGTTTCCGGGCAAATTTGCTCTTAAAGGTGATTGCAAATCGTTTCTAGCTGATCCAGCCGAAGCTGAGCATGTTTCTTTTGATACATGCCCGACTTTGGTGGATAAGTATCAGCATGTTGAGGATCATCACTGGGCTGTGAGGCCACTTATGGTTGCATTTGGTGTGCTCACTGCTATGAAATTTGGGTTCATTGTGGGCCATAGTGTGGGTACTAGATTGAAAAAAGGTCGTGGGAGTAAGACTCATAGTCGGGAGAGTGGCAGAGGAAGCCAAGATGGGAAGAATGGTGGCGGTAAGTCGAAGTGGCTCCCATCACCTGTAGCAAACATGCTATCCAGAGACGGTACTGCACCTCCTGTTGCAGCTAGATAATCTTATTTGCTGTTTAAAGCCCTGTTTGTGAAATCAAATGGACCCTGAAGTTGTTAATATTGTAAATATATTTGACCTTTTCTATTTCAATCAAATGCATTCTTCTAGTTTGACTGAATCTGATGTTGCCATCTTTGAGCTAGCCCATATTTCATCCTTTTTTGTTTTTGTTAGTCTTAAGAGTATCTTTGAAGCTAAATCAACTTCTGATTTTGCTTGTAAGATGTGCGTAGCAAATAATGGATGGAAGTAGTTCGGCCTTATTTCTTTTGTCGTCATGAAATGAACTAGAAGGTTTAGGCGGACTTCATCTTCATCTACATGTGCTTGTTAGTGTATGAGGCGTACAAATACAAAATTTCTGAAAAAAGTAGTCTCTAGGTGTACATATTGCTTATCGTGTATTTGTAACTATCTTGCTTGGCGCATGCCCTTGTCTGTGGTCCAGTTCTACATGCCCTTGTCTGTGGTGATCTCCGTATTGTATCATTTGCTTTCTCGGCTTCTTTTGGTTTATACTTGATACGAGGATCTAACTGGGTACACGCCTGAAGTGATCTTGACTTGTAGTCACACAAGAAGGGCAGCAATGGTCCATGCGTTTACCTTGGGATTAAGCTCACACAAACAAATTTTGATAGTAAATGAGCCGTATGGTGAGATTGGTAATGTGTCTTTATTCAGACACTTTTTTTTATGCTTCAATTAGTTGCACAAAGCTCACAGTGTGTTGTATCTACTTGTATTGTGAGTGTCCCGATCGATAAATTGAATGTGCAAATCACTTCACTTATGATATGCAGTAAGGGAATATTGATGTACTTTACATACATCAAATGAAATATTTTCATCTCAACAATTTTCAATATGATGGTGATAATCTTTTTTTTTTTTTCTTTTTTTATTATTATTATTATTATTTATTTTTTTTATCACATGATTCACATAACATGTCCTTAGGGGAGTTCCTGCAATAGTAGTCCAATGATTGGAGACATGCAATGTAAAGCGGATGTCATATGTTTAAATCATGTTCATGTGTTCTTTTAATCATGGTGTTACACGATTTACCTCTTTCATGTTGACCATGAGACATGTCAATGAGGACCACAAAACTATCAGTTGTCATTTCTTTTTCAGGAAGGTTTTTTATTAGCTTTTTTTCAAACACTATTTTAAGCTTGTTGACTTAGTTATAAACAAACTTCTTTTTGGTCTTTTTTAAGAGGGGAGGGAGTGGGCAGCGGGTACCAAATCGGGTAAGGGTACCCGATCGGTAACACCGCCGCCACCCCTTCGGGTATGAAAATCGGCTACAAAAAACGGGTTGGGAAGCCGACTGTTTGTAGGAGCGTTTTTTTGAAAAAAAAGATACGTTGCATATAGCAACGGCTATATTTGGCCGAAAATTAAAAAAAAAAAAAAATTTCCTCTTTAAAACCAAACCATTTCACTTCATTTTTCAAAATAACAATACACAAACCAAACCATTTCACACATTAATCTTTCAAACTTTGGCGAAACCATGGATTCAAGAAGAGGTAAAAAACCAACCACCTCGCGTCAAGGTCGTTCTCAACCGTCCCCGAATCAACCACAACAAACTCCGTTAGGATTTACCCAATTTTATTCTCAACCACCCCCGAATTTTTACGTTCCACAACCCCAATCTCCACCCTTTTTCCAATATAATATGGGTCCTCCTCAAATGAATCCACAACACTACAACATCACTACTACAAGCGAGTTTTCCCCGTTCCAAAACATTGATGAAGAAGTAGAGTACGTACCCGAAACACAACCACTACCAAACGAAGAAGACGAAGATGAGGAAGTTCAAGAAGTTGATCCGAGAGGAAAGAAAAAAGCTTTCGCCGGGAGGAGGCCCCGTGAATTTTGGTCACCGGCACAAGAGGAGGCTTTGGCGAAAGCATGGATTCAAATCTCCGAATGTGGTGTTGTCGGTAATGAACAAAAGTCCGACGGTTTTTGGAAACGGGTTCTCAAGCATTACGAGTCAAGTATGGGTTCGAGTTCACGAACTTTTCATTCGTTGAATACCAAGTGGAAAACAATGAACACGGCCATGGGTATTTTCAACGGCTACTACATCCAAGCGGTACAAGTTATATTTATACTTTTTATTTTACATAATCTATACTTTTTATTTTACATAATCTATACTATATTATTTACAATTACATTATTTGTTTAAGCTATATTTTTATTATTTTGTATATAATGTAGAAACGTGCTAAGGCTAGTGGGTGCAACGACTTGGACGTGGTGAGGCAAGCTGAGTTGGATTACTATACAGCAAAGAAAAGACAATTTACTCATACTTTGGCGTGGGAGGTTGTCAGAGGTCATGACAAATGGACCGAGCAAGAATGTTTTCAAGCTATTCCCGGTTCGACAAGCAACTCTTCAAAAAGGAAGTCGGGGGAGTATGAATCGGCAAGCAACACCGTTCCCGATATGAATGAAGACCCCACCCCTCCACTTTCAAGAAAGATGAAAAAGAAGCAAGCTGTATCCTCGTCGATCTCAAGTGTTGCGGAAGAAATCAACTCGTACACACAAAAGAAGACGGAATATTTGGCAGAAAAACGCGAGAAGGATGCGTTGGCAAAACAATTGTTGGCTACACAAATCGAGGGGGCGAAGTTCAAGAATGAACAACGGGAGATGAAGTATTTTTTGGAGCCGCATGATCACATTCGCGATCCCGCTATGTTGGAATTCGTTCTGAACCAAAAACGTCAACTTGCAGCCAAACACGGATGGGCTTGCAATTTTTAAGTTGTAGTTTCAACTTGTTTTAATTTCAAATTATGTAATGTTTTTAAGTATTATGTTATTTTTTTTTTTTTAAGTATTATGTAATGTTTTATTTTATTTAATGAAATGGTATGTTTTTATTTTAAATATTGTATGTGATTTTATGTATGAAAAAAAAAAAAAAAAAAAAAAAAAAAAAAAAAAAAAAAAAAATCGGGTAGTGTAGGTGACCACTCCCTCCACTTAGGGTATGGTTAGGGTAAAATTGGGTAGTTTTGATGTGTAAGGTTTTTATTGGATGGAGGTGAGGTGGCACCTAGGGTATTAGGTGACCACTCCCCCCTCCCTAAGCTTACTTAAGCTCTAAATAAGTTAGTTTCAACACCACTTAGCTCCAGAATCTTTACCTTGCCATTTGAAACAATGAGATCGGCCTCCTTCGACATATAGTACTTCATAATTTACTCTCTATCTTATTTCAAAGACAAGGAATCACATTTATTTGAACAAATGTAGCATATTTCTTACCAATAACAAAATCAAATTGTATCATATTAATGGTCAATCAAACCAAATCAAGACCAAATAATTCATATTTCAAAAGAGCTAAAACAATCAACTTTACTTATGGGGTGTTTCAGATTGCCTTTTTTTTTTCTTTTTCTTTTTTTTTTTTAATTATGCTCAAGAAATAATGTTTAGATTTGCTTGTAAAAAAATATTTATACAATAATACAGTACTAATAAATAATGAATTGTTGAAAAATATTAAATAGAAATAATTTATAGAAGATTATTTTAACGTTATCTTAAGGAATCACTTTCTATTTGCTTATCAAAAATCGCTTATATTACTCTATAATTCAAACTAAGTTGTGTTTGATTTCAAAATAAAATCACTTAATACCTTTTAATGGTTTATAAATCTGAACCATTAAGAGCTTTTGACAATTAAAAGGGTTTTTTTTAGATAAGAGTTTTATAACCTCTTGCCCAACTATTCTTGAAAGAGGATCTTACTACCTTTTAGGGTGCGTTTGGTACTTGGGAATGAGAATGGGGGAATGATTTTTCATTCCATTCAAGTGTTTGTTTAAGAGTTAAATCTATCAAATATTGGAATGAATGCTGGAAATATTCCATACTCCATATACCTTAAATAGGTCGGGTATGGATCTTTCATAGGTGAGGGACCCACTATTACTATCAAACTCATACCCGTTGTGATTCATGGCAGCATACCAAACACACCATTAATGATATATAAGCTAATTTTTTGTATTGTAATCATTTATATATGTTAAAAAAACAAACTGCATTATTTGATATTCAGAGCTTTTCGCTACAAATTTAGATTCAGATATGCGAATCAGATTCAAACTCGCAGCCTCTTAACATCAAACAACAGTAAATAAATAAGAAGAAAAAAAAAACAACATTTATATCTGAACATATCTCGGCCAAATTACAAAAACAATCCCTATTTCTTGCGAGAAACTGTTGGTGCGAATATAGTCTCCACCCCAAAATGAAATGACTAAAATGCGCTACACCTCTAACCCCCTACATACAAAATATTTTAGTCATCTCACATACAAAAGATTTCTCGAAAAGATTGTAAAAATAAAGAGCAAACAAGAAAAAATTATAATTTTTTTTAGTATCTCTTGTTGTGTGAGAAGATCTTTAACTAATTGGTTGCGGTTTCAAGTCTTGCTTAAAACATGTAAGATCGTTTGTGATTACATATTATGGAATACTAGGCGAGTACCCGCGTCTGGCGGCAGCGGTTCCTAGCGGCAAATAATTAACGATATGCGATATTGAGGTAACTGTTTCGTATAACGTTTAAAGTAGAACGTGAAAAGATCAAAATATAATTGCAAACTGTTGTAACATGTGACAACTCAATTGTAGCAAAAATTCTTAACATGTATCAAACGACATACAAAATATTTAGTGCGACTGAAAAAAAAAAAAAAAAAAAACTATAAACCCTTTCCGACCAATTACTCGAGTCGCAACAGTTGGCGTCGAATTTCTTCCTCTTCTTCATTATCATCGTCATCACTTGAGATGACAATGACGTCATCCCAATTCCAGCTTATCAAGTTAGGATTGTAAAACGAATGATGTGGACGATTAACCGCAGAAATAGATCTCGATGAGACCTGATTCACAGTTTGTATCGGTTTCAACGGGTCTTCTCTTGTTCGTTTTCGGATGGCATTAATTGGTTAGCCGAACCGGTGGCGACACCGGTTTCCGGTTGAACACGTTGGTCCGGTCCGGTTTTCAAAACTATATGTAATATCAACTTGTTAGCTTGTATGAAGTTTTGTGTGTTTTATTAATTTGTATAATGTGTATAATAACATGTACTTTTTATTTTAGGATGTTTTATAAATATCATTAATTAGTGTGTTTAATTATTTTATATTTTGGATTATGTTGTAGTTTCTTTAACTTGTACGTTTTGAAATTTTTATTGTACTTTTTAGTAAGGGATGTTTTAATTAGTTGTTTTTAATTTGGTAAATGTGCTTTTAATTGGTTGTACAATGTGAATAAATTATTGTACTTTTAAGTAATGAGGTGTTTTAATAAGAGTATTAATTACAGTATGCAATATGCATTTATCTCTCATTTGACTAATTTCAACAATTCAACTTTTCAACTTTTCACCTTTTCACCTTTGACCGTTTTTCTATTATATGTATTATAGATTTGGTTGCCGTTCTAAAAAAATATTTTTTCCCAAAAGATCCCTTAAATATCTATAGAAACCCTTTTTAAAAATCTCATAACACTTCAATAATTCATTCACTTTATTATATCTAGAAAAAAGAAAAGAAAAAAAAACCCCACGATATAAAAGAATCCGACGTGTAAACTAGTCAAAAAGCAATATTCATTTCAAATCACGCTCCATAAAACCCACCCACCCAACCCACACCAAACACCACCATCTCATCTCATCTTCATCTCGAAAACCCTAACCCTAACTCCATCCAAAATTCACAACACATGATCCAACAAACAATAAGCCATTAATCAGATCGAATACACAATAGGCCACATAACATCACTATTAGATTTGAATCTTGTAAAACAATGTCTGCGATTGTGTGTGGGAAGAGATCTTTCTTTGAAGATTTAGATACTGCTTACACTAACTCCGCTTCTCCACCTGTTGCCAAAAAACTCCGCTGCTTTTCGACTTCGCCCGTTCGCTTTTCGCCTAATTCGCCTTCTTCTGTTTTCGATAAGTTGCGCGCCTTGTTTCCTACTATGGATAGACAGGTTTGTATCCTAAAATTTGAATTGTTTTATGTGTTTATGGATTGATGTAACTTATATTAAGAAGCTTACTAATGTATTATTTTGAGGAAATTTAAATAGAGATGTACGCACGCTGTATGTGTATAACTGTTTAATGTTTATATGACGTTTAATGTATTATTGTTTGTGTTAGGGTTGATGTAGTTTATATGATGTGTTGTTAATTGAAATATGTAGATTTTGATTAGTGATTTGATAGTTGTTCCGTAGAATGTTTTTATATGACCTATGTATTGAGAAGCTTACGGCAACAAACCAAAGTGAACGCAAATGAGATAGAGATGTACGTTTGTGTGTGTATGTTTGAATCAAAGGAGTAAGTATGATACTATAGGCCCAAGATTTCCTTGCAGACAAAAACATATCTATTCACCCGATTAAGTCATGGTTATCAGCGATGGAATTCCCGTCATTGATAGTGTATCTAATTTCCGTCATTGAGTTGATTTGTTTTTTACCGGCATGGAAGTGTAGGGTCTAAAGTGTCATACTTATTTGTTTTGTTCAAATAAACTACATTTTTATTAAATTTGATATTGCTTTTGTTTGTTGTCCATTTATTCCAGGATGCTACTAATTTAGAGTTTGTTACTTATTTAAATGTGTATGGATTAATTCAATTTAAATGATTTGTTATTGATTGATCTATATATAGATAATTTAGCGATAAGGTCCGATGTTGGTTGGTTGAGAAGCTTCCTAATGTATATTGAGCTAGTTTGGTCATAGGGACTATGAAGTACGGTTGGCGAATGAGTGTGAGGTTAAATTATATAGAGATGTATGTGTGTATATCGGAATCAAATTGTTATGTATTGCACTTTTTGAGTTTTGATTTCTATGCAGACGAAAACATGTCTATTAGTCTGTTGATGAGGGAAATCTTTATCGTTGATAGACATTCTGTGTCTGTTGAGTGGATGTGTTTTTTACCAGCATAGAAGTCTACGCTTTAAATGTTATACTAAATTTGTCCATATCAGATATATACGCATGTGTACATTTATTATTTTATAGGACCTTAATTCTTTTTGTTGTCCCATTAATCCAGGAAGATACTAATTAAGAGGTTATTTCCTATTTATATGTGTATGGATTGATGCAACTTAAATGATTTGCTGTTAATTGAAATAGAAAGATTGATTAGCGATAAGCGATGATGTTTTTTCCTTACTAGGTGCTATTTGGAGAAGATTATTTATGGTGAAACCAAACATAAATGTATGTGTGCATGTGTGAATCAGATTGTTATGTATGGCACTTGCAAGTTGGATTCCCATGCATAGGGAAACTTTTCTATTCAATAAATTATGAGGTGTCGATAATTGAAATTAGATGGTCAATACGTATCTTTAGTTTGTTGAGTGGATGTGTTTTTTACCGGCATGGAAATCTACGTTTTAAAGTGTTATACATACTCAAGTCACTTTAATACACACACATATTCTCTATTTGATTTGACCTCATCTTTGCTGCCTATACTAAAGAAAACCATTGAAGTTTTATTCTAGGAAGGTCTTAAATCATAATCAAGTGTTTGTTACATAACGTTCAAAATAGGTTTCGAGACAGTATCTGGTTAGTTCATCTTCATCCCAAGAAACAGATAACCATAATGTAAAAGATCACAATAACATATTCATATCAACAAGTCTACATGTGAAAGAAAGAAATAGAAAGACTTTCCAACATTAGTTTAAGATTAGCTTGATGAGCTTTGTAAGCAAAATTATAGAGGTGGTTAGACATAAGCTACTTGGATTGAAGCTTTGGACTTCAAAGTTAAAGCTGCTGATATTTGAAACTTTCGTGTGATTTAGAGGAATGTATGAATGCGATCTCTTAAATGATTAAGGTCAAGTTTTTATGTACATGGTTGGTAGTATTTATGGATTGGTAGTATCGTGTAGTCAGATTTAGCTTTATCAATAATGAACTTAGATCTATGAATCTTGAAATGTGACACAAGCTGTGGTTTTTTTTGTTTGCAAATTGATATATTGAATCTATATATGGTGATAGTATCATTTGCTGATGTCTGTGTTTGTGGTGCATATATGTGTTATTTACAGTATATGTGCCTACTTTGTCTGGTGGGAACCAAATTTACTTTTTGATGATAGGATTTTTTAGAATTATCAGCTCATTTTTTTGGGGATTGTGTCACTAAATACATTAGTCAATGTCAGAAGTCGTGTCTCATCATGTGTATGCCTTTAAATTGTAATGCCTGATGTTGTTCATGTCACATTACTTTATTCTATGTTAATGTTTATATTAACTGAAAAAATGTGACTGTACTTTCAGCTTTTGGAGAACGTACTAGAAAACAGTGGAAATGATTTGGATTCTGCCATCAAGAGTCTGAACGAGCTCTGTATTGGATATGCGGATGGGGCCTCGAGTTCACTGGCGCAGTCAAACACAATAATTGATGAAGGTAATTTTTTTGGTTTCCAATGTAAATTAAATGGAGTTTGGAGGTTCAGATTATCACCTTTTGTCTTGGGTTAGGAATCTATTTGGTATTGCATATGTTTGGTAGTATCTCTATTATAGAAGGTCTGAATTATGTTTGGTATGTATAAGAATACCATAGGATCATATGTGGGCTTATGAAAGCAACAAATGTGGAATCTTTCATCTGATTATTTGAAACACTTTATGATTGAAGTATTGCTTCTAGTGATTTAACCTAAGGCCAGTATTACATGAACTGATATGGCATAAATTTAAGTTGTTTGATCATTGTGTTGTGTGTGCACATTTAATTCTTTGATCAGAGTGGTGGAACGGCTACCTCAACTCTATATATGCATGTGCCAAACCTTTTGCAATATATCGTCACGAAGACAAATTTATTTGCATTGGGTATTAACATTGAAAGGCCGTTTATTATCTGTTGTATGGTTCTTTTTATTCCACAAACTGCGAGTCTGTAAAATGGTTTTAGCTTTCGCGATGGGTATAAATATATGTCGAATCTGTATCTCAATATTGATTTTTATTTTATTATTATTTTTAATCGTGTTTTATCATAGATGACCGAGTATTGATGTTTATGTTATTGCACACTTATAGGCTTTTTGGGCTGCTGGCCCTAATTTACATGATTTCTAGTTGCATATTTGATATTTTATATTGTTGCCAGTAGAACACTCTTCTGCTCATCATCATGAGCCTGCTTCTCTGATGTGCCCCCTTCCAACCTTGTGTAAGAAATTTTGTCTCATTAGTCATTTTTCGTCGTTTTGATTTGATTTTTAAATGCATTGCATACTACTGATTAATATGAATGCGTAGCTCTGTACTCAATTTAAGCTCTACACTGTACTCAATTTAAGAGCATCCACAATGTGGAGCTTCTAAAAGGTTTATAAACTTGTCATGTCATGACAAATCATCAAATGATAACCCTTTTGATTTCTTAAACCTATTTACACTATGTATGCACTTTTAAAAGGTTTATAATATGTCTTGCATCAATTGTAAAAAAGTTTCAAACCACACTATAATCCTAGATCTCTTCAACCAATCAAGCCACCCAAGCATAAAACTTGTGTCCGCTATGGTTTAAAATTTTTGGACCTCTTAATCTTTTTATAAAGCTTTTCATAACCCACCATTGTGGATTCCCTAATGAATTATGTTTTGTTATCTAACATACACGGCTCTTTCATTAATTAATACTTCAGGTACAGCTACTGCTACTGATGATAATGTTACTTTGGAGAACTCGTCTGCAAATGGCAGTGTCCCAAAAAGTGGTGCAGAGTGGGTTGAAGTGTTTGTCACTGAAATGACGAGCGCTACCAGCATTGATGATGCTAGACTTCGTGCCATGAGGGTGCTCGAGACTTTGGAGAAGTCGATAACCGAACGTGCTGTTGGTGAGGCAGCAGAAAGCCTTCACAAGGCAAGCTCCTCTCTCTATCTCTGTGTTTACACTCATACACAAAGAGCAAGCATGCAGACACATTCGTAATTCTGTTTGCAATTATCTTATTCGGCTGTGTTTTACTATTACTTTCAGGAAAAATTAATCTTTAAAGAACAAATAGAAGCTCTTCTGCGGGAGAATACCATACTAAAGCGTGCTGTAGCCATTCAGCATGAACGTCAAAAGGAGTATGAAGAGAGGAACCAAGAGGTTCAGCAGTTGAAGCAGATGATATCCCAGTATCAGGAGCGGTGTAGGACACTTGAGGTCAGACTTATAACTTCTCTAATTAGCGAAAGTAGTTACGAGAAATAGAAGTCCTCCAAATCTAGGGGGAAATGGTGGTTAGCAATGTTTAAGAACGGCTGAACCTGCCCAAGCGGTTGATAGTTGAGACCTGTTTAGGATTACAAATATCTAGAGTTAGAATTGCAAATTTGACCCAATCATAGATTCATTTATAAATTGGTTTATTCGGGTTGTGGTTTATGTCTAACAAGGTTAAATAAATAACTTTAGGTGAAACAGATATCAGTGATATGATCAAATGGTTCAAAAGCTGCCCAAAATGTATTTTCATTGCCTACAACCTTCCATATCGGTTATCCAAGGAATATTTAGATTGTTTTGTGATAACTGAGTTTTGCTGTTTTATACAGAAAAATTAAAAAGTTGGCCAGTAGGCCACCCAAAATGACCCGACTTATTTTTAACACTACTAAAATATCACCCTTTTTAGAGGGACTTGAGTTTTGGATCTTACACTTTTGTTGGGATGCAACAATGGATGGTTGGCTAAAGTTTTACCTATATTATAGTGTGGTGTCTCTAACTCATAAAGATTTTCAACTTCTAAGCATCATATAACACAACTTGCATACTGAATACTTTTTTTGTTGATGTCTGCAGGTGAGTAACTATGCATTGCAAATGCATCTCCGGCAAGCTGAAGAAAGTAGCTCCATTCCTGGACGATTCCATCCTGATATCTTCTAATAAAGCGGTGAAGTTGTCTAAGAGCTAAACAACATGCTTCATAATCCGCATGGTGGATAGAATTTTGTTATAATTATTGTTTGTCCGTAGAGATCTACATTAGCCAGATAAAGGGCAAGTAGATTTCAGTCTGTTATATCTTTGAAACATCGACTCGGATGCTTGGTTTAATATATGATTTTTGGTTTAACTTATAAGTTTAAGACCTCATTTTAATGTGTGCTTTTTTGTTTCTATGAAGCCTGGTACTAATAGTCTCTGAATGGTTGTATTGTCAGTTAATCATCATTTGCAAACATCAGGTTATGGATTAATATGTATTGTTTTATAACAATCACAACTTAAGATCAATAAATATCAATAAAAGTAATTTTATTAAATCTTAATACAAATAGAACATGATCGAAATAAGGTATTCTTGAAATGTTTGGGACTTGGAAGGTTGAAGTGTAGACACGACGCATACTTCACGATCACTTGTAAAATATGAACAAAACAACTATTATTTCATGTATACATTAAAAGGTCGCTTTCAGGTTGGATATAGATTGTTGAAGATAAATCGAACCAAAACTTGTTCCCGATTTTTGTTGTTACTTTGAGTTTTGTCCGAAACCGAGTTTCAAAATAAACAATCAAATGTAAAAGGTACTAAATCCAAACCACACTAATATAGAGAATTGAAAATGTTATGCTACACATAACGGGTGACAACATCTCTCACTGTCACATCATCATTCAACACATCATTACTTCTCTTACCTTTCACATCATCATTCAACACATCATTACTTCTCTCACATTTCAAATATAATGGTCATCACTCTCTTCTAAGGCTGAGCATTGCATACCACAAAACCGACAGACCGAAAGACCAGCGGTCCGGTCTCGGTCTCAACTTTTTTCTTATTCCGGTCTTACGTACAAACCGATCAATAATGCCTTTAGGACCGGACCAACCCGGACCAGACCGAACACATTTGGTCTGGTCCTCGATCCATGGTTTTGGTCTAATCGGGTCTCGGTCCGGTCCGATTTTTGCCGGTCCGGTCCGGTCTTAGACCGATGCTCGGCCCTAATCTCTCCACTTTCAAAAAAATACTTCGCTTATACAAACATGCTTCACAAAATATCTCATTAAAAAATAATAATAATAAAATAAATAAATAAATTGAGCACCCTTACCACTCACTCATCTTTTTTCTTTGCTTCATGCGTGACCCAAAAGCCATACAATGAGAATGGCGAGTGATATGTGAGGGTGAGTGTGATGGCTCACCCTCTGTTATGTGTACTCTTATTAACTTATGTCATCTAATATGTGTACATTTTTACATAAGGGAAAAAAATGAACACTTAACGATCTCTACAAAATTATTATTAAGATTTAATTAAAAATTAAAACAGCTTTGACAATCTTAAAGTATATCATAAATATGTCACACATATGGACGTTATGATATTATTCAAGTTAGTTATACAATTTGTCCCAACTATTGCACAAATTTATATTTAGAGGCTGAGCACAAAATAAATAACTCAAGCTTCAAACTCACTTAAACATATAACAACTAAATGTCAATCATCTAATAAAAATATAGACGATTGTCTGGACATCAACCAAACGGCCACTAATTGAAACTCAAACCCAAACAGTTTCGCCCGCACATACCATACACAATCATGTTACATGCTACTTCGATTTAATAATTTCGTCTACATGTGCTTGACAACTAAAAATTCAAAGGTGTGGCATGGTGGTGCTAAGGATTCCTCAATGGAGCTCTCAAGTTCAAATCCCACAAACGACAACTTTGAGACTAATATTCGAGCGCCAATTTCCCCAACTAAAACCTTTTTGTGGGGTTATGAACGATGACTTTGAGACAAACATTCGCCAATTTCCTCGACTAAAACCTTTTTGTGAGGTTATGAAACGGTGGACCTTTGATTAAATATGTCATGAGTTTAATCTCAACTCTTTAGATTCACAGAACACAACTGAACTTTATTTTTTTTAACGGCAGAAATATATAATATAAAATAAAAAGCTGCTAGTAAGGCGCTAGAAGCCAAAGAGTACAATACAAATATAGAAATAAACTAAACAACACTTCCTAGATTCCTCCCGAGGCTTTAACTGCGAGGACTACAAAAAGGATGAAAAAACTCTTGCCGAATACGAAGAACCAAGACAAGAGAAAAATCCCCATGCACGTAGGCTGAGCCACCGGTTTTCACTCCGGAGTGTTTTTGATATAGCCACAAACAAGCCCCGAGAAAAAGATACAATAAGAAAAGGCATTATTTAAGGTTGATCATTAGAAAAATGGGAGTCTTCTTTACGAATGTATAAAATTGAGGTTTGGGTATGGTTTGGCGAAGATAGCGGTAGTAGGAAGCACTAACAGTAAGTAGTGAAAACAGTAGCAAAGTTTTGTTTGTTTTGATGAAGTGTTTAATTGCATAGCTTAGATTATGTTTATTAACATTTTTTATACTTTCTTAAAAGTCGGTCTTTCAAATAACGCTAGTTGCTTGTAAATACTATTAAATGTAGTATTTTGATTTGACACATTTAGAAAAAATAAGAATACTAGTTGCTTGTTCCAAACAAACATTCCGTACAAAACACTAAGGGTGCGTTTGGTAGGGGTTAAACGGAATGAGGGAATCGGAATGGATGTGATGCAAGTGTTCGGTTAAGATATATATCTTTCAAATATTGGATTGAAATATATATATCTTCTATACTTCATAGAAGTCCAAGAGTCAAAGTATCAAACTATCATAGATGAGGAACCCACTTTATACTTAAACCGATACCGATTGTAATTTATGATAGCATATCAAACGCACCCTAACTTTTGATTGCTAATTGCTTCAAATGAATCATACCCTCAAAAGTTTAGGGTGCGTTTGGTTTGTCGCTATGAATCACAATGTATATGTGTATTGGTATAAAGTGAAATGATAATGGAGGAGATGAAAAAACCACCCACACACATAGTATGAGGAAACCTTCATATTTGAGTATCCTTATTTTATTATGATTGGCCTCATAACCAACCAAACCAAACAACATTAATGACTTTCAAAGTAATAGACCCGTACCTTACCCCCAACCAAAAGCATATGAATAGAGATATGAACTCGTTTAGAACGAGTTAATTGGACGTTTATACCCGTAGACTGTAGAATGATCTCATCATCTCACAACCACATCTTTTTTCCCCTTCTTCCATCCCCCAACCCCATTTTCTAATTCTTTCAACACCCTTTTTTTTACCCACTTTCTCATCTTCAACAACACAATAAAACCATTACTACATAGTCCTAACATGAACAAAAAAACAACACATTGGCATTTTATCAAACACTTGGTTTACATCTTCTAAAACCTTAAATAACCCACTTTAACAACAACAATGGCAACAGCATCATTAACACTAATCCCTTCATCTTCATTTGTTCAAAACCAAACACCTTCATCTTCTTCCTCTTCATCTTTTTTTGGTGGTGGGACACTTTTGTTTACTCATAGAATTTATAAGAGTAGTGTATTGTCGTCTTCGGTTTCGTCGAAAAATAGCCGTAGGCGGGGTGGGGGGTTTGTGGTGTTTGCTGCGGCTGATTATTATTCGACTTTAGGTGTTTCGAGGTCTGCGGGTATTAAGGATATTAAAGCTGCCTATAGGAAGTTAGCTAGACAGGTACTATCATTATTATTGTTATTATTATTCGGGTTTATAATGTTTGTGATAATGTATTGATGTTTGGTTATGTTGCATAGTATAAGGTTAATGTTGCAACTTAAGTTTAGAATCGAATATTAGGGTGTTTGGGATTTCGTATCTAGTTATTGCGTTTGCAAGAGACAAATAACCAGAAAACTATAACAACCCGTCCCACATCAGTAGGAGATAAACATTTGAGTATCTTATAAGCTTAAAGTTGTGGCCCTTCCACTATGGTTTATAGTTGAAACCGGAAGGGTGACCATTGCTTTCAGCTTTGGGAGGGCGTTACAGAAATAGTGTTTTGGCAAAGTGATAATCTGCTTTTTCTTAGAGACAACACATAGTTTTGAAAAAATGTAATTTGTTTTGGAACACTATCACAAACACATCCAATGATTGTGAATTTCCGATTCAAATGTTATAAGTTTTAAGTAGGTAAGAAGTTGCTTGTTGTAATTGAACTGCCAATAGTCGGTGATCAGTGTTTAATGGGTTAAGGTAATAATCCCTTAGTCCCAAAATAACTGTCCACCTTGCGATTTTAGGTTGTCCCAAAATAAGTGTTCGCTTCCAAATAACAACCAATTACAAGCCCAACACCCCGTGCTCTAAAACTGTTAGTAGTAACGTGGGCACTTATTTTGGGACACGGGGAGTAGTAATATTTAGGTAGGATAGAACTTGCTTATGGAAGACGGTGTATTAAGAAACCTTATTCAACTTATAATCTCAGTTTGATAGATTATGAAAGTGCACCGATCAGTTTAAGATTAATTATGTCGAGATTGATTGAACTTGTCTGATGTTGCATTTAGTTAAGGTTTCTTTCTCTTACTGTATGCCCTTATATAACAATGTACTTGTCATTCTGGATTGGATATAGTTATATTGATATGGCCTCCTGGAAATGCAATTTTTTGTTAAGAATGCAACAGTGATGCATCACTACAATTACTTTACTCCTGATAATCTGATATGCATACATTTCTCTTCTATATAGTATCATCCAGATGTCAATAAACAACCAGGAGCTACCGAAAAGTTTAAGGAGATCAGTAATGCATACGAGGTATGTATAGGGAAGAACTCTTTCCTTTCACTCCTGATTTTCTTAGTTTTACACCTATTAATCTATTATTGTGGCAATGAATAAATAATTTCTTTTGTTGTTGATTTTCAAGCTCTTTTGGAACCTGTAAAAGTTTTATATGGATATCATTAGGATGAGTATGACTATACTGAAAGTTACGGTTCTGTATGCTCTAAATATGTAAGGTTATGACAAAGAATGAACATGATCCTTAGGTATGGGAGTTCATATATTACTCGATGTATGTTTAAAACTTTGTTGCACATCTTTAAATCATACTTCAACTAGTTTTCCAACATCATGCTCTAACTATCTATTTGATGCATTTTTTAAGAATTCCATAGTAGCTGTAGCTTCATAAGACAATGGTTTTAAATTTTGTTCTAAAGTACTTTGGACAGTAGCTTGTTGTATTAAGTGAGTTCATAATGCAGTTGTTGGCATTCATTTGTGTCTCTTTGAATGCTGAAGTATGACATTGTCAGGTTTTATCAGATGACAAGAAAAGAGCTATGTATGATCGTTATGGTGAAGATGGAGTTAAAAGCACAGTAGGGGGACAAGGTGGTGCTTATGCGGTAATTTCCATAGTTACCTTACATTCACTTTGTATTTTTGTCTTTAATGTAACAAGTGGAAGTAAATTGGCATAGTATGGATTATATGCCTGCTATATGTGATGTCCCTGGCCAAATATATGTGATCTCTTCTATTTGATCAACAACATTTGTAGAAGCCACTTTTGTTTTTGAAAAGTTTGTAGAAGCCATTTTATAAGTCACTTTGGAGTAACCAATCAATCTTTTTACATGCCACAATCTTATAAATGAAGAATTGGCCCAATCTGATCTTGACTATTTTCTCCTGACTATCAGGGAGATGATAAGTTATGGCATTATCTCCCTTTTGTAGTTATTAATAGAGGACCAAGATTGCCCATAAAGATACTTGAAGGGCCTATTGGTACTTGGTAACTACTGTAATTTTAAGTGATGGGTTATATTAGCATTATAACTATAGGTCTATAGCCTATTAGATTACCACATTTATGTAATAAATAGTCAAGGCGGTCACATCATGGACATTATTCCAACAATAGAACTATTCTTCTGTAAATTATCTGCTGTGCGTTTGTTGAGGTTGTATCGTGATCATTGTAGTGCCTCTTGGACTCGTGACTAACCTTGCTTTCCAAAGATATATGAAGAAACAAAAAAAAAGGAAAGGTTGCTATAACTATAGGTCTATAGCCTATTAGATTACGACATTTATGTAATAAATAGTCAAGGTGGTCACATCACGGACATTATTCCAACAATAGAACTATTGTTCTGTAAATTATCTGCTGTGCGTTTGTTTAGGTTGTATCGTGATTATTGTAGTGCCTCTTGGACTCGTGGCTAACCTCACTTGCCAAAAAAAAAAAGCAAGGTTGCTTTTACATTGCAAATATTGTTTCTCCTGCTATTCATTCAACCATAATAGGTTATGCCGTTATGCTGCTTTTGTTCCTTCTGATGCAATACTGTAGAAGAAAGATTACTCATGTTTAGATATATGTTACATCAGTTAATAGTTATCCGGTATATATCATATCTTCATCTTCTTGTTGATGATACTTTTTACTTTTACATAGACAAATCCCTTTGATCTCTTTGAGACATTCTTTGGAACAAGTATGGGTGGTTTTGCTGGTGGTGAGACAACTGGATTTGGAGGACGGCGTGCCAGTACTGTAATTAAAGGTGAAGATATACGGTGAGTTTTATATACTTGATATCAAATTAATACCGCTTGAGAATACGTAAAGCAATGAACATGTGTTTTAACCAAGTTTAATGTGTTCCAGATACGACATGACATTAGAATTCACAGAGGCCATATTCGGGACGGAAAAGGAATTTGGAGTATCTCATCTTGAAACATGTGATCAATGCACTGGAACTGGAGCGAAGGTGGGAACCAAAATGAGAATATGCTCTGCATGTGGTGGCAGAGGTCAAGTTATGAGAACAGAGCAAACACCTTTTGGTATGTTCTCACAGGTAATAATCAATCAGATCATCTTCACCTTCTCACATTTCACCAATCAATTCAATTAATCTGTAAATCATATCATTAATTGCTGGTTCGCTGTTATATATAGGTTTCTGTATGTCCAAAGTGTAATGGGAGTGGTGAGATGATATCTGAGTATTGCCGAAAGTGCTCAGGTGATGGGCGTATACGAGCAAAAAAAGAGATTAAAGTCAAAATACCTCCCGGAGTCAGCAAGGGAAGCATCCTGAGAGTTGCTGGTGAAGGTGATGCTGGTCCAAAGGGGTATGTTTTCTTGAAGCTCTGTTAGGGATAGATGACTATAATATGTATAATAGTTTAATCTTTTTGAAAGGTGGTTAAAATACGTTGGTCAAGTCTATAAATGATTTACTGTATTATGTTATGACCAGAGGTCCTCCTGGAGATCTGTATGTATATCTCGGTGTTCAAGAAATTCCAGAGATCCAAAGAGACGGCATTAATCTGTTATCATCCATCACGATTTCTTATCTTGATGCTATATTGGGGACAGTCGCTAAGGTAGTTAACTTTCATTTTTGCCAAAATTAGTATCAGTATGAAATAGGCTTGCTTTTACTCTAAGCAGTTGAAAGACTGGTTCATGTCGTACTCTTATCAAGTATTTTACTCTCTTTTATTCCTTATAGTATGAGCTTATTCACATAGTTAATAGCTTATTTGCTTACTTCATTGTCAGAATACAATAAGCTCATTTGAGTGTTTAAATGAAGCTAATGGGCCTAAATGTGTTAGCTTAAATAAGTTTTTAATTATAGGCATCCGCTTATCTAGCTTATATACAATGTTACCCCTATCTTCTGTGTTTTTCTCCACCTTTTAAATTTGTTTCTGATGGTCTTTACCATAGTAAGCTAATCCAAACACTGTTGAGGTCTGATTAATAAAACATAAGCTCATAAGCTATTGTTATAACTTAAACTAGCAATAATAAAGCCTATAGTAGTTGTTTCTAATTATACTTTTGGTTGGGATCGAATGGCACTGTAACAGGTGAAGACAGTTGACGGGATGACTGAACTTCAGATTCCAGCAGGTACTCAACCTGGAGATACTCTTGTTTTGGCAAGGAAAGGTGCTCCAAAACTAAATAGACCTTCCATTCGTGGTGATCATTTGTTTACCATCAAAGTTAATATACCAGTACGAATCAGGTATGTTATCAATTAATTCGTTGCTAAAATTCATGCTGATTTAGTTCTTGTACTAATTGAGATTTATCATTTAGGTAAAACTATAGTTTTTGTAATGATATTAATTGTTTTTATTTATCGAGTCACATCTTAGGTCATAATAACAACACCACATAAGACATTTCTGATGGCATGGAACAACTTGCTAAATCTGGTTGTTATAAATGTTTGTTCATGATAAATGGTCTATATAAGTTGCAATCTTGTGAACGACATAGGTAACACGTAATAGACTAGTTGTGTAAAGTTTGATTTTAAGATTTTGTTAGATATGATTTGTTGTAACTTGTATCCACACCCTGACTTCTTTGTGGCAGCTATTGACAATCAAAACACTGTTCTCCGATAATATTAATTCATGGAGATTTTAAATTTCACAAATTCTATAGGTAACACGTAATAGACTAGTTGTGTAAAGTTTGATTTTAAGATTTTGTTAGATATGATTTGTTGTAACTTGTATCCACACCCTGACTTCTTTGTGGCAGCTATTGACAATCAAAACACTGTTCTCCGATAATATTAATTCATGGAGATTTTAAATTTCACAAATTCGAAAGAACATCGGATAATGATTATGTGCTTGAATAGTACGGCTTGCTCAAATGAGGCTATACGGCCACATAAGCACTTACTGGCTAGCAAGTAGCATCCTACATTGTTTTGAGTTTTCAAAATTTGCTAGAATTTCAGATTCCAATGCAATTAATAGTGTTATAGATCATTCAACAAAAGTATAATCAAGTCATTATGTAGTAGGACCTATTTATATTTGAACGGAGGTTTTCATGTATCTCTTAGGAACATTCTGATATTTGTAACATCAGTTTTCTTTCCTAAGATGACTGTTATATAGTTTTGCTGGTGCATACTTCAAGGATGGCCCGTGAGGCAGTGATGTATGAGTTATATGTTTCAACTCATTGATATTGTTGTGTTTTGTAAAATCAACTTTAAAATCTCGAACATTAATTGTGCCTTTTAGTTTTATATTTTTTTTGCAAACTTGAATTTTACCTAATCACAATATATTGATTGTTATATTGATTGTGGTGATATTTGGTTGTAAGCAGTGGCCAAGAACGTGAGCTTCTTGAAGAACTTGCTTCTCTGAATAAGCCTGGATCCACCCGTACTCGCTCTAGCCCTAATACTCAGCAAACCGGTAATTTTTGCTTTCATGTTATTGACTATCGTTTCCAGTTTTGCCCTAAAATCTCCTTTTTTAGTTGTTTGAATGTTTATGGTTCTATGAAAGACTGTTAATTTTCAACTTTTTAAGGTACACAGCACTCTGCTAATAAAAGTATTTTTTTGTGTTCTGCAGCAAAAGTCGCAGAAAAACCAGTTGAACCTGTCGCTGAGGAAAGTAACACTTCAGAAGATGAAGATGACCCATTGAAGAAGATAACCGACTTTGCGGGGTATTTTTTATTTCCTACTTTTTACCCACATGATTCTTCCATTAAAAAACATAATTTGATTTCCTTTGTATCTTTGAGATCATGATCTGTACTGTTTATCTGGCAGGTCTGTTGTAAAAGGAATTTCAAATTGGTTCAAGGACAACTTCTAGACATATATAGCCATTTAAGTAGAGCATGCAGTCTTGATACTCTCTTATGTCCAACGTAAGCAAACAACATTTTTCTTCCCCTTCCAAATTGGATGCTGCTAAAAGGATATCTTCCGTCGAACTGAAGCACCTCGTGAAAAGACATTCTTCAATTATTTAGAAATCACATCTCGATGTTCATAAAATTTGCTTGCTGCCAACTGTTTTGGTGGAAACCTAGAATATACAGAATATTCATGTATTTTAACACACTTCGTTACATGTAAGAATTTTGCACCTACGATTGTTAAACACATCTGGCCATTCAATAGATTTGGTACGGAATTTGGATAGTAATCAGCAATTTATTAAAATTATTACGATGGACGATTGTGTCAATAAACAAAGGTGTGTTATTGTTCGACAGTACTTTCTTTGATCAAAATCAAAACAGATACTATTACAGGTGTAATTATCATGATAAGAGCTAGTGTGATGTTTGGTCGTGTTATCTCTGGCACTAAGATGCTGCCGTATTTTATCACAGCTGCACCTACGAAAGATCCAGCTCCTAGCTTCAACAAGAATTTCAGATTATCCTGTATAGTAAAATCAGGAAACTGATGTAAGCGATGGTATCATCTAGACCAGAAACAAAACCGAAGTGAAAATTGTTTGTGTTTTGTTATTTACGTTTATAAGTAAACACGAACACGTACGCATAAACGAATACATTTTATTGTTTGTGTTAGGAAATGATGACAAACGAAAAATGAACATAAATGCGTCTTAACGAAACAAACTTCATTCGATACGAACTGAAGATTTTTTTTATTTTATTTTTTTCATAATTTGTTTAACTGATACAGAGGAAACACAGTATGTAGTTAGTGTTAAACTATCATAACGTGTATCTTTTACGGTTAAAGTTCTATCATTTTAGGGGGAGTTTGTTTCGACTTATATAGTCGGCTAATGGCTTATTTAGTTTTGGGCTTATGTTTCATAAGCTCACTTTTTGTGGCTTATTTTGAAAGTTTTTGGCTTATATAAATTTATTATATAAGCTGAAAAGTTTTTTGCTATAGTAAACTTATTTATTACAGTATAATAAACTTATATAAGCTGAAAAGTTTCAAAATAAGCCCGAAACCAAATAAGCCATGAGTCGGCTATATAAGCCGAAACAAACAGCCCCTTAGAAAATTGAATCATTTACCTGAGAAGGATCATCAGCATTTGAATTTGAACGTGGGGATTTTGAAGCGGTGACCACCACGCGCCTACCACCGGAGGACCTACTTCTGATGTGTACTGCAGTCTTCGGCCGGAAAGTTGTCGCCGGCCACCGTACCAAGGGAGCTTGGACCGCCGTCGCTGCTGCTGCTGACATGGCAATTGGCGGGTGAGATGTTTTATCCTTTCCGTCGTTATGTTATCTGTTTAAATGAGATTTTTTTTGGTTGGCATAAGAAAATAGGATTAAAATTATTTTATATACTTTTTATTTGAAATAAAAGAGTGTGGTAACATTTTGACTGTTACAACTTACAAACACAAATAATTTTTGGAAAATGTGAGGGTTATCTATAAGACATTTGTGACATGATAAACTAACCACCAACGGAACTTAGTGGAGATCGGGAGTAGTTGCTCAACATTTTAGCTACATGTACATTTTTAATATTTACACATTGTGATTGCATATATTATTAGTATGATCGTTAAATGAAAATGTAAATTGGCTCTCTTAAATTAAATATAATACAGTTTGACCTTTTCAGTTAAACTTATCAAATTTCAACTATGCCAACCATCTTCTGCATATAACCACTTACAACCGATCTAATATACAACCAATTTTGCATCTATTTGACTTGTAAATGTAGCCTTTAAAACTACTATTAACAAAACCGATAATATTTTACTCACTTTCATTTACTCATTTCTAGTTTTGCAAGTAATTTATTTTCCTTCTAACAAGTCAGTGGTTCAAGTCTTGCTAGGTGTGTATATTTGAAGGTGGCAATGAATTATTGAAAATAGTTCAAAATTAACTTGTTGAGACTGCATACATCTAAGTAAACATCTGAGTAAAAAGTGACCGCCCTCTCTAGATTTGTTACCCATTTATAAATAATATAGTGATATTCTGATAATATTAAAAAATATAAGTTAATTTTCTCCACTAATTTTTTTTAGAGTAAATTACACCGTTCGTCCTTGTGGTTTGCGTTGACCGCAGGGTTTAGTCCTTTGACCATAACTTCCTCCTCGACAGATCGAGGAGAAAATTAACTTATATTTTGATGCTTTTACCGAACGGTGTAATTTACTCTTTTTTTTATAAAAGCATCAAAATTTTCTCCTCGACAATAACTTCCTGGCTCCTTCTCTTTCTAGCCAACCCCATTTTTCTATAAATCGTGTTTATTTGTCTCGTGAATATTAATTTTGAGACGTAATAGGTAATAACTAAAACCAAATAAAATTCAGAAGATTAGTAAATGACTAAATGGGCCGCATTTGTTCAGTTGGGTGGGTTTGATTTTGTAGCTCTTGCAAAATGGGCCGGTTTATTCATTTTCCGTCTTTTGGCTTTGATTTACGGCTGATTTTTGAAATGAAAATTGGGTGAAAGTTACGGCTAATTTATATCTTGATTTTGTAAAAACGATTGTGAAGATATTTGAAGACTTGGGTATGTTGGGTGAAACGAGTGGTGGTAGTTAGCACTAACAGCTAACAACAGCAGTTGGCAATAGCGGTTATTAGTGGATGTTTATTTTCCTAAAACACGTTTGGTAATGTAGCTGTTAATATAAAAGTAGCATTTAAACAAAACAAAAATATGCTAAATGCTGATGATTGTTGCTAAACAAGCTTTAATACTCAAATGCTAAATGCTTATATGCTAAATGCTCAAAACGCTCTAAAAAGCTTGTCGCGAAACATACCTACAAGAGAAAGAATACTTTTAAGTGTTTTTTATTTGAATTTATTTACATTTTATATATTAAGTTGTATGATTGTACATATTAAAGCTTTTTGCTTTTCCCCAAGTTGAAGCATAAAACTCTTTCTTATTTTAGATATGAAAACATTTCGTGTTTCTTCTTTTATATATTTTACTACATGTTTCTACTTGTAATCAACTATATATGTGTTTCTGGAAGTCCTAAGAAAAGTAGAGTAGATGCCTAATGCTTTAAAAAGCACACGTCTATTTATTATCTCATGAAAAGCTGGCTTTTATAAAACAAAAGATGATCAAATAACATCATTGATTTTGATATTTTGATTCACCAAATAACGAGTGTGATTAAATTACACGGTTTGATTCTCCATTTTGCGTATGAAAGGAACCCTTTGGTTTTGAAAATTATGCCAAATGAGGTCAGTTCATTCAATTTGATTTAACGACTTGATATTAACCCTTTTGACGACAGAATATCATGTTCACTCACATCATACCTAATCATAATACAAAAGTAAAACAAAAGGTCTTTTGCTATCTTACGAAATCATACCAAAACGTCTTTCAAGTCACACTCGAAGTTATTTCGTTTTGCAAGAAAACGATTACCGGAGCCAGTAGTGTAACAGGCTAAGAGTGCGTAAAATCGTGTGTGTTACATGCAAGTTAACCATCTTGTCACCTTTTGTCTTATAACATTCTTATAACACACGACCAAAAAAGCACCCTCCTTTGTATCCCAAATTATAGGTTCTCGGGACCAACAGTTTTTATTTATTTTACGTACAAAATAATTATTAAAAAAACGAAATGCATCATTATATATGGCTATGGTGGAAGGCCTATAATCCCAAGCCATGGTTTGGTAATGGCGTCTCCATAACCACATTACACTGTTCGCAATAAAAGCAATGATGCATGTAAACTTGAATTACACGCATCATATACATTTAGTATCCAAGGTATTTATATATAAGACTAAGAAGGATGTGACCTTTTTAAGAGTAGGCTCAATACGATTGCACCACTTGCACACCCTTTGAGCCCACTCTGCAGAGGACCTTTACATTGGGTACCGGCTGCTCGAATGCTTGGCACCTCCAACCAGTCCAACTTATACAGTAGTCATTATATCAAAACCATTTTTTATTCATTAAAAAAAAAAAAAAAAAAAAAAAAGTTTATTTATTTGTAGAAAGTTGTTAAGCTCATTGTGTGTAATTTGCTTGTTTGTTTGAATGTATAAATTGCTTTAATTGTTTCTTTCCACTTGTATTCCGTTTAGTTAATGAAAATAATTACAGGTCAAAACGAGAAAAAGGTAGCCATCATGTATCTGACCCGTTGTCGTTTTCATTAATAATATAGGCTAGTCGGGGGCACATGCATGGTTTTGGGAATTGATTATGGCGTTTTTCTCTCTTAATAATTTGGTTCTAATTATTTTGTTTTGTGTTTATTTCAAATGTGTGTGTGTTTTATAAAATACACACAAATGTCCATCAGTCCATGTGTATTTATACATATCGCATGTGCTTGAATGTGTATTTTGTATATAGATAATAAAGTCAATGTTTGTTCTAACACAAATTGAACTAACATATTATTATTACCTATTTAATTGAAATTTTTGAAAGAATTTTTAATTTGAATAAACTGTAATTCAAAGAATTAAAATATGTTAAAATTATAATTGATAAAATCTGTCATTATGTTGGTTGACTTGCAACGTAATGTAATTCAGAAAACATTATTAATAATAATAATAATAATAATAATAAATAATATAATATTAAATAATAATAATAATAATATAATTATATAATAATAATAAGAATATAATTATATAATAATAATAATAAATAATATTATTTAATAATAATAATAATAACAAAAATAATAGTAAATAATAATAATAACAATAATAAATATTAAATAACAGATAATAATAATAATAATATAATAATATTAAATAATAATAATAATAATAATAATAATATTGATACAATTATAATATTATAATATCAATAATAATTAATAAAATAATAATAAAAATAATAATTAATAAAGTAATAATAATAATAATAAATATTATTTAATAATAAATATTATTTAATAATAATAATAATAATAATAATTTTTAAATATAATAATAAAAAATCATAAATTTAATACAAAAATAATTATTAAAAAATTTATTTTATATTTTGATATTTATATATAATATAAAACTAACTATTATAATTATTATTTATTTTTTTGAAATTAAATAATATATTAATAATAACGATAAAAGATAAATACTGGTAGAAATCTGAATTACAACGTAATTCAACACATTCCATCAAGTTTGCTATATAATCTAAATTACATCAATTGACGTAATTGGTTGTAATCCAATTACATTTCGTTGTAAACCAAACACCCGATGTAATATAATCTGAATTACAATTTCATTCATCATGCCAACCAAACAAGAGTGTAATGTAATTGAGATTACAATTACTACATGTTACATTGAATTCTATCAAACCAAACGGCCCCTTAGAGTGTATCTAGGAATCGACCAGTGTATATGATCATACATGTCTTAGCGATATATTATAATGTTCTATTGTTCTTTAACCAAATGATTAAAGTGTCATGTTCTATTTGGAACAAATAAGTGTAGTTTAGATGAATTTTTTAGTTAGTATGATGTTCATGAAGAAGAAAAAGTTGATATCGGACTATTAAAATTGTTGTGTATATCACAAAATCATATTTGTAATGTATATGATACAACATCATATGTGCATGTTTATGATGTTCACGTCACTTTTTGTGACGTGCATATCACCTCCCAACCATATAGACTTTAGACCATATTTGATGATATTTATTAACTAGCTAGAACAAACTTATCTATTATTATCTTAAAAGAATCTGATATAAATAATAAAAATATAGCGACATTTTAAAGTTACTATTATGATTTTTATCGTTTGATCAGTTAATTAACGAAGTTTGAATACATCGTCACACAACTTAAATTTAAAGTGAATAAAGTCCTCTCCTTTGAGAGGTTTGGCATAACCACTTTTATATTATTTGCAACAAACATATTCAAACTTGAGATATACTAGTACAATAAAACTTATCGATTTTAAATACATAGTGTTAGATCACTAGTTTTACAACACAAGCTTACTAGAAAGAGATAAAGGCGATTGAACAATAAACCAAACACACACACACAAAGTAATAGAACCGGTTATGCGTAGAGAGTGAGTGAAAGGAATAAATTGAACAACCAACCCTCAAGTGAGGGTTATACAAGAGTATTTATAGGCAAGGAGCTAGGGCAACACTCCCACTCCTTCCCTTTTCCTTATTGTACATGGGCCTAAGCTTATGGGCCTTCTACATAAGCTTGACCTTAAACAAACATAAAGGCCATAATAAGCTACCTATTACACATGAGAAACAAACACTTGAATTAAGGTTTAGGAGTGATTCCAACAATCTCCCCCTCAAGTGTTGGTGATGAAAAACGGTGAAGGCGTTGATGTAATAGTAGCTTTGACGTCTTCTGACATTCTTCTTTCTTGTGAGAAGAATTGCCTTGATTCGAACAATCTCCCCAGTGTAGAGAGATAGTTGTCTTTGAACAGTTATGCTTTGACGCCATCTTTAACTTTGTTCTTTGATCATTGTTCTTTGTGATGAAAGTGATAGTATGTTGTTGTCTGCATCAAGTCTGCATCAGGTCTGCTTCGCTGCTACAGTGTCTCTACGTCATTCTTCAACATACTCACACGCTCTTTGACGTTGGAATTCAGTACTGATGAAGTTCTTTAAGTCTTTTAACTTTGTAGATTCTTTGATTTGACGAAGAATCATTCTGACTGTTGTGTTGTTTTTGGATAGAACTTCCATTAGTGATGATGTTGGCGTGAGCATGAGAAGAATCTGCACGATCATCCCGCTCCGGAGCTTCCATAAGAAGAAAACATGAAAACGGTTAGTAATATGCGGATTCCGGCACTTACAAGTTTGAACTTCGAGAGTGTTAACAGCATAGTGTGAAAACACAACTCTAATTCTCACAAAGGTCGTTCCTGAACTGGAGTCCCACAAGTGAGATAACGCGATGTACCGAAGTTCATCTACAGTTCAGATGAGTCGCTGAGGTACACCGAAGCATCACCTCACGACTGTAGACCGTTTGAGACACACTAAGCGTAATCCACGGGGAGTTACCGAAGTGACCTGCTGTCAGGGCTGTTTGATGTTGACCCTGGCAGGAGTTTCCATTCAATAATTGAGGATCACAGTTGTGAACCTCTCATAAATGTTCTCGACAGATTGCTAAGATCTGTGACGAACTCGATAACGTACCACTGATGTTCTTATTGTTGAACATCGAGTGATGAAATGTCAAGTGTACTTAAGAGATCTTTTGATGAATCTCGTGGCTCTAGACTCAATAGTGCGTTTTGGTTTTCCTGAGCGGAGACTGGGGAGAGGGTCTCCTTCTTCAATACCAGCGATCTCTAAGAGAAAGCCAATAGTTTTTGTAGGGTTCCCTGTGAGAATGAAACAAGCTTCTGTTAAGAGAAACTTGAGTGGTTAAGAAGGTTTACTGCATGCGTCACTGGGTCCATGACGACTTTTAATCTTCAATACCGGTGTCACTAAGTGACAACCAGTAGCATATGAATTGAACCCGGTGTCTGCCCTAAGTTGAATAATTTGGAGGGCTATTTATTTTCACCCTTTTCTTTGCATTTCTTTTTAATTCTTCAACTCCTTCTTTCTCCGATTCTCATTTTCTCCTTTTTATAATCATACCTAAGGACTTCTAAGTACTAACTATTTGTGATGTCCTTGGGTAGATCCCTCCAGCTCTGGCGGATCATAGGACGGTTATTCCTAACCTTAATCACCTTATAACTCCATTGCCATAAAACCATTTTTCATGAAAATCTCTTGAAGCATTTGTGAATGAAAAACATGTTTGAACACTTCAAGAGTTTTAGATTTTCAGAAATACTCCCCCTCCACATGTGCTAAAGAGTTTTTACGGAAATTTGCACAGTGAGGAAAGAGCGCGCACTTTATGAATTGATCAACTCAAGATAGACAATCCCCCGCGAGACACGGTTATGTTGTATAGTTAAAGAGTTACATTGTCATCTTTTAGGTGACAACTAGCTCTTAATAACTACCTTGAAGGTGTAGACAAACCTCGAAAGGTTGTCAAACCCGTCAGAGTTCATGTCTACCAAGAGTTTCTCGAATGGTACTTTCTACTTGGACAAGTCCTTTGCGAGATACGTTTACATTACTAGCGAACTAGCTTGAAATTATTACCCGTCCCGGACAAGTCTTTTCGAGTTACTTAACAGTTTAGTACCGTCAATTCGTTGGTTAAGTCTATTACACAAAAATTCATTTGCATTTACACAACATATTTCTTATCACATAATTTTCTCCCCCTCAAAAATGGCATATATAAATGTTATTTTTGAAAAGTTGAGAATAAATATGACCATTTCGAGTGTTGCGGGAAGATGACCACTATGAACAATTTGTGAACAAAGTTTAAACTCAAGTACTCTCCCTCAACAAGTGATATAAACGGTTGAGGTTTTGAAAATCATACGGGGAAGTACTTGTCCTTTTGAGCAAAACCTTGAAAAATGAACGGTTTGATAGGTTTTACTCAAAAGTAAGAAGCTTTCGCTCCTTTTATAAGGATTGTGGTACTGAAGCGTACCACAGGGTCCTTTCTTGACAAGAACGGGTTGTACACTGTTATGTGTGCACAAGCCATGGACATATTAAATCACACATCCAAATGTAATAATGAAAGAAACAGTTCAAGGGGTACCAGGAAGTCCAGTGATGTTGCCAGGAGTGCGAACATGGCGTTGATAGCCGGTGATGTTAATCCTGGGTCGACCACCAATAAAGCTTTCCAACGTTCTGAACTGATCTCGTCGATACAACCTTTCGTCAATCATTATGATGATCCTCCGCACATCCCTTCGATCCTGAGAATTCCATCGCTTAGGAGACCCAATCTTAAGATGTATATCCTTCAACCGATAAGCCAATCCGTCCCTAACCATCTTCAAAGTGTGATCCCCAAACTTGTGAAGATCGCTGCACGCCATCAAGCAATTGCGTTGAAGTTCACTGCGGTAAACGACACCGAACGGTTTGCTGACGAGCGTGTATTGTGGAAGCTGGTTGATGTCGGGAAGATCAAGCTGTGGTGGAGTGAAGTTAACACGAGTCTAATATGATTCAACTGCAAGCTGGAGATCTTCTACACGTTCTTTGATGACTATGCGTCTGATGAAGATGAGCAGTGACTTGATGAATTCACGTTGTACTTCAGTTGAAAATTGCCTCATGCGACCCTGTACTTTGGCAAGGTACATGTCTTCAATGTCGTTGATAGACAAATTCTCAAAGTCAGCTTCAGAGAATGCATAATCCCGTTCATCTTGCCTTTTGACCACAATCTTCTTGAGAAAAGTGTAGTCCCATTTGGTCGAAAGATCAACTTGTTTGATGGCAATGATATCCTTAGTACTGAACACTGCATGTTGAGACTTCTGAACCTGGCAGCTTCTGTAGTAGATTCTTCGGCGTTCCGGCCAATGATGAATCCCGTACATTGCATCTCGGTCGTATGCTTCCACTTTGTTGGACAACAAGTGATTAGCTCTTTCCTCGATAGCTATGCAGTTTGAGTATATGGCTGCTGGGAATGAAAGTGTCAAAGATGTAGCATATTTCCTTGAACCATCGCCACCGTGTAGAAGAAATTCCAAGTCTTTGTTGAAGAAATATCTGAATGGAATCCTAGGTTCATCTGGTTGGCCAATTGTTGGTAGGGGTTTAGACCAGTCGGTGTAATATGGAGGGTTGTCCCGTTTGGTGAAGTCGATGTTTGCTTCTGGGTTGAGCCAATCCATGTTGTTAGACATAGCTCGTGCAATATTATCAAGGTGATATTCAACCTCGATGGCACTTTCCGAGGTGTCTTTTAGAAGTTGAAATGCTTCATTCTTGATTCGTTTCAACTCGGATTTCGTCATCTTCTTCACATGGAACTTTTCTTGCAGAATCTTAGCATGCTCCAATGTATTACCGTCTACCAGATCTTGACCTTCAGCTGGGTAGGGAGTGGAATTAACAAGAGTAGAGAACCATTCAAATTCCTCTGTTTTATCGTCATCTAGCCATGATACGACGTCAACCATGGGCGCCTTCTTCTTCTTTTGTTTAGGCCTAGATGAGGATTCAGGTTTCTGAACTTGTTTGGGAGAGGTGGGTTGTTGTAGGGGCTCACGGACTTCCTCATCGTCACCACCCATATACTCAAAGTGATCACCGGTTTTCTGAGTCTCGGGTGGTAATTCAGAAGAATCCTGAGGTTTATCTGTAGAAGAACGAGGAGGTGTCCTTTGTTGTGCTGGAGTCCGTTTGGGTGGAGGTGGCATTGATGAAGATTCTCCAGACTTCTTCGGGCGTTTGGGTGCAGAGTCTTTGTCCTTATCATCGTCGTCTCTTGGTCGTTTTGGTTGAGTTGCTGATTCTTTGCATGAAGACTTGAGTTGATAGTCTAATAGAGTCTCAAAAAACTTAGCTTCATCCGAAGTGAAGGTTCCAGCTCTTTTTGACATTTGCATCACTAATTTAGAAATCAATTCATCTTCAGAGTAATCAGATTCTTTGGCTATGATATGTTTGACCAATGTCACGATGTTTGGAGTAAGAAGTTTGGAAAATAACTCCTTTGTTACTTTAGGAATGGTGTCGAGAAGGAATTTGTGAGTGTCTTCTCTTGACATCTTCTCCAATTCCTTTTGGAAATCTCCACTGATAAACTTCTGGATTTGTTCCCTTTCTGTCAACAATTCATTTATCCCGTTTTGAAGAAGGTTGATTCTGTCAGCAAGTTGATTCAGCTTTTTGTTGGTAACATCCTTCTTCCGTACTTGCTTGACAGCCTTAACAATCCTTGTTTTAGCCCGAGATAACCAAGAGTCTGTTGGTTTCTTTACAGATTTGGATGATGATTTGGTTGACCTTTTTGACGGTGGTGGTGAAGAATGAGATGATGAATCTGATGATGAGGAGACATGAGGAGGCTCAGTGTCCTTTGGAGGTGCAGAAGTATCCTCCTTGGAACGAATTCGACTATTGAGAAGATAATCATCATAATTCTCTTCGTTATCTTGTCTAGATTTAGCTTTTTCTTCCGTCTGAGCCTGAGCTTCTTCATCAGTCTTTTCTTTCTCAGTCTTATCCTTTTCTGGTTCCTCAATGTTATAATCAGTAGACTCCTCCACAAGCTTTTGCTGTTGCACAAGAGTGGTGGCACCAGTTCCCTTATCGGGTTGATTAACCGCATCAGGATCTGGTGAAGAGTGGACACCACCAATCGATCCTCCGGGGCCACGCATTTGATCTTGTTCAAATTCTTTAGCTTTTTGAAGGTGTCTAACGAATTTAAACTTCTTCCTGTAAGATAAATCCAGTTGCTCTTCATCACTTTCAGAGCTTTCTTCATATGGCACAAGTACAGGAGTCTTCCCTTTTCCTAGGTCAACTGGAGGACTAGGAGGTTTTACTACTGAAGGAGGTGGTTCGGTTGCAGATTCAGAGTAGTGGACCTCCTCATCTGATTGTGTATCTTCAGAGCTTTCGTCCAGTAGGTTTCTTTGCGGTTCAGGCTTAGGTTCGATAATGGGAACAACTTCCTTGGCAGGAACAATCCTTTTTCTTGGAGGATTCCTTTTGGGATACTTCCTTTGACTCTCTGTGCTTACTGCACTTCCAGCACTTCCTCTTCTGGTTCTCCTAGTAGGAGTTCCAGAAGGCTTTTCATCGAGATGACCAACTTTGCCTTCTCTTACTGCTACCCGATACCTTTTGTACGTTTCAAGCTTCTTGATTTCGTCAGTCAGTAGGTGATCAGGTAACACAGCACCCTATTTCTTTGTCGACGATTCCTTGATTCTGACAGATAGGATAGGCTCGGTCAACATGTCATGATTGTCGGGGTCATTGAGCCTCTTGGGGATATCAGGATGAAGTCCAAGTGCTCTCTGGATCAACAGTTTTGTGTATCTGACATAGGGAATCTTTGAGCCAAGCTTTTTGAGAAACGTCATCATGTCATCCCATATCAGAGCTTCAATTTCGATGTCTTTCTTGTTGATTAATGACCAGAAGATTTGCAGTTCCATGAGCTTGGGATGCTCATAGCCACTGTCACGACCAGAGACCGATTTGGTGATGATGATGTAGAGGGTTCTCCACGGTTGAGGAATGTTCTTAAGCTCCACATGAGAATGCTTAGAGATAATTCCTGAAGCTTCATCATAGCCAATATCAATCAAGAATTGTAGAACTGTCTCCTCTGTAGGTGTGGCATAGAAGTCGGTTGGCACGATTTCTGGAATGAGAAGAACAGCCCGTAAGTCTGCATGAGTGATGGTGACTTGTTTGTTATTGATAGTCACAGTCACTGCACTTTGACCCTTGATCCTTTGTATTGAATTCCAGAATTGTTGAATGTAGATCTCCGGTACTGTAGCAGAGTGTGAGAGCATGTTCTGGTAGGGATGATTCTTAAGAATATCCACAGCAATGAGACAAGAAGATTCTGAGCATGTGAGGGTCTCAAAGTCAACCGTAAGGTTGTTCTTTCCAATCTCTCTCGGATAGCCATTAGGGAAGATGTCAGCAATTGTGAGAACTTCTGGTGCATCCACATTCATTTGAGCAGCCATGTCGTGATCTGAAATAACATTAGCCAAAAGAACCAACATATCGAAAGACATAATGTTAGTCAACAGAAGGTTTTTATTGTCTAATTATTGAATGTACAATGTCAATGATTGTTACGAGTCCAAAGTCACTTGTTTGTTCAATAGTCCAATGCCGTCGTGATAAGTTTCGTGAGTCAGTTAACTTTAAGTTTTAAAGTTTATGTTATCACTTATTTAACACAACATATTAAACGATTAAGTTTATTGGTGACATTATTGGTTTCGTGACGTTATGATTCATTTATTTACAAGTTTGCACGCGTAACAATTCATAACGAAGGTTTGATCAAGGCTTATGCGTAGGAATAGTAGCTTATGCGTAAACAGGAGAAGTATACACGTAGACGCAAGCTTATGCGTAGGATCCTTACTTACGCGTAAGAAATGTTACGCGTAGGAAAAGGGAACCTTATGCGTAGAGCTTACGCGTAGGCGTATATAAAATATTACGCGTAAGGCTTACTCGTAAGAGTAGACCTTATGCGTAGAGTCACTATTTACGCATATCCTTCACAGGATACGCGTAGTCCCTTTGTAGAACCTTACGCGTAACAATTACGCGTAAGATTTCTCTTACGCATAACTTTCTACGCATAAGGTGATCCTTATGCGTAGAGTATCAATGACCTTGATTCTGAGTTATACGAGTAGCAAGCCTGAAATAAAATCATCATAACATCAATTTTGACACTAACACTCATTTTATAACAGATCATGGCATGAAAGCATATCAAACAGTTATGCGTAGAAAACCTTACGCGTAAGACTAAACCCTAATAGTTCAAAAATTACGCATATGATTTCTAACCATAGGATTTGAACCAAAGTGTTTCTGGGAGATATAAGAGGCATATAGAGTATGTTTATCCAAGTTTTAACATCAAAAGTGTCAAGAATCAAAAGTACCCAAACCATATGAATATAAACCCTAAATTCCCATTGATGATTCATTTGAGTTTCTGGGTAAAATATGGGCTTAGATATGTTCAATTCAACTTGAATACAACCTCATACAACAATCTTTATCACCAAAAACGTTCTCATTTGAAAATACCCAAAACGACTCAAGAACCCTAATTTTGAAAATGAATCAATTCGTGTTTCTGGGTGGATTTTGAGGATAAACCAAGTATCATTGAAGTTATTTAAACGTTTTGGCACACTTGTTTTAACCACAAACACACACTAATGATTGTGTGTTCATACGCTTATGCGTAGAACACATAATCACGCATAACAATCTTTTTAGCCGTTGGATTTGTATAAAAATCAAAACCCTTGCTTAAAAACTTGTTAAGAACACAGAACCACTTACAAATTGAAGATCAAAACTTTGGATTTGTTGAACGAATTATATGCGTAGGATTAGTTTGGTTAAGTATAATAAATGTGAAGTGAAATGTTAGGTGGAGTGTTTTTATTAAAAAGATTAACCTTTTGGCAGTTTTGGTCCCTCCACCTTTTCTATTTTCATTCAAATCCTTTTAACTTCCATTTTGGTTACCAAACAAAAGATTTTTAAGAAAGAAACTTGACGACACTCCCCCTTGACTTAAGAAAATAATGAAAGGTTATAAATTTTAGTCCGAGGAGTGTCATTAAACCAGAAATTTTACCACCATTGATAAAAGAAACAACCGGGATAGGATAACATGCAAGTACACAGATATTTTGAAACAGTTAAGAATTTATTTTCTCCCCCTCAACACTTGATCGGAAAAAATACTGAATTTTGAAAGATTATAGTTTTGACGGAAGAAATGTAGTTGCAATGTTGAAACAAAATTAGATTAGAAGAATATTTTTGTTCTTTTGTCAGGTTTTATATTTTTGTATTTTGTTTTTGAAAAATTATTTACAAAAGATATTTTGGTGTTTGACAGGTTTTTAAGACTGTTTTAGGAGGTCATCCAATTCCTCTTGAGTCAAACACCTCATACCAATCCGGTGGACCAACTCATTAAACCTAGCGGGAGGCAAGGCTTTGGTGAGCAGATCTGCCAATTGGTATTCTGTACCCACGAAGTATAATTCAACTGTACCCTGTTCCACGTGGTCCTTGATGAAATGATAGCGAAGATCGATGTGCTTTGATTTTGAATGCTGAACTGAGTTGCACGAGATCGCAATGGCACTCTGATTGTCGCAGTACATCGGGATTCTGTCAAATACGTAACCATAGTCTTTGAGTTGTGTTCTCATCCAGATGACTTGAGCACAACACGCGGACATGGCTACATATTCTGCTTCGGTTGATGACAACGATGTACAATCCTGCTTCTTTGATTGCCAAGACACCAGTTTATCACCAAGAAATTGTAGTGCTCCTGAAGTGCTTTTTCGTGAATCTAAGCATCCTGCGTGGTCAGCGTCTGAAAAAGCGATTAGTTCAAAACCAGAATCCTTCGGATACCAGATCCCCAAGTTAATGGTTCCCTTGATGTATCGGAGGATTCTTTTAGCCTCAGAGAGGTGGGTTTCAGTTGGTCGCGACTGATAACGGGAGCATAGATAAACGGCAAAGACAATATCAGGTCTGCTAGCTGTTAGGTACATTAGAGACCCAATAATACTACGGTATTTTGTAGGGTCCACTAATTTCCTATTTAAGTCAGCATCTAGCTTCTTGGTATGAGTCATTGGTGTGGCATAAGTGTCACAGGTTTTCATTCCAAATTTGTTTAACAATTCAAGGGCATATTTGGACTGACTCAAGAAAATACCACAGGGTGATTGATGAACTTGCAGTCCTAGAAAGAATGTGAGTTCACCCATCATGGACATTTCAAAAATTTTCTTCATTAGTTTTGCAAAAGCGATTGAAAACTTTTTATGTGTAGACCCAAAAATGATGTCATCCACGTAAATTTGAACAATTAAGATATGTGCCCCGTGATATTGTATAAAAAGAGTAGGGTCGACCGAACCTTTGGTGAAATTATTAGCAATGAGGAAAGATGATAGCTTATCGTACCATGCCCGAGGAGCTTGTTTGAGACCATAAAGAGCTTTGTTCAGTTTGTAGACATGGTTCGGGAACTCGGGATCAACGAATCCTTCTGGTTGGGTGACATAAACCGTTTCTTTCAGTTGTCCGTTGAGTAACGCAGTTTTGACATCCATCTGAAAGACCGTCATATTCATATGAGCCGCGAAAGCGAGAAATATCCGAACAGCCTCAAGATGAGCAGCCGGGGCAAAAGATTCTTCAAAGTCTATTCCCTCTTCCTGACGATAACCCTTAGCAACTAGACGTGACTTGTTTCGGATTACGTTCCCTTCAGCATCCAATTTGTTTTTCCAAATCCATTTGAGACCAATGACGTAGACCCCTGTTGGTCTTTCAACCATTTCCCATACTTCAAGACGTTTGAATTGGTTGAGTTCTTCTTGCATGGATTCAATGCAGTTGTCTTTTGTCATTGCGTCTTTAATGTTTTTAGGCTCGGATTGGCAGACAGTGAGTGCATAAATGCAATGTTCACCATCTGTGTGAAGACATTGTCTCGTAACGACTGGTTGATTCGGGTTGCCAATAATATTTGCCAGAGGATGGTCTTTTGTCCATCGATGTGTAGAGGGTTGATGTTGGTATACATTGTGCAGATTCTGAGGATTCAAATGGTTTGTTGAAGATTCTGCGACATCTGGTGCAGCAATCTCATTAGCAAATGGGTTAAAGAACGCATTTGGATCAAAATCTGCAGGTGGGGGTACTTCATACAGAATATCATCAGCCGGTTCATCATTGTTGGAAGCGGTTTGTTCAACAGTTGTGGTGGAGTCAACTGGTGGTGCTTCTTCAACAGTGGTTGTTGTAGCAGGTGTATCAGGTATAAGAGTAGTATCAGGTTGAGCAGCGGAAACAGCGGATACACCTGGAGCACGTTCATCAATATCGTCACTGAACAGCGGAGCAAATAACCTTTCCATTTGTTGACGAGTGAGCTGGGGGCTTTGTTCAGCTGATGATGAGGGTTGAGGGAAGTTTAAACGGATGTGACCGGGTTCTAAGCTGTTATACTCAGAAGCCATTTCCGTAAGTTCATCAAAATGAGCATGAATCGTTTCCATCACCTGTTTTGTACGACGATTCCAGATCCGGTAACCTTTAGAATTCTCACAATATCCAATAAATACTCCAATGTCAGCTTTGGCTTTGAGCTTTCCAAAATCATCACGATCATTATTCGGATAGCAAAGGGATCCAAATACATGAAAGTGTTTGAGATTCGGTTTATGGTTGTGGACAAGCTCGAAAGGTGTTTTGTTGTGACGTTTTGTGATCATAGAACGGTTTTGAGTATAGCATGCAGTAGATACAGCTTCTGCCCACAAGTAATCTGGAAGTTTAGCATTGATTAACATTGTTCTTGCAGATTCCACTAACGTTCGGTTTTGTCTTTCAACAACACCGTTTTGTTCTGGTGTACGTGCAATAGATGTTTGATGCTGAATTCCCACTTTCTCATAAAATGCACGAAGGTTTTGGTTAACAAATTCAGTTCCTTTGTCTGTTCTGATTTGTCTGACGGTGTTTCGGAGCTGAACCTGTATTTTTGTGAGAAAGGTGATGATCATTTGTGGAGCTTGGTCTTTGCTTCGAAGAAAGTAGACCCAAGTCCATCGTGAGTAGTCATCAACAATTACTAAGATGTAGCGTTTGCCATTGATCGTTTGCACGCGCATCGGGCCACACAAATCCATGTGAAGAAGATGAAGCACATGCTGAGAGCTGTGATTGGTTCCAAACCGTCAAGTTTTATCACACAAGCTAACCACTTGTGAATGGTCAACCGTAATAAACTTCAAACAGCTCAGAAACCAATGCAATGAAGATCTAGAGGAGTTTAGTGTTTCCCCAGGTCGTTAAGTCCCAACGAGCTGTGCACTGAATCACCAAACGTATAGTGATCGGGTGAATTTGAACAGGAAAAGGGTTATGGTTATGAATAATTATACCTAAAGAGAAAGTTTATAAATTACAGGGGCTTAAATGCAAATTAAAGAAAATTAAAAAGATAAATTATATTAAATAAACGCTATCACTATTTTTAAATTTTGTTTTTGATTTTTTTTTCTTTTATAAATTTGAATTAAAAACTACGTAACGTACAAAAGAAAATGTGAAATTGAAACAGTATTAATCCTAAAAATATAAAAATGAAATTTTTACAAACCTAATGATAAGAGAAAATTTTTAGAAAAAGAAAATTATTTTTATGACTATTTATTTAATTATTATTAATTAAAAACTATTTTTGCCTATTTAATAATACCCTAAAATATAAAAAAATATGAAATAAAGCTAGAAAAGTGAAATTATGACTTAGAAAAATCTAAAATAACTAAAGAGAATTTTCAAAACTAATTTTGTATTTTTCTGATTATTTTTCTATTTTCTATGAATTAAAAACTATTTAAAACTAATTAAATTGCTAAAAATTACAAATTTAACTAAGAAAAATATGGAAAAATTATTTTTTTGCTTTTTATATTTTTCTTAACGTAGGAAAAATGAAAACTTATTTTTTTGAGGCTTTTCTGATTTATTTGTAATAAAGGCTAAATAAAAAGGCTTAAAAACTGTTTTCAATAAGGAAAAATAGCAAACAGTGATGAAAAATTATGAAAAATTCAGGAAAAGTCTAAATTAATATTCTGATTCTATGAAAAATATAAAAACAATAGCTTATGTGTGAGAATATGAAGCTGCAATGAAGAGTCCTTATAAATAAGCACTCAAAATAAGCTAAAGGTACCAAATGAGCACCAAATTATCACAGAAGCTATAATATGCCAAAAGTACTTAATACTAACCTATTTCAACTAGTCTAAACCTCTGTAATGCACACTGCCATGATTTGATGATTAAAAAGCTTAAGTGCCCAAAACAGTTTTTACCTACTAAGTTGCAGCCTAAAAATAAGCTACTGGATAAGCAAGAAACCAAAATCCAGTTTAAGCAATCCAAACTAGACCTGGCAAGGTGCTTGTAAACCAAATGTGAGCTCAGGACAAGCTCTTATGAGCTTGTTGAGAGCTTTGCACAAAACCTGTGCACACTCAGTGTACACTGAGTGTGTGCACAGGGCAAAAGGGTGCTAATTGAGGAGCTTATTCAGACTTTATTAAAGCTTCCAAAAATCATTTTAAGGAACTTGACCAACTGAAGTTTTTAAACCCAAAGTTTTAATGAATTTGAACCAGAAATGAATCCATGAAAAATCAATCAAGTTGAGCTGAAACTGACTTTTTCAATTTGACTTTCTTAGCAGTTTTGATAACTTTGACCAAAATGAGATTTGAGCTTAATTTGTGAACTGATATTGATGTATTAAGCTAAAATGAAACTAAAATAAGCTACCTCACTGAATTCTAAACACAAATCAAGCTTTTGAACTTTTAAAATTTCAACAGATATGCAATTAAGACAGATTGAAAGTGATTTTGACTTTGAATGATCTAAGGTGCAAATTTGACCACTGAATTAAGTCCAATGATCCTAAATAAGACCAAGTTAACTGATCATGAGCACAAACCAAGCCTCAAACTCCATTCACCCACTGAACCAAACACTAGTTCAGATATTAAAATGCATATCAAATCCCACTAACTGCTTAATCTATTAAAAGCAATACTCAATCTATCCTAAACTAATCTAGTTATAGCTAAATTCAGAGACTAAAGCAAATACAATAAACAGAAACAATAAGCTCAAAATTAATGCAGATTTAAAATAAAATAGCAAGGTATATAAAAGCTCTTACAACAGTCCAGCTTATTTTGAAGCTCAATCCAGAACTATAACTACACTAACCTAAGCTATTCCAACCCAATCCAAGCTCTGCATCAACCCAATATCATAACCATTCCCAAATGTACTACAGTTTGACTTTTGTTGACCCAGTGACAAATTGCTTGAATCTGAATTATAAGTTTACTAGAAGCTATAAACAGCTTTAGTAAGCTTATTTGAGAAGTAAATAAGCTCTTTGAAGCTTGGCATTCAATACATTTGAAACTGTCTTAAATAAGAGAAATGTAAAAACATGAATCTTGATAGAACTTGAAATTAATCTTTGAAAAAGGTTACAATACACTGAACCAACTAAGTTTCATACAACAAAACTTGAAATTACAACTTAGAACTTATTTAAGACATGGAAATTTAAAAACGACATACATATGAAAATAAAAACTAAGTACTGCCTTCTCTTGCTTCTCTTTCTTCTTTTTATACACCAAAACTGCTCCCACTTGTATTCTGAGCAAATCCCACTTGTCTCCAGAACCATTGGATCACTAGACTCATTTTTGGCCGTTGATGGCATTTTGGCGGGAAAATAGATTTGTCAGTTGGTACTGATAACTTGTGACAGGGGAGGAGCATTTAATGCACTTGGCATGGGGTGTTTGGAGGGTAGGAATAAGGTGGGTGTGATGATGATGGAGGAGGGAGGTGATTGCAGGTATAGGTGATGATGAGGGGGAGGGAACCCGTGAGCGGGAGTGGGTTGAGTCAAACGGGGTTTGACTGGGTATATTAAAAGGCAAAGGGTCCAAGGTCAAAAAGGGGGGGTCAAGTGGTATATGGCAGGGGGTCACAGGTGGCTTTGGTAGGGGTCAAGGGTCATAAGGCTTGGTATTAAATAAACAAGGACCATGTTTGCAATTCCTCAAAAACCAAGGACCAAAACTGCCAATTCTGATTTTCCAGGGACCAATAATGTACATTCTGAAATTATAATCCAAGGGCTAAACTTGACAATCTCCAATATTCCAAGGACCAAACTTGTCAGTTTTGAAACTCAAAGGACTAAACTTGTAATTTCTCAAAACTTTTGACATTTTTCACCAAAGGACTAATTATGACAACTTATGATTTCAAAAGGACCTTTGGTGACTTTTCTTTTAAAATAAGTGCTCAGGGACTATTTCTGACAACTTTTGAAACTTGAGGGACTAAAACTGCCAATTATGCAAACTTAGCTCATTTTTCATCTGATTTTAAACATTTTGCATCTGAAACATATAAAATACAATTTTGAGATATTTTCAGTATTTTGATGCATTTCTGAGCTTTTTTAAGTGTTTTGCAGTTCAGATTTGACAAAAAATGATGAGTATTTACACACTCATCAATCCCCCACACTAAACTATTGCTAGTCCCTAACAATCTTTTGAGAAAAAATTAATGGATTTGAATCTCTTTACCAAATGTTTCAGTTCAAGTAAGAACCTTGGTACACTGATAACCAAATGATTTTGAGCAAACCACCAGATTTCAACGGTTTTGATTTGTCTTTACCAGAAGCCGTTTGCTTCTGGACTAGCCAACTCTTAGATAATATATACTATCTTTGGTGAGCTGATTACCAATTATGGTTTTCCACTGCCTTTACCACAAGCCATAAACTTGCGGGCTAGCCAACTCTTCACTAATTAAAGATATGGTGAGCTGAACACCATACAATTTTGGGCAAATTGCAAGCCGTCAACGGAATTGAGATATCTTTACCAAGAGCCGTTTGCTCCTGGATTAGCCAATCCTTTTGTTTATTAGACATGGCGGACTGATAACCATAATCTGAGTAAGTGCAAAACACTTACTCCAAAAAAAAAAATTTTGGCCAAAAATGGGGGAATTGGGCGGTATAATTACATGATAAAATTCATGAGAATTCCCCCCACACTATAAATGAATATTGCCCTCAATATTCAAAGTACCGGCTGTTATGCCGAAACATAGAACGTAAAAGGGAAATACTACGGCCATTATTTTGAAAGATTTTTTTTTTTTGAAACTTATATATATACAACATGTGGGGCAACTCCCCCACACTAAGGTGGTAGAAAATAGAAAGAAGTCAGAAATATGGGTGAAAACCCATATGGTGTGCTACTGTTTTTGATTCCCGAGTCGCTAGCTTGACTCGATCCCCCTCATTCATTGGTTCATGGGGAAAGCAACGTGGAAAACCAATCTCGATCGGACTTTCGTTCACAGTGTTAATAAACATATGAACATCAGAAAGTTCCACACCGACGAGATACAACCGCGGTATTGTTAATAGTAGAAACTATAAGGGATGATACCGGGGTCAAAGATGGTGTCCTCATTCCCGAAAGAGAAAAGGGAAAGAGCAACCACACCATCTGTGAAGAATGGAATAAAGATGTGCATGAGAATGCATGTCCATTCCTCATCAATAAGAAGCAAATCACCATTTTTGACATTTTTAAGCTTAAACTTGAAGCTTATATGGTGATTGTCAATAACATGTCCGGGAGGGAGGGTTGGAAACGGTTCTTCAATCAACAGATTTTCCTAAAAAAGGATGTCCCCCTCCGAATCAAAGTAAGTATTATCAATTCCTGTTGGAATTGACTCATCACTAAGAAAGGCATCGACTTCATTCCAAAAGTTGTCATCTTCCTCATCCGGAGTGAGAGAAGGGATGGAAGAGTCGGGAATAATGAGACTAGGAGATGATGGATCATTTTTGAGCAATTCATCAATGGGAAGAATGTCTCCCATTGGATCACAAACATCATCATCCAATTCAGATGAAACTGAAGAGAATTTGGTTTCATCCACAGAGTTAACAAACTCGATACGATAAACTGATTCCGGAGGTGGGACAAGTGGTGTGCTCTTAGAGCTAGCAATTTCCACCACTTCCGATAAAGTCTCCGATTCTAGATCATCATCATCAAGAACACTCTTGACTTCCCTGGTACAACTTTCAAACCATTTGTTTGAACCAGGGTTGATTTTCAAAGCTTTTAGCTCAGCACGTTTTTGGTGACTCCTCTTAACCGTGAAATTTGAGAGTGTTGCATTGATTCTTTCAGATTTTTGATCAATTGTGGCAACACTCTGTTTGGATAGAGGTTTGGAGTTTTGGTTGATATTCAACGTGAGTTCTTCGTTGTCAACCCGTATGGTCAACTCTTCAGCAAATACATCAATTAGACCACGACTCGTTCTCAAGAAAGCTCTCCCTAAGATGAGGGGAACTCTAGGATCTGCATCAAAGTCTACTACAACAAAGTCAGTAGGAAAGTGAAACTTTCCTACTTTCATCACGACATCCTCGGCTATCCCAAGTGGACGAGTTATGGTACGGTCCGCTAGCTCGAGTGTCATACAAGTGGATGTAAGTTTAAGAAGAGACAGTTTCTTCCATACTGAGAGTGGCATGAGGTTAATGCTTGCGCCAAGATCGGCCAAGGCGGAGCATTGAACCATCCCCAAGAAATCACACGGGATTAAAAACCTGTCGGGGTCTTCAAGCTTTTTGGGAAGCTTCTTGAGAAGGACCGCTGAGCATTGCTCATTGAGAGGGGTTTTAGCCATCTCAGATAACTTATCTTTGTTGCTCAGTAAGCCTTTAAGCGTGGATGCAAATTTGGGCATTAGAACGAGAGCATCAACGAAGCTTATATCAAAGTGTAGTTCATTGAAAATTTGGAAAAATTTTTCCATTTGCTCTTTGGTTTTGTCTTTGAGCTTCTCATCATGCATTCTTGATGGGTAAGGAAGCTGACTAGACTTTTGAGCCGGGACGGAAGTCATTTCTGGCTCAGAATTTGTCTTCGGAACTTCGGGTTCCGGACTTAAAGCTTGGACTACCGAAGGTGGGACGTGTGCGGTACTTCGTGGGCTTGAGAAATGCACCTTGTCCGTTGTATCCTTGGTAACTTGACTCATTGCTCCTGGTGGAGGAGGCATTGGAGTCGAAGGTCCATTGTGTGTCTTACCACTACGAGTGGTGACGGCTTTTAATTCGGCATTTGGATTTGGAACTGTATTGCTTGGGAGTCCTCCAGAAGATGATGAAGCTTTGTTCATATTCATGTTCATGAAACTGCTCATCATATTCTTCAACTCATTTGTCTGCCGAGACATTGTGGTATCAATTTCCTTTTTTAGCTCAACTCTCATGTTATTGATCTGAGTTTGCATTGAACGTATGCTTGACTCAGTAATTTTCATGAAGTCATTTGGTAGGGGAGCTTGAGAAGGTTGTTGATAACTTTGCTGATTTGGAGCTTGATATGGTTGGTTGAAATTGTTCCGGTTTTGATTGAAATTTTGAGAGTTATTGAAGTTTTGTCCTTGATTCGGAACAAAGCGATTTTGATTGCCATGGTTTTGCACAGGAGGAAAACCAGGTGGTGTCATACCGCTAGGTGCACGGTAGTGAGGATCAACTTGTGGTCGGTATTGATTGTGGTTTACAGAAGCTACGGGAGCTTGGTAAAAAGAAGCATCGGTTGCTTGACAATCATAATACGCGCTTGGACCACTACAAGTTTCACACACCTTGTTTACGACTTTGATTGGTTCTGGCTTATGAATTTCGCTTTTGATTTCCTTTACCTCTTTCATCATACAACGGATGACGTCCGTTAGAGCGGCTAACGGAGCGGCTAACTCAGAAGAGTTACTGGATGAAGAAGCAGGACTGTTCGGAATATTGACTTTGTTGCGAGAAATAGGAACTTTTGATTTTTGCTCGCAAATCTCAATCACATCTTTAGGCTTACGATTCAAGATATTGCCACCGGCGGCTGCATTCAAAGAATCTTGATCGTTACCGTTCAACCCATTATAAAAGATATTAACTTGTTGAAGCTCCGTGAATTCATGATGGGGGCATTTCCTGAGGAGATCTTTGAATCTCTCCCATGCCTCTCCAAAGTTTTCATCGAAATTTTGACGAAATCCAGAAATTTCATTTTTAAGATTAGTCGTCTTTGATGGAGGAAAGAAATAATTGACAAACTTTTGAACAAGATCCTCCCAAGTTTCGATGGATCGAGGGGGTTCTTTTTCCAGCCAAATCCGGGCTGTCCCCTCAAGTGAGAATGGAAATAGCATCAACTTGATCACTTTTTGTGGTACATCTTTGAAATTGATCGTTGAGGTCAACTTGTTAAACCAACGGATGTGTGCATACGGGTCTTCTCGATCAAACCCGTGGAATTGATTCGTAGACACAAGTGTGATCAAATGTGTCTTCAATTCAAAGTGATCAGAATTGATTACCGGTAAAACGATGGCATCTCCATATCCCTCGGTGGGTGCCTGGAGCATTTCCGCCATAGTTCGTTCGTCTGCCATATTGTTGCTTGGAATAGTACGAATCTCGGGTTCGACTATTTGGGCAGCACGTCTACGAGAACGTCTTCTAGGAATTTCTGCTAGATCACGAAAAGGACTCAATGATCTAGAAGAACGAGTGCGCATGCACTAGAGTTAACTCTAAGGAATCTCAGAGTTAAGGAAGAGAATTATGAAAATGGGGAAAGAAGAATCTTTTTGAGTTTTATGGTTTTGAAAAGTAGATATAACAACAAATCCAATTAAAACAATATCGAGGCAAAACGACAGTGAACTTAAACCAATAATCACAAGATGAATGGCTTCTTTGAAAAAGGTACACCACTCACAAGGACACAAAGGCAAGTTTTTAATCTTTGGTTCGGGAACTTATTATGGTCGTACCCCCAGTTAGGTAGTACACTGCCTTGGTTTGCGGTGGTAATTTTTTATGTTGTTATTATTAAACAAAGAAAACGACAAATCTTTTTGTATTTTTTATCTATTATATATATATAGAAACAAAATGAAAATATTTTTGTGTTTTATACGTTTTAAGATGTTTTTGGGTTTTTGGATTTTTATAAGAAAATATAGATATATATAGATGGTATGAACAAGGAGTGAATATTGAAATCACTAATCTGCTAAACGTAAGATAATTAGCACAGCTCCCCGGCAGCGGCGCCAAAATTTGATTGGTTCCAAACCGTCAAGTTTTATCACACAAGCTAACCACTTGTGAATGGTCAACCGTAATAAACTTCAAACAGCTCAGAAACCAATGCAATGAAGATCTAGATGAGTTTAGTGTTTCCCCAGGTCGTTAAGTCCCAACGAGCTGTGCACTGAATCACCAAACATATAGTGATCGGGTGAATTTGAACGGGAAAAGGGTTATGATTATGAATAATTATACCTAAAGAGAAAGTTTATAAATTACAGGGGCTTAAATGCAAATTAAAGAAAATTAAAAAGATAAATTATATTAAATAAACGCTATCACTATTTTTAAATTTTGTTTTTGATTTTTTTTTTCTTTTATAAATTTGAATTAAAAACTACGTAACGTACAAAATAAAATGTGAAATTGAAACAGTATTAATCCTAAAAATATAAAAATGAAATTTTTACAAACCTAATGATAAGAGAAAATTTTTAGAAAAAGAAAATTATTTTTATGACTATTTATTTAATTATTATTAATTAAAAACTATTTTTACCTATTTAATAATACCCTAAAATATAAGAAAATATGAAATAAAGCTAGAAAAGTGAAATTATGACTTAGAAAAATCTAAAATAACTAAAGAGAATTTTCAAAACTAATTTTGTATTTTTCTGATTATTTTTCTATTTTCTATGAATTAAAAACTATTTAAAACTAATTAAATTGCTAAAAATTACAAATTTAACTAAGAAAAATCTGGAAAAATTATTTTTTTGCTTTTTATATTTTTCTTAACCTATTAAAAATGAAAATTTATTTTTTTGAGGCTTTTCTGATTTATTTGTAATAAAGGCTAAATAAAAAGGCTTAAAAACTGTTTTAAATAAGGAAAAATAGCAAACAGTGATGAAAAATTATGAAAAATTCAGGAAAAGTCTAAATTAATATTCTGATTCTATGAAAAATATAAAAACAATAGCTTATGTGTGAGAATATGAAGCTGCAGTGAAGAGTGCTTATAAATAAGCACTCAAAATAAGCTAAAGGTACCAAATGAGCACCAAATTATCACAGAAGCTATAATATGCCAAAAGTACTTAATACTAACCTATTTCAACTAGTCTAAACCTCTGTAATGCACACTGCCATGATTTGATGATTAAAAAGCTTAAGTGCCCAAAACAGTTTTTACCTACTAAGTTGCAGCCTAAAAATAAGCTACTGGATAAGCAAGAAACCAAAATCCAGTTTAAGCAATCCAAACTAGACCTGGCAAGGTGCTTGTAAACCAAATGTGAGCTCAGGACAAGCTCTTATGAGCTTGTTGAGAGCTTTGCACAAAACCTGTGCACACTCAGTGTACACTGAGTGTGTGCACATGGCAAAAGGGTGCTAATTGAGGAGCTTATTCAGACTTTATAAAAGCTTCTAAAAATTATCCAAAAATCATTTTAAGGAACTTGACCAACTGAAGTTTTTAAACCCAAAGTTTTAATGAATTTGAACCAGAAATGAATCCATGAAAAATCAATCAAGTTGAGCTGAAACTGACTTTTTCAATTTGACTTTCTTAGCAGTTTTGATAACTTTGACCAAAATGAGATTTGAGCTTAATTTGTGAACTGATATTGATGTATTAAGCTAAAATGAAACTAAAATAAGCTACCTCACTGAATTCTAAACACAAATCAAGCTTTTGAACTTTTAAAATTTCAACAGATATGCAATTAAGACAGATTGAAAGTGATTTTGACTTTGAATGATCTAAGGTGCAAATTTGACCACTGAATTAAGTCCAATGATCCTAAATAAGACCAAGTTAACTGATCATGAGCACAAACCAAGCCTCAAACTCCATTCACCCACTGAACCAAACACTAGTTCAGATATTAAAATGCATATCAAATCCCACTAACTGCTTAATCTATTAAAAGCAATACTCAATCTATCCTAAACTAATCTAATTATAGCTAAATTCAGAGACTAAAGCAAATACAATAAACAGAAACAATAAGCTCAAAATTAATGCAGATTTAAAATAAAATAGCAAGGTATATAAAAGCTCTTACAGCAGTCCAGCTTATTTTGAAGCTCAATCCAGAACTATAACTACACTAACCTAAGCTATTCCAACCCAATCCAAGCTCTGCATCAACCCAATATCATAACCATTCCCAAATGTACTACAGTTTGACTTTTGTTGACCCAGTGACAAATTGCTTGAATCTGAATTATAAGTTTACTAGAAGCTATAAACAGCTTTAGTAAGCTTATTTGAGAAGTAAATAAGCTCTTTGAAGCTTGGCATTCAATACATTTGAAACTGTCTTAAATAAGAGAAATGTAAAAACATGAATCTTGATAGAACTTGAAATTAATCTTTGAAAAAGGTTACAATACACTGAACCAACTAAGTTTCATACAACAAAACTTGAAATTACAATTTAGAACTTATTTAAGACATGGAAATTTAAAAACGACATACATATGAAAATAAAAACTAAGTACTGCCTTCTCTTGCTTCTCTTTCTTCTTTTTATACACCAAAACTGCTCCCACTTGTATTCTGAGCAAATCCCACTTGTCTCCAGAACCATTGGATCACTAGACTCATTTTTGGCCGTTGATGGCATTTTGGCGGGAAAACAGATTTGTCAGTTGGTACTGATAACTTGTGACAGGGGAGGAGCATTTAATGCACTTAGCATGGGGTGTTTGGAGGGTAGGAATAAGGTGGGTGTGATGATGATGGAGGAGGGAGGTGATTGCAGGTATAGGTGATGATGAGGGGGAGGGAACCCGTGAGCGGGAGTGGGTTGAGTCAAACGGGGTTTGACTGGGTATATTAAAAGGCAAAGGGTCCAAGGTCAAAAAGAGGGGGTCAAGTGGTATATGGCAGGGGGTCACAGGTGGCTTTGGTAGGGGTCAAGGGTCATAAGGCTTGGTATTAAATAAACAAGGACCATGTTTGCAATTCCTCAAAAACCAAGGACCAAAACTGCCAATTCTGATTTTCCAGGGACCAATAATGTACATCCTGAAATTATAATCCAAGGGCTAAACTTGACAATCTCCAATATTCCAAGGACCAAACTTGTCAGTTTTGAAACTCAAAGGACTAAACTTGTAATTTCTCAAAACTTTTGACATTTTTCACCAAAGGACTAATTATGACAACTTATGATTTCAAAAGGACCTTTGGTGACTTTTCTTTTAAAATAAGTGCTCAGGGACTATTTCTGACAACTTTTGAAACTTGGGGGACTAAAACTGCCAATTATGCAAACTTAGCTCATTTTTCATCTGATTTTAAACATTTTGCATCTGAAACATATAAAATATAATTTTGAGATATTTTCAGTATTTTGATGCATTTCTGAGTGTTTTTAAATGTTTTGCAGTTCAGATTTGACCAAAAATGATGAGTATTTACACACTCATCAAGTTGTGTTCCACCTTTGAAGGAAAATGAGCACGAGTGCTTTTCCCTTGTTCACAGGCTGAGCAAAGGTGATCTTTTGAATACCGGAATCGTGGGAGACCTTCAACAAGTTTGTGTCGAGCAAGGTTGGTGATGGTTTGAAAGTTTAGATGTGAGAGTAGACGGTGCCATAGCCAGGATTTTGTTGATGTTGCCTTTGAAAGTAAGTAGATGGGAGATCAAGCAACCCTGTCTTGCATAGAGATAGTGTAAAGACTAGAATTACGCGAGCCAGACATAAGGTCATTTCCTTGTAGATCACGAATGAAACAAGTTTTCTCCTGGAAAGCAACCTCCAAATCTCCATCACAAAACTGACCTACTGAAAAAAGATTGTGACCGAGGCCTTCTACATAGTAAACCCTGCTGATTTCGATGTTCCCATTGATATAGTCTCCGTAGCCCATGATAGCTGCGAAGTGATCATTCCCGAATCTGACAGTGCCAATGAACTTTGCAATAAAGTTTGATAACAGTTTAAGGTTGCCTGTCATGTGTCGGGAACATCCGCTATCAACAATCCAGAGAATGATCTGTATCACCTGCATTACACACAGACGACACAGATGGAATAGAAGTAGATGTTGAACCCGAAATGTTAGAGGGTTCCGAAGCAGTTATAGTAGACATACACACATCAATAACTTTAGGCATCCATTTAAATCCTAGTGTGTTATATATCCATTTCTGCCATCTATAACTACTATTTGATTTAGTCTTAGTGAATGCACTAGGTGGTACTACATTCTTAGGAGGTGAAACTGGAGCTACAGGGACAGCAATGCTTGCCTTAGAATCTAAAGAAGGCGGTCTACCAAGCACAGACTTAGAATGATTAGTGGGCCTAGAGGTGTGCCGATTCTTAGGATTCCGTAAACGAGAGATTATAGCTTTAGCAACACATTTTTCATGACAATCAGAATTCATACTTTTACGACAAATAACACAAGGTGTATCAGACTGAATATCAAAAGTACTTAAAGGTTTAGCATTCGTTACATCACTATTTCTATTACATTTGCCAGACGCAATATCTATAGTGGAAGCAACGTGAGTCTTATTCATAGTCCTAGGGTGTTCTTATACTTTAGCATTCCTTATTGATCTTTTCTTAGGTCGCAACTTCCTATTCTTCGATTGAGTGCTCCTAGGCTGTGAAGTGCGGACGTTTGGAAAAGACGCAACTATTCCTGTTTCAGTAGAATGAAGCACGTTAGCAACTTGTGATTTGGCAGTAGGGTTTCTAGGTTCACGATTACTAAGTGTTACTGGTGCTAATCTCTTAATGATGGTTGGCGGAAGTTGTTCATACTTTCCTAACATTTCTCTTAACTTAGAGATAGTGTGAATCAAATCTTGATTTTCAGAACGAATATTACCAGCAAAATGCATTACTTCTCTAGTGTGTGCAAGATAGTGATCAAGTTCGTTTGATGCTTCATGACGAGTCTTATTGAGTAAATCAAATATGACACCATATTCCTGTTTAAGTTTTACAAGTTCTTTTTCATATTTTGAGATTTGACTTTTCAAAGACACGTTTTGATCATCCAGTTGCTCAATTTTAGGATCAGAAGATTTTGCACGCAACTGAGCGATTTTGTTTTGAAAAACAAGTTGTTGATTGTGAATATCTTTTTCACACCAATTAAGTCGACGTTTTGCATTATAAAGTTCGTTAAGCAATCGTTCATTTTCAGCTTTTAAAGACTCGATCTGAAGCACATTATCAGTATTCTCAACAGTTACCACAGAGTCAACAGTATCAGCAGAGATATAATCAGATGCATATGGCACAGAATTCAATAACACAACATTATGGATATCAACACAGATAACATCATTCAAGAGTCGATCAACATCTTTTCTTAACATTTTCTTTTTACGTTTAGTATTAGAAATAGATGTTTCTGATTTCTCGAAAACGGCCTTCATCACTCCAAGTTCCTTATGAAAGTCCCGTTCCCAAGACAATGCACAATTTTTCAAATTTTTAACATTTGGTAACAGATTTTTCTGAAAAATGTCTCTTTGTTCTCGCGCTAGAGGCGATTGAAAGTGTTGAACTTTTATTTCAGAATGATATTCTATCTCATGTTCTAAAGTTTTGAGGTCGGCCATAAAAATATCAAAATATCTAAGAATTTTGCGATTTTCAGGTTTTGAGTTTACTTCACTGATGGAAGGTAAAGGACCATAAATTTGTGCATAATCTGGTTGGGGATTAACATTAGAAGACTCAGACGTTTTTATGATAACCCTTGCTGTGTTAGAAGAATCCATTGGTGTGACGAAAGTGACCGGTTTTGAATAATTAAAAGGTTTGTTGTAAACAGGTTTTAATTTTGATCGACTCTCGTCTTCTGTATCTAATTCCTCTTGACGATGATATTCAACAACACTCATAATAGAATTATCAATTTTATATTCTGCACTGGAAATTTCAGGATTTGGTTTGAATGCTTTGGTTGAAAGCTTAGGTTTGTAATCAGCAAGATTCAGTCCATATCCATTTGGGTTGGGTTTTAAAGTAAACTTTTCAATAGCAGTTACTGACTCACCATGTTTATAAACAACAGTTTTAAACTCTTTAAGTTTGTTTTGCAAGCCGATGATTTCTTCAAGATGATCATCTATTCGTTTCGTTGAATGCTTTTTGTATGCAGAGAACTGTTTTTGACAAGTTAACAACTCAGCCTTAGCTTTTTGATTTTCCAAGGTAAGAGCGTTAATTTGCTTTTTATGTTCATGTTTCAGTTGTTCTATCTCAGACAACAAAGCATTCTTCGAAGCGGCTAGATCACGCATCTGTCTCTCTAAATATTTTTCGTTTTGATGAGATTTAGCAAAAGCGGCTTCAAAACCTTTTTCACGGTTTTCTTGAGTTTTAAAAAAGTTGAGTTGCATTTGTAAGCATTCAAAATCCTTGGTTAACAGTGCATTTTTCTTTTTAAGTCCTTATTTAATGCACAACATTCTTGAATTTGGGATTGTTGGTCTTTAAGTAAAAGAGCAAGATCTGGATGAGGCAAAAGGTCGGCTTGTTCAACGGAAGTCACCACATGATCATTATTTAGATCCTCAAGTATAACCACGGAGTCAATTTGATTGTCAAAAGAAACCATAAGGTCATCTTGATCGTCAAATGTAACTACGGGGTTTAATTGAAAATCGTTGGCGGAGATATTAGATCAAAGATAAATTTGGTTTGTTCGGGTACCTGAGACAAGCCATCAGTGTCATACACTGGGCCTGTGTCACTCATGTGTAACTCATGCATATTAGCCATCAACATAACAGCTGCATTAGCCTGCAAGTCCTCCATATCATCATCTGAGTTTGCATCTGCCATAAAACTCTGTTCTTTGTTTATGAGAGTTCCACCAGCTTCATCCTTAAGAGCCAAAAGAAGAGCCTCTTTGAAATAAGCACTGCCCTTAGTCCTCGGCTTTGGGCATGCATTAGCCAGGTGTCCGTTCTCATTGCAGTTGTAGCATCGAAGACCATTCAACCCATTCTGAGCATTTCCCTGTTCCACCACTTGAGCTATGTTGTTGTTCCTACCCATAGCATTAAACCCTTGACCACCGCCCATCTGACGACCATAACCACGATTCTGAACTTCAATTCGTCCATTGTTCACAACAGCCTGATTTCGTGTATTAGATGAGGAATGAATACGATTGTTGGATTTGTTGGTATAACGGCCAAAAGCATTAGCAATCATAACAAATCCTTGTTGCAATGCTTCAAACGGATCGATGTCCTCATTAGCATCACTGAAAATTGGTTGAGCATTGTTGTTGTTGTATGGAACCAATTGAATTTGTTGAGATTGTTGCTGTGAATGATCGTTTTGTGTGACTGAGGCAGTTGGTTGAGTTGCTTGTTGAGGAGGATAACTTTGTTGAGCATATAAGGCAAGTTGTTGATTTTCCGGATGTGTAGGTGGAGCAATTTGAGCACGGAGAATCCTTTCCCGATCAACTTCCTTTTCATGAGGCTTCAAGTAATCGTACAACAATCCATATGTAGAATGATGCATATTCTTCGCTTGACGGAGAAAAATGACATACTTCTCCCATTCAGGACCAAGACTACTCAGGAACTTAGTATTCACTGCAATTCTTGGCATGATGATGTTGTGTTTATCCAAATCATTGATGGCTCTGAAAATCGATGATGATAAGACTCTAGTGTCTCTCCAGGTTCAATCATGAAGTGTTCATAAGCCAAGTAAATTTTGGATTCCAAATCCTCCTGATTGAGTACAGATCCTTCCATAAGAAGATGAATATGTTCCCACATTTCCTTTGCAGTCTTTTGAGCATCAACACTTCAAAGAATTGGGTTAGGTAATCCTAAAAGGATATATTGCATTGCAAGCTCATCAGCTTCATAGTGTAGAAGTTCTGCTGGATTTAAATCTGCAACAGTAGCAATGTTCGTTTGTTCATCTCTTGGTGGATTTGCATTTGGATCGCCGGGTACAATGACAGTAGGCATCTGAAATGGACCTTCCAAGATAACCTTCTTTAAGAACTTTCCATGTGGCTTCTTCAGATCACAAAACCTAAAGAACCTTATCACCCATTGATCGTAGTTTCCTGGAGTGAGCATTGGAGGTCTGTCAAGTGATCCAGCCTCATGAATTGATTGTTGGCTGCTTAAAGCTTCACACATCTTTGCAAACCAAGTGGGTTCCTTCATAGTGTTCCTTGATGGATGTTGATTGAAGTCATTTGTGTAGGGTTGAACTTGAAGACTTGGCGGTGTTTGAACCATTTGTGGTGGAGGAATTGCTCCAAGTTGTGGAGTATGTTGTTGATTAAATTGTTGTTGATAAATTGCTTGTTGTTGATTCCATTGTTGATGTTGTGGACTTAGTTGTTGTTGTCGTTGAGAATAAGTGTAAGGGAAATAGTTAGAGTATGGTGGTTGTGACATGTTGAAAACTTGTGTTGGTAAAAATGGATCTTTGTAGTCAAATGAACCTTTGTTGATGAAGTGTCCTTAGGCGTAGAAATCACAAGAAACCAAGTAGGACTTATGCGTAAAAACACCAAAGTTACGCGTAACAAAGAGAGTTACGCGTAGTTTTAGCTTACGCGTAAGTAGGGTAAATGCACTAAAGTTATGCGTAGACACAAAGTTAGGCGTAGAAAGTTAGGCGTAGGATTACCTTATGCGTAAGACTAGGCTTAGGCGTAAGATGAATCTTATGCGTAGGATTCTACGCGTAAGCTTTATGCTTATGCGTAAGTTTAGGGTTTTGCCCAAATGATCTTTTACACTATCACAGTGCAAAAGATATCCAAAGTCGACGTATTTTCAGGCTTATCCAAGCAAGAAAACACGGAGTAAACCACGAAAACGAAGATCAAACCAAGGAATAACTTACGCGTAATATTAGGGTTTTGATACGCGTAAGATTACTCGTAAAAAATGATGTTGCCCAAATTTGTTCTAAACCAGATTTTTGTTATGGAATAGCCTCAATATCACCAAAATAACACAAAAGTGTGAAACTTGATGAATCAAAACAGCTAAACGGGTTACGCGTAGAACGACACCCACGAACAAAAACAAGCTTAAAAACTTAGATCCACGCGTAAAGTTTGAAACTTTTTGCCAAAACAAGTATTTTAACACCTTAAAACAACTTTTTGCCAAAATGAGTTTTTAAGCAACCCAAAGATCACGTTAGTTTTACGCGTAAGACCAAAAACTTACTTCAAAAGCAATAACGATCCACCCAACTATTTGGCGATTGATACCACTGTTAGGTCACTAGTTTTACAACACAAGCTTACTAGAAAGAGATAAAGGCGATTGAACAATAAACCAAACACACACACACAAAGTAATAGAACCGGTTATGCGTAGAGAGTGAGTGAAAGGAATAAATTGAACAACCAACCCTCAAGTGAGGGTTATACAAGAGTATTTATAGGCAAGGAGCTAGGGCAACACTCCCACTCCTTCCCTTTTCCTTATTTGACATGGGCCTAAGCTTATGGGCCTTCTACATAAGCTTGACCTTAAACAAACATAAAGGCCATAATAAGCTACCTATTACACATGAGAAACAAACACTTGAATTAAGGTTTAGGAGTGATTCCAACACATAAAGCCATGGAGTCAAAATCTCACTGCTAGGCTAATTAAAAAATCTACCATGAGTACTAGAATTAAAACACGTCTTAAAGAAAAAGTCGGAGAAAACATTTTCTTAATAATGAAAAAAAAAACATAACTTCTCGAATTTTAAAATTTCTATGTATCTACTCGTTAAGAACATAATGTATGATCACTCAAAGTTAAACATTCAGTCAGTGTCACGTCAACGATATATCAGCTTTAACTTTTTAACCTTAACTAAAAAAAACACTTCCTATCATAAGAGCATCTACAATGCATCAAGTCTTTGAAGATTTGATGCATTTATGGTGTGTTGGGTAAAAGTAGCAGTGAGCAGTATCACTGTGTTGTGAGCAATGAGCAGTAGCCACAGCTTACAGCTCACCGCTCACAGCTTCTTAAATAAGAATTGAAAAAATGATCATTTTTAAAAAATAGCAAAGCTCACAACTCCTTTTCCAAACGAACAATAAAAATCAAAAAACTCATTGCATACCGCTCATCGCCCCAAAAAACTCCAGAAAGCTCTGCGCCAAACATAGCCTTAATGTTTTATTCCACGATTAATGCACAACCCACTTAATGCTAATAGCTTCTTGTTTTTTTTGTCAAAGGCTTGAGCTTCTATAAGTCATTTTGCAAAAAGTCTTTGTCAAGTCTTTACCTCAATGCTTCAAATGGCTCAAATGTCTTTTTCAAATAGTTAAAAGTCATGTGTAAAACTTAACCATTGCAGATTTGCAAATGCTCTAACTCAACCTTAACTCAACTATTTTCAAATTCAACCCCTAAACTAAAACTAATACTTCATTTAATAAACTACATAACATTAAATCTTAAACATTACAATACGAATTTAAAAAAAATACAATTACATCTATTGTTGAGGTTGCAAATTATTTTTTTTTTTGATGATTTTGTCTTTTTCCGAATCGATCCAAAACGTAATGTTTGGATCCTTGCCGGTAGTGTCAATCATTAGAAATTTCATCTCTTCCAACCTTTGAATCGTTTGATCTTTTCCTTTAGCCGCCCGATACGCCTCTTGGGCGGTTTCTCGTTTCTGCCGATACTCCTATGTCATAGCCTCCCCGAGTTGGCTTGACGAGATCGTTCCTCTGGTACTCGCTCCCCGGTACTTGTCGCACTCCCGGATTTGGCTTTCTTCGAAGCACGCTTTTTGCCCATCGGACGTGGTTGGTCATCATGACCGAATAACGCCTCGTTTGTTTGGCTTGAGACATCGCCAGTTAAATCAAGCGGTTCCGGCGCGTCCCATTTTTGATGAGCACACAAAACCTCCCACGCCTCCTCTTTATTAAACGCCGCACTTTTGTGTTAATCACGGTATATTTCTCTAGCCCGTCGCATGATATCCATCTCACTTTCCTCGTTTTTTTGGCAACGTTTTGAACGTTTGTAATACGCGTTGAACTTCATGCAATCACGGTTCAACTTTTTCCACTTGCCTTGTAACATATCCTTGTTGCGGTTTTGAAAATTACGTCTATTGAACTTGTTGATTAACAAATTCCAAAATGTATCACGAGCTTGAGCATGCCCAACTTGTGGATCCTCGGTAGCGGCCACACAACACTTTGCAAGTAGTTTTTCCTCACTTGGTTGCCAAGGTGTATTGGTCATGTCGGGATTTGGTTCGATTGGTTCGATTGGTTCGGGTTCTTTGGATTTTTTGGCCTTTCGTTTACCACCTCGTTTGAATGGCTTTGGAGGAGATGTAGGTGCATCGAAAACTTCATTTGTTGCGGTTTGTGTATGTGATGATTGGGATAGCGGTTGTGATTGTTGTGCGAATTATAGATTTTGGAAATTGGTGTTGAGTGTGTTTTGTTGGGTTTATTCCAATTGTAGCAATCGTTGATGTTTTTGGTAAAGTTTCTCGTTCGACAAGCCGAGTGGGTTAGAGAAAGAGATGTTGGTTGATGATGAACCTGCGTTCGGGTTTGAAGATGAACCTGTGTTTGGGTTATTCCAACCCATGAGATTTAACATTAAGAAACTTTCGTCGTTGTTAAATCTCGACATTTTTTTGCTAGCACATCCAAGTATATGTAGATGAGATTGAGTTCTGGAAGTGTGAAAAAAAGTTATGTGTTAATTGGTTATTCATAGTGGTGAAAAAAAGATTTTGATTTTTTTTTTTTCATTGTAGCCGTTTATAAACGTTGGAGGGTGAAAGTTGTATTTTTTTTTTAAAATTCCAACGGTCATGTGGACGTTGGCAGGGGTAAAATGATTTTTTTTCACATAGGCTTCACGCTGCGTTAGCAGCTTAACACGCCCCTTAACTTTCAATGTTAACTCGCATCGCCGGTATGGTAACTTCCCCTTAACGTAGGTTGCGTTAAAAGTTAACGTGCATATTGAGTGACTACGATGCATGCTCTGCTCTAACCGAAAAGAGGAAATGATATATTGATAATTTTTTTATTTGAAACACTCAAATGTAAAATAGTCAAAATAGAATATTACTAGTAATATTATACAAGTGTTTGATGTTTGGATTTATTTGTCCCAATAATTTTTAATATGTCCAAATCAATATTGATATCTTCTGTTAATGAAAATTCTACTCTAAAATAATACTCATGGGTTGTTTTTTTAAATTAAATGGTTTAGAGACATATTTATACTACATTATAATGTACTATAATATATTATAATGTATTTAGAATTTCTTATAAAAAGAAGTCTTAAAAATATAAGCCTACACATGTTACTATAATTAGTAATTCATATAATTAAGAAAAGAAGCATAATGTACAACACTTTAATGCACATAATTTTCAGACGTACAAGACAAAAAGCAGAGCGTACACCACTTTAATGCACATATTAAAAAAATAAAACACCACATTAATGCTATTTAATATAGTCAATTAATTAACTGATCAATAAATACAATTAATACAGTTATTAAAACACGCCTAACATAATAAATACAAATTATCAAGCATATTGTACAACAAAATTAAACACAATCCCTACATCAAATGTCACTGATACAAATAATATTCAATCCCGAACGGGAAACGGGCAAAATGGGCTTGAGCTCGAACAAGCACTGGCCAAACGGGCTCGAGCCCAACAGGCGCTGGTCAAACAGGCTCGAGCCCAAACGGGCTAAATGAAATTCTTGATATCTGTAAATTTATTATCAAAAAGAACATAATAAACTAAAATACATGATTCACAAAAAAAAATTATTTCAGGGTACCCGCCGCCGCAACGCGCGGGTACCCTGCTAGTCTATAATAAAGAAACTAGCAGGGTACTCGCACGTTGCAACGGCGGGCGCTATATGTAACAACGCACATTTTTCGGGTTACTTTTCATATTTTTGAAAAGTTACTATTCACTTTTACTATTCACTTTCACTATTCATCCCGTAAAATTTTTATTTCATATTCTCGTAAGATAAATTATTTTAGTAATAACCTGAGAGTTTGACAAACGTTAGATCATCTTCGCAAAAGTTATTAAGAAAACATCGTCTTAAAGTTTCATTTTGGTCAGAACACCATTTCAACATCCCGCGCATAACGAAAACCAACTATGACAATTTTCCCCACATCAGATTAATTTTTAGATCACTCATAATTAATTAAAGAATTTTTAAGATTTCTTTTAAATGTTACCAAATAAACCCTGAGCCGTACGAGACTAAACTTACGTTTTAAACAAATCTACGTAGACCCAGACTTAACCATTTCTGCACTGTATTTTCTAAGATGTTTAGACACTTTTACATTTTTGGAAAAGTCAAACATATTTCCCTCCTTCTTTGACAATAAAGAAATTAACCTTGTACGTTCTACATTTTTGCTTAAATCGCGTAACTTTTAGACTTCAAGTATAACTGTAGTTATCCCACGTATAACGAAAACCACATTTTGACATCTCATATCACTTTTAGACTAATTTTAGTCTACTTAAAATAAATTCACGGTCATTTCCCTGAAATCTCATAATTAATTAGAGAATTTTTAAGATTTCTTTTAAATGTTACCAAATAAACCCTGAGCCGTACGAGACTAAACTTACGTTTTAAACAAATCTACGTAGACCCAGACTTAACCATTTCTGCACTGTATTTTCTAAGATGTTTAGACACTTTTACATTTTTGGAAAAGTCAAACATATTTCCCTCCTTCTTTGACAATAAAGAAATTAACCTTGTACGTTCTACATTTTTGCTTAAATCGCGTAACTTTTAGACTTCAAGTATAACTGTAGTTATCCCACGTATAACGAAAACCACATTTTGACATCTCATATCACTTTTAGACTAATTTTAGTCTACTTAAAATAAATTCACGGTCATTTCCCTGAAATCTCATAATTAATTAGAGAATTTTTAAGATTTCTTTTAAATGTTACCAAATAAACCCTGAGCCGTACGAGACTAAACTTACGTTTTAAACAAATCTACGTAGACCCAGACTTAACCATTTCTGCACTGTATTTTCTAAGATGTTTAGACACTTTTACATTTTTGGAAAAGTCAAACATATTTCCCTCCTTCTTTGACAATAAAGAAATTAACCTTGTACGTTCTACATTTTTGCTTAAATCGCGTAACTTTTAGACTTCAAGTATAACTGTAGTTATCCCACGTATAACGAAAACCACATTTTGACATCTCATATCACTTATAGACTAATTTTAGTCTACTTAAAATAAATTCACGGTCATTTCCCTGAAATCTCGTTCTTTTCTGATAAATTGCGAATTACGCATTTTTGACCCGTGTTTCCAGCTTTAAGCAGCGTTTTTGCACCCAATGAGACTTATCACCCATTTTATATTTTTAGATGGAGTATAATGATGAGTTTCATCATTCCTACAAGTTTCGTATTTTTGCGATACCCGGTTTTACGTTTTATGACTTAACAACTTACGGTTGGCATTTAACGGAAACAAATCATGCTCTAAACTCAAGATAATATCAAAACTATCCACCTAAGTCATCTTATCTCTATTTGGCCGAATTTAGGGGGGGAGTCATCATCTTGGTGTCTTAATCCTAACCATGGTTCATTTAGATCATTACATGTGTCCTAACTTAACCATGGTTAACATTTAACCCAATATATGGTTAACCAAACTTACCCTCCTATAAATAGCAAGTGAAATACATCCTAAAAACCCTAAAACAGTGATTTGGGTCGTTCATATCACAAAACCATCATATCTTCCATAATTTGATCTATAAACTCCAAGTTTATGCAAAGAAGTTTCAAGTAGTAAGTTACTGCATCAAATCTCTAGCAAGTTTAAGTGATCTTCTTGAGTTTAGATCCACTCAAGTCACTTAGTACTTCATCACCAAATCTTCAAGATCACAAGGGTGCCAAGGTGTAGAAAGCTAGCTCAATTCAAGGTCCTAAGTGTTCAATCAAAGTCCTATCCTTACTAGTTACTCCTTTCTTGATTGAAAGCCAAAAGTTATAAGCAACTAATCACCACCATCATCTCATGTTTATTATTCATAATCTTGACAATTTCATGCTATATATATAGTTACTATGTTAATTCATGATGTACATATACTCAACCACATGTTTTAATTCACATATTGTCGTAAAAGTAACAAACTAGTAAACTAGTCATATTCTACACGTTTGAGACCATTAAAACCAGTCACATATGGACTTTCTAACTTACATACTATGGTAGACAAGATAAAAAGGTAAACATAGCAACTTGAATCATCCGAAACGGACAAACGAGTCAAAAATTATAGTCAAAAGAAGTTAGCAAAACCAAAATGCCGAAACTGCCAAATTGAATCTGTTAAGGGTCTGTCCGTTTTGAAACTGGTACTTCTGGTCCGAATCATCAAAAACTTAAAATACGAAAGTTGTCTGGAACGACGTTTTGAAGCTCGGACCCTGAAAACGCTTAAATAGGCCATTATCTTTCAAAAATTGAAACTGCCCTATATATAGTCTCACGACTATACTTTTGTCACAACTAAAAGCAAACCAAGAGGCCTAATGGCCATAAGCTAAGACCACGGCTACGGCTAAGGTCAAATCTGAGTCTCAAGACCATGGTAGTCAAGATCAAAGCCATGTCAAGCCCATGGCTAAAGCCTCAAGGCTTATTTACCCAAGACCGTTAACTAAGGTGATCATATTTATGAAACGACGAGAACTTGTAAAAACATGATAAACTTATTTATATAACAATCTTCACTCAAAACATATGTTGTACCTACTAAGTGCTACAATAGTAGGGAGCTTCATGTGAGGGGTTTCATTTGAGTAAAACGTATCGACGAGTTGCTGGATTTACGATTTAAAGTGTCCTAGCTCCTCGAACGTTTACTGCATGACCTCTGAATTATGATGGCCTGAACGGTAGTACGATATCTATAAACTAATTACGTTTTCACAACTAGACCATTTCTATAAACGACATACACAAATACCATGTACTACATCATGATCAACATAGAGACGTATATATGTTTGATATTTCTTTCGCATCATTATTTCAAACCTAAGTCGCAACATCCTATTCTAGGTTGCTCGTAGAAGTTCTCATGGCATGTCCATCATTCTCATTATACATTTGCTATCATTTACTCTGAGGTGAGTTCATAGCCCCACTTTCTATTACTTAATTGTTTTACAAACCCTTGGGGGAGATACATGCTTTATTTTAAACAGAACACATTGCTTTCAAACTGTATACTTATCTGATTGTTTTATTTGCACTAAGTTACCGCAATTGCCAAACTTAAGTCCCTAAATCATGAATCATTAATCACGAGTGACGTGAGCGCGAATATTGTGGATAGATCTATCGGGATTGACGAATCCTGTTTGTTTGACCCGGTCCGGTAAACAAACGCACTATATTTGAGTACATTAGGTAAAAACGACAATTTTTACCTGTTAAGGGCACGTATCAACAGTTTCACCAATTAATTCTGGAGCAAGTTAACGCCTTGATTGCATGATGCTTAGTGAAATAATAACTGTTTAGTTTTCAAACTATTGGTGTGAATTTATAACTCACACTACAAACATAATGTGTTCAACTATCAAACAAACTCTATGAATTCACTTAACCTTTGTGTTGACAGTTTTAAGCATGTATTTTAAGTCCATAATGTCGGAAGCTGGCACGGAAGAGCAAGGACTAGATCAAGAAGGCTATAAATATTTTATCATTTATAAAACATCAAAGACTTTATATTAATGTATTTTGTAAACAATAGAACCAACTGTGACCTCATTCTTGTAAACTTTGATACTGATATAAATCGAATGATAAATCTTTTAAAACGACTCCATTAGGGTTCGTTTTCTATTGTTATGACTGTTGTGCCATTAAGTAACATCCAGTTTGAATTTCGCTGCGTATCACGAAATTGGGGGTGTTACACTATACAATTAAATCAGAGAAATTTTTTTTAGATCTATCTTTTACAATACAATAGATATACCGTATACGGACGACGATAATTTTAGTTTTGAATATTGTTATGCAATAACAAAAAATTCATATAAAAATTGTAGATTATCCACGTGATGTGGTGACAATAATGAGTTGGTAGTAGGTATATTTTATTAAAAATTGTAGATTATCGCCCGATTTTTATAAAACAAAGTTTTTAGTTTTTACGATAAGTTTTATTAAAAAAATTCCAAAAGGAGCATATGTTGATTCTCGAGGCACTCTTGCGATTTAATAATATTTTTTGAACATTGTATTTTTGTATGCATTTTTAAACTCTATTGATTTAACAATATCGTTTTCGGACGACTTTTATGGGCTAGCCGAACCGATAGTGACTCCGGTTCCCGGTTGAACCCGTTGGCCCTGTCCATTTTTTAAAACCATATGTACCATGAACTTTTTTACATATAAATTGCATGAAGATTTGTGTGTTTTATTAGTTTGTACAATATGTATAATAACAAGTATTTTTCATATTAGGGTATTTTAAAAATAACATTTATTAGCTATTTATTGTTATGGACTTTTTTCTTATATTAAATTACTTTGTATTTTTTTATTATTTTTTTTAAAAACATGTCTAAAAAGAGTGCTTTAAAGTGTTGCAACAAATGCTACTATAGATGTACTTATTAAAATTTGCCATTATTAGCAAGTGTTGAATCTTAATTTTTTAAGTCTTCTCTTTTAGGAATGTCTCAAATGCTTTATAATGTAGTATAGATATGTGTATAATCATATAATTAGGACTTTACACCTTTGCATCATTTGCTTTGAAATAATAGTCCGATTTTTATAAAACAAAGTTTTTAGTTTTTACGGTAAGTTTTATTAAAAAAATTCCAAAAGGCGCATATGTTGATTCTCGAGGCACTCTTGCGATTTAATAATATTTTTTGAACATTGTATTTTAGTATGCATTTTTAAACTCTATTGATTTAACAATATCGTTTTCGGACGACTTTTATGGGCTAGCCGAACCGGTGGTGACTCCTGTTCTCGGTTGAACTCGTTGGCCCGGTCCGTTTTTTAAAACCATATGTACCATGAACTTTTTTACATATAAATTGCATGAAGATTTGTGTGTTTTATTAGTTTGTACAATATGTATAATAACAAGTATTTTTCATATTAGGGGTGTTTTAAAAATAATATTTATTAGGTATTTATTGTTATGGATATTTTTTTCTTATATTAAATTACTTTGTATTTTTTTATAATTTTTTTTAAAAACATGTCTAAAAAGAGTGCTTTAAAATGTTGCAACAAATGCTATTAAAGATTTACTTCTTAAAATTTGCCATTATTAGCAAATGTTGAATCTTAATTTTTTAAGCATTCCTTTTTAGGAATGTCCCAAATGCTTTATAATATAGTATAGATATGTGTAAATGTGTATAATCATATAATTAGGACTTTACACCTTTGCATCCTTTGCTTTGAAAAAATCGTCCGATTTTTATAAAACAAAGTTTTTAGTTTTTACGACAAGTTTTATTAAAAAAAATACAAAATGCGCATATGTTGATTCTCGAGTCACTCTTACGATTTAATAATATTTTTTGAACACTGTATTTTTGTATGCATTTTTCAACTCTATTGATTTAACAATATCGTTTTCGGATGACTTTTATGGGCTAGCCGAACCAGTAGTGACTCCGGTTCCCGGTTGAATCCGTTGGCCCGGTCCATTTTTTAAAACCATATGTACCATGAACTTTTTTACATATAAATTGCATGAAGATTTGTGTGTTTTATTAGTTTGTACAATATGTATAATAACAAGTATTTTTCATATTAGGGGTGTTTTAAAAATAACATTTATTAGGTATTTATTGTTATGGACGTTTTTTTCTTATATAAAATTACTTTGTATTTTATTATTTTTTTTTTTAAAAAAAAACATGTTTAAAAAGAGTGCTTTAAAGTGTTGCAACAAATGCTATTATAGATGTACTTATTAAATTTTGCCATTATTAGCAAGTGTTGAATCTTAATTTTTTAAGTCTTCTTTTTTAGGAATGTCTCAAATGCTTTATAATGTAGTATAGATATGTGCAAATGTGTATAATCATATAATTAGGACTTTACACCTTTAGATCATTTGCTTTGAAAAAATCGTCCGATTTTTATAAAACAAAGTTTTTAGTTTTTACGGTGAGTTTTATTAAAAAAATTCCAAAAGACGGATATGTTGATTCTCGAGGCACTCTTGCGATTTAATAATATTTTTTGAACATTGTATTTTAGTATGCATTTTTAAACTCTATTGATTTAACAATATCGTTTTCGGACGACTTTTATGGGCTAGCCGAACCGGTGGTGACTCCGGTTCCCGGTTGAACCCGTTGGCCCGGTCCGTTTTTTAAAACCATATGTACCATGAACTTTTTTACATATAAATTGCATGAAGATTTGTGTGTTTTATTAGTTTGTAAAATATGTATAATAACAAGTATTTTTCATATTATGGGTGTTTTAAAAATAACATTTATTAGCTATTTATTGTTATGCACGTTTTTTTTCTTATATTAAATTACTTTGTATTTTTTTATTATTTTTTTTAAAACATGTCTAAAAAGAGTGCTTTAAAGTGTTGCAACAAATGTTATTATAGATGCACTTATCAAAATTTGCCATTATTAGCAAATGTTGAATCTGAATTTGTCACACCCTCGCCGGAGGCGGAAATACGAAGTGTAACGGAAGGGAACATAAGCACAAGATAATAGAACATACCAACGTTAAGATTAAAAAGAAATAATACGCCATTACAATACTAGTTTAGCCGTCATCGGCAAATATATTACAAAGTTTAGTTCCCAAAATATTGCGTTCTATTACATAATGATTTGTAGAAACAAGTGAAAACTTCATTATGCAAGATCTGGTAGAAAAAGCTTACTAACGATCACCTGAAATGCATGAGAGAAAAACGGGTCAACTATGAAAATAGTTGGTGAGTAAACATGTTTAGCAAAATAAGATAACTCGTAATATATATTCAAAGATTTCGGTCAACGAAAATAGTCCACAAAGCAAAGGCATTGTAAATCCACTCAGTTCCAAGTTCCGCCCATACAAAACTTGCAACCTGTGTATTCACAACCCATTGCACAATATATAGCGTATGAAGTAGTCAAGTATAAGCGGTCATAATAGTTCACAATATAGTACCACGAATATAATAATTCAGGTATGCTACCGATGAAACCAAATTAAGTTGGGTGCCACTACCCAAAGTTATGTTGGGTGCCTCTTCCCAAAGATATACTGGGTGCCTCTTCCCAAAGATATACTGGGTGCCTCTTCCCAAAGATATACTGGGTGCCTCTTCCCAAAGATATACTCCGAACATAGGAGTCTTTATAGTGATGCTCCGAACATGGGAGACTTTATAGTGATGCTCCGAACATGGGAGACTTTAGGTCAAGGCCATAACATGTACGGTTCAATAAGTTCAAATAAGTCATAATTTCATAATTAAGTTCACAAGTTCTAGTCAAACAAGTTAATAAAAGTAGTGATCAATTTAGCTCAAGAAAGGTTCATGCATTTCGCCCCAAAATATAGTAAAAATAGAAAAAGGGGGTTTGTGATTACTCACTTGATGAATAGATGTGATGACAAAAGTGGTTACACCAAGATGTAGTGTGATACGTTAATCTTGACAAGTTATTATGATGAGGTGATTAGAACAAGGATTAACCTACACACCCTAGGTTTTTATTTCAAAACCTAAACAAGAGTGTGATCTAGATTGTTAAAACACTTGAGCTAGCAAAATTTGATGATCCCTTTGTACACTCTTGATATGGCCGGTCTTGGAGAGAAACAAGAAGAGAGAAAAAGAAACTTGAGAAACTTGAATTATTGTGGTTTAATGTATGAAATGAAGTTAGAGTGTAGATGTGTACATGTAATAAAAATTTTTACCCACTTTGACTATCCTTCCCCCCCCCCTTGGCCGGATATTAGGGGGGAATGTTTCACCATTTTATTTTTTTTTCTTTGTATATACTTGTAAAAATGTGTAAGTGAAAGGTGTAGCTTAAATGTAAATTGTAAGGTTTTATATATTAGTGTATTTAAGGAAGTTTTAGGTAAAAGTAATTTTTAATAGATCAAAGTAGAGTATAATGAGGTCATAAAAATTGTAAAATACATTCCTTGTGAAATTTGAGTGATATAAAAATTTTCGTATAGTTTTTAAGAAAAACGTCGTAATAATATAACTTTAACGATTTATATACGAAATAAATTTAAAACACTAGGTAAAGTCAAAATATAGTTTTTATAAACTAAATGTAAGTATAAAAATATATCGGGATCATTTTTGGAAGTATCGGATTAAATGTTCAAAATAATAACTTACGCGATAACGTTTATTTAATATAAAATTTACGCGTTTAATGTGAAATGAAAAAAATCATGAATGAACCAACATGATGCATATTTAATTTAAGAAATGACCGGAAATTGAGAATTGTGACAGAATTTTTTAAGCCTTTCTTTTTAGGAATGTCACAAATGCTATATAATGTAGTATAAATAAGAGGCTAAACTAGACTTTATATATCTACCACTTTAAAAATAATAATAATAAAAAAAAAACCACCTTAGCCTCTTAATTGAGAGAAAGATGTTTTATGCACATTCACAATAAGATGAAACAAAAGTTTGATCCACTCATTAAGTGGAAAAGAAACACACTCTTACTTTATCTCATATTAAGTGTCTCTAATGTTGTTTAAAATAAGTGTCTATTTTGTATTCTAACTAATGAAAATAGATTTTAATGACTAATAATAATGTTTGATTATGAAGAGTTTAGTTAATTAAATTCTCTAAAACTTTGTAAATTTTTAAAAGTGGATAATTATTATGATAAAAAGAAGTATAAATAATAATACTTTAAGTAAAACTTAAAGAACCATCAAAATAAATTTTGGATGGTTTTATAAAATTAATTTATTGAGTGCTGTTTTTGCTAATTGTATTATAGTTAAATTACATATATCAATGATTGGTTAGTTCACTTAATTATATCCCAACTAAACTTTTATTAACTAAAAAATGCACACAATACATAACAAAAATATTATATATTATCTTATATACTAAAAATGAGTTATGAATAGTGCAAAGCACTGTAGCAACAGTGTTACATAAAAAAAATAAAAAATAAAATAAAAAATGGAAGGACTAAGTATGCAAAGGCTTAAACCTTAAGAAATAGTTTGAAACCATTCCTTAAGGTTTAACCGTCATTTGCAAACTTGATCATTCGGGGACTAACGATGTAATATAATTAAACTTTTAAGGACCGATACATAGATGCATATATACATCTATAAAAATATAACAGGTCTATAGCACTCCTGGAGTAACACGCAGGATCACCCGCTCGTTATCTTAACTAATAATGATTTTCAAAACTACTCACTTCAAATTTTCTTTATATAATCATTTAAAACTACTCATTTAATGTCGCCTGAAAAACTCTATGGGTGTGTTTGTTGAAACTAACAGTAACATTTAGCCGTAGCAACAATAAGTAGTTAGTAGTAATAATTTAGTTTATAAAAGTGTTTAGTAGAGTAGTTGTAGCTATAATTTTAATGTGTAAAATGACATAATGCTAAACGTTAAATACTTATTCAAACAACATTTAGAAACTAGCATTTTTATAATTTTAAAAATGCTATATACTTTTTGTCAAACGAGCTAATAATAATGTTAAATGCTGAATGCTAAATGCTTTAAAATGCTCTAAAGAACTGTCGGCAAACATACCTTATATTGAAAAAATGTTGGAAGAAAAAAGTAAAAATTAATTAGGGAAAAAGCTAAGACACATATTGACCATATACATTTTACAAACGGGTTTTACCAAGGTTGTCAAAATCGCGATCCTGCTCGTAGGATCGTGCGATCCTACGATCCTACACACAAAAAACGATCAGGATCTTAACAAGATCGTAATGTAGGTAGGATCGCAGTAGGATCGTAGGATCGCGCGTAGGATCGTTGGATCGGATCGGATCGTATAGGATCGCCGATTATTAGTATTTTTTTTTTTTTCTTTTTTTTTTTTTTTTTTTTTTTTTTTTTTTTTTTTTTTATATATTAACTTATTAAGTATAAGCTCATGTCTTAAAGCCCAATGACTAAGAATTTTTTCAAAAAAATTATTATTTTGGTGATGTTAATTAATTATCTCTTGCAAGATTAAGGAGTGTAAAATCATTATGTTTTATGGACTATTTAGAAATAGTTTATATGTGTCTTTTTGGGTTTATTATGAAAAACGATTTCGTGTTTTGTAAAATGTCAGAAGCTTGTTTTTTAAGTAAACTATCTACATACTTTACCCAATTTTGTTCATATTTTTATTTTATGTTACATATAAAAGCATGAATATTCTAATTTAATTTATTTGGTCATCAAGAAAAAAAATTCAGTAATATTATCAGAATATTCTAATTTAATTTATTTGGTCATCAAGAAAAAAATTGTGTTGCCCTCTATTATAAATTATGTCGTTTCATTTTCAGATACAATCCTTTTATCTTTTTGCATTAATCTATATATTGTAAAAAAAAAGTTACAGAATCACGTGCTAATAAATTAACATTATCTTTTTGCATAAATGTTATCACGAAAAACCTATAATAAAAAAAAATTAAACAAGAAGTAGGTGCACCGTGCACGTATGTAGTAACTTTGTGCAAGTATGCATTGCAATATATCTAATATTCTACTACTATAGTACTTGAACATATAACTTTTTCTTTTATCATCTATTTAGATTCGTTTATCATATGAAATATTATATATAAATATAAAACTACACCCCATATACAAAAATATATACATTTTCATAGGATCTTACGATCCCGATCCGATCCTACGATTACGATCTTGCAAATCCGAAAACGATCCTAGGTAGGATCCCGATCCTGACAACCTTGGGTTTTACTATTGGTACTCCTTCCCCATAAGTACAAATGTTTGTACTTTCTACCCTTTTTGTTCTCTTATTTACAATACAACACAAATTTTTATCAGTTTTTGTTTTATATTTTTTGTCATTTTGTTAAATTTATATTTATAGTTCACACTTTTCGTTTTACAGTTTTACAAAATTGGAAACATGATTTTATTGACCGGAAGCACTTACGAAGAATTTATGTTTTTCATAAAATTTTTATGGGTGTCTTGAAGCTGGTCAGGACCCACTCTGGTTGTGTCGATGACTTTAATCAGTTCATACCGCACACGTATTGTATCACTTTTTTAGTCTGATGTTGGAGTATATTGCATGGTTTGTTTTAAGAAACAAAAAATATTTTGCATGGGAGAAAAAGTAAGACAATAGAAACAAGAAATATTCAAACCCAAATAAAAAGGCAAGTGTGACCTGGGAAAAGTTAAAGAAGCTGGAGTTGGAATGATGGACCATTGATTGCTCAGTTTACGAACTTTTTTCTTGATCCCGTGTGGGTCATGTGATTAGGAATTTATTACATTTAATATTTTCTTTTTATTATATATATATATACTATTTGTGGTTGGGGGTTGTATAAGAATACATGTTATAATTGGTGTGTTGTCAAGATTTCATGGGTCCTATACACGCTATGGCAAAAGTTCAATATAGATCCAAAATTTATCATAGATCCAATGAACCAATAATAGCCATTTATTTTTTTATTATGATAAACTTTCACCCTTTTTTAAAAAATTAAATATCTCGCAAACCGTTAATCGTTACGAGATAAAAATTATATCATCGCGACGAGAATTAAATTATCTTTCTATAGATATGCACTACTATATATTTTTAACCATTTTTTTTTTCAAAATTTCGGTCAACAAAAATCATATATGATTTATGAAAATCATATATGATTCGATTTTTATGAATCATATATGATTTTTGAGAATCATATATGATTCGTAAAAATCATATATGATTCATAAAAATCGAATCATACATGATTTTTTAAAATCATATATGATTTTTTCGGACGGAATTTTTGAAAAAAAATGTTTGTCGAAAATATATAAAAGTGCATATCTATAGAAAGATAATTTAATTCTCGTCGCGATGGTGTATTTTTTATATTTTAAAAATTTACCGTTTGTAAGATATGTTGTTTTAAAAAAAATGTGAAAAATGATTTTTTATTAATTTAAATAAAAGATGGAGGATTATGATTGGTTCATTTGTTCTATGGCAAATATGAGTTCTATATTGATCTCAACTCTACATGCTAAAATACACATACATCCATTCTGGCATGACCCCATTGGCTGAATTGTGTTTGCCTTCTTACTGTTCACCTTATACACACATGTTTGTCAGAAATGTATGTGTATACTAGACCTACTACCCAATTCACATGTATGTTTAACACATCCTAGAAAATTCTAGCGCCTCTTATTCTTCTTCTCCATCTTATCAAATTAACAATCATATTCCATTCCATTTATCAATATTATTATTATCGTCTTAATAATTTACGAGAGAGTGTTCCCTTTGAAATACCTCGGGGTCCCTATCGGATGTAACATGTCTAGATGCTCTAACTGGGATGACATTATACATAAGTTCTCTTCTAAACTTTCTCCTTGGAAAGCCCGCTTGCTATCTGTTGGAGGCCGACTTTCCCTAATCAAGTCGGTTCTTGGTAATCTCCCTACATACTACATGTCGATTTATGCGATGCCTGTATCTATCCGAAAGAAGCTGGAATCTATGCGTAATAAATTCTTCATTGGTGGAGATCTAGAAAAGAAAAAGATGACTTGGGTGAAATGGAAGAAATGCTTAGCAAACAAAAATTTGGGAGGTCTAGGCATAGGAAGCATTTACGGGCTGAACTTAGGGCTTCTTTTCAAATGGATTTGGAGATTCTTATGTAATTCTCCTGACTTATGGGTGCGAGTCATAAAGAACCTTCATGGAGTGCATGGAGGCATCATGGAGGGTTCTCTTTACAATTCTTGTTACAGTCCATGGAGTGGTATTTTGTCTTCCATTAAACGTCTTAAGCTGACAGGCGTCGACTTGCTCTCCTTGTGCGTTAGAAAGATAGGAAACGGCGTTTCTTGTCGTTTTTGGGAAGATACATGGTGTGGTAATCAGCCGTTTAAATTGCAGTTCCCTCGCATCTACCAGCTTGAGATGGTTAAGGATTGCTCCGTTGCAGACCGCATAGACATTCCTGATTGGTTTCCTGTCTTTAGAAGGCCCCCGAGAGGAGGTGTGGAGATGTCGCAGTTTAATGATCTCATTTCTTTAACTCAAGACATCGCTGTATCGGATTCCAACGATTCATGGTTGTGGTCGTTAGATGTCTCCAACGGGTACTCGGTTGCTTCTGCTCGCATCTTGATTGACTCCAATATCCTAGACGTTGATTCTGATGCCACTCGTTGGAATCGCCTCATTCCTAACAAAGTCAATGTGCTCATTTGGAGGTTGATGCTTAATAAACTTCCTACTCGAGTTAACTTGGATAAAAGAGATATCGATGTAGGTTCGCTCTTATGCCCTATATGCATGGACGATGTTGAAACTGTTAATCATATCTTCTTCTCTTGCAACATGGCTAAGGAATTATGGTCGTTGTTCGCCAAATGGTGGGAGATTGATATTCCGGTTTGCGCTAACATTTCAGAGTGGTTTGAGTGGCTTGACGACTTGACTGTTTCAAACAAGGTTAGATCGTTTATTGATGGTGTTGGGGACACTCTGCTGTGGCATATTTGGAAATTCAGAAACGAGTTGATTTTCTCTAACTCTCCTCCCTTGAAGGCGATGATTTGGGACTGCATAGTTACGCATTCGTTTCTGTGGATTTCATCTAGAAATCCAGAGTGTAATTTTAATTGGGGTTACTGGTTGCAAAATCCTCTATCTTATACATCCTCCTTGTAACTTGGTTTCTAGCATTTGCTAGTTTCTAATAAAATCCGTCGTTCAAAAAAAAAATTTACGAGAGAGTGTTATATATTCTGGAGTTTCCGAAAGTTTATAACAACGTTTTTTGTATACAAATTTTGTCCAAAAAGTACGGGAGCTTAGAAAATCACACTATTATTGTAAAAATGGTAAAAAAAAACACACAATAAACTGTTTTTACACTCAGCCAACCACCATTTGGTGTATCTTTTATTATAATAATTTAAGAAGATAAGTCTCCAAACGGATGCTTACCAGTACAATACAAAAGACAAGATGGATCTCTACTATGTAGACACCAACCACACCTCACTACAAGGTCACTCAAACCACTCAGAATACAAAGATTAATGACGTATAGTCCACATTCGGGCCACGAACCCGACTAATGACCGCTACTAGCGAGCCTAACATGGACTGGGCTAAGCCGATAAGGGTTTGGGCCCACGAAGGCCCAAACCCAAAGTTATTTATGGAATAAGATATCGGATACCTCCTATCTTTGGAGATAAGCGTTTACCAACAGACTTAGGCGGGATACGCCGAAGTTTGGGGAACACGAAACCAACAAGGAGTTCGTGTGTGTATAAAGGGAACCCTATCCCTCATTAAAGGTACGATCTAAAACCCTAAACTCTCCATTAACCCTAAAACCGATTACTTACTCTCACGCCGGAGGATAATCGTGGGAGACAATCCCACAATAAGCCTAACGGTGTTTTTTGTTTACTTAGTGCGCAGGTCTTAAGCATCAAGATTCAATTGGTACGAGAACCGGAGTCCAAACAAGGAACGCCCAACTTTTGTATCAACAAGTGGCGCCATCCGTGGGACCATCACTAAGAACTAAGAACTAGAATGACAAAGCAAGGAAATCAAAACCAGCGATCGCATGGCGATATACATGGGAAGAAGCAGCAAAGTGGGTCAGTTTCTAAACAAGCCTCTGGGACAACCAACGCTGCTAGAAACCAAGGATCAGGCCCAGATTTGGTCTTCCCGACGATGGAACCACGCCCGGGAACAACCCAGGCCACCACTGGTGCAGAAGGTCCACTGCGCACTCCATTTACCACTCCACTCCAATCGGTGCTAGAAACGGATCTCACCAAAGCACCAGACGCACCTGACCGAAACAAGGGTCTAGTGGTAGAAACAGACATCCTTGCTCTATAAGGGGTTGCGCAAGAACTAGCGCCAAGTGATTTCGTGTCTCAAAACTACGAAACCTTGGCTGCTTTCAAGCAAGAGGAAGCAAAAAAGAGGTCAGGTCGGAGTTTGCATGCCCGACTCGATTTCGGCCCAGAGTATGAGATATCTCCCCCGCGCCATCAGAAGGAAAAGCGCGGAAGGAATAGCCGCCAACCCCCAGTATTTACCAGGATTGGGAGGAGAGTTGAGAATGAAAAAGCAGCGGACATGCAATATCTTGGGGAATATGAAGAGGATGGACGGCGTACTAATGTCCACGCCAGGCTTGGTAGTCGTAGGGTCCATGACAGGCTCGGACGACGGTACTCTCCAAACGAAAGCCCAAGTGAAAGCCCTTCAAGTGCGAATTCTGAGGATAGTCGGCGCAAGCGCCGAAAGAGGGAAAGCTCGTCCTCTGGTAACTCCTCGGACAACGAGGACAGCGAAACCGGGCACTGGAAGTCCAGGAGGAAATATCGCGACCAGGAAGAGGAGGACATGTCCCTCCCGTGGCGCCGCCAAAAGGTGGATGCGTTCACTCGACGCATCAGCGATTTCTCAGAAAATAAAAGGAGGCGCATGCCTGCCAATGTGAAAACCTATGATGGGACAGGTGATCCGGACGATCACCTAAAAATTTTCGAATCAGCTGCTACCATTGAAAATTGGCCACAACCTGTGTGGTGCCACATGTTCAATTCCACATTAGTGGGAAACGCGCGAAACTGGTTCAGTAAGCTTCCACGCAGAAGCATTGATGGCTTTGAAGAGTTGCGGAAGGCGTTCCGCCTGAACTTCACTAAAAGGAAGAAGTGCTCTAAAAACCCTGCCGAACTCGCCAGGGTGAAACAGCGCCAGGGGGAATCTACAAGGGCTTATGTGGAGCGCTTCAAAGATGAGTGCATACAGGTTAAGGCATGCCCCGAAGTACAGAAGATTTCAGGGTTCATGAACGGGATCAATAACCCATAACTCATCAAAAGGTTGAACGACAAGATCCCCCAAACCTTTGATGAACTTATGAAACGCACAAGGTCCTTTATCCAAGGAGAAGCCGCCGCGGCGGATAGCAAGAAAGGCTACTCAAACTATCGGTCACATGAACAACCTCAGAGACAATCCACTGACCAGAGTAGCAACCGTAACAAGATCTACCGCGGCAAGGGGAGCGGACGGGATGGTGACAGATATACCCGACTAACCAAGACTCCAAAGGAGATATTCGCGACGGAAGGCGCGAACTTCCCAAGACCCCCACCAATGCGCACCCCAGAGGATCGACGCGTGGGGAGTGGATAGTGTGACTATCATGGGCAGAAGGGCCACACCACCAATGAATGTGTCCAATTGCGCCAGTTAATTGATAAACTAGTAAAAGAAGGCAGATTGGACCATCTGGTCAAGAACATCAAGGAGGGAAAAGATAGGCAGAAGACTGGGAGCAAGAAAGAGGCACCCAAAGATAAGGCTGACACCATCTATGTTAGGAATTAGAAATTCCCGGTATTAAAGAGTCGGTCACCTCAAGTATATGTAATCGTTAGAAAGCTCGTAGTCGTAGTAATTCTTAAGCTAAGTAGTATTTAGTTTAGTAACACCGTGGAGGACGGACGGGTCTTTACCCACTGTATGCCTGATCCACAGCCCGTTGTGTGGCGATTTATGTAAGACTATAAATACTCTCTCCATCTCTCATAAATATCAGAATGTATTTAGCGGTGTGTTGCCCGACACCTAGTCCGTATGTCACCCATTTCTGGGCAGGCAGGAGGTGCCACAATGATTTGATTTATGATGAATCGAATTCTTAATGATGCTGATGCTCGAAAGATTGCTAATGTATATGAACTCCACTGGCTGAGAAATTATGGCCCTTAAAGATTAAGGATTGTATCTACCACAGTCGGAATAGAAACCCACGGAGAAAGAACGAGGGTCAGAAGACGGATAGAAAAGGGAGGAACTACAAGAACTGGTCTACCAGGTTAGACGGAAGAAAATGATCAAATAGTTAATTGACCGCGTTAACCTGTGTAAGTAACCACCACACCGGGAAGACGGGTACTATCAGTGTGATAGGTGAGGGGTGCGCAGCTAGGAGACCCCACGCGTAACCACCCCCAGAACCCTTCAAGCGCGGAAGGCAGCGCTTATAGAGGAAACCTCAGAACCAATCAGCCCATATAGGAC
>BPTQ01000005.1:267749588-267760602 GCA_019973895.1 Chrysanthemum seticuspe | reverse complement strand
TTTTCATCAATCAGTGGAATTAAAATTCGCTGGTTCACTCACTCCGTGTTGTCTTCTTTGAGATGTTCCGGTTTGAGAACAGCTAGAACAGCTGCGAAACCCTGTCAAGGAAATTCTTCGGAATTATACCTGATCACAGGCAGTACATGTACTGATCAACGGGGAACCGTGGGCCGTGTACCTCAATTCAACGAAAGTGATCAAAGACACTTTCGTGCGATTTGGTGCTAACTGTTGTATGCAGGTACGCCCGACGTTTGCAGCTGACCAGAATGAAGCGGTCAATCCACAGCCGCATGCTCACTTAACACATTCAACTCAAAGAAATCATGATTAGTGCATCAATGACTCTGATATTTTCACACCAAGCTTCTGCTACGCTGCTGCCAATATCATGATTCAACAAAAGCTTCCGCTACTCTGATGAGAAGATTTCATGATCCAGAATGTGAGCATGTCGGTCCTAATGTCACAACATCACAAAGGATGTGTCAGAGATTGTTGATAGATGATGATCTCAAAAGATGGCTCAAAATTATTATCACGTGGATCAGTAAAAGACCTCCACTTGAAGTAACCAAACATGCAATGTGAAGAATCAATGACTACGAGCTTAGGAGCAAAGGACTACATCAAGAATGCAAGATCAATTGTTAATGTATTATCTGGTTGTATTCAATGTATTTTTGGTACATGATTGAGGTGACCTCCCTTAGGGGGAGATTGTTAGGAATTAGAAATTCCCGGTATTAAAGAGTCGGTCACCTCAAGTATATGTAATCGTTAGAAAGCTCGTAGTCGTAGTAATTCTTAAGCTAAGTAGTATTTAGTTTAGTAACACCGTGGAGGACGGACGGGTCTTTACCCACTGTATGCCTGATCCACAGCCCGTTGTGTGGCGATTTATGTAAGACTATAAATACTCTCTACCTCCCAAGGTAGAGAGTTGGAGCTCATAATAATATCTTTCACTTTCTCTCACTAAGTTCCCTAAACCTCTAACTTTCTCTCTCTAGAATTCCATCTATATGCTACTTTGTGTTATGGTTTGATGTGTATGTGAAAAGTTAATATCTAACAATCTATATGATACAATCATGGCAGTGAGTAACTAGGCAGAAGATCAGCCAAAAGTTTCCCGTGGAAGTGAAATCTCTTTCCCCACCTTGACTGCGGACAACGCAGTGGTAGAACCGCTCACCATTGAAATTAATGCAGGGGGTCACGATATCCATCGCATGTATGTTGATGGTGGAGCATCTGCAGACAAAATGTATGAACATTGTTTCAAGCGACTACGACCTGAGATACGCAGTTAGTTAAGCCCGGCCATGACAGCGTTGACTGGCTTTACAGGAGAAAAGATATGGTCTATGGGGCAAATACGCCTACTAGTCAATGTTGGTAATAAGGAACACTCCGCGACAGCCTGGATGAATTTTATGGTGATCAAATCCCCTTCGCCATACAATGGCATTATCGGAAGACCAGGGATATCAACCATACGCGCAGTACCGTCTACAGCACACTAGATGCTCAAGTTCCCAGTGGAAGGAGGTATTGTTACCCTCTACAATGCCACTGTACCACCTAGAGAATGTAACACGATTACATGTGAGACGACAGATAGTTCAGAGCGACGCGCACCTAAAGTACCAAACCTGAGGATTGCAATTCATCCTGAGTACCCAGATCAAGAAGTATCGATTGGGGATCGCTGTCTGATAGAGGCAGGGCAGCCGTGTGCGCACTCTTGCAAAGGAATCTGGATATCTTTGCATGGGAACCAAAGCACATGACCGGTGTACCACGCTCGATTACAGAACACAAGTTGAGAATCCGACAAGGATACTCTCCAGTACGTCAGAAGAAGCGCGACCAGGCTCCGGAGCGCACACAAGCAATTCTGGCAGAAGTACACAAACTTGTGGACGCAGGTATCATGCGAGAGGTCTATTAACATGACTGGCTTTCCAACCCAGTGATGGTCAGGAAGAGCGATGGTAGTTGGAGAATGTACGTGGACTTCACAGATCTCAACAAGGCATGTCCACAAGACTGCTACCCGCTACCTGATATAGACTGGAAGATAGAGTCTTTGTGCGTATACCCACTTAAATGCTTCCTAGACGCATACAAAGGATACCACCAAATCCAGATGGCCAAGGAAGATGAGGAAAAAACGGCCTTCCACACAAGCCAAGGCATCTATTGCTACACTAAAATGCCCTTTGGCTTGAAGAACGCAGACGCCACCTACCAGCGACTGGTAGATAACGCATTTTCAAAACAGGTGGGTCGCAACCTAGAGGTTTACGTTGACGACCTGGTGATAAAAAGCCACACTGAGGATGAATTGGTGCGTGATATAGAGGAAACGTTTAAGACACTACGAGATATCAACATGAAGCTAAATCCTAAGAAATGCACTTTTGGTGCTACAGAAGGCATGTTCCTTGGATATTTGATAGAGCTCGATGGCATTAAACCGTGTCCAGAAAAAACGAAGGCTGTCATCCAACTACCTTCACCGCGCACGTTGAAGGAGGTCCAATCCCTGAACGGAAAGCTAGCTGGTTTGAACAGATTCTTGTCCAAATCAGCAGAAAAGTCACTTCCTCTCTTCAAAATGCTCAAGAAGTGTACGAAGAAGGGAGATTTTCGCTGGACTACGGAAGCAGAAGAAGCCTTCATACAGCTTAAACAACACCTAGCAGCGCTCCCCAGGTTGGTCGCACCCCGACCAGGGGAAGAATTAATTATGTATTTATCTGCGACCCAGGGAGCAGTCAGCGCAGTACTGTTGACATACAGGAATTCAGTGCAAACATCGATATATTTTGTAAGCAAGGCACTCAAGAAAACAGAGATTAACTACAGCGCAATGGAAAAGTTGGTCCTGGCATTAGTGTTCGCCGCCAAACAGCTGCGCAGGTACTTCCAGACGCACCCAATAGCCGTGATCACAGACCAACCGATCAAGCAAATCATCTCCAAACCCGACGCATCGGGACGACTGCAGAAGTGGAGTGTGTTGCTGGGTGAGCATAACATCTCCTACAGACCACGTATCGCAGTTAAGGGGCATATACTAGCGGACTTTATCATCGAAAAACCGGATACTGAGGACTTACCCTCACAAGGTAAGGTGGCAATACAAGACCCATGGATCTTGTTCACGGACGGATCTTCATGCGTAGATAGGTCAGGAGCAGGCCTTATCCTCACAAGCCCAGAGGGAATGGAATTCACTTACGCACTGCGTTTTGAATTCACAGCGACAAACAATGAGTCAGAGTATGAAGCCCTAATCGCCGGACTACGCATTGTAGCTCGCATGGGCGTACGCAACCTGGAAGCAAATGTGGATTCCCGGCTAGTGGCCAACCATGTGTTGGGCGAGTATATGGCCAAAGAAGAAAACATGATCCAATACCTCGACAAGACCAAGTCACTAATCCAGAGTTTCGACAGGTGTACCATCAAACAGGTTCCTAGGGAGAAAATCGAAAGGCGGATGCACTAAGCAAGATTGCATCCACAAGCTTTGCACACCTGTCAAAACAAGTGTTGGTGGAAACGCTGAAGAGCAAGTCCATCTCAGAGATGGAAATATCCACGGTAATAGAGGAGGAAGGTCCTACGTGGATGACACCAATAATGGAATTCATAAGCAAGGGCGTATTGCCCCAAGAGAAGAAGGAAGCCCGAAGAATACGGCGCACAGCACAGAGGTTTGAACTTCGAGACGGTATACTATATAGACGCTCCTTTCTGCAACCATGGCTTCGCTGTGTCGGCCCCCTGCAAGCGAACTATGTACTCCGGGAAATCCATGCCGGTTCATGCAGCATGCATTCAGGACCACGGTCCGTGGTGGCGCGCGCTTTACGGTCAGGATACTACTAGCCCACCATACACCGTGATGCGCGGGACTTAATAAGAAAGTGCGGTGACTGCCAGGTTCACAGACCCGTTCCACGCCAACCACAACATGAGCTAACACCTATCATGGCGCCATGGCCATTCTACAAGTGCGGTATCGACATTGCAGGTCCCTTCCCCGTCGCAGCAGGAGGATTGAAGTTCCTCATAGTAGCCATAGACTACTTCACCAAGTGGATCGAAGCAAAGGCGGTTGTAACAATTACTGGCAATCAGGTAAAACGATTTGTTTGGGAAAATATTGTATGCCGCTTCGGACTACCTGAGGAAATTATCTCGGACAACGAGAAACAATTCTGTGACAACCCTTTCAAGGACTGGTGCGAGAAGTTAAATATCACACAACAATTCGCGTCGGTTAAACACCCACAAACCAACGGCTTAGTAGAATGTGCAAATCGAAGTCTGGGTGAAGGAATTAAGGCACGTCTGGACAAGCACAAAGGAAGGTGGGTGGAAGAATTATCACATGTTCTGTGGGCACACCGCACTTCAATCAAAAGCACGGAAGACACTCCCTTTTCTCTGGTCTATGGGACAGAGGCCGTCATACCAGCCGAAATTGGGATGCCAACTATTCGCACTACTGAAGTCAATGTTGCAACCAATGACGACGAACGGCGTATCGGCCTAAACCTGTTAGAAGAAAGACGCGAGCGCGCAGCTATATGTGAAGCGAGATCCAAGGCAAGAATGAAGGGATACTACGATGCTAAAGTGCGAAGTGTTTCATTCAGACCAGGCGAATTCGTATACCGCGCCAATGATGCGAGCCACGCAGAGGATACAGGTAAACTTGGACCGAAGTGGGAAGGACCCTAATGAGGTTACTGAAGCATTAGGAAAAGGCGCGTACAAGCTACGAGACATAGATGGTTGTGAACTACCACGCACATGGAACACTTGCAATCTTAAGCGATGTTACCTCTAGGAATGGCTACGGCCCAACACACGGACATTCCCGCACTTTAGTAAAGTGCCCAATAAATATCCGTGTATTTACATTTTGTTTTACTTAGGCAAATGTCTTATTTATTTTCTTTCACAAAAACTTGCAAGTATTAATAAAACGTCGCGGTTGCCAGCTAACTCCGTGACACATTTTATTTTTTTATTTCTATATACTTTATGTCTTAACATTGTTTATCTTTTGCCTACATGGCGTGCATGCACTTAATAAACCCACGATGGTAAAAGGACGAGTAAACCTACTAAATAACTCATTGAGTAAGAGGGTTGCAAACCGATCAACATTGGATCATGAATCCTTGTTAAACACCTTATTCTCAAGACGTTGGAATAAGTTCGGTGCGCATCCCACGATGGGTGCGCAACAATGCATACTGTGCGCGTTTAACAAATTAGGAATCAAGACACTTGACTCCTTGATATGATATTTACAGTACACTGCATATCACACCATACACGATTATGATACGAGTACTTAGAAATTATGTTTCAAAGTATCCCGTGACTTTCATACATGATTATGAACTTCATATATTATTCGCGCTTATGTAGCAGTTTGATTCTTCGACAACAAGTATGTTTTTTATGCAAAGACGAATAACTAAGTACAAACATTACAAGTCGCAATAATATCAACACGCATTCAACAAAAGGGATATCTTATTAAAGACCATTAGGGGTGAAAACGAGCCGAGCCGAGCTCGAGCTCGTTTAGGCTCGAGCTCGGCTCGTTTATATATAAAAAGCTCGAGCTCGAGCTCGAGCTCGTTTCGAGCCTCACACTTTGAGCTCGAGCTCGGCTCGTGAAATTTTTCACAAGCTCGAGCTCGGCTCGTTAACACAAAGCTCGACTCGTTAACACAAGGCTCGAGCTCGTTAACACGGTTATACGTATAGAAAATATATATACGTATATATTTCTAGGGCTCGTTTAGGCTCGCGAGCCTAAACGAGCCTTTTGTATAGAGCTCGGGCTCGAGCTCGATTATTAAATGAGCCCAAACTTAGGCTCGAGCTCGGGCTCGAGCTCGTTTAGGCTCGGCTCGTTCGAGCTTTTTACCGATCCGATCCCGAGCTTTTTACGAGCGGCTCGACTCGTTTCCACCCCTAAAGACCATGCGTTCTTACAAAAGGATATTTACACAACAACTATAAACTACCAACTATTGCAACGCTTAAGCGAAGAGCTTTCCACTTGGCTTGCAGCAGTCCCAGCCTCCTGCAACCGCTTCAACAGGTCAGAATCCTTTTGCGACACTGTGGCTACGCTCACAGGCACCTCGTCAGACCTGGGAAGTTGCGCCGCGCCAACACCACAAAGAATGGCTTTTCCCTTCACGCCCTTCTTCTTAGCAACCCTCATAGCATGGGCCTCTAAGGATTCCTTCAAGGGAATCTCTTTTTCCAGCCCGAAGGGGTTCAAAATGTCGCGGGGGCGAGCGAAAATGGGCACCTACAGTTGTGGCTCGTCAGGCTTCAGGAAAAAGTCCGGCTGTGCCTCGGCCCCATCAGCACAGTGGTGGGCCATAGTTAACCACTCTATAATTACATTTATAGGGTAGTCTTGGTCGCGCTCCATCTGTGAAATATGCGGGAGCTCCAATATTTTCATTTGCCCCATAGCAGCAACAAGCTCCTCATATGCGCGATTATTGTACCCAGGCACCTTATCCATAGCCACTTTAAAAAGATCAGCCTCATGAAGCTCCTCCATACCATGCGCAAGCGCGCACCGCACCACAGCCCCAAACTTATCTACCACCTCTTGGGATTCTAATGTGCTAAGTGCGGCAAGACGCAACCCGTGGCTAATTAGCTATCTGCGCTCGAAAATAGAAGAAACCAACTGCGGATATAACTCCTCATCATACTCAATACTGAGCTGGCGCAAATTCATCTCCTACTCTTCAAGCGAGCTTCCCACAGTCGCACCAAAATCCCCTAACCGCGAGAACAACTGGTCTTTCCTCTTCTCCAAATGCTTCAGCGCCCAGGAGCAGTTAGGCTTATAAGCCCCTAGTGCGGCACGTTCCTGACTCACTTGGGTCATCAAGGACATCCTCTCATCAGCAATTTTCTGTGCATACAAGCTCCCAGCATCTACTTCAGCCTGGGAACTAGCCAACTGTGCATCCAGCAATGCAATCTTTTGGTCCTTCTGTACGCACCGACTACTTTCTCCAGCATACCTCGCCTTTAGCCGCGCAACCAGCGCTTCTTGGTGCGCAGCAGCTGACACTAACTCCTCAACCAGTTGCTCCATTGGCGCATCCCCAGATGCCAATGGCTCAGCGCTTTGGCTCTTCAGTTCAGCGGATTCAGCACACACAGGACTAACCTTGGGGGGCGACTCCACAGAGCGTTCAAACCTGCACACATACAAGCGAATTAGAAATTATTTCACAGCATCAAAAGGGAATGCAATAAGGACTTTGGAAGTAACACTTACTGATGAGCAGCAGTATCAGCTGAAGGGGGAGGTGATGTAACATCACTTGAGGACGACTCCACGTCTAAAATCACAGGACGCTTCTTCCTGGAGGAGCCTGCGCCATCACCACCGAGCGCTCTCTTGCGCTTCAATCCATGGCTCGCCTCCTGTTAGGAATTAGAAATTCCCGGTATTAAAGAGTCGGTCACCTCAAGTATATGTAATCGTTAGAAAGCTCGTAGTCGTAGTAATTCTTAAGCTAAGTAGTATTTAGTTTTGTAACACCGTGGAGGACGGACGGGTCTTTACCCACTGTATGCCTGATCCACAGCCCGATGTGTGGCGATTTATGTAAGACTATAAATACTCTCTACCTCCCAAGGTAGAGAGTTGGAGCTCATAATAATATCTTTCACTTTCTCTCACTAAGTTCCCTAAACCTCTAACTTTCTCTCTCTAGAATTCCATCTATATGCTACTTTGTGTTATGGTTTGATGTGTATGTGAAAAGTTAATATCTAACAATTGGTATCAAGAGCCATGGTTTGATCATATCTTGCACATCTTTGGATTTATAGTGGTTTTTAGGTGGTTTTTGAGTTTGAAAAAGTTTAGTGGTTTTTGCATCATTTGGTTGATTTCGTGTGTTAAAGGTTGAATTTTGTTGGTACTTTTGTGTTTAGAATCATCAAAAGTGTTTAGGTTTTCATTTGGTAAGCTTGAATCATCTTGGTTGGATTGTTTTTGGATTGAAAAGTGATGTTTATATGGTTTTTCATGGTAGCGAGTTAGTTCACGGATAAGTTTTCTTCGTAGCGACTTGCTTAACAAAATTGTAGCGAGTTACAGTGTTAAATCTAGCGAGTTAGATCTAGCGACTTAAAGTACAAGTAGTGGACTCTCCACTACGGGTAGCGACTTGTGGTAGCGATTTGGTCTGTAGCGAGTTGCTCTTTAGCGACTTGCATTGTTGGCGACTTGAGTAGCGAATTGCTGCCAAAATTTGGCTAGCGACTTGGTTCGTAGCGAGTTACTACTTAGCGACTTGCTGTTCTGTTAGCGACTTGGGATTCTAGCGACTTGGCTATCTAGCGAATTAGTTCCTAGCGACTTAGAGCTTTATCATCTAGCGACTTGAGTGATTGTTTACGGTTTTCTCTTGATTTAGTAAAATCCCGTGAAAGAATCTATTTCCCGGTTTAATCATTGAGTTATAAAATCCCGTATAATCTGTTAACATGTCTACCAACGTCTCTACTATCATCTCCACTGTTGCCGAGGATGTACAAGCAGCTGGTTCAGATACTCGTCCACCCATGCTTGACAGAACTGACTACGATTCTTGGGCTCAACGAATCAGATTGTATTGCCTTGGAAAGGAAAATGGTGTCAATATTCTCAAATTCATTGATGAAGGACCATATCGAGTTGAAACGACTAGAGACATACTTGATACTAATGAAGATGGTACTCCTATTTACGGAATGGACAGACCTAAGATGTATGATGAGCTTGATGATAAGGAGAAAAAGAGATTTGATGCAGATATCAGGGCTTCAAACATTGTTCTACAAGGTCTTCCTAAAGACATCTACAAGCTGATCAATCATAACACTGAAGCAAAGGCAGTTTGGGATAATGTTAAGATGCTTCTCTCAGGTTCAGAACTAACTATGGAAGACAGAGAATCCCAACTCTATGACGAATTTGAGCACTTCAAGATGAAACCAGATGAGAGTGTCTATGAGTACTATGTGAGATTTCATAAGTTAGTGAATGACATGAGGAACATCAGAATGACGATGCCTAACATTCAGCTCAACTCAAAGTTTGTGAACAACATGAATCCCGAATGGCACAAGTTTGTCACAGCTGTGAAGCTCACTAAAGGACTGAAGAATACAAACTATGAGCAACTCTATGCCTTCCTCCTTCAGAATGAGAGACATGCTATGTTTGAAAAATTGATTCTCAATCAGTTCAAAACCAACCAGGGAGAGACAAGTTCGTCTAATGACTCAACAGCTTTCTACTCAAACATTGGAATCACAACCAAAGCATCACAAGTCATACCCTTGGGTAATGGTAATCACAAACTCATTCCTGATCCTATGTTCAAACAAGCTGATGCTGATGCACGCGTGGGTAACATCATTGATCAACTAGCTCTACTCATTAGTCAAAACATGAATTCTCTCCCACAAACTAACAACAACCTCAGAACTGCATCTAACCCACATAATCAAGCCACTGTTAAAGATGGAAGGATTGTGGTGCAACCAGTTCAGGAAAGACAGTATGATCAGGGAAGGGGTGGTGCTGGTAGAGGATATGTGGGCAATCAGAATCGAGGAAGGAATGGTAACCAAGGTCAAGCTAAGCCGATCAAATGCTATAACTGTGGTGGTGAGACTTCATTAGTCGTAAGACACCTGCGAAACCTCTACACGTCAAGGAACGTTACACAGGGAGTGGTGGTGTCAATATCGTAAACTAGCCGAATCGAACTGGAACCAATGGTAAGGAAGGAGCTAAGACTAACGGGTGTATAGGAGATGGTCGTGGTGGGGAAGGGACTAGTATGACAGAAAGGACTTGACCAACGTGGTGTTAGGAAGGTAGAAATTGTCACCGAACTAATACACCCAATCTACGTCAAGACTCCAACAACAATCAAACACCCTCTCTTAAGTACAAAACTGATTACTCATCTCGATCAACTAGTTACTACAATGGGTGCGCACGTAGTCGTAGTCGAACAAACTTGTATCCTAGTCCTTACTCAAACACTAATGGTAATGGGTTCCCATACTGAACACTACGAAACCAACACTAAGGTTACAAACTCATCTTTCGACAACTCAGTAATCTGCTTGAACAGAGAGGGACCAACCAAAACTTGACTAACTCTTAGTTAAAAAGTTTGTATCGTACAGAGAGTAAGACTTCCTCCTTCCGTATCTCAACGAGTATCAAACATAAGAAGTCAGGAAATCACTCGAAGTGTCGACACTGTTTGAACACGGTAAGCCCTAAGTACAACAAGTGTTTGAAACTCAACTCGACTTACAATCCGTAGCAGTAAGACTACAAGGAGTACAGTAAGTGATTGAATACTTTAGAGTGTATCATGAGTATCTGTGAGAGTAGACCAAAGTAGAACTTCACGAGTTTAAGCAGTATCTCAACCCTAAGAGACAGAAGGTATCAATCAAGACTTGGACTCTCTTCGTAGAATTGTAATAGGGTTTGACGGAAACGAAGTCACAATACTAACTAGTCGAACATCTACAGAAATCCTTCTGGAACATCTTGTTACAAACTTCGGGACTATAGACGTAGTTTAGAGAAAAAGAGGAATAGTAGTTCGAGTAGTATGTAGAATCCAGACAGGTAAGGCATTTATCCTCATGGTAGAAGTAATCATAGTTCATACAGAGATCAGCAAAGTTGAGCTATACCAGGAAGTAGTTACTTAAACTCTTATAACTGTGGTAAAAGGAAAGGTTCCGTTATGTTAGACTAAGCAACTCGGGTTCTTAGCATCAGTCAAGACAGTTCGTACCCACCTGCTCATAGACTTGGTCGACGAACATGTAGGAGCCGTTGTCACCTCTACTATCATCTCTGCAACCATCTGTACAATTGTCTAATATGCCCTAAAATATT
>BPTQ01000005.1:267731806-267743095 GCA_019973895.1 Chrysanthemum seticuspe | reverse complement strand
AACCTCGAGGCACATATTGAGGGGGAGCAAATTTATGGAAACCTCATCCTTCCCGGAAATGCTATACCCACTTGATCTGTTGAGGGAAGTGATGTTGATATCTTTTAGAAAATGGTAATCAAAAGAAGTTAATTCTTTCTCTTGCCTCCGTGTGCAAAACATTTTCAAATACTTGATACACATGTTGAGGGGGAGTTCTCGTTCTAAAAATATCAAAAACAATTCAGGTACAAAAAGCTTTGATAATATATCACAAGTATCTGAATTGATTTTCAAATGGTTTTCAATTGGATCCAATGGCAGATGAACAATACCAAATAGACCGACCAACTTTACTTTATGTACGGTGATATAAGGATGATAAGGTTAGGTATGTGTTCCCATGATCCGCCAGAACCGGAGGGATCTACCCAGGGACAATCCACTAGTTAGTGTAGAAGTCCTTAGGTATGATGAGAAAAGGAGAAAAAAGAGATATGGGAAGAGTGCGGACTAAGACTGAGCTAGTACTGGAATAAACCCAACAAGGTTCTAGCTATGAAGTCTTGGTAAGCACTGAAGGGGTTGAAGAATTAAAAAGAATTGAATGAGAAAAGGGTGAAAACAAATAGCCCTCCATTTATTCAACCTTAGGGCAGAAACCGGGTTCAATTCATATGCTACTGATGGTAACATCGGTATTGAAGACAAGACGTCATGGACCCAGTGACGCACTGCACTTCAATCTTTCCAAACCACTCAAGTTCCTCTTAAAAGGGCTTGTTTCATTCTCACGGGGAACCTACATTATCTATCGACCTTCTCTTAGAGATGGTTGATATTGAAGAAGGAGACCCTCTCCCTAGTCTCCGTTATAGGATCCAAATATGCAAAAATTGAGTCTAGAGCCACGAGATCATCAATAAATCTCATTAGGATACTTTCAATGAAGACTCTCTGTTTCACACAATGTGGAAAGAGAGATTATATCTTGAGTCCTACGCATTATCCTTGTGGTATTGCCAGAACATCTGAGTGACGTGTATACATATTCACAATGAAGATGGAAAGCCTTCTGGAGCCAACATCAAACAAGCTCCTGGTAGGTGGCATGTGAGATCTATTTTATAGATTAACCATGTGACAACTGAACAGAAACAATGGGGCGATTCAATCTCTTGAATCAATCCTGGTTCAGGTTATGGATTGACGGATACCTTTGAAAAACCAGTCTTTGTGCTTAAAAACTCTTTTCTTTAGCACATTGACTGTGTACTCAATTTTTCAAACCAAAAGGTATTTTTATGATTGATAATTGATTTTTCAATAAAACCTTCGTTGTATTGCAGAAACAATTTCTATTGAGCAATACACGATTGTTTTTCAAATCTCTTTTCATCAATCAGTGGAATTAAAATTCGCTGGTTCACTCACTCCGTGTTGTCTTCTTTGAGATGTTCCGGTTTGAGAACAGCTAGAACAGCTGCGAAACCCTGTCAAGGAAATTCTTCGGAATTATACCTGATCACAGGCAGTACATGTACTGATCAACGGGGAACCGTGGGCCGTGTACCTCAATTCAACGAAAGTGATCAAAGACACTTTCGTGCGATTTGGTGTTAACTGTTGTATGCAGGTACGCCCGACGTTTGCAGCTGACCAGAATGAAGCGGTCAATCCACAGCCGCATGCTCACTTAACACATTCAACTCAAAGAAATCATGATTAGTGCATCAATGACTCTGATATTTTCACACCAAGCTTCTGCTACGCTGCTGCCAATATCATGATTCAACAAAAGCTTCCGCTACTCTGATGAGAAGATTTCATGATCCAGAATGTGAGCATGTCGGTCCTAATGTCACAACATCACAAAGGATGTGTCAGAGATTGTTGATAGATGATGATCTCAAAAGATGGCTCAAAATTATTATCACGTGGATCAGTAAAAGACCTCCACTTGAAGTAACCAAACATGCAATGTGAAGAATCAATGACTACGAGCTTAGGAGCAAAGGACTACATCAAGAATGCAAGATCAATTGTTAATGTATTATCTGGTTGTATTCAATGTATTTTTGGTACATGATTGAGGTGACCTCCCTTAGGGGGAGATTGTTAGGAATTAGAAATTCCCGGTATTAAAGAGTCGGTCACCTCAAGTATATGTAATCGTTAGAAAGCTCGTAGTCGTAGTAATTCTTAAGCTAAGTAGTATTTAGTTTTGTAACACCGTGGAGGACGGACGGGTCTTTACCCACTGTATGCCTGATCCACAGCCCGATGTGTGGCGATTTATGTAAGACTATAAATACTCTCTACCTCCCAAGGTAGAGAGTTGGAGCTCATAATAATATCTTTCACTTTCTCTCACTAAGTTCCCTAAACCTCTAACTTTCTCTCTCTAGAATTCCATCTATATGCTACTTTGTGTTATGGTTTGATGTGTATGTGAAAAGTTAATATCTAACACCTCCTCCTCCTCTTCTTCTTCAATATTTTCAGCCACATTTATTGGCGCCGGCTCCACCAACGGGGAAGGAACCCTGGGGTTAGGCACGCTTTGAAGAGGAGTCGCCTCCAGCGCGGCGGAAGAACTACCCCCTGTCTCTCCCAACTGCATGTCTAAGGTGCGCCCCGCGGTAGCCTCCAGCACGGGCTCTTCCCCCTCCTTCAACGGACGTACCCCCACAGTGACCTGGCGCGGCTTCGTCAATTGCACAACTCCGAATAGATCCATCTCTGCGCAACAGAAGACAACAACAAACAGGTTACATAAAGTGCAAAAGGACAAGGAAAAGCTTACATTAATAAAGTAAATGGATGCGAAAGGACGAGCACCCACCCTGGCCATCCATGTCTAAGAAGATTGGTACCTCGTCAGGTCCGCCAAAATAATTGCGACTGATGCCCATGTGCACCAAAAATTCCTCGGGGTAGGAACTGATGGGAATACGATTGGCGTTTATCGTATTTGCATCGTCAGCGCTGTATGAACCAGGGAGGGGGCGCTCATCCTTTGGCAGCGAACTCTGGGTGTAGAAATCAAAGCGCCATAGGAACACCGCTTCATCGACCCAGAAAAAATTCTCCCTCCAGTCCCTAAGCGCGTCCAGTTTATCGGTGTAACATTGTGGACCCCCGGCGTGCTTAGCGAACGAAACCCACCCGTTTGACCACGTCGTGTGGTAAAACGCGCGGAAGAGGTAGATGGTGGGATTAATCGCCAATAATCGGCAATTAACCTCGAAGTTTGTTAATTTTGCTGCACCTATACAGTGCAGCTGAGAGATGTGCAGGCGATAGTAGTTTAAAACGTCGCAAAGAAATAGGGATAGAGGCACACGTTGATTCACAAATTCGAAAAAACATGTGTATACCCCTATCTTCCCCTCGGGGAAGTCCGCTATTGACGCCTTTGCAGCCGGCACCTCCGGATGCAGAGCCATCGGGATATAATAATCCGAGGTGAACTCACGCAATTCATCCTCGGTCAGATCGGAGGTGAAGTCAGACAAACCACGGACCATGGTGTAGTTTTAAAGGCGCACGCGCGGTTACCTTTGAAGTATTAAGGTTTTCTTGATGGAAAGGTTGAAGCTTTTTTAACAATGACGAAAATGCTTTTTACTGTGATAATCACATTAATAAGGAGGCGGAAGGTTATATAAGTTTCTTCATGCACGCGATGAACGCCACGTGGATCCCACTATCTCTAATTGAGTGGATAGGATCTGTTGATGTGACGCGGTTATAGTTACTTTCCCCCGATTTACGAGGCATTCATTTGAAATATTTTGTCTAGATTCACCGTGTATCTTTCAAGGCGGGAAACTTTTTTGGCTTCTTTGCTACACTTCGCAGATTTTATTGGCTGCAGTTATTAGTCTAGCAACCGCAGTTCGTCACTGCGCATACTAGACTGGGGGGACATGATGACGTATAGTCCACATTCGGGCCACGAACCCGACTAATGACCGCTACTAGCGAGCCCAGCATGGAATGGGCTAAGCCGATAGCCCAAACCCAAAGTTATTTATGGAATAAGATATCGGATACCTCCTATCTTTGGAGATAAGCGTTTACCAACCGACTTAGGCTGGATACGCCGAAGTTTGGGGAACACGAAACCAACAAGGAGTTCGTGTGTGTATAAAGGGAACCCTATCCTTCATTAAAGGTACGATCTAAAACCCTAAACTCTCCATTAACCCTAAAACCGATTACTTACTCTCACGCCGGAGGATAATCGTGGGAGACAATCCCACGATAAGCCTAACGGTGTTTTCTGTTTACTTAGTGCGCAGGTCTCAAGCATCAAGATTCAATTGGTACGAGAACCGAAGTCCAAACAAGGAACACCCAACTTTTATATCAACAAAGATCAAATAAAGAGATTGATCCTTGATGATACAAGACTTAACATATATCAAATTGATATCAACACTAAGAAAACACAAAGACATTATGTGTAAACCAGAGAGTATATGAGATACGATTGTGAAGAATAAAACCCTAGATCAGATAAGTTGCTTATATAGGTCAATGATACTCTTTAGCCCTCCAACTTATCATACTTGTCATTCAGCAACCAAACTTCAATATTAGAAATAGAAGTCTTCCAACTTGACAATATAAGTCCCTGGACTACATATCTTAAAACATCCCCTCTCAAGTTGATAGACTTCAACTTTGAACAACTTCTTCAACCTTTGCCTGCTTGCCTCCATTATTAGACCCTGCAAACATGTCAACCAAATCAAGCTTTTTGAACAAAACACTATGTTGCTTTTGTCCAAGACATTTTGTAAATACATCTGCAGTCTGCAGATTAGTATGAATTTTAACAGTTTTAATAACACCTGCAGACACCTTCTCCCTTACCAAATGCACATCCAACTCAAAATGCTTTGTTTTCTCATGGAAACAAGGGTTTGCAGCAATCTGTATAGCAACACTATTGTCACAATAAACATCCACAGGCAACAAGCCTTCAACACCAAGATTACTCAACAAATTGCTCAACCAAATAACTTCACAAGTGGTAGAAGCTAAACTCCTATATTCCGCTTCAACTGAACTCCTAGACAAAGTATATTGTTTTTTACTTTTCCAGGAAATAAGAGAGTCTCCCAGAAAAACACAAAATCCAGTAACAGACTTTCTAGTAACAGGACATTTAGCCCAGTCAGCATCAGCATAAGCTCTAAGCTTAAGATCAGAAAGATTATTGAATTGTAAACCAGAACCAGGAGAACCTTTTATATACTTCAACACCCTTAAAGCAGCTTTAAGATGTGACTGTAAAGGCTTATGCATATGTTGACTTAAGCAATGAACATCATAACTAATATCAGGTCTAGTATTAGTCAAATAAATCAACTTACCATTAAGCTTTTGATAGTTAGTTATATTATTCAAAACCTTATCATTATCAGACTCAATACAATTTAAAATAGAATTCTCAGGTAATGGAGTATCAACAGATTTGGCTGCTAACAAGCCATACTCATATAACAACTTCATACAGTATTTCCTTTGTGTCATACACACACCATTTTCATTTTTCAACACTTCAATACCAAGAAAATACTTTATTTCACTCAAGTCTTTAATCATAAACTTGGTACTCAAAAAATGTTTGAAATTTTTAATCTCAGTTTCATTGTTACCAGTTATGACAATATCATCAACATACACAAGCAAAGCAACAAACATATCACCTTTCTGTTTAATATTTAAAGAGTAATCAAACTTACTTTGAACAAAGCCATGCTCAATCAAGGCAGTGGTTAGTTTAGCACTCCACTGTCTTGGAGCTTGCTTAAGACCATAAAGAGACTTATTAAGTTTGCACACTTTATTATCATCACCACCATTAAAACCTTTAGGCAATACCATATACACATCTTCATCTAAATCACCATATAGAAAAAGCATTGTTCACATCCGATTGATATAAAGGCCAGTTCATATTAACAACAATACTCAACAAGCACCTAACTGTAACCATTTTAACAACTGAACTAAAAGTTTCATCATAATCAAAGCCTTCTCTTTGATTGAAACCTTTTGCAACCAATCTAGCCTTGTATCTATCAATCTCACATGATGACTTATACTTTATTTTCCAAATCCACTTATATCCTATGGCATGTATACCAATAGGTAAACCACATTCAGTCCAAGTATTATTTCTATTTAAAGCCTCGATTTAATTATTCATGGCTTCAGACCAGTTAGGGTCTTTAACAACCTCCTCATAGCTTTTAGGTTCAACAGATTTATTTAATGTAGAAGAAAAACACATATTATTTATGTTAAGACACACATACTTCTCAATACCATATATAACTTTAGAATGCATCACATAATCATTGAACCTAACAGGAGTTTTAGTCTCCCTATTAGACCTTCTTATAACAGGTGTCTACACATCATCACTACCAATATTAGACTGAGTTGTTATATTATCAGAGTTTTGAACATTGATAGGACTGCCCTCAGACCAGTGTTGGTCACCAAAGTGGGTTGCAGAATGCCCACATTCTTGATGCAAATGAGTAGTATCTGCATTATTGTCTATAGCATCATAAGAAGGTGGCAAACTACCATCCTCAACTAGTGAATCTCCCCCTTCATCATTGGGACTTTGAGACCTTGGACTATCAAAAAACTTCAAGTGATCTACTTCACTTACATTGTCTGCATCAGTAAAAACACAGGTTTTCATTTTAAGTGGAAAAATATTTTCATAATATTTTACATCTCTTGCAAAAAACACATTTCTAGTATCCAAACTTAAAAGCTTATATGCTTTCTTAGTAGTAGAAAACCCTAAAAGAACACATTTTTCAGACCTATAAGACATTTTATCATGATTGTTTTAAGAGTGGCAAAACATAGGACAGCCAAAAGACCTCAAATGGGAAAGATTAGGTTTCTTTTTATATAACAACTCATAGGGACATTTACCATGCAAGATAAAAGATGGCAGCCTGTTTATAAGATATACAGCAGTTATAACACAATCAGACCAAAACCTTAAAGGAACCCCCCCTTGAAACATAAGACTCCTTGCAACATTAAACAAGTGTCTATGTTTCCTCTCAGCAATCCCATTTTGCTGAGGAGTATGGGCACATGAAGTTTGGTGAATAATACCAAGATCAGAAAACATGTCATGCATTTTCTTATTAACAAACTCAGTTCAATTATCATATCTTACAACTTTAATTTTTAGATCAAACTGATTTATAATTAAGTGAATGAAAGAACAAAAAACACCAAACACTTCATCCTTAGTTTTAACTAAGTAAACCCATACTGCTCTAGAAAAATCATCAACAATAGTCAGAAAATACTTGTATCCTTCTCTGCTTGTAACTCTGTAAGGACCCCATAAGTCAAGGTGAACAAGGTCACCAAGATTCTGAGACTAATGATCAGACAAGGGAAAAGGTTCCCTAGTCTGTTTGGCCCTATGACAGGTTTCACAAACAGAAATGGTAGAATTCTTGGAAATACCAAGATCTTTTTGAAGAACAGATAGAACAAGATCAGCAGGGTGACCCAGTCTATTAGGCCAAGTAAGCTTAGACACATTATAAGACATAACCACATTGCACTTACCTAAAGACATATTAGGCTGCATGTCAAACAAAATAAAGACCATCAGACTGACTACCACTCCCCAGAACAATCTCCCTTTTCAAATCCTGAATATAACATTTATCTTCATCAAAACCAAAAAATAATTTGCTATCTCTGATAAGTTTATTAACAAACAACAAACTCACACAATATCCATGAACAACTAAAACATCATAAATAGTAACATTACTGATCAATTTTAAGTTTCCAACATGGCTGATAGTAGCAAGAGTCCCATTGGGATGGCCAACAGTGATTCTAAGACTAGTAATATCCACAACATTGGTCATACCAATGGTGAAAACAGTCAGATGCTGATTGGCACCTGAGTCTATAATCCAACCCAAAGAGATAGTATTAACAGCCAGACTAGAATTAGCACACAAATATCTATAGAAATTAACATTGAACCAGGCATTCCCATTAAAGAAAGAAGCTCTACCTGTCATATTAGCATGTATGCTTCCAGAAGGGGTTTCACTAATCAAGGACAACAACTTCTTCATCTGCTCAGAAGTAAAACCAGAAGAAGTGCTAGCAGATGAAGTAGTATTCTTATTCTCAGTCTGCTTAACATCAACATTAGCATTATAGTTTTGTTTAGAACCATTTTGCTTATTAACAAGATTATTATTCTTAACAAAACCAGAAGGAAATCCAATAATTTCATAGCATCTTTCAATAGTGTGTCCAATTTTTCCATAATTTTTACAGTTCAGATTAGGATTAGGACCTCTATTAGCAGAATTAGAATTAGAACTAGTACCTCTGGTGTTATTATTGTTGTTGAACATTCTTCTATTGTTATTAAAAGACTTAGCAGCAAAAGAAGATGCGTTAAGTTTAGATTCAGAAACACTAGAGGACTCAGGAATCCCTCTGTGGGACTCCTCCCTAGACACAACAGCATAGGCATCTTTGACCTCAGGAAGAGGATCCCTAGTCAACAATGCAGTCCTTACAAGTTGATAACAATCATCAAGACCCATAAGAAATTGCATCAGCTTCATCAACTGTTGATGCAAAACTAACTCAGTGCTAGCCTCACAAGTACACTTATGCTCACAAGTACATTTAGGCAATTTAGTTAAGGCATCAAACTCTCTCCACAATAAATTAAGTCTATAATAATCAGCAACAAAACTACCACCTTGTTTCACAGAATTAATCTTTTGCAACAGATTATATATCACAGAACCATCAACTTTATCATATGTTTCTTTTAATTCATTCCACACAGAAGCATCATTTTCAGAATAAACCAATCCCATATAAACATCTTGAGACACTGAATTCATAATCCAAGTCAAAACAATAGCATTACATCTATCCCATTGAGCAAATAAAGCATCACTAGTAACAAATGATTCCTTAAGACAAGTACCATCAACAAAGCTGTATTTGTTCCTAGCTTGTAAAGCTAATTTCATAGCACCAAACCAGACTCTATAATTTTCAGTCCCAAGAAGTTTAAAAGGAATTAAAGCAGTACCACTATTATCATTAGTCTGAATATGCAAAGGATTACCAGCATCAAGATTACTAATCAAAACAGGTGGAATAACACTACCTTCAGGATCAGACATATTAACAACAAACTAAGAACAAACAATAGCAGACAGATAACATAAAAACAATAATAACAAACAAGAAGACAAACAAACAAACCAATAACCACCAACAATCAACTTCCAAGACTGCCCAAATCCTATCCTCCTTCGACTTAGACTCAACGAAACTAAATAACAGAGATACATGAATAAAGGAAATACAACTCACACCCAAGAACAACAAAAAACCAGACAGAAGACTGGGGACAGCCAAAGCATGTATTCGTACCAATCAAGTTGGCAGATCAACATGTTAATTGTCCCGTTTGGACCTTCTAAACTAAGTTAGTGTTGTCTTAAAAAAGAGTAAAATACTTACAATGCTTAACGGATGAAAGATTAAACACAACCACACTATATTCACTTAGCCTAGTGCAATTGTAACCAAGAATGGGCCCAAGAACACCAGGGATAAAGATCCCCAAAAACTAGAAATTAGGGTTTCAAGAAACCCTAACCAAGAATCCCACAAGAATCCCCAGATCTAGCCTGATCAGACTAAATCAACAACAGCCGTTAAGAAAACAGCCTCAATTAACCAATAACACCTTCAATTGCAAAAAATCCCAAATATCCTTCGAAACCCTAGAATCTCAGAACCACCAGATCAGAACCGTGAGCTCTGATACCATGTAAAAATGGTAAAGAACACACAACAAACTGCTTTTACACCCATTCTAACCACCACTTGGTGTATCTTTTATTATAACAATTCAAGAAGATAAGTCTCCAAACGGATGCTTACCAGTACAATACAAAAGACAAGATTGATATCTACTATGTAGACACCAACCACACCTCACTACAAGATCACTCAAACCACTCAGAATACAAAGATCAAATAAAGAGATTGATCCTTGATGATACAAGACTTAACATATATCAAATTGATATCAACACTAAGAAACCACAAAGACAGTATGTGTAAACCAGAGAGAGTATATGAGATACGATTGTGAAGAATAAAACCCTAGATCAGATAAGTTGCTTATATAGGCCAATGATACTCTTTAGCCCTCCAACTTATCATACTTGTCATTCAGCAACCAAACTTTAATATTAGAAATAGAAGTCTTCCAACTTGACAATATAAGTCCCTGGACAACATATCTTCCAACAATTATTTTTTTTTCACACGCATTAGACAGTTCAATCTTATTTATAACTTGTTTTAAATAGTTTGTATACTAAAGTGTGCGAATCAAAAACTTATCTGCACAAATCACCTCCATATCATTTCTTTCTGTTTTACTATAGTATCACAAATTAGACAATTTCTTTCTTTAGGCTTACACAGATGGAAAAATGTAACTTTGGATTGTCTTTAGAAACAATCATCAACTCAGGCACGCACACCCAAGGGGATTCGAGAGGTTCACATGAACCTCGTTGATTTTTTATGCGTAGTGTAATAAATTTAGTAAAAAAATTCAGATTTTTTCTATATTAACCTAGTCTTGGAATTTTGTGTTACACGTTTTGTTTAGTCAGTGCACCGTATTGTTCTACAAAGAATTTTGTGAACCTGATTACTTTTAGGGTAAATCGCATAAAAAGGTACTCATCTTATGTCCAATTTCAATTAAAGGTACTATTCTTTTTTTTCCTCAATTTAAGGTACCCGACTTTTTTTTTGGACCGATTTAGGTTTTTTTCTAACTTCCGTTAACCATTTCGTTAGTAAATTACATGTTTGGTCCTTGAGTTTGTATAGGCATTTCATGTTTGGTCTATTTTCGTCCGTTTTCATACGCTTGCATACGTTTTCGTCCGTTTTATACGTTTTCTCCCGTTTTTACACGTTTTCTTCCGCTTTTACACGTTTTCGTCCGTTTTTACACGTTTCGATCCGTTTTTGCACGTTTTCGTCTGTTTTTTCACGTTTCCGTCCATTTTTACACGTTTTCGTCTCTTTTTGCACGTTTTCGTCCGTTTTTACATGTTTCGTCTCTTTTTACACGTTTTCGTCCGTTTTTGCACGTTTTCGTTTGTTTTTACACGTTTTCGCATCTTTTTGCACGTTTCTGTCTGGTTTTACACGTTTTTT
>BPTQ01000005.1:267721278-267731706 GCA_019973895.1 Chrysanthemum seticuspe | reverse complement strand
CACTGCTCACCTAATTTCATTATAGGTTATAATTATCTTCCCTATACGTATACTTACGTATCATAGCACTACACCTTTTTCCTCACATAAAGAGAATAATTGTTATAATCCTTCAAGACAACCTTTAAAAGTATTGTGACATATTACTAGCGTAACTAAGCTAAGTATTTCAAAATTCATTGAACCTCGGGTGAATATAGACTGATCACCTATATTCAACCAGGGACAGTGGGACATAGCCTGATCACCTATGTCCGACTCAGAGGTGAATTTTGCAGTACTTAGGATAGTTATAACAGCTTTATGTCCAGAGAGAAAATGAAATATTTTGATAAACATGTAACATTTCAATAAGCCACACATTGACGATACACTAAAGCCACACACTGGCGTCACACTATCCCTTAATCACAAGCCACTCACTGGCATACCCTAATCACAAGCCACTCACTGGCATACCCTAATTACAAGTCACTCACTAACATTCATTAATCACAAGTCACTCACTGGCATTTCTAGTCATAAACCACTCACTAACATCACAATATTCCTTAATCATAAGCCACTCGCTGGCATCATACTACTTCTTAATCATAAACTTTATAATTCCATATCATAATCGGTTTATGTTATAGTAACTCCTACCCCACACCTTACACCCTATGAACAAACCAAGCCATTCTAGGAGCAACCTTTTAATAGCACCTATGAGAAAATACAATAAACCTTTGGCAAAATCTAGAAAGGCATGATAAAGGACCTATAATCCCACAGAAACTTGAAAACTTTACGCCCTACCTTGAGAAGTAAATACCTAGAAGCTTCACCCACCTCTCAAGGATAACAATACCTACCTTGTTACCCTTCTACAAACGAAATAAAAGAGTTTCCATACAAACTACTTTCGATTATCCCTCAAACCATTATAATCAAAATACTTCATGAATTATTCTACAAACCAAATTTCCACTCTACCATTTCACCCTAAAGTAAACTACAATTTCACTACTATATCACAAAAATAAAGTGTTTCCTTAATACCTTGAAAAATATTCAAGAATCACTCTGTTAATCACTTACTTTCTCGAAAAATGTTTTAAAGTTAATACCTCATAAACAGAAATGACCAATATTTTCCTTGGTAACTAAGCCTAACCTATGGACGTATTCCACACCGCCGCCTAACACCATAGATAACCATGAGGTTCATCAACTATTAAATCCCGAACCTTACCAACTTAGACAACTAAACTCTACTCGTAGCTATGGGTAAACGTTATATCCTGCTACACATCCTTACTACAATATAGTTTCCAAATTGGAGGATTCCCCTTTAAGATCCAACAATAATACTTTCCAAATCCCTCGTTAAAATGAGACAAGATGCCGACACACTAAAAGTGTCACAAAATTTCCCGTATACATACCATAATTAAGAACCAGTTTTACAATCTTGTGAAAATGTGTCATTCTTACACATTATTGATTTTGAAATCTGGTCTTAACCAAACTGGTGTAAACAATTATTCGAAAGAAAAATTCGAAAACCAATGTTTCCCCAATTCCTTAAAGAAGGAAACACACAAACCCGTAGCAAACCTTAAGAATTAACCACTATACTTTAGAACCATTAAATAGGTACGTTTTACCATGGGAAGTTAGAGATTCTCATACTAACGAAATAGTGAAACCTCATAACATCAACTTTTGCTCAATGAACCGACCCCAGAAAATCATGGCTCCTCAGATAGAGGAAGTGCTACTGGTATAACCCCTAGGTACCCATACCCAAAGGGGAAACCCAAGAACAACCTAGGGAAAAATTCAAAACTTGTTCCAAATACCATTACCTCGTTTCCGACACCCTATCGGGTAACGTAAACTGAGATCCGGGACGGATCTCCTGTAAGGTGGGTAGACTATAACAACCCGTAAAATTCCGGATTATTATAATAATACTCAAGACGTCAGAAAATTTAAATCAATCATCTCGTTTCCTAAGACACCGCTTGTCAACTAATTATCTGTATAATAAATGTGAAATTTATTATTGTCCTAGTTAAAATTTAACTATACACAAGCTTAATCCATTAGTTATTCCGCATACTGCAGCGCAGTAACATACAAGACTAAAAATAAATAACGAAATAAGTGAAATATACATATTTTATCATTCAAGGATAATTTACGGAAGAAAACGAGAAGTATCTCGTGAATTCAGAAAGTCACAGCACCGCACGCGTACCGACACCAGATTAATAACGGCAAACATTTATAATCAAATTTCAACATAATAAGAATGTCATGTCATTACGGTTAAGTAATCGTTTCCGAAAATATAATTTCTATATTTTTCGGCTACCGGGAAGGTACGTTTACTCGAGGATTCGACAAAACAAGGGGTACCAATTATACTGTTTGTATAATAAAACAAAAGAGATAAAACACTAACTCCCTCTCTCTCTCCCCACGTTTTATCTGTTTCCCCTTCTCTCTCCTTTGTCGACTGGAACCAGAAAAAGAAAACAAACATGAATTTGGAGACTTCTTCTTCTTTTGAAACTCAAAGCCTGAAATAATCTTTTCCATCCTCCCCAAATGGAAACCTACCATTCTAGACATCATTTGGAGCTTTGTGGCGTGATTGTGGAAGAAAGACAAGAGCCAAAAAGGGTATTACCCTAGGCACGACATCAAGGAAGCTAGGAGACCTCCTTTCCCTCTTCCATCTATACAAGAGTCAAAATTGTTACAGCTTCCTCATCATTCTTATCAAAAATACAAAGAAATTAGGGTTCTTAATAATTAGGGTTTCTTGAGACCAAGGGGTTTCTTGAAATTGATAAAGGGGTTTTGTTACCGGATGCATAAGGAAGCTATTCCAAGTGCTAATTGTTCTAATTCGCCATGAATCTCCTCCGATTGAGCTCCTGAAGTTTCGGTGTTCATAAGCTACTCGACCCACTAAATGGGTTCAGTGTAAGGACACATGCCTTGTTATTTTTTTTATCTATTGAGTTGTAAATACATTAAATTGAAGTTCAAATTATTGGCTTGCGATCTTGTCGATTAGTAATAATTATGGTATTGATAAATTGATAAGTAACTGATTAAAATTAAGTGATGATGTTTTGTGTTGTTGTTGTGGCTGTCGATAACCAAGCAAAAGAAACAAAATCGTTTTCAAACGTAAAAATTAATATTCGGCTTAAAGGGTGGTAATCGGGTTAATGGTAATTTTCGGTTTAATCCCTAGCTTATCCGACTTATGTTGGTTTCCAGCTTACTGTGTATTCGACCTATTCTTTTAATGCGTTATGATTATAGTATCGAGTTATCTGAGTGGTTAGTCTCGGTTGAGACTAAATCTCATAGTGTTTATATTCCGCGCATCTTAGTCCAACTCGTACAACCATCACAGTACCCCACGAAGAAAGTGATTGGTATCGTGTCTTGCCCTCGAGTCGGGTCGTACCCGATTAACATGAGAAAAGCCACAGCTCTTTTGTGTCGCTCGGTTAGTTGCGTCGTCGTTATTTTTTTTTTAGTTCAATGACTTGCTATGGTTTTGAGGTTAAGTCTTGAGGTTACTCGGCTGAGAAACGTACCCGCTTGAAGGGCATTCGTTTTACTCTTACAGCCCCACACCACATGGGTGATGAGCCTCATGATCAAATCAGGTTGTACCTGATTGTTATAAAACACTAGTCACGTTAAATTTTTACCATCCTCAGTTTGTTTTGTTTCGGAGTACAAGTAGACTTTCAAGAATGGTTGTGATTATGGTTGTTTCGGGTCGAGGAAAGACACCCCGAAGGGTGCTCCCTGTCAAAAATTATCTCAGGGTCACGAAGTGGACGTACGGGTCTAGAATTCCTTGCACCTCTTGTGTTCAATTTTGGTCTTGTCTTTGTGTTATAGTTATTGTCGTGCATCAAAAATGCACTCCCAGACAAGTAAGTCTAAGCAGCCTTATGATAAGTTTACTTGGGCTCAAGCCCACGTCAAAAATAAAAAGTGTGATTTATCATTACTGAAATGGGCCGCGCAGCCCAATCCTATCCAAAGGATGCGTTTGTCTGAATTTCCTCATTTACAAAAATTTCGAGATCTACACAAGTGAAACATAAATCGTATCCGCCTTGTCCAAGTCTCATCGCGACTCGTGTCCATTTCATTTGAATCTCGGCATACATATATTCCATCGACATAAATACTTAGCACGAAATAATAACCAAGTAACTTTTAATATTCGCAACCAAACCATCAATAAAAATGTATCACACATTTAAATTTTACGAAGTCATAAACTTGCAAAACATATATTTCAACCGGATAATAAAACATAGTATACGATTTTTGACGCATCGTCAATAGAAAATATATACTTAGTTCGTGCCAAATTCTCTAAAAACATATTTCTATTCACCAGTTTCCCAACGGGATATAATTCATGAAAATCTATATTGTATATTCCCTAATATATATGAGACGAGTTATATAAAACCTTTCGAAACATTTTAGTATTTGGAATATGTTTATTAAGACTATACATGATATTTTTCTATACGAACCTACACCCATATCATGCACAAACCTAGACAAATATATTTTTATAGCCATATTATATTTTCAAAAGCAACGAACGGGAATAATTTTGATGACACTTACAAACTTGATTAAATTTAAGATAATACTTAAACCTCCCTTTAAATTAAATACATTTAATTTAAACAAATGTTAGAGACACATGAAATGGATCTTGAAGCTTACATTGGTATTCACATTATAAAAGTATACAAGTTGAATTATACTTAAACCTTTACTAGTTGTATTGATTTTTTTTTTTTTTTACTTTTGTAACGGCATAAACATATATATATATATATATATATATATATATATATATATATATATATATATATAGTGTTATGTTTATGCAGTACTCATATTAGATGCAGTACTTTACAGTACCATTTTAAATCAATATAAACCATTAGATTAATTAATTAATGGATGAGATCACTTGTGCCATAAATGTAATTAACTTGTGCCATAAATGTAAGGGTGAAGACTGAGAATACGTAACAAACTTTCTCAAATATACCGAAGTACGTAACATACTTATTTTATTACTTTTGTACGTAATATACTTACAAATTTGGCTCATTATACGTAATGTGACCGGTAACTAACAAGTTACCAGGTCAAAAGTTTGAAAAATGACATAAATGGTCCCTGTGGCTTGCGTTGACTTTCACAGGTCATCCATTGACTTTATTTTCGTCCGTTTTTCTTACGTTTTGTCCGTTTTGGTTCCGTTTTTGTCCGTTTTTCTTACGTTTTGTCCGTTTTTACCGGTATTCATCCGTTTTTCTTACATTTTTCTTATTTTTTTGTCCGTTTTTCTCACGTTTTGTCTGTTTTCTTTCATTTTTGCCAGTTTTCATCCGTTTTTGTCCGTTGTTCTTACGTTTTGTCCGTTTTCCTTATGTTTTTATCAGTTTTTGTTCGTTGTTCTTACGTTTTCTCCGTTTTTCTTACGTTTTGTCCGTTTTTATCGGTTTTCATCCGTTTTTCTTAATTTTTTTGTCCGTTTTTCTTACGTTTTGTCTGTTTTCTTTCGTTTTTGCCAGTTTTCATCCGCTTTTGTCCGTTGTTCTTACGTTTTGTCCGTTTTCCTTATGTTTTTATCAGTTTTTGTCCGTTGTTCGTATGTTTTGTCCGTTTTTCTTACGTTTTGTCCGTTTTTATCGGTTTTCATCCGTTTTTCTTAATTTTTTGTCCGTTTTTCTTACGTTTTGTCTGTTTCGTTTTTGCCAGTTTACATCCGTTTTTGTCCGTTGTTCTTACGTTTTGTCCGTTTTCCTTATGTTTTAATCAGTTTTTGTCCGTTGTTCTTACGTTTTGTCCGTTTTTCTTACGTTTTTGTACTATTTAAACATATTGAAAAAATTTTCCAAAAAGAAAAAAAATTAGAATTTTTTCGCAAATTTGAAAAAAAAAATTTTGAAAAAAAAAATAGGAAAAAAATATTTCCAAAAAAAAATAAAAAATTTTCAAATTTCAAAAAAAAAATTGAATAAAAATTTCAAAAAAATTGAATAAAAAAAATTATTTTTCAAATATATTTTTTAAAAAATTTGAAAATTTCCAATTTTTTTAAGATTTAAAAAAAATATGTTTTTTAAAAAAATATTTTTTGAAGATTTTTTATAAAAATTTGAAAAATATTTTTCAAGATTTTTTAAAAAATTTAAAAATTTCTAAATTTTTAAAAAAATTTTTGGAATTTTTTTTTTCAAAATTGGGAAAAAATTCCAATTTTTTTTGGATTTTTTTTTTCCAATTTTTTTTTTTTTTTGGAAAAAATTTTCAATATGTTTAAAGAGTACAAAAACGTAAGGAAAACAGACAAAACGTAAGAAAAACGGACAAAAACTGATTAAAACATAAGGAAAACGGACAAAACGTAAGAACAACGAACAAAAACGGATGAAAACTGGCAAAAACGAAAGAAAACAGACAAAACGTAAGAAAAACGGACAAAACATAAGAACAACGGACAAAAACTGATAAAAACATAAGGAAAACGGACAAAACGTAAGAACAACGGACAAAAACGGATGAAAACTGGCAAAAACGAAAGAAAACAGACAAAACGTAAGAAAAACGGACAAAAAATTAAGAAAAATGTAAGAAAAACGGATGAAAACCGGTAAAAACAGACAAAACGTAAGAAAAACGGACGAAAATAAAGTCAATGGATGACCTGTGAAAGTCAACGCAAGCCACAGGGACCATTTATGTCATTTTTCAAACTTTTGACCTGATAACTTGTTAGTTACCGGTCACATTACGTACAATGAGCCAAATTTGTAAGTATATTACGTACAAAAGTAATAAAATAAGTATGTTACGTACATCGGTATATTTGAGAAAGTTTGTTATGTATTCTCAGCCTTCACCCTAAATGTAATTAACTAAAAGATCAAACCATTTCTTATAAAGATGGAAGGGTACTATAGACCTTTCACAAACACAATTATCTCTTGAAAAAAAAAATACCGGTCATAATTTTATTAGATCCAATATTATAGGGAATCCAAAACCATAACCACCCACCATATTCTCTTTCCCACAACACCAGTACACCACAACCATACATCTGCGGCCCTCTCCCTCCTCTCTTATTCTTGCTGGAAAAATAACAACACCATAAGATGCAACTAACAAACTAACCATCACCAAAATTAAAAAACGAATGCCATTTTAAAAGTGACGGTTGACTGGCCATGGCAGAACGATGCCGTAGGATCCGCCGCTGGCCTTGCTATCGTAACTTTTTCACATCTTTTTGACGTCGTTCGTTCCAGATTCCATAGTACCAATTCCATTTGTGCCATATTAATCGCCGAAAATAAAAAAGAACTTTTGGTGATGGAGCGCACCTGGTTGCCGCCGGAGGTGGTAGAGTGTTTGTATAAAAGGAAGAACCGTTGTTTGGTTCATCCTCTGATCGATATAAGGTTTGTATTAATTTGATGATACTCATATTATAGCGACTTAACCTGAAAAGGTCGGATGCTTTACCTTAGATCTAAATCTAAACTGGCAAATAGAAAAAGAAGAACAAACAACAAATAAGACAAGGAGGTCCTACACTGGCATACTTAATGGTGGTCGTAGATCAATAGTATATTAACAACTACAGAGTATATGTTTTAAGATAGATAATAAGTCTGAAGTGATGCATGAGAAAATAGAGAAAGAAATAGAAAGACGACAAATGACTAAGCAAAACATGTAGATATAACTTTTGTTAACTGTCATCAACAACAAAGTATATTTACTTGTTTATTGATATTTCTTTTGTCACAGCAAGTCAATAATATATATTTTAAATGATGTATCCTTGTAACTTATGTTTTTACATATCTTTTAATAATATGTGAAAATGTGATACAGTGGGACCGATCTTCATGATGAGAGGCGCAACGTGCATATATGTTCTGGGAAAGATAGACGCAACGTGCATATATGTTCTGGAAAAGATATGATGATAAAGTGATGCGTGCATTTATGTTCGTGGAATAGTACACACATGTTTTTAGAAAAGTGCATACATGTTTTTGATGTGTACATATATACTTAAGAAGATACATTTGTATTTAAATTATATTTCATTTATATCAATTTTAGTGTATATTATTTATATTTTTGGTTTGTTATAAATTTAGAGGTTACATGTATATATTTATGTGTATATTTTTTGTTTTAAATTTTGAAGATTAAAAAATGTACACTAGAAACATATGTGCAATTACCATTTTATGCAAACACAAGTTTGATGTATAAACAATTGTATACAAGAAACATATGTAAATTTACAATATTTAAAAAAAAAAAAAAAAAAAAAAAAAATCACTTCATTTTTCTAAAAAAAATAATTCCGAAAATTAAGGGAATTTAAAAACATCTTTTATTTAAAAAAGAAAATAAAAAATATATTTGACTATTATGCCCTTTTCAATTAAATAAAAATATTTATTAATACTAAATTTCTATTGGTCCAAATGAGTACTGTAAAGTACTGCATATAATATAGGTACTGCATAGAATGCGACCCTATATATATATATATATATATATATATATATATATATATATATAAATTATATATACTTCCTTCACCTATGATATCCACTTAGCCCGATAATGTCCTAATAAATGTACATACCTTCCGTACATCGTCATTCGGTAATCATCAAACCGAAGTCTTGTTTATCCTTGATATCTTTTTATGCGTGTACTCTTCCAAGTATTATCTCTTGGTCATTATTAAACCAAAGTCGTAATTCCTTCTTCGAGATTTCTCTCCATGTCACACCCTCATAAGCTGAAATCCACTCAATTCCTTGTAAAATGTTCTAAGATAAACGATGCCACATAAACAACAACAACAACAACAGAAATATTAAAAACTTATAAAGTTAGTTAAACTTTGTCGAGTCTTAAACATAAAGACTAAATATGTCGTACTTAATTAGGTTGCGTGTCGGAAGCCGTGCACTATCACTCCTTGATTAAATTCTCTTTAGACTTCATATTGCACATTGCCAAGGTGAGTTTCATAGCCTCTACTTTTACTTGTTTTATAACTGTTTTGGGGGAAGATACATGCTCATTTTTACTTAAATGATTTAATTACTAAAATTCTGCATTCTATGCCCTTTGATTGATATGTTTTAAGATACATCATACCTAGATGCTTTAAGGACCACACCAAAACCTTTGACCTAGAATATTACGCAGCTTAGCCTAAGACTTTAGATCCCAAATTGCCCTTTTCATGAACCGTCAATTCCTGCTGGGAAGCGCGAATGTTATAAATAGATCTATTGAGGGTGACTCCTCTGTTCGGTTGACCCCGCTTGGGTCAAGGCAAAACATATAGCATGTCGGGACCGAGTGTATTGGGATAAACACTCGCCATGGGCTCCTTATTTGTATGACTTCCTTGTGCATACATAAACTGTCGTAGCTTCGGTTGCATGAACTTAGTGCTAGCGTAATAGATTCAATATATGACATTATATTCGTTGTAATGTACATATACCCTACTTATGGTCCACTAATGAAATATCTTTTATGAAATCCTTTTATGAATTGAAACCATAAACATTATGCAAGACATAATGATCATCAAAAACCAAATTTGAAACAGTGTACTGAAATCCCTTTTTAAATAAACCTATGAACTCACAAGCGTAAGCTGACCCCTTTTAGCATGTATCTTCAGGTTTTGAGGTGATAGCTTATCTTTGGAGGCGCAAGGCAAAGGCATGGCATGGTCATAGACGACTCTGATTTATGTATTGGGACCACTTGTTTATAATGGGCCATTTTCCGCATCTAATCAAAAATGTAAACATTGTTTTTAAGAAATGAATAAAAGTTTATTTATGAAAATCCGTTGTTCTATGCTTATGTTGTGATACCAATTTAGTAGCACCCCAATACTTGTATGCTTCCGCTAAGCCATTTTGGGGGTGTTACATTGTTATCTCAGTGATAGTGGAAGGTTAAGAAAGGTGATATTTTCCCGAAGTAGAGTCTTTCGAAGTAGTAGTAAAAGATAAGTTAAGCTTTTAATCCCAAGAAAGTTTCGTTTTCCCAAAAGTTTTAACTATTCCCCCAAAACAAATAACCCTATAACATTGTGGGGGTTTTACCGAATCGCCTTCGTATGTTCATAACCCCACGATGATTTAACCATAGTGTTGTATTCGTATCTTGTTGCCTAAAAGTATTTATTTGAAAATAAGTAAAGAATTTTTGTTACAAATGTAAAAACTAATCTACGCCTTTTACCGGGTAATATTTGTTCACCAGGGTTATGTATTTAGTCTCAGCAGATACTGGTAC
>BPTQ01000005.1:267669958-267721071 GCA_019973895.1 Chrysanthemum seticuspe | reverse complement strand
GTGCCTAGGGATCGAAATACGATCGGCCTAGGGAACACCATCCCTAGGCACCCTAGGCCCATTTGTCTTCTCTTAAAGAAGATATTTTTCTCTCGGTAAAGAAGGAGAGATCATCATGAAAAAGTATATATGAAGAGGTTTCATAAGATTGGGAGATTGGAGTCTAGATTCACTAGATACATCAAACAGAAAACAAAAACACACTAGATGATCCAAGGAGAGTTTCCTTTCTAGTGGTGTAGAACTTCTGCACGTTGGAGTTTCAGGTACTCAACGGTACGAAGCAGTAGTAGTTCTGATGATTCCAATAGAACAACTATCAAGAAGGAAAGAGGTATCTAAAACCCAACTTCCGTAATCACTTCTTAAGGCTTTCACAGTTCTACTTTCGTAATCACTTTCCACGAGTAGTAGGCACAGTTTCGTACACTAATGCTTTCATCTTGACACTTTCGGAATTCTTCACTAATGCCTTCAACCCAAAATCTATGGAGAAAGGAAGAACTATCAACAAGATAACCTTAGTAGTCTTGATGATGACGAAGCATGGCAACTCATGGACTTTGAGGTTGCACGTCTTCAAGATGTGGTGATCTTTCCTTTGAGAGGAACCTAGTAGATCACACAAAAACAAAAGACAAACTACATAGATCACTTAGATCTGAGGTTAGAGGGTTAGAATACTTTGGAGAAGTATATATGAAAAAGTACTACTAGAGAGGAAGAAATGGCTCTCTTTTTATAGAAGAAATTCTCTTCTGTTTACCCGGATCCCACGGATCCCTACCACAAGGGATCCGGCTAGCATAAAGCTAGGGATCCGTGGTCCGCTCCTCTTTGCCCATGGGTCATGGGTTATGGGTTGATCCATGGTTTTCTTTCTAGATACAATGAACTTGGTTAAGTGGTATATATAAAACCATGGGTTATGGGTCAAAACCATTTGCTAGTTTTTACCCATTTTAGTATATACTTGTTTTTACCCATTTTAGTATATACTTGTTTTTACCCATTTTGATATACTTAGTTTAAGTATATGTTTAATCCAATATGTAAACACTAGTTGTTGTACATATGTATCTAAGTCATAAAATCACTTATACTTGTTTTAGTGTTTTATCTGAAAGCGTAAGTGTGTTTAGAAAACTATTAACTCAAACTATTTACGTACTTTATTTGTTTCGTTAAAATGATTTTATATTTGTTATCGACAAAACATTAGAAGATCGTAAAATATAAATAAACGTTTTCACGGCTTATTTGTATTAACAATATCGTTCTCTAGGAGAATAGGAATGCTAGTGAGAAGTTACTACGCTAAGGTTGGGGTTGAGGAAGATTATTTTTTATTTTTTTTTTATGTTTTTTAGGAAGTGGAAAGGTACGAATCTCGGGGTTTGGATTTGGGGGTTGGTATTGCTACCGTTTACTCTACTTATCTAATTATCTAATCTAAGGTGTATGTAGTCTATGTCTAATTATTGTGTGCTCGTATGATAGTTTAAAGATGTGTTTACTTAGGTTTTACTAGTCCTTAATTATCTCCTATTGGTGGTTGAATTGTCACGTCCTTATTCTTAATTGCGTTGTGTGTCTAAAGTTGTAGGGTATGCGTTTATCCCTAACTCTTTGAAGTTACCAAAGGGTCTCGTCTACAAAATACCACTAGGGATCATAAACTCTAACTCTAAGGCCTCTTTGGATAGTTTAGCTTACAACCGCTCAAGGTGCTATAACCTAAGGTTCACAAAGATTAATCAAGCATTAAATACACAACGAATGATCTACCGCATTACTAGATCATTAACAACTAAGATAAGAGACAACCAATCAATATTCAATAATTAAGTTTCATATTCCCTAAGCAAACACACAAATAAATTAGCCGGACATGGAGAACATGCAAGCATACACACAAATAATCAAAGACATAATTGAATTAATGAAGTTAAACACTTATCTTGATGTGAGATGGGGTTTGGAACCCTAAAACACTGTACAATACAGCCTTGGTTCGGTTTAGGTTTTTACTCCAAAAGACTACACACTAATACTGAAAAATTTGGATTCTATATATAAGATTACATATGCGACGGCGTCACCTTATGTTGTGTGACGCCGTCGGGTCGCCGTCATTAGGGTTTCGTCTTGGCCACTTTAGTCTTGCGACGGCATCACCTTGTGCTTGTGACGCCGTCCTCTTCAGCTTCTGACGCCGTCTGGATTGAATCTAGGCCGTCTGAGTTGCGACGGTCTACTCTTTTATAACTTGACGTCGTCACATGAAAATAAGAGTTTTGGCTTCTGTCCCATCACAAAATCCTCCGACGGCGTCGCAGTTAAGAAGTGACGCCGTCACCTTGTGTTTTCAGCAGCTGGAGTGTCTCGATTCTTGACTTTGGCCATTTTCTTCGTATAATCGCGCCTTTTCGTCCAAATAAGTGCCATTACAGCAATTTGCCTTCAAGAGACCTAAAACGTGAAAAGGAACGATATTAAGTAATAACGGATACAAAAGTAATCAAATAAGGGCTTAAACGACCCCTCAAAAAGGTACATTTTAAAACCTTATCAGTTACTCTGTCTTCAAAGTGGGACTACACATTCCTCAAGAACATTGTGGTCAAACGACAAGACGAAGAGGACTATGACTTTTGTGAAGCGGATTTTCCGAGACTGTCGCTAAATGACATTGAAGATATGTATCTCGCTAAGGTGCAAGGATGAATGCGACATTTCTCCACAACTGTCCAACGTGAATACATAAAGTCATTACTCATCTACATCAGAAGCATAGTGATCCAAGAACGTGTAGAAGACATACAACTTGCCATAGAATCTTATCAGAAACGCGTTAATCTCACCAAACCTCAGCTACACCTTCCAGACATAAACCGACTTGCTCAGTACACTATTATCAAGAAACCGTTTGGGGTAGTTTACATCAGTAAACTACACCACAACAGCTTCATGGCATGCAAAGAGCTTCATAAGTTTGGGGATCACACATTGAAGAAAGTTAGGGACGGGTTAGCATACAGGTTGAAAGAGATTCATGACGGAATCGGGTCACCAAAGAGATGGAATTCGAGGGAAAGACGGGATGTTAGAAAGATCATCACTCGCACCGATGAAAGGTTGTTCAGAAGGGATCATATCAGAACTTTGGAGAGCTTCGTAGGTGGTCGTCCAAGCATATCTCTCACATGCTATCAACGTCCAGAACGCATTCCTGAAGTTATTGTTGGACTAACGGATTCTCCTGGTACCCCTTGATTTGTTTCATTATTATATTAATTTGGATGTATGTTTTTAATCTGACTATGGCTTGTGCACACATATCAGTGTACAACCCACACTTGTAATGAAAGGACCCTGTGGTACGCTTCAGTGCCACAATCCTATAAAAGTAGCGAAAGCTTCTTACTTTTGAGTAAAACTAATCAAAATTTTCATTTTCAAAGTTTTTCTCAAAAGAAAAAGTACTTCCCCTTATGTTTTTTCAAAACCTCAAAAGTTAATATCACTTGTTGAGGGGGAGTATTTGATTAAAACTTTGTTCACAAATTGTTCTTCGTGGTAATCTTCCCGCAAAACTCGAAATGGTCATATTCGATATCAAAATTTCATCAAAAATAACATTTATATGCCATTTTTTAGGGGGAGAAAAATTATGTGATAAGAAATATGTTGTGAATTGCAAATGAATCGTCGTGCTAAAAAGACTTAACCAATGAATTGACGAGATCTTAAATGTTAGTAAATCAAAAAGACTTGTCCGGGACGGGTAATAATTTCAAGCTAGATCGCTAGTGATGTAAACGTGTCTCGCAAAGGACTTGTCTGAGTAGAATGTACCATTCGAGAAACTCTTGGTAGACATGAACTTTGACGGGTTTGACAACCTTTCGAGGATCGTCCACACCTTCAAGGTAGTTATTAGAGCTAGTTGTCACCTAAAAGCTGACAATGTAACTCTTTAACTATGCAACGTAAACGTGTCTCACGGGGGATTGTCTATCTTGAGTTGATCAATTCAAAAGTGCACGCTCTTCTCTCACCGTGCATATTTCTGTCAAAATACTTAAGCACGTGTGGAGGGGGAGTATTTTTGCAAAGTCTTAAACTCTCAACAGTGGTATTAAATGCTTTTACTCATAACCACTTTGAGAGATTTTCATGAAAATGGTTTTATGGAAACAAAGGTTAGTCATGGAGTTATAAGGTGACTAAGGTTAGGAATAACCGTCCTATGATTCGCCAGAGCCGGAGGGATCTACCCAAGGACACCACCAATAGTTAGAATTAGAAGTCCTTAGGTATGCTTATAAAAAGGAGAAAATGAGAATCGGAGAAAGAAGGAGTTGAAGAATTAAAAAGAAAAGTAATGAAATGGGTGAAAATAAATAGCCCTCCAGATTATTCAACTTAGGGCAGACACCGGGTTCAATTCATATGCTACTGGTTGTCACTTGATGACACCGTTATTGAAGATTAAAGTCGTCATGGACCCAGTGACGCATGCACTAAACCTTCTTAGCCACTCAAGTTTCTCTAAACAGAAGCTTGTTTCACTCTCACAGGGAACCATACGTAAACTATCGGCTTTCTCTTAGAGATTGCTGGTATTGAAGAAGGAGACCCTCTCCCTAGTCTCCGCTCAGGAAAACCAAAGCGCACTATTGAGTCTAGAGCCACGAGATTCATCAAAAGATCTCTTAGGTACACTTGACATTTCATCACTTGTCGTTCAACAATAAGGACGCAAGTGATACATTATCGAGTCCTACACAGATCTTAGCAATCTGTCGAGAACATTTATGAGAGGTTCACACATGTGATCCTTAGTGATTGAATGGAAACTCCTGCCAGGGTCAACATCAAACAGCCCTGACAGCAGGTCACTTCGGTAACTCCTTGTGGGTTACGCTTAGTGTGTCTCAAACGGTCTTCAGTCGTAGGGTGATGCTTCGGTGTACCTCAGCGACTCATCTGAACTGTAGGTGTACTTCGGTACATCGCGCTATCTTACTTATAGGACTCCAGTTCAGGAACAGCCTTTGTGAGAATTAGAGTTGTGTTTTCACACTATGATGTTAACACTCTCGAAGTTCAAACTTGTAAGCGCTGGATTATTTCTAACCCATGTTTTTATGTTTTCTTCTTATGGATACTTGCGGGTGGAAAAGATCGTGCAGATTCTCCACATGCTCATAACTACAACATCACCAATTGAAGTTCTCTCAAAAGGCAACACAAAGTCTAAATGATTCTTCGTCAAAGTCAAAGAATCTACAAAGTTTAAAGACTAAGAGAACTACATCAGTACATAAATCCAACGTTAAAGAGCGTGTAAGCATGTTGGAAAAAGACGTGGAGACACTGGAGCAACGAAGCGGACCTGATGCAGATAACCACAACATACTATCACTACCACCACAAAGAACAAAGATCAAAGAACAAAGATAATGAAGACGTCAAAGCAGAATACTTCAAAGGAAACAATTTCCCTACACTGGGGAGATTGTTCGAATCAAGGCACTTCTTCTCACAAGAAAGAAGAATGTCAGAAGACGTCAAAGCTACTATTACATCAGCACCTACAACGTTTAAAGATCAAATCATCAATCACTAACACTTAGGGGGAGATTGTTGGAATCACTCCTAAACTAGAATTCAAGTGTTAGTAATTAATATGTAATAGTTAGCTTAATTATGGCTTTTATGTTAGTAATCAAGGCTAGGCTCATATAGAAAGCCTATGAGCCTATGCCAAAGCCCATTATGGGAAAGGAAGGGAACTTGCATGTTGCCCTAGTTCCCTCCTATAAATACCTCATGTAAACCATCCTTAGAAGGTTGGTTGTTCATTTCACTTCATATCCTAAGCATAAACTTTCTTTATTTCATACACGTGTGTTTGTGTCTTGTTCAACCGATCACTCTCTTATCTCATTTCTTATATTGATGCTTGTGTTACAAATATGGGAACCTAACAGGAGCCAAGTATACGAGTAGGCTGGGCCATGGCCCATCTTCAGATTTTAAATCTGTTGATCCCAATTGAACTAGATCTTGTTCTTTAGCTTGTAAAAGGATTAGTTATAATAGATAAATCTAACACAACTATAGTAGAAACTGTGTTTGAATGTATCAAAAATTATGCGGAATCTAATCTTTAATATTAATGAGAATTATTAATGTAATAGTGAAGTAATGAACACACAATTCAACAAAAAAGCTCCAATATTATTAATGATAATAATACCAATACTCTTCACAGTATTAGGGTTACAAAACCTTGAAGCTAAATGGTTGAGATGCTTTTTGTGTATACTATGTTCTTGTTAGGTCACTAGTTTTACAACACAAGCATCAATACAAGAAATAGAGAAGAGAAGAGATTGGTTGAACACGTTAAACATACATACACGTATAGAACTTAGATGGTTATGCGTAAGGTGTAAAGAGAGTGAATAAAATGAACAACCAACCCTCAAGTGAGGGTTATACAAGAGTATTTATAGGAGGGAAGCTAGGGCAACACTCCTAGTTCCCATCCTTTCCTTAATGGGCTTGGGCCTAAGCTCATGGGCCTTCTACATAAGCTTAAGCTAATAACAAACATAAAGGCCATAATTAAGCTAACTATTACATATGAATTACTAACACTTGATTTAGGTTTAGGAGTGATTCCAACAATCTCCCCCTAAGTGTTGGTGATGAATGAATATGAACGGTGAAGGCGTTGATGTAATAGTAGCTTTGACGTCTTCTGACATTCTTCTTTCTTGTGAGAAAAATTGCCTTGATTTGAACAATCTCCCCAGTGTAGAGAAATTGTTTTCTTTGAACAGTTTTGCTTTGACGTCATCTTTTAACTTTGTTCTTTGATCATTGTTCTTTGTGATGGTAGTGATAGTATGTTGTTGTTGTCTGCATCAAGTCTGCCTCAGGTCTGCTTCGCTGCTACAGTGTCTCCACGTCATTCTTCAACATGCTCACACGCTCTTTAACGTTTGATAACAGTGCTGATGAAGTTCTTTAAGTCTTTAACTTTGTAGATTCTTTAATTTGACGAAGAATCATTCTGACTTTTGTGTTGCTTTAAGATAGAACTTCCATTAGTGATGATGTTGGCGTGAGCATGAGAAGAATTTGCACGATCATTCCGCTCCAGAGCTTCCATAAGAAGAAAACATTAAAACGGTTAGTAATAAGCGGATTCCGGCACTTACAAGTTTAAACTTTGAGAGTGTTAACAGCATAGTGTGAAAACACAACTCTAATTCTCACAAAGGCCGTTCCTGAACTGGAGTCCCATAAGTGAGATAACACGATGTACCAAAGTACACCTACAGTTCAGATGAGTCGCTGAGGTACACCGAAGCATCACCTCATGACTGTAGACCATTTGAGACACACTAAGCGTAATCCACGAGGAGTTACCGAAGTGACCTGCTGTCAGGGCTGTTTGATGTTGACCCTGGCAGGAGTTTCCATTCAATCACTGAGGATCACAGATGTGAACCTCTCATAAATGTTCTCGACAGATTGCTAAGATCTGTGAAGGACTCGATAACGTACCACTGATGTTCTTATTGTTGAACATCAAGTGATGAAATGTCAAGTGTACCTAAGAGATCTTTTGATGAATCTCATGGCTCTAGACTCAATAGTGCGTTTTGGTTTTCCTGAACGGAGACTAGGAAGAGGGTCTCCTTCTTCAATACCAGCGATCTCTAAGAGAAAGCCAATAGTTTACGTAGGGTTCCCTATGAGAATGAAATAAGCTTCTTTTGAGAGAAACTTGAGTGGTTAAGAAGGTTTAGTGCATGCGTCACTAGGTCCATGACGGCTTTTAATCTTCAATACCGACGTCACTAAGTGACAACCAATAGCATATGAATTGAACCTGGTGTCTGCCCTAAGTTGAATAATTTGGAGGGCTATTTCTTTTCACCCTTTTCTTTGCATTTCTTTTTAATTCTTCAACTCCTTCTTTCTCCAATTCTCATTTTCTCCTTTGTTTTTTAATCGTACCTAAGGACTTCTAAGTACTAACTATTTGTGATGTCCTTGGGTAGATCCCTCCGGCTCTGGCGGATCATAGGACGGTTATTCCTAACCTTAGTCACCTTATAACTCCATGACTAACCTATGTTGCCATAAAACCAATTTTCAAGAAAATCTCTCACAACGGTTATGATTGTAAAACATTTTGTACCATTGTAAGAGTTTGAACTTTTGCAGAAATACTCCCCCTCCACATGTGCTTAAGAGTTTTTACGAAAACCTGCACAGTAAGGACAGAGCGCGCACTTTATGAATTGATCAACTCAAGATAGACAATCCCCCGCGAGACACGGTTATGTTGCATAGTTAAAGAGTTACATTGTCAGCTTTTAGGTGACAACTAGCTCTAATAACTACCTTGAAGGTGTAGACAAGCCTCAAAAGGTTGTCAAACCCGTCAGAGTTCATGTCTACCAAGAGTTTCTCGAATGGTACTTTCTAGCGAGTAATGGACAAGTCCTTTGCAAGACACGTTTACATTACTAGCGAACTAGCTTGAAATTATTACCCGTCCTGGACAAGTCTTTTCAAGTTACTAACAGTTAAGTACCGTCAATTCGTTGGTTAAGTCTATAGCACAAAGATTCATTTGCATTTACACAACATATTTCTTATCACATAATTTTCTCCCCCTCAAAAATGGCATATAAAATGTTATTTTTAAAAAGTTTAGAATTAATATGACCATTTCGAGTGTTGCGGGAAGATGACCATTGTAAACAATTTGTGAACAAAGTTTTAATGCAAATACTCCCCCTCAACAAGTGATATAAACGGTTGAGGTTTTGAAAAATCATACGGGGAAGTACTTGTTATTTTGAGCAAAACCTTGAAAAATGAAAGGTTTGATAGGTTTTACTCAAAAGTAAGAAGCTTTCGCTCCTTTTATAAGGATTGTGGCACTGAAGCGTACCACTGGGTCCTTTCTTGACAAGAACGGGTTGTACACTGTTATGTGTGCACAAGCCATTGACATATATAATCACACATCCAAAGTAATAATGAAAGAAGCAGTTCAAGGGGTACCAGGAAGTCCAATGATGTTTCCAGGAGTGCGAACCGGGCGTTGATAGCCGGTGATGTTAATCCTAGGTCGACCACCAACAAAGCTTTCCAAGGTTCTGAACTGATCCCGTCTATACAACCGTTCATCAATCATAGTGATGATCCTCTTCACATCCCTTCGATCCTGAGAATTCCATCGCTTAGGATACCCAATCTTTTGATGTATATCCTTCAACCTATAAGCCAATCCGTCCCTAACCATCTTCAAAGTGTGATCCCCAAACTTGTGAAGATCTCTACACGCCATTAAGCAATTTCTTTGAAGTTCACTGCGGTAAACGACGCCGAATGGTTTGCTGATGAGTGTATATTGTGAGAGCTGGTTGATGTCGGGAAGATCTATCTGAGGTAGAGTGAAGTTGACACGGGTCTGATAAGATTCAACTGCAAGCTGGAGATCTTCTACACGTTCTTTGATGACTATGCGTCTGATGAAGATGAGCAATGACTTGATGAATTCACGTTGTACTTCAGTTGAAAATGGTCTCATGCGACCCTGTACTTTGGCAAGGTACATGTCTTCAATGTCGTTGATAGACAAATTCTCAAAGTCAGCTTCAGAGAATGCATAATCCCTTTCGTCTTGCCTTTTGACCACAATATTCTTGAGAAAAGTGTAGTCCCATTTGGACGAAAGATCAACGTGTTTGATGGCAACGATACTCTTAGTACTGAACACTGCATGTTGAGACTTCTGAACCTGGCAGCTTCTATAGTAGATTCTTCGGTGTTCCGGCCAATGGTGAATCCCATACATTGCATCACGGTCATACTCTACCACATTGTTGGAGAACATGTGGTTAGCTCTTTCCTCGATGGCTATGCAATTAGTGTATATGGCTGCTAGGAATGGAAGTGTCAGAGATGTAGCGTATTTCCTTGAACCATCGCCACCATGTAGAAGAAATTCCAAGTCTTTGTTGAAGAAATATCGGAATGGAATCCTAGGCTCATCAGGTTGGCCAATTGTTGGTAGAGGTTTAGACCAGTCGGTGTAATATGGAGGTTGTCCCGTTTGGTGAAGTCAATGTTTGCTTCTGGGTTGAGCCAATCCATGTTGTTAGACATAGCTCGAGCAATGTTTTCAAGGTGATATTCGACCTCGATGGCACTTTCCGAGCTATCTTTTAACAGTTGAAAAGCTTCATTCTTGATTCGCCTTAACTCAGATTTCATCATCTTCTTTACTCGGAATTTTTCTTGCAGTATCTTAGCATGCTCCAATGTATTACCGTCTACCAGATCTTGACCTTCAGCTGGATAGGGGGTGGAGTTAACAAGTGTAGAAAACCATTCAAATTCTTCAGTGTTATCTTCATCTAGCCATGAAACGACGTCAGCCTTGGGCGCCTTCTTCTTCTTTTTCTTAGGCCTAGATGAGGATTCTAGTTTCTGTACTTTGTCGGGAGAGGCGGGTTGTTGTTGGGGCTCATGGAATTCCTCATCGTCACCACCCGTATACTCAAAGTGATCACCGGTTTTCTGAGTCTGGGGTGGTAACTCAGAAGAATCCTGAGGTTTTCCAGTAGAAGAACGAGGAGGAGACCTTTGTTGAGCTGGAGTCCGTTGGGGTGGAGGTTGCATAGAAGATGATTCACCAGACTTCTTCGGGTGTTTGGGCTCGTTGTCCTTATCCTTATCCTTGTCATCATCGTCTCTTGGACTTTTTGGCCTTTCAGCTTCTACTCTGCATGCTGATTTGAGTTGATATTCCAGCAACGCTTCAAGCAATTTACCTTCGTGAGAGGCAAGTGTTGCAGATCGTTTGGACATTTGAGCTACCAGCCGGTCAACTAACTCAGCATCTGAGAAGATTATGGGATCAACTGGATTGATGTTCACGTGCATTGGTGTTGATTTCATAGTCTGCTTGGCCAGATGAAGTAGATTCGGATAGAGTTGTTTGGTGAATAACTCCTTTGTAACTTTAGGAACAAAGTCAAGAAGGTACTGATTAGTGTACCCTTTGATCATTTCGTCCATTTTCCCTTGAAGATCATCTTTCACGAGCTTCTGAACATACTCCCTTTCAACTTTCATCTCGTCATTCTCGTCATGAAGATACTGTATCTGATCAGCGTAGAAATTCATCTTCCTGTAGAGCATGTCTTTCTTTCTGACCTGTTTGACAGCTTTAACGATTCGTATCTTAGCTTGAGAAATCCAAGAGGCAGTTGGCTTCTTCACTGATCTTGATGTGGATCTTGTTATTCTTTTTGATAGTGGTGGTGAAGAGTGAGAAGATGAGTCTGATGAAGATTCAGGGTCCTTAGGAGGTTCAGACGTTTTCTCCTTAGACCGTATGGGACTGTCAAGAAGAAACTTTTCATAATCAACATCTTCATCATTTCCAGACTTAGCTTCTTCATCAGCTTTATCTTTCTCAGACTTCTCAGTATCTGGTTCCTCAATGTCATACTTAATAAACTCCTCCTGTTGCTTTTGTTGTTGCTCAAGAGTGGTGCCACCAGTTCCCTTTTCGGGTTGATTAACCGCATCAGGAATTGGTGAAGAGTGGACACCACCACTCGACCCTCCGGGGCCACGCATTTGATCTTGTTCAAATTCTTTAGCTTTTTGTAGGTGTCTACCGATTTTAAACTTCTTCCTGTAGGATGTTTCCAGTTGCTCTTCATCTGAGCTTGAGCTTTCATCATAAGGTACAAGTACTGGAGTCTTCCCTTTTTCTTGGATAGCTGGTGGACTGGGAGGTTTTGCTACTGAAGGAGGTGCGTCGGTTGCAGATTCAGAGTAGAAGACCTCTTCGTCCGATTGTGTATCTTCAGAGCTTTCGTCCACTAGCTTTCTTTGTGGTTCAAGCTTTGGAATGGGAATAGGACCAGCTTCCTTAGAAGTAACAGTCTTTTTACGAGGAGGATTCCTCTTGGGAAACTTCCTCTGACTTTTAGTGCTTGCAGCACTTCCCGCACTGCCTCTTCTGGTTCTCTATGTAGGTGTTCGAGAAGACTTCTCATCGAGATGACCAACTTTGCCTACTTTAACTGCTTCCAGATACCTTTTGTATGTGTAGAGCTTTTTGATTTCGTCAGACAGAAGGTGATCAGGTAACACAGCACCCTGTTTCTTTGTTGACGATTCCTTGATTCTGACAGTTAAAATAGGCTCAGTCAACATGTCGTGATTGTCGGGGTCATTGAGCCTCTTGGGAATATCAGGATGAAGTCCAAGTGCTCTCTGGATCAACAGTTTAGTGTATCTGACATAGGGAATCTTTGAGCCAAGCTTTTTGAGAAATGACATCATGTCATCCCATATCAGAGCTTCAAGCTCGATGTGCTTCATGTTGATTAATGACCAAAAAATTTGCAGTTCTATGAGCTTGGGATGCTCATAGCCGCTATCACGACCAGAGACAGATTTGGTAATGATGATGTAGAGAGTTCTCCACGGTTGAGGAATGTTCTTAAGCTCCACATGAGAATGCTTAGTGATAATTCCTGAAGCTTCATCATAGCCAATATCAATCAAGAATTGCAAAACTGTCTCTTCAGCAGGTGTGGCATAGAAGTCGGTTGGCTCGATATCAGGGATGATAAGAACAGCCCGTAAGTCTGCATGTGTGATGGTGACTTGTTTGTGATTGAGCGTCACTGTGTCTGCACTTTGACCTTTGATCCTCTGCATTGAATTCCAGAACTGTTGAATGTAGATCTCCGGTACTGTAGCAGAATGTGAGAGCATGTTCTGATAAGGATGATTCTTTAGAATATCCACAGCAATCAAACAGGAAGATTCTGAACAGGTGAGGGTTTCAAAGTCAACCCGAAGGTTGTTCTTTCCAATCTTCCTCGAATAGCCATTAGGAAAGATATCAGCAACTGTGAGAACATCTGGTGCATCCACATTCATTTGAGCAGCCATGTCGTGATCTGAAATAACATTAGCCAAAAGAACCAACATATCGAAAGACATTATGTTAGTCAACAGAAGGTTTTATTGTCTAATTATTGAATGTACAATGTCAATGATTGTTACGAGTCCAAAGTCACTTTTGTGTTCAATAGTCCAATGATGTTGTGATAAGTTTCGTGAGTTAGTTAACTTTAACTTTTAAAGTTTATGTTATCACTTATTTTACACAACATTTTAAACATTTTAGCTTATTAGTGACATTATTGGTTTCGTGACGTTATGATTTGTTTATTTACAAGTTTGCACGCGTAACAATTCATAATTAAGGTCAATCAAGGCTTAGGCGTAAAAGTGGAAAAGTTATGCGTAAACAGGAGTGTTATACGCGTAGACGAAAGCTTATGCGTAGGATCCTGACTTACGCGTAAGAAATATTACGCGTAGGAACAGGGGACCTTATGCGTAGAGCTTACGCGTAGGCGTATAAAAACCTTATGCGTAAGGCTTACTCGTAAGAGTAGGCCTTATGCGTAGAGGTCACTGTTTACGCATATCCTTCACAGGATACGCGTAGTCCCATTGTAGAACCTTATGCGTAGACGCTAAGCGTAAGATTACTCTTACGCATAACATGCTACGCGTAAGGTGATCCTTATGCGTAGTTTGCTTAGAACCTTGATTCTGAATTCTCACTTGTAACAAACCTGAAATAAATTCATCATATCATCAATATTAACCTATACATTCATCTTATAACAGATCATGGCATGAAATTTTATCAAACAGAATACGCGTAAGATAACTTATGCGTAGACTTAAACCCTAGAATTCATGAATTACGCATATGATTTCTAGCCATAGGAATTGCACCAAAGTGTTTCTAGTACGTCTTAGAGGCATAGTAAGTTATTCTATCCAAGTTTTAACATCAAATTCAAGGCCAATCAAGAAAACCCAAATCGTATGAACTAGAACCCTAATTTTCAATTTATGAATCATTAGTGTTTCTGGGTAGTTTCTTGGCATAGATATGATTAATTCAACTTGAAAAAAACCTTATACAGCAATCTTTAACACCAAAAACATTCACATATGAAAACGCCCAAACCCACGCATAAACCCTAATTTCCAAAATCCATCAATTCGTGTTTCTGGGTGCATTTTGAGGATAAAAATGATATCATTGATGTTATAAAAATGTTTTGACACTATCTTTTTAACCACAAACACAACAATGATTGTGTGTTCATACGCTTATGCGTAGAACACATAATCACACATATCTCACGTTTTAGCCGTTGGATTTGCATAAAAATCAAAACCCTTGCTTGCAATTACATTTAGATTATGAAAACACTTACAATATGATGATCAAAAACACGGATTTGTTTAACGATTTCTGTGCGTAGGATTAGTTTGGTTATGAGTAATAAATGTGAAGTGATATGTTAGGTTGAGAGTTTTTATGAAAATAACTTTGAGCTTTTGACAACAATAGTCCCTCCACCTTTTCCATTTTATCCAAAGCCATTTAACTTCCATTTTGGTAACCAAACGAAGAATATTTGGAAATAACTTTGACGACACTCCCCCTCGACTTAAAATGAAAGGTTATAAATTTTAGTTTGAGGAGTGTCAGAAACCAGAAATGTGACCACCAATATTAAAGAAAACAACCGGGATTAGGTAACATGCAAGTACAGTGATTATATGAAACTGTTAAGTATAAATTTTCTCCCCCTCAACACTTGATCGGAAAAATACTGAATTTTGAAAGATTTGAGTGTTGACGGAAGAAATGTACTTGCCATATTTGAAGAAATATAGATAGAAGAATATTTTTGTTGTTTTATCTGATTTTCTATTTTTGTATTTTGTTTTTGAAAAGGTATTTACAAAAGAGATTTTGGTGTTTGATTGGTTTTTAAGACTGTTTTAAGAGTTCATCCAGTTCCTCTTGAGTCAAACACCGCATACCAATCCGGTGGACCAACTCATTGAACCTAGCGGGAGGCAAGGCTTTGGTGAGAAGATCTGCCAATTGGTATTCAGTACCCACGAAGTATAATTCAACTGTACCTTGTTCCACGTGATCCTTGATGAAATGATAGCGAAGATCGATGTGCTTTGATTTCGAGTGCTGAACTGAGTTGCACGAGATCGCAATGGCACTCCGATTGTCGTAGTACATCGGAATCTGTCAAATACGTAACCATAGTCTTTGAGTTGTGTTCTCATCCAGATGACTTGAGCACAACATGCCAACATGGCTACATATTCTGCTTCGGTTGATGACAGCGATGTATAATCCTGCTTCTTCGAATGCCAAGACACAAGTTTATCACCAAGAAATTATAGTGATCCTGAAGTACTTTTTCGTGAATCTAAACATCCTGCGTGATCAGCATTTGAAAAAGCGATTAGTTCAAAACCAGAATCCTTCGGATACCATATCCCCAAGTTAATGGTTCCCTTGATGTATCGGAGGATTCTTTTAGCCTCAGAGAGGTGGGTTTCAGTTGGTCGCGACTGATAACGGGAGCATAGATAAACGGCAAAGACAATATCAGGTCTGCTAGCTGTTAGATACATGAGAGACCGAATAATACTTTGGTATTTTGTAGGGTCGACAAGTTTCCCATGTAAATCAGCGTCTAGCTTCTTGGTATGAGTCATGGGTGTGGCATAAGTGTCACAGGTTTTCATTCCAAATTTATTTAACAATTCAAGGGCATATTTGGACTGACTCAAGAAAATACCACGGGGTGATTGATGAACTTGCAGTCCTAGAAAGAACGTAAGTTCACCCATCATGGACATTTCAAAATTTTTCTTCATTAGTTTTGCAAAAGCGATTGAGTACTTTTTATTTGTAGACCCAAAAATGATGTCATCCACGTAAATTTGAACAATTAAGATATGTGCCTCGTGATATTGTATAAAAAGAGTAGGGTCGACCGAACCTTTGGTGAAATTATTAGCAATGAGGAAAGATGATAGCTTATCGTACCATGCCCGAGGAGCTTGTTTGAGACCATACAGAGCTTTGTTCAGTTTGTAGACATGGTTCGGGAACTCAGGATCAACGAATCCATCTGGTTGGCTGACATAAACCGTTTCTTTAAGTTGTCCATTGAGAAACGCAGTTTTGACATCCATCTGATAGACCGTCATATTCATATGAGCCGCGAATGCGAGAAATATCCGAACAGCCTCAAGACGAGCAACCGGAGCAAAAGATTCTTCAAAGTCTATTCCCTCTTCCTGAAGATAACCCTTAGCAACGAGACGTGACTAGTTTCGGATTACGTTCCCTTCAGCATCCAATTTTTTTTTCCAAATCCATTTGAGACCAATGACGTAGACCCCTGTTGGTCTTTCAACCAGTTCCCATACTTCAAGACGTTTGAATTGGTTGATTTCTTCTTGCATGGATTCAATCCAGTTGTCTTTTGTCATTGTGTCTTTAATGTTTTTAGGCTCGGATTGGCAGACAGTGAGTGCATAAATGCAATGTTCACCATCTGTGTGAAGATGTTGTCTTGTAACGACTGGTTGATTCGGGTTGCCAATAATATTTGCCAGAGGATGGTCTTTTGTCCATCGATGTTTAGAGGGTTGATGTTGGTATACATTGTGCAGATTCTGAGGATTCAAATGGTTTGTTGATGATTCCGCGACATCAGGTGCAGCAATGTCATTAGCAAACGGGTTAAAGAACGCATTTGGATCAAAATCTGCAGGTGGGGGTACTTCATTAAGAACATCATCAGCTGGTTCATCATTGTTGGAAGCGGTTTGTTCAACTGTTGTGGTGGAGTCAACTGGTGGTGCTTCTTCAACAGTAGTTGTTGTAGCGGGTGTATCAGGTATAAGAGTAGTATCAGATTGAGCAGCGGAAACAGCGGATACACCTGGAGCACGTTCATCAATATCGTCACTGAACAGCGGAGCAAATAACCTTTCCATTTGTTGACGAGTGAGCTGGGGGCTTTGATCAGCTGATGATGGGGTTTGAGGGAAGTTTAAGCGGTTGTGACCGGGTTCCAAGCTGTTATACTCAGAAGCCGTTTCCGTAAGTTCATCAAAATGAGCATGAATCGTTTCCATAACCTGTTTTGTACGACGATTCAAGATCCGGTAACCTTTAGAGTTCTCACAATATCCAATGAAGACTCCAATGTCAGCTTTGGCTTTGAGCTTTCCAAAATCATCACGATCATTATTCGGATAGCAAAGGGAGCCAAATACATGAAAGTGTTTGAGATTCGGTTTATGGTTGTGGAGAAGCTCAAACGGTGTTTTGTTGTGGCGTTTATTAATCATAGAACGGTTTTGAGTATAGCATGCAGTAGATACAGGTTCTGCCCATAAGTAATCTGGAAGTTTAGCATTGATTAACATTGTTCTTGCAGCTTCCACTAACATTCGGTTTCGTCTTTCAACAACTCCGTTTTGTTCTGGTGTACGTGCAATAGATGTCTGATGCTGAATTCCCACTTTCTCATAAAATTCATGAAGGGTTTGGTTAACAAATTCAGTTCCTTTGTCTGTTCTTATTTGGCGGACGGTGTTCCGGAGCTGAACTTGAATTTTTGTGAGAAAGGTGATGATCATTTGTGGAGCTTGGTCTTTGCTTCGAAGAAAGTAGACCCAAGTCCATCGTGAATAGTCATCAACAATTACTAAGATGTAGCGTTTGCCATTGATCGTTTGCACGTGCATCGGGCCACACAAATCCATGTGAAGAAGATGAAGCACATGCTGAGAGTTGTGTTCCACCTTTGAAGGAAAATGAGCACGAGTGCTTTTCCCTTGTTCACAAGCTGAGCAAAGGTGATCTTTAGAATACCGGAATCGTGGGAGACCCTCAACTAGTTTGTGTCGAGCAAGATTGGTTATAGTTTGAAAGTTTAAATGTGAGAGACGACGGTGCCATAGCCAGGATTTTGTTGATGTTGCCTTTGAAAGTAAGCAGATGGGAGATGACGCGACCATGTCTTGCATAGAGATAGTGTAAAGACTTGAGTTACGCGAGCCAGACATAAGATCGTTTCCTTGTAGATCACGAATGAAACAAGATTTCTCCCTGAAAGCAACCTCCAAATCTCCATCACAGAACTGACCTACTGAAAACAGATTGTGACCGAGGCCCTCCACATAATAAACCCTGCTAATTTTGATGTTCCCATTGATATAGTCTCCGTAGCCCATGATAGCTGCGAAGTGATCATTCCCGAATCTGACAGTGCCAATGAACTTTGCAATAAAGTTTGATAACAGTTTAAGATTGCCTGTCATGTGTCGGGAACATCCGCTATCAACAATCTAGAGAATGATCTGTATCACCTGCATTACACACAGACGACACAGATGGAATAGAAGTAGATGTGGAACCCGAAATGTTAGAGGGTTCCAAAGCACTTATAGTAGACATACACACATCAATAACTTTAGGCATCCATTTAAATCCTAGTGTGTTATATATCCATTTTTGCCATCTCCAACTAGTATTTGCTTTAGTCTTAGTGAATGCACTAGGTGGTACTACATTCTTAGGAGGTGAAACTGGAGCTACAGGGACAGCAATGCGTTTCTTAGAATCTAAAGAGGGCGGTCTACCAAGCACAGACTTAGAATGATTAGTGGGCCTAGAGGTATTCCGATTCATAGGATTCCTTAAACGAGAGATGATAGCTTTAGCAACACATTTGTCATGACAATCAGAATTCATACTTTTACGACAAATAACACAAGGTGCATCAGACTGAATATCAAAAGTACTTAAAGGTTTAGCATTCGTTACATCACTATTTCTATTACATTTTCCAGACGCAATATCTATAGTGGAAGCAACGTGAGTCTTATTCATAGTCCTAGGGTGTTCTTCTACTTTAGCATTCCTTATTGATCTTTTCTTAGGTCGCAACTTCCTATTCTTCGATGTAGTGCTCCTAGGCTGTGAAGTGCGGACGTTTGGAAAAGAGGCAACTATTCCTGTTTCAGTAGAAGGAAGCACGTTAGCAACTTGTGTTTTGGCAGTAGGCATTCTAGGTTCATGATTACTAAGTGTTACTGGTGCTATTCTCTTAATCACGGTAGGCGGAAGTTGTTCATACTTGCCTAACATTTCTCTTATCTTAGAGATAATGTGAATCAAATCTTGATTTTCAGAACGAATGTTACCAGCAAAATGCATTACTTCTCTAGTGTATGCAAGATAGTGATCAAGTTCATTTGATGCTTCATGACGAGTCTTATTGAGTAAATCAAATATGACACCATATTCCTGTTTAACTTTTACAAGTTCTTGTTCATATTTTAAGATTTGACTTTTCAAAGACACGTTTTGATCATCCAGTTGCTCAGATTTTGGATTTAATTGCAACTGGTGGATTTTGTTTTGCAAAGCAAGTTCACGATTTTGACAATCTTTTTGACACAATTGAAGACGACGTTTTGCATTTGAAAGCTCGTGTAAGATACGTTCGTTTTCAACTTTTAAAGACTCAATCTGAAGCACATTATCAGTATTCTCAACAGTTACAACATTATCAACAGTATCAGCAGAGATATAATCAGATGCATATGACACAGAATTCAATAACACAACATTATGGATATCATCACAGATAACATCATTCAAGAGTCGATCAACATCTTTTCTTAACATTTTCTTTTTACGTTTAGTATTAGAAATAGATGTTTCTGTTTTCTCAAAAACGACCTTCATCACTCCAAGTTCCTTATGAAAGTCCCGTTCCCAAGACAATGCACAATTTTTCAAATTTTTAACATTTGGTAAAAGATTTTTCTGAAAAATGTCTCTTTGTTCTCGCGCCAGAGGCGATTAAAAATGTTGAACTTTGATTTCAGAATGATATTCTATCTCATGTTGTAAAGTTTTGAGGTCAGCCATGAAAATGTCAAAATATCTAAGAATTTTGTGATTTTCAGGTTTTGAGTTTACTTCACTGATGGAAGGTAAAGGACCATAAATTTGTGCATAATCTGGTTGGGGATTAACATTAGAAGACTCAGACGTTTTTATGATAACCCTTGGTGTGTTAGAAGAATCCGTTGGTGTGACGAAAGTGACCGGTTTTGAATAATTAAAAGGTTTGTTGTAAACAATAGTTTTTAATTTTGATCGACTCTCGTCTTCTGCATCTAATTTCTCTTGACGATGATATTCAACCACACTCATAACAGAATTATAAATTTTATATTCTGCATTAGAAACTTCAGGATTTGGTTTGAATGCTTTGGTTGAAAGCTTAGGTTTGTAATCAGCAAGATTTGGTCCATATCCATTCGGATTGGGTTTTAAAGTAAACTTTTCAATAGCAGTTACTGATTCACCATGTTTGTAAACAACAGTTTTAAACTCTTTAAGTTTATTTTGCAAGCCGATAATTTCTTCAAGATGATCATCTATTTGTTTCATTGAATGCTTTTTGTATGCAGAGAACTGTTTTTGACAAGTTAACAACTCAGCCTTAGCTTTTTGATTTTCCAAGGTGAGAGCGTTAATTTGTTTTTTATGTTCATGTTTCAGTTGTTCTATTTCAGACAACAAAGCATTCTTCGAAGCGGCTAGATCACGCATCTGTCTCTCTAAGTATTTTTCGTTTTGATGAGATTTAGTAAAGGCTGCTTCAAAACCTTTTTCATGTTTTTCTTGAGTTTTGAAAAAGTTGAGTTGCTTTTTGTAAACATTAAAAATCCTTGGTTAACAGTGCATTTTTGCTTTTTAAGTCCTGATTAATTGCATGACATTTTTCCACTATGGTTTGTTGGTCTTGTATTAAACGAGCAAAATCTGGATGAGGCAAAAGTTCGGTGTGTTCAACGTGAGTCACAACATGGTCATTACTTAGATCCTCAAGTATAACCACAGAGTCAATTTGATTATCAATGGAAACCATAAGTTCATCTTGATCGTCAAATGTAACTACAGGGTCTAATTGAAAATCGTCGGAATGAGATGTGGATGACTCATTTTGAACATTCTGAGCCTTGCCGGATTCAGATGTTGGCGGAGATATTAGATCAGAGATAAATATGGTTTGTTCGGGTACCTGAGACAAGCCATCAGTGTCATACACTGGGCCTGTGTTACTCATGTGTAACTCATGCATATTAGCCATCAACATAACAGCTGCATTGGCCTGCAAGTCCTCCATATCATCATCTGAGTCTGCATCTGCCATAAAGCTGTGTTCTTTGTCTGTGAGAGTTCCACCAGCTTCATCCTTAAGAGCCAAAAGAAGAGCCTCTTTGTGATAAGCACTGCCCCTAGTCCTCGGCTTTGGGCATGCATTAGCCAGGTGTCCTTTCTCATTGCAGTTGTAGCATCGAAGACCATTCAACCCATTCTGAGCATTTCCCTGTTCCACCACTTGAGCTCTGTTGTTATTCCTACCCACAGCATTCAACCCTTGACCACCGCCCATCTGACGACCATAACCACGATTCTGAACTTCAACTCGCCCCATTGTTCACAACAGCTTGATTCCGTGTGTTAGATGAGGAACGAATACGATTGTTGGATTTGTTGGTATAACGGCTAAAAGCATTAGCAATCATAACAAATCCTTGTTGCAATACTTCGAACGGATCAGATTCCTCATTAGCTTCACTGACAAATGCTTGAGCATTGTTGTTGTTGTATAGAACCAATTGATTATGTTGAGATTGCTGTGATTGATCATTTGGTGTGATAGTGGCAGTTGGTTGAGTTGCTGGTTGAGGAGGATAACTGTTTTGAGCATATAAGGCAAGTTGTTGATTTTCCGGATGTGAAGGTGAAGCAATTTGAGCACGAAGAATCCTTTCCCTATCAACTTCCTTTTCATGAGGCTTCAAGTAATCGTACAACAATCCGTATGTAGAATGATGCATGTTCTTTGCTTGACGAAGAAAAATGACATACTTCTCCCATTCAGGACCAAGACTACTCAGGAACTTAGTATTAACTGCAATTCTTGGCATGATGATGTTGTGTTTATCCAAATCATTGATGATGTCTAAGAATCGATGATGATAAGACTCTAGTGTCTCTCCAGGTTCAATCAAGAAGTGTTCATAAGCCAAGTAAATTTTGGATTCCATATCCTTCCATAAGTAGATGAATGTGTTCCCACATTGCCTTTGCAGTCTTTTGAGCATCAACACTTCGAAGAATTGGGTTTGGTAATCCTAAAAGGATATATTGCATTGCAAGCTTATCAGCTTCATAGTGTAGAAGTTCTTCAGGATTCAGGTCTGCAACAGTAGCGATGTTTGATTGTTCATCTCTTGGTGGATTAGCATTTGGATCTTCGGGTACAATGACAGTAGGCATCTGAAATAGACCTTCCAAGATAACCTTCTTTAAGAACTTTCCATGTGGCTTCTTCAGATCACAAAACCTAAAGAACCTAATCACCCATTGATCGTAGTCTCCTGGAGTGAGCATTGGAGGTCTATCAAGTGATCCAGCCTCATGAATTGATTGTTGGCTGCTTAAAGCTTCACACATCTTTGCAAACCAAGTGGGTTCCTTCATAGTGTTCCTTGATGGATGTTGATTGAAATCGTTAGTGTAGGGTTGAACTTGAAGAGTTGGTGGTGTTTGAACCATTTGTGGTGGAGGAATTGCTCCAAGTTGTGGAGTATGTTGTTGATTAAATTTTTGTTGATAAATTGCTTGTTGTTGATTCCATTGTTGATGTTGTGGACTTAGTTGTTGTTGTCGTTGAGAATAAGTGTAAGGAAAATAGTTAGAGTATTGATGAGTGTGTACATACTCATCATTTTTGGTCAAATCTGAACTGCAAAACATTTAAAAACACTCAGAAATGCATCAAAATACTGAAAATATCCAAAAATTGCATTTTATATGTTGCAGATGCAAAATGTTTAAAATCAGATGAAAATCGAGCTAAGTTTGCATAATTGGCAGTTTCAGTCCCTCAACTTTCAAATCTTGACAAAATCAGTCCCTGAGTATTTGTTTTGGAATAAAAATCAACCCAAGTCCTTTCAAAATCAAAATTTATCAAAAATGATCCTTGGGTAAAAAGTTTGGAGAATTTACAAGTTTGGTCCTTCAAGTTTCAAAATTGGCAAAAATAGTCCTTGGAAGTTTAAAAAATGGAAAATTATCCTTTATGGTCCTTGTACTAATGAAACTTGGCATGGTTGGCCCTTTTGATAAGTTTGGGAAAGCTACAGTTTTGGTCCCTCAAGTTCTGCCAAATTACAAGATTGGTCCTTGTGTATTAATTTCAAAGCTTGACCCTTGACCCTTGCTTGAACCCCTGCCAATATACCACTTGACCCCTTGGACCTTGAACCCCCTGCCTTAATAATACACCCAAGTCAACTCCCCACCTTTTCCCTCCAAAAAACCTGTCTTCTTCACCAAATGTCTGCAAAACACAGACACCCATCACCTCCAGCTCACATTCACCACCCTTATCACTCCACCTCCACAACACACCAAAAATGCATTTAATGCCCTTTCCCCTTCACAAGTCATCAGACCAGCTGGCAAATATAGTTTTGGCGCCAAAAATGGAAATCAACGGTTTGGATTAATTAAAGCCATCCAATGGCTAGGGATGAAGAGAGATGATTTCTGGATGACTATTTATGGGAATGAAGACAGAGAAATGAAGTGTCACTGTTTTAGACCTTTATTTATTTTTCTTGTAATAGTTTTAATTGTTTTAATGTTTAAGATTTCTGGGATTTATGTTTAGTGCAATTTACAAGTTGTTTTAAGTTTTAATTCACAAGATTTCTCAATTAATTTCCAGGTTTCTGTTTTCTTTATGTTTCCCGCCAAAAAAAAATGTTCTAATCAGTTTCTATAATTTAAGCTGTAATATCTGAGATTTTCAGCTCCCATAAGCTTGTAGAAGCTTATGTGAGCTAAGTTGTTGGATTACATGTTCTTAATTTCAAGTTTTGAGAAAAGTCAACGAAAGTCAACACGGGTCAAAAAAATTGAAAGTCAAAGCTGTTTACTGATTTCATGTTGTTAACTAGGTAAATGTAATGTAATTAAGTCCTTTTCAAATCTGTCATGATCAGTTTTCAGTTTTACATTTCATTTGTTGATGTTTGGGGATGTTTGGATTAGCTTAGTTCTTGAGTCAAATTCATGTTTTTTACTCATGTTGGTTCTCAATTTGTTTTAGTTAAGTGTTAATTCAGCATCTTGATGTTTCAATTAGGAGTAGTTGCTAAGAAGCTTTTAGGATAGTGCAAATGTGAATCTGATACGGCACCTTTCTGCCCCTGTAACTGTCCCCATCTCAGTCCTCACCTCCCTTTTTAACGTCAATTTTAGCCAAGCTTAGGTTAGTTTTAGGTTTTGATTTTAGTTATAATAATAGTTTGTTGATCCATTTCCATTTGTTTTAGCTTATTCTAGTCTTTTAAACTTATTTTCTAGCTTTTTCTCAAGCTGCAAGTATGGACATGGGATGGTTGTTGCGAGATTTCGTCTCAACGGCCCTTCTAATTAGCATCATAATAAGCTCAAATCAGCTCGTTACTGACTCAAATGTGTTCTAGAGGATCCTTGGGTGGTCTCGATCTTCTGTTTCAGCTTTTTGGTGTACTAGCCTACCTGTTTCCAGCTTATTTTATTGCCCGAATAAGCCCACTTGGGCTTGTTTTAGTGCACATTCCAGCAGCCAATTCCCTTGGTGTTAGCTTATCAGACTATTCATGTGTTTTTATTGATGTTCCTTAGTTGCTTTTAGATATTTAGATTAGGTGGTATTAGGAGTGTGCTTTTCATTAGCTTAATTATTGCTTAGTTTCCCATGTTTTTAGCTTAGGAATCCCCTAGCTTAGCTAACTATGCCAACTGTTTTCCCATTTCATTGTTTCTTTTTGTTATCCCTTAGCTTATGGTGGATGCTTAGTTTGTATAGCAGCTTATTTGTTCAATATATTTGCTTATCTACTGTTTTTTTTTTCTACTTAACTTGTGTTTAAAAATGTGTAAAGGGTGTTTGGTTGCGCTGTCCCAAACAGACCCTTATGTTTCTTTTTTTTTTTCTCCAAGTCTGCTGCTACAAATAAGCAGTCTCAACTGCTTATTCCTTGCTTCTCGTACAAAAGTTTTTCACAAAAAAGTTACCACTTTAATCCTAACTTCGAGTTCCAATAAAAAGAAAATTGAAAAAAAAAATAGTTCAAAAATATTGCAACTGCTGGGATTCGAAACCAGGTCTGCTCTCCCAAAGCACACGACCACAACACCACACTCAAGTCCAACTGCCCTTGGGTCTTTTTCTGGTTTTAATTTGCACAATTAATCTTTTAAGGGCATTTCGCAGTTTTATACTACTTAGCTTATTTCATTTTTTAACAGCTTATTTCATTAAGCACTAGTGTAGTTTTTTATTTTTCATAGATTCAGTAATATTAGAAGTATTTTTAGTGAATTTTTCAGATTTTTCTAAATTTGTTTAGTATTTTTTATCATTTAATTAGTGTAAATCCGTTTTTAATTCGTATTAAATAATTCACAAGTCGAAAAAATACCCGGCTTTTTCTTAAAATTATTTTTAGTCATTTAGAATGTAGGAAAATTGTTTTTGCACTCGTAGGACTTAAATTGCATATTTTTCACTTTCGGGGCTCGGTGTTTTCCCGGTTTCTCGCGTTTTTGCATTTTAACACCCTAGGATGTAATTTAGCATCGTTTAATTGTTTCTTAGGATTGTAAAAATTTATTTTCCATATCCGTAGGTATTTTACTTCTTTATTTCCACGTTTTATTTCGTACGTTCACGTAATTTTATTTAAACGTACGTTTTAGGTTTTAAACGTTAATCGATTTTAAATATAGAATTAAAATGACTTCAAAGTCTTTCTTAGATTTAATTTCCTTAGTGTAATCAATCATAACCCCTTTCCTGTTCAATATTCACCCGATCACAGATTCGTTGTATTACAATGTTCACACCTCGTTGGGACTTAACGACCCGGGGATACACTATACTCCTCTGGACTTTATTGCATTCTGTTCTCAAATGATTGACTCTTGTTGACCATTCCTGGTTAATTTGGGTTGACCGTTTGGGACTGAATCAAATTTTGGCGCCGCTGCCGGGGAGGTGTGCTGCGTACTACGAATTTGAAGCATCAGTGTTGTTGAATATACATCCATTGTATATTTACCATCCTTGTTCATATTTTCTTATTATTATTATCATATAAAAACGAAACGGTTCCCGAAAACATTTTAAAATCAGTTTTCAACGAACACAAAAACCCAAAAAGATTTTCTTTCTTATTTTTACAAAATGTTTATCCAAAAATTCAAAAATATCCATCTTTACCCTCTCACATCTTTGATTCTTCATCCCAACCCCTCTGTAAACCTTTGATTCTTTCCTATGTCGTATCCACACCATTTTGGTTGCCAATGGTGTGGTGGTCCTCATAATGGTGGGAATTGTCCCGGCTGTAACATGGTAGAATCAGGAGATGGGTCTGTCTATAACCAAGCTCCCTATCCTTACCATGACACATCTGATTCATTCTACCAGCCACCACATCATGAGATATTGACATATCTGTGTGAGTTTTGTGGAGGTCCTCACCAAGGATTTGAGTGTCAATCCGGAAACGCGTTTGTCTATGAACAGTTTTCTGGTAACACTCGGGACTTTGGAAATTACCAAATTCCATATTATTCACATGTCCAGCCACAACAATCATTTTGTTGTGAGTACTGTGGAGGTCCACACGTCAGCTCGGATTGTCAAACGGGGAATACATTTCCTTGTGACAATTTTGACACATCATTTCAAGACCAACCTCCATAGTGCCAAATGACTCAAACTCCTCAGCAAACCCAACAAGACACTTATCTAGAGCTTCTGGAGTTAGTGAAAAGAACTGAGGAGTTGAGTAAAACAGCATTTCGAAATGCTCCCAGTTTTTCTTGTGTATATTGTGGGGGTCCTCATGATGATTATCAATGTCAACCTTCCGGTTTTGACAAATCTCCACTCCCACAATGTCCCGTCATTCAAAATTCACATGAGAAATCCATGGAAGAATTGCTAGCTGAAGAGCAGGCTGCTAAAATAAATTCCCAAATTGCGTTTGAAAAATCTATTAGGGAATCAATTGCAAAAGAAAAAGCAGCCAGATCTAGCTCTCAATTTCGTTTTATTCCTGATGACAGTGATGATGAGGATACACTTGATATCCTTCAATTCTATAAAGATTCATCAAGTTCATCAGTTGATATCCCAGCAGTTGAGATTCATTCTCAAACAACTGCTATCACACCCGAAGCTCCCACTCACTCTCTAAACATGGGGGACGAGCATCTTGACACTGTTCCTAAAAAGGAATCGGACGAATTCATAAAGTCTAGTGTTGAGAACCTTGTCCCAATCCCGAGAGAGTCACAGGGAACTTTTGACCATATGTGTGATATCCCTTCCCCTCTTGAGTGTTCAAATGATCATTTTGAAACTTTCTCTGATTTTAGCGACGATTGTGCTTCCTATGGAAACATCGAGTATGTTGAGGCATCATTCCCACAGTCTGATCCTCTTCTTGAGGAGTTCACCGATGAACTCACTCACATCAGTCCACTTTCATCAGAAAGTGACGATGGTCTCTTTGATTTCGAAGCAGATCTGGGAGAGATTGAAAGTCTCCTTTATAATGATCGTTCACTCACTTCTTATCCCAACAGTCCAATAGAGAATGTTGATCACTTTGTTCCTGAAGCGTTCAAAACAACTCTCACTAATCCTCTATTTGAATTCGACTCTGAAGTCACTTTAATTTCTGAGAATCCACTCTTTGATACTCAGATTGAGGATAGTGATGAGTCTACAGTGGAACAAGAATTCACAGATTTACATCTTGTGATTGATTCTCTTCACGAGGAGTTCGCCGGTGAACTCACTCATATCATATCTCCGCCGGAGTATGATAACTTCCACTTTGATCATGACACACCCGGGATATGTCTAGACCAATTGAGCTTAAATGATGAGATTCATAATACTGAAATTATGGATTCTCCTATGGATGAAGATGAGTTAGTCATGATTTTCATCATGATTTTCTTTCTCTTCTTCACCTATCCCGTGGCTTCTCCTGTTCTTCACTCCTTCGGGAATGAGGACACTATCTTTGACCCCGGCATTTTCATTTATTATTTGTGAGCCGGATCTATGTATACCTCGTCGGTGTGGAACTTTCGCGTGCTTCAAATGTTTATACAAACATTTTGAATGAAAGTCCGATGAAGATTGTCTCTTCCACTTACTTCCCCATGAACAAATTAATTTGGGGTCGAGTCAAGCTAGCGACTCGGTAATCAAAAACAGTAGTTAAACATGGGTTTTCACCCGTGTGTACCACCCTAGTGTGGGGGAGTTGCCCCCCGCTGTTGTATATAAAGTTTTCAGAAAAAAAAAAAAAAAAAAAAAAAATCAAAAATAATGGCCGTAGTATTTCCCTTTTACGTTCTATGTTTCGGCATAACCGCCGGTACTTTGAATATTGAGGGCAATATTCATTTCTAGTGTGGGGGGGGGGGGGAATTCTCACGAATTTTATCATGTAATTATACCACCCAATTCCCCTATTTTTGGCCAAAATTTTTTTTTTGGAGTAAGTGTTTTGCACTTACTCAGCATACGGTTATCAGTCCGCCATGTCTAATAAACAAAAGGATTGGCTAATCCAGGAGCAAATGGCTCTTGGTAAAGATATCTCAAATCCGTTGACGGCTTGCAATTTGCCCAAAATTGTATGGTGTTCAGCTCACAATTTCTTTAATTAGTGAAGAGTTGGCTAGCCCGCAAGTTTATGGCTTGTGGTAAAGGCAGTTGGAAAACCATAATTGGTAATCGACTCACCAAAGATATTTTATCTAAGAGTTGGCTAGTCCAGAAGCAAACGGCTTCTGGTAAAGACAAATCAAATTCGTTGTAAGCTGGTGATTTGCTCAAAATCATATGGTTATCAGTGTACCATAGTTCTTACTTGAACTGAAACACTTGGCTACTCCAGAAGTAATGGCTTTTGGTAAAGAGATTCAAATCCATTAAGTTTTCTCAAAAGATTGCTAGGGACTAGCAATAGTTTAGTGTGGGGGATTGATGAGTGTGTAAATACTCATCATTTTTGGTCAAATCTGAACTGCAAAACATTTAAAAACACTCAGAAATGCATCAAAATACTGAAAATATCCAAAAATTGCATTTTATATGTTGCAGATGCAAAATGTTTAAAATCAGATGAAAATCGAGCTAAGTTTGCATAATTGGCAGTTTCAGTCCCTCAACTTTCAAATCTTGACAAAATCAGTCCCTGAGTATTTGTTTTGGAATAAAAATCAACCCAAGTCCTTTCAAAATCAAAATTTATCAAAAATGATCCTTGGGTAAAAAGTTTGGAGAATTTACAAGTTTGGTCCTTCAAGTTTCAAAATTGGCAAAAATAGTCCTTGGAAGTTTAAAAAATGGAAAATTATCTTTTATGGTCCTTGTACTAATGAAACTTGGCATGGTTGGCCCTTTTGATAAGTTTGGGAAAGCTACAGTTTTGGTCCCTCAAGTTCTGCCAAATTACAAGATTGGTCCTTGTGTATTAATTTCAAAGCTTGACCCTTGACCCTTGCTTGAACCCCTGCCAATATACCACTTGACCCCTTGGACCTTGAACCCCCTGCCTTAATAATACACCCCAGTCAACTCCCCACCTTTTCCCTCCAAAAAACCTATCTTCTTCACCAAATGTCTGCAAAACCCAGACACCCATCACCTCCAGCTCACATTCACCACCCTTATCACTCCACCTCCACAACACACCAAAAATGCATTTAATGCCCTTTCCCCTTCACAAGTCATCAGACCAGCTGGCAAATATAGTTTTGGCGCCAAAAATGGAAATCAACGGTTTGGATTAATTAAAGCCATCCAATGGCTAGGGATGAAGAGAGATGATTTCTGGATGACTATTTATGGGAATGAAGACAGAGAAATGAAGTGTCACTGTTTTAGACCTTTATTTATTTTTCTTGTAATAGTTTTAATTGTTTTAATGTTTATGTTTAGTGCAATTTACAAGTTGTTTTAAGTTTTAATTCACAAGATTTCTCAATCAATTTCCAGGTTTCTGTTTTCTTTATGTTTCCCGCCAAAAAAAAAATATTCTAATCAGTTTCTATAATTTAAGCTGTAATATCTGAGATTTTCAGCTCCCATAAGCTTGTAGAAGCTTATGTGAGCTAAGTTGTTGGATTACATGTTCTTAATTTCAAGTTTTGAGAAAAGTCAACGAAAGTCAACACGGGTCAAAAAAAATTGAAAGTCAAAGCTGTTTACTGATTTCATGTTGTTAACTAGGTAAATGTAATGTAATTAAGTCCTTTTCAAATCTGTCATGATCAGTTTTCAGTTTTACATTTCATTTGTTGATGTTTGGGGGTGTTTGGATTAGCTTAGTTCTTGAGTCAAATTCATGTTTTTGACTCATGTTGGTTCTCAATTTGTTTTAGTTAAGTGTTAATTCAGCATCTTGATGTTTCAATTAGGAGTAGTTGCTAAGAAGCTTTTAGGATAGTGCAAATGTGAATCTGATACGGCACCTTTCTGCCCCTGTAACTGTCCCCATCTCAGTCCTCACCTCCCTTTTTAACGTCAATTTTAGCCAAGCTTAGGTTAGTTTTAGGTTTTGATTTTAGTTATAATAATAGTTTGTTGATCCATTTCCATTTTTTTTAGCTTATTCTAGTCTTTTAAACTTATTTTCTAGCTTTTTCTCAAGCTGCAAGTATGGACATGGGATGGTTGTTGCGAGATTTCGTCTCAACGGCCCTTCTAATTAGCATCATAATAAGCTCAAATCAGCTCGTTACTGACTCAAATGTGTTCTAGATGATCCTTGGGTGGTCTTGATCTTCTGTTTCAGCTTTTTGGTGTACTAGCCTACCTGTTTCCAGCTTATTTTCTTGCCCGAATAAGCCCACTTGGGCCTGTTTTAGTGCGCATTCCAGCAGCCAATTCCCTTGGTGTTAGCTTATCATACTATTCATGTGTTTTTATTGATGTTCCTTAGTTGCTTTTAGATATTTAGATTAGGTGGTATTAGGAGTGTGCTTTTCATTAGCTTAATTATTGCTTAGTTTCCCATGTTTTTAGCTTAGGAATCCCCTAGCTTAGCTAACTATGCCAACTGTTTTCCCATTTCATTGTTTCTTTTTATTATCCCTTAGCTTATGGTGGATGCTTAGTTTGTATAGCAGCTTATTTGTTCAATATATTTGCTTATCTACTGTTTTTTTTTCTACTTAACTTGTGCTTAAAAATGTGTAAAGGGTGTTTGGTTGCGCTGTCCCAAACAGACCCTTATGTTTCTTTTTTTTTTCTCCAAGTCTGCTGCTACAAATAAGCAGTCTCAACTGCTTATTCCTTGCTTCTCATACAAAAGTTTTTCACAAAAAAGTTACCACTTTAATCCTAACTTCGAGTTCCAATAAAAAGAAAATTGAAAAAAAAAAATAGTTCAAAAATATTGCAACTGCTGGGATTCGAAACCAGGTCTGCTCCCCCAAAGCACACGACCACAACACCACACTCAAGTCCAACTGCCCTTGGGTCTTTTTCTGGTTTTAATTTGCACAATTAATCTTTTAAGGGCATTTCGCAGTTTTATACTACTTAGCTTATTTCATTTTTTAACAGCTTATTTCATTAAGCACTAGTGTAGTTTTTTATTTTTCATAGATTCAGTAATATTAGAAGTATTTTTAGTGAATTTTTCAGATTTTTCTAAATTTGTTTAGTATTTTTTATCATTTAATTAGTGTAAATCCGTTTTTAATTCGTATTAAATAATTCACAAGTCGAAAAAATACCCGGCTTTTTCTTAAAATTATTTTTAGTCATTTAGAATGTAGGAAAATTGTTTTTGCACTCGTAGGACTTAAATTGCATATTTTTCACTTTCGGGGCTCGGTGTTTTCCCGGTTTCTCGCGTTTTTGCATTTTAACACCCTAGGATGTAATTTAGCATCGTTTAATTGTTTCTTAGGATTGTAAAAATTTATTTTCCATATCCGTAGGTATTTTACTTCTTTATTTTCACGTTTTATTTCGTACGTTCACGTAATTTTATTTAAACGTACGTTTTAGGTTTTAAACGTTAATCGATTTTAAATATAGAATTAAAATGACTTCAAAGTCTTTCTTAGATTTAATTTCCTTAGTGTAATCAATCATAACCCCTTTTGATTTCACAATGTCCAAAACACCGTCAAGCTTAACTCACACAAGCTAGCCACTTGTGAATGACTAACCGTAAGAAACTTAAAACGGCTCAGACACTGACCAATAATAGATGAGAAGTTGTGTAGTATGTGGGTAACTCAAACGTGTTAGGTTTGAGCACCGAGATCGTTCCGAACGAGGGTTGAATGGAATTTCCAACTCACGTCTCGATTATCGGGATTTGAATAATAGAAGGGGGATAAAATGATATATTCTAAAATACGGGATAAGGAAAGCAAATGGAACATCTAATCTACGGGAAATCCTAAGAATTAAGGCAAACTACGCAAATCTACACTAAAACGCAAATACGGGATTAAACGAAACGCGAATAAAATGCAAATACGACTAATCTAACTCCTAAAAATAACCTAAAATTACTTTTACTCTAAAAATGATATTAGAAAACTATTTATGAATTAAAACTATTTTTTAGGAATTTTCTTGATTTTATTAAAATTAAAAACTAATTATTAACTTTAAAAATAAGACTAATTATCTAAAAATTATGAAAAAGAGAGGGAAAATTACGGAATTACTTTTCAAAAATCTAAAATAACATAAAAGACTTTTCCAAACTATTTTTTTATTTTTCAGATTATTTTTCTATTTTCTATGAATTTAATACTATTTAAATCTAATTTAAATTATGAAAAATACCAAATAAAAGGGGAAAAATAGGGAAAAATATTTTTTATGCTTTTTATATTTATCTTAATCTATTAAAATTTAAAAATTAATTTTTGGAACTTTTTCTCAATTAATTGCAATTAAAGCTAATTAAAAATGATTAAAAACTGTTTTTAAATAAGAAAAATACTAAACAGTAGCTAAAAATTATGAAAAATTCAGGGAAATTCTAAAATGTTATTCTAAAGCTATAAAAAATATAAAAACATGGGCTTATGTGTAAGAATCTAAGGCTGCAATGTAACTGATGGGGAAATAAGCTCTTGAAAATTTGCAAATAAGCACTATACTACACCAACTGATTACATAAGCTAGACAATACTAAAACTACTCTAAGGCAACTAATTACATCTACTCCTAACTGCTAATCAGTGATCTACCAATGATTAAGCTTGACTGATCTATTTAGCAAAACAGTGAACTGCCCCCTATTTTAAGCAATTGCACCAGCTTATCCAATAAGCTAGAGTGAAAACAAAAAGTATGGTTCTCAAGACAACCAACTGGAGATTGCATATCCAAAGTTTCAGCTAATAAGAACTAGTATTGAAGACATTATAGATCACAATCAAAATGGACAGATGCTAATTATGTCCTGATGCAGCAAACAGTAATGGCAGATAAGGATTATAGCAGGCCAATAAGCACATAAATAAGCACTATGATTCTATCTAAAGGCAAAGGAATTACATCTAGTCCTAAAGCTACCCTAAGAAGCTACCATTCAGCAATAATATTGAAAAGACAAACCCAAAATCAGCTTGCCTACAAGCTGATTTGACAGTAACAGTTATGACAGTATGCTCAGCAAAAGTAGACTAAAACTTGATATGAGTAGAACAAGCAAATCAGCAAAACAAGCATTCTAAGCAACTCTATATGGCAAATAAGCTAAAATCAGAATGATCTAAGATGCACTAACAATACTAAAAGCTAATCTAAACAGACTTTAGAGCACTAGAGATCCTAGAGATCTCTAAAAGAAGCTGACTGTTTGGCACAAAAACTACATGTTCAGCCTATGAATCTTAACAACAATTAATGAAAAACCATTACAAATAGCTGCAGAAACTAAATAGAACAAGTATCACTAAACCAAAACTTCTTGATCCTCAAACTGCTAACTAAACCAAACACTCCTTTATACTACTCAACTAATTTTCAAAACTAGAATTTAAAGGATAATGACTGAAACATAAGAGTGATGGTCAAATAACATTAGAATTCATCCAAAATACCATTTCAAAACAGATTTGAAGCACAAATTACTTTGACTTTTAAACTTTGACAATAGTTGACTATTGTTGACTTTTTTACTTTTGATTAAAAACTCAAGTTTAAACCAAATAAAAGCTGAAACAGACTCACATAAGCTAAATTAAGCTTATGTGAGCTTATGATAACAATAACAAAAGCTTGTGAGCAGTAACTTTGAGATTGAGAATTTGAAACTGTAAGTAATTAAACTGAGAATATAAGTTGCATTTAAAGAAAGTTGAAATTACAATAACACTGATTACAAATTAAGCTACTGAAAACAATCTTAAAGACAAGGAAAGAAGGTCAAAATTTCTCTAAAAGCTTAAGAAATTTGACAAATCCTCTTGTGACTGAAATGGGGAATAAATAGCTGAGCATGAGCTTTGGGAAGGATCTAGGAGGTCTAATCTCGGCCTTTGATCATCCTTGTGAGTCATCTTATCTTCCCACAGCCATTGGATCAAATAGGTGAGGTGTTCCCACCAATGGGATTGCTCCCTTCTGCCATGTTGGCACTCTAAGGTTGTCACACCTCTGACACGTTGTCAGAGGTCTTCTAGAAGCCATTTAAGTGAGGGTAAATGATTGGGTAGAAGGGTAAAAGGGCTTGGGGGTGGTAAACAGTAACAATGGGGGTTCCAGTGTTTGGGCGCGTATGTGTACTAGGGTGTTTGTTTATATTAATTTAACTTGTTTTGTTGACCGGGTGAAGGTTTGGGTTGACCGGGGTTTATATAAAAACGGGTATTGGAATTGGGTTAGGTAAATGGATTGGACGGGTAAGAGTTATTTGGGCCAAGGATTTGTTTTTTTTTTGTTTATTATTGGTTGGACTTGAATAAGACTTGGATAAGTGAAATATTTAACAACCAAGGACCATCCATGTAAATTATGTAAAAACCAAGGATCAAAGGTGTAATTGTGAAATGGTAAGGGTGTAATGGAAAATTATAATAAATGGGATAAAAAGGGTGTATTGTGTAAATTTTGGATTTGTGAGGGATGGAAATGGTAAATCATGGAGAGTTGAGGTGTTATTTGTGTAAAATGGTAAAGTGAAGGGTAAATTGTGAAAAACGCCCAAATCATGTCCCGAACTCCGCATTTTGATCTCTTGAGCATCAAAGTCCATAAAACTGCATCCCGGCATCGGCTTTTGCACTCTTCTCTCTCTCGTGCCCGGTTTTATGTCTGATTTGGTTCCTTTTTGCGTGTTTTTACATATCCATACCTGCACAAGCACAAACTCAAGAAAACCACAAATATTAGCAATAAACGGCCCTTTCTTGGTTATTTTGGGTCTATTTTGATAATGAAAAGGTATGTGTTTTAGCACATACCAAAATACCCCAGACGAGACCATTGTCGTGTCCTCACGCAATGCAATCAACTCACGCTTCTAAAACCAAGGATTTCAATCTCTTTCTACTAAACCATTGATATGTCCAAACCGTCAAGTTATCTCACACAAGCTAGCCACTTGTGAATGACTAACCGTAAGAAACTTAAAACAGTTCAGACAAACCAATTATAAGAGAAGAAGTAGTCAATGTTCCTCAAAAGAGATTAAGAAAGCCTTAATTCTAAAAACGCCCCGTTTACCTTTCAATTCTCATGTAGATATAACGATTAAGCACATTCCGGTTATGAATGACGGTTTGTTGAACTTTCATGTCGATCAATAACTCTAGCATTTTTCAAACGACACGTTAGGATCACGGAGTAGAAAACACAACACAGCGTGAAGTGACCATACGGATAGAATACATCGTCCCTGATTTTTCACAAGTCCCAAACTAAGCGTAAAACCGAAATCATTGTTAAATATGATTCTAGATGCTAACACTACCCATGGAAGTTACTTGTGTAAATACCTTTTGTTCCCATTTTCCTATTTCCTCTAGAATTTTTTATTTTTGTGAGAAATGAATTTCTTCAAGTTCTCGTTTCGATAACTTTTATTCCGATAAAGATACAAAGCTAAGTCGATAATTAGTTATCCGCCTTCTCTCAAGAACCATTGTCGTAAAAATGAGGTCCACATCAAGGAATTTTTATTCACTTACTTTTGACTTTTCCAATTTTCATTTTTTTTTTCAACATCATCATTTTTTTTTTTTTTTTTTTTTTTTTTTTTTTTTTTTTTTGCACTTATACCTTTACTTATATGAGCTGTGAACCACGGAGCTTCACGGGGTAATTCCAAGACTATAGGCTTCATGAGATGAGGATCCCGGCTGGCTAGGCTAAGACCTCATTCAATCCCGGCTAAAGATCCAAGGGTCCAATCTCGACACCGCAGCTCACAACTTTACTTATTACTTTATCACATATCACTTATTGCATTCTTTATTATAGATCCTTGATGTGTACCCAATTTTTAAAACAAAGATTCTTTTAAGAAGATAAAGAACTAACTATCGCCAAAAACTCGATATCTCTAATTATTTTAGACAGATATGGGGTGAAACAATTTTGTGGGAAGAAAAAGCCATAAGTACCTTCGATGGGCTCTAAAGAGAACCAACTACTCCACGCTTAGCATCTAAACTCATAAGTAACTCTATCATTTCTCGATCTCTGCAAATTTAAAATCCCAAATAATGAGATCCGCAGATGCTTAGCCGATAATTTTTAGATTATCTATGGTTAAGGGAACAAGCTAGGGCTCAACACGCCCGGTCAAGTCAGAATTCCATTCCTACTCTCACCAGCGGAAAGTCAATCAAGGTGCCAAAACATATATTAGCTTAGCAAATGCTTCGTCTAATGAAATCAAGTTATGCATATTTAAAGTCACTCAGGGAAACTTGCAAAATCTTGGCCTTGTGAGCTAGAATTCGCATTTTATAGCTTCTTGTCTAAGAGACTAGCAAAACTTTTCAATCAAAAAGACTTAACAAAAGCTTACAAAAATTTTTAAATTTTTCACATTTTTGCACAATTTTTCATTTTCTAAGGAAAAACGGGGTTACGAGAGAAACACGACGAAAACCAAGCAAGTGCGGTCAAATCAAATCGAAGATTACCCTACCCCAGACTAGAACGAAACATTGTCCTCAATGTTTAAAGCAAGGGTATCACGAAAATCTAAAAGCCGTTTATTAAGTATGCTTAAAGATAAACGTTAGTCGATAAGATTAGGATATCGGATTTCCATCAGCATCGATCATGAAACTCGAGTGGAGAAAAGACAAACTTCGAGCACGAGAGTCTTCATATCGGGAACATCCTAAACACAACATCACAAACAACCAAACACGAGAAATCGAAGAGGCAGACCCCTTCGCGTCAGTTATTAGAAAATAGAAAGAAGATAGATGGATAAGCATGGGGTGCCTCCCACGAAGCGCTACTGTTTTTGATCACCGAGTCGCTAGCCTGACTCGTCCCCGAATTCATTTGTCCTTGGGGAAGAAAGTGGTAGAGATACCAGGGTCAAAAACGGTGTCCTCATTCCTGAAAGAATGAGACTGGGTGGGTTGGGTGGGGAAGAAAATGTCGTGCTTCAGCACATAAGGTATATGATGAAAGAATGATCCATCATCCGGCGGTTTTGCGGGTGGACGAAAGAATGACGGATCAAAGTGAGAAAACTCCAAGAAAGATGGGAGCTCATGGTACAGAGGTGAAAGCTTAACAATGAAGGCATCCAAGATAGGATCCTTAACTAGAATGACGGTTTTAGCATAAAGCTCTTCTATGTCGAATATCCCGGGTTTAAAGATCTTGTCTTCACATGCGGGCTCAACGGGATAGGTGATGGTGGACTCATGAGAGAGAGGAGAGTCAAGAAAACCATCAAGAACAACCATATCCCCCTCGGGATCATGTACTACATCCTCAATACCCGGTGGTATTGGGTCATCAATAGCATCCTCAATGATCGGGTCATTTGTCGGACTATCGGAAATCTCGTTCAAAACTTTACTCATATCAACATCGAAGTAGAATCGTTCAAGAATCGGAGGATAAACATCAATAGTGGGATTGCCACTAATCTCTTCATCAAATCGGAAAATCTCAAGCTCGGGAGAGAAATCACTATCTTTAACGGAGATAGGATGCGAACTTGAATTATCGTTCAAGGCTTCAATCTTAGCAATGAGAAGATAAACATTTGACAATGTTTGACGTAATGCTTCATCCTCGATCTCTATATCATTAAACTCAATCTCTTCTTCTTCTGGCTCGGGCTCAGAAGGTAAATCGTCGACAAAATCGATGTCTCCATAAGAATCGTTATCGGAATCGGAGAACATCTCAACATAATCGTTTGAAATATCAAGAGAAGGCTCATCACAAATATCAACAACCCCAGACTCGGACTCTCTTGGGATTGGGATAAGGACCTCATCACTAGATACTTCCGTTTCCGGAATAGTACTAAGATGCTCGTCCCCCATTATGAGAGAGTCAACGGGTTCGATAATGTCTGTAACAATAGAATCATCGACCTCTTCCAAAAGAACGTCACTTCTCTCAACCGGCGTGAGTGAAGGGGAAGAGTCGGAAATGCAAGGCTCAGAAACGGGAGTGGTTTCAGCCGACAAACTTGCATAGTATTCTTTCATTTGGATGGAATCCTCATCATCATCGTCAATGCAAGTCTCGAGCCATCGGGCACGTCTTTCAAGTGCTTGCTCCTCAATTCGTATTTCTTCAAGACACTTTTCAATCTGAGCTTCTCGTTTTTCTTCTTCGAGTAATTCTAACATAGATCTTTCGTTGCGAGATGCTCGATCTTCGGCAAGTAATTCACCATACGTTTTCTGATGAGGATCTTTATCCATAAATTCTTCGAGTATATTAATACATCTTTGGAAACTATCTTGAGGAATTTGCGGATGTTGTGGTTGAATCTCTTGGTATTGTGGAGGTGGGTCATAGGAATAGTCATAAGAAACTTGCTCGTAAACAATTGGATTATGTATTTGACAATCGGAATTAACGTGTGGACCTCCACAATACTCACAACAGTATGATTGTTGTGACGAATACGGGTAAGGTTCATAACCAAAGGTTGAGTTGTTAAATTGAACTTGACATTGAAAACCTTGGTGAGGACCACCACAATACTCACAAGAGTATGAATCTGGCTCATGGTACAGAGGTTGGTTAGGGAAATCGGTTGTCTCATAGTCAGGATTGTGGTGAAACTCGGTTCCTGATTTTCCATTGCTACAAGCAAGACAATTCCCACCATATTCGGGTCCGCTGCACCATATACACACGAGCTGATAAATCGAAGAATTATCCGGATAAGAGTTAGCCATTTCCATCATTTCCGTGATCGGCTCGGGTTCTTGAACGGAAGTCACCTCGGGCTCAGAAACATGTTCCATCTCCCTCACCGGAGAGGGAGTAGGAATCGAGGGTTCATCAAGATTATATTTCAAAATTTTTGACAAGGCTTCAAGTTTTTCAATGTTGTTAAGAAAAACACGACGTTCAAAGAAATCGTCCCCGTAAGAATTAAACATATAGAGGGTAAAGAAAAGAATTATCGGGTTAAGAGGATAAAAGAAGAATATTTTTGGGTTTTTTAAAACAAATTTTGAAAAGGAAAATCTTTTTGGGTTTTATAAAAGGGATATGTACAAATATCAACGATAACTTCACGAGGAAGGATCTTCAAATGCACACGATTCGAGACGGAATACGAAAACTCGCTACAAGCCCTCCCCGGCAGCGGCGCCAAAAATTGATTTCACAATGTCCAAAACACCGTCAAGCTTAACTCACACAAGCTAGCCACTTGTGAATGACTAACCGTAAGAAACTTAAAACGGCTCAGACACTGACCAATAATAGATGAGAAGTTGTGTAGTATGTGGGTAACTCAAACGTGTTAGGTTTGAGCACCGAGATCGTTCCGAACGAGGGTTGAATGGAATTTCCAACTCACGTCTCGATTATCGGGATTTGAATAATAGAAGGGGGATAAAATGATATATTCTAAAATACGGGATAAGGAAAGCAAATGGAACATCTAATCTACGGGAAATCCTAAGAATTAAGGCAAACTACGCAAATCTACACTAAAACGCAAATACGGGATTAAACGAAACGCGAATAAAATGCAAATACGACTAATCTAACTCCTAAAAATAACCTAAAATTACTTTTACTCTAAAAATGATATTAGAAAACTATTTATGAATTAAAACTATTTTTTAGGAATTTTCTTGATTTTATTAAAATTAAAAACTAATTATTAACTTTAAAAATAAGACTAATTATCTAAAAATTATGAAAAAGAGAGGGAAAATTACGGAATTACTTTTCAAAAATCTAAAATAACATAAAAGACTTTTCCAAACTATTTTTTTATTTTTCAGATTATTTTTCTATTTTCTATGAATTTAATACTATTTAAATCTAATTTAAATTATGAAAAATACCAAATAAAAGGGGAAAAATAGGGAAAAATATTTTTTATGCTTTTTATATTTATCTTAATCTATTAAAATTGAAAAATTAATTTTTGGAACTTTTTCTCAATTAATTGCAATTAAAGCTAATTAAAAATGATTAAAAACTGTTTTTAAATAAGAAAAATACTAAACAGTAGCTAAAAATTATGAAAAATTCAGGGAAATTCTAAAATGTTATTCTAAAGCTATAAAAAATATAAAAACATGGGCTTATGTGTAAGAATCTAAGGCTGCAATGTAACTGATGGGGAAATAAGCTCTTGAAAATAAGCAAATAAGCACTATACTACACCAACTGATTACATAAGCTAGACAATACTAAAACTACTCTAAGGCAACTAATTACATCTACTCCTAACTGCTAATCAGTGATCTACCAATGATTAAGCTTGACTGATCTATTTAGCAAAACAGTGAACTGCCCCCTATTTTAAGCAATTGCACCAGCTTATCCAATAAGCTAGAGTGAAAACAAAAAGTATGGTTCTCAAGACAACCAACTGGAGATTGCATATCCAAAGTTTCAGCTAATAAGAACTAGTATTGAAGACATTATAGATCACAATCAAAATGGACAGATGCTAATTATGTCCTGATGCAGCAAACAGTAATGGCAGATAAGGATTATAGCAGGCCAATAAGCACATAAATAAGCACTATGATTCTATCTAAAGGCAAAGGAATTACATCTAGTCCTAAAGCTACCCTAAGAAGCTACCATTCAGCAATAATATTGAAAAGACAAACCCAAAATCAGCTTGCCTACAAGCTGATTTGACAGTAACAGTTATGACAGTATGCTCAGCAAAAGTAGACTAAAACTTGATATGAGTAGAACAAGCAAATCAGCAAAACAAGCATTCTAAGCAACTCTATATGGCAAATAAGCTAAAATCAGAATGATCTAAGATGCACTAACAATACTAAAAGCTAATCTAAACAGACTTTAGAGCACTAGAGATCCTAGAGATCTCTAAAAGAAGCTGACTGTTTGGCACAAAAACTACATGTTCAGCCTATGAATCTTAACAACAATTAATGAAAAACCATTACAAATAGCTGCAGAAACTAAATAGAACAAGTATCACTAAACCAAAACTTCTTGATCCTCAAACTGCTAACTAAACCAAACACTCCTTTATACTACTCAACTAATTTTCAAAACTAGAATTTAAAGGATAATGACTGAAACATAAGAGTGATGGTCAAATAACATTAGAATTCATCCAAAATACCATTTCAAAACAGATTTGAAGCACAAATTACTTTGACTTTTAAACTTTGACAATAGTTGACTATTGTTGACTTTTTTACTTTTGATTAAAAACTCAAGTTTAAACCAAATAAAAGCTGAAACAGACTCACATAAGCTGAATTAAGCTTATGTGAGCTTATGATAACAATAACAAAAGCTTGTGAGCAGTAACTTTGAGATTGAGAATTTGAAACTGTAAGTAATTAAACTGAGAATATAAGTTGCATTTAAAGAAAGTTGAAATTACAATAACACTGATTACAAATTAAGCTACTGAAAACAATCTTAAAGACAAGGAAAGAAGGTCAAAATTTCTCTAAAAGCTTAAGAAATTGGACAAATCCTCTTGTGACTGAAATGGGGAATAAATAGCTGAGCATGAGCTTTGGGAAGGATCTAGGAGGTCTAATCTCGGCCTTTGATCATCCTTGTGAGTCATCTTATCTTCCCACAGCCATTGGATCAAATAGGTGAGGTGTTCCCACCAATGGGACTGCTCCCTTCTGCCATGTTGGCACTCTAAGGTTGTCACACCTCTGACACGTTGTCAGAGGTCTTTTAGAAGCCATTTAAGTGAGGGTAAATGATTGGGTAGAAGGGTAAAAGGGCTTGGGGGTGGTAAACAGTAACAATGGAGGTTCCAGTGTTTGGGCGCGTATGTGTACTGGGGTGTTTGTTTATATTAATTTAACTTGTTTTGTTGACCGGGTGAAGGTTTGGGTTGACCGGGGTTTATATAAAAACGGGTATTGGAATTGGGTTGGGTAAATGGATTGGACGGGTAAGAGTTATTTGGGCCAAGGATTTGTTTTTTTTTGTTTATTATTGGTTGGACTTGAATAAGACTTGGATAAGTGAAATATTTAACAACCAAGGACCATCAATGTAAATTATGTAAAAACCAAGGATCAAAGGTGTAATTGTGAAATGGTAAGGGTGTAATGGAAAATTATAATAAATGGGATAAAAAGGGTGTATTGTGTAAATTTTGGATTTGTGAGGAATGGAAATGGTAAATCATGGAGAGTTGAGGTGTTATTTGTGTAAAATGGTAAAGTGAAGGGTAAATTGTGAAAAACGCCCAAATCATGTCCCGAACTCTGCATTTTGATCTCTTGAGCATCAAAGTCCATAAAACTGCATCCCGGCATCGGCTTTTGCACTCTTCTCTCTCTCGTGCCCGGTTTTATGTCTGATTTGTTTCCTTTTTGCGTGTTTTTACATATCCATACCTGCACAAGCACAAACTCAAGAAAACCACAAATATTAGCAATAAACGGCCCTTTCTTGGTTATTTTGGGTCTATTTTGATAATGAAAAGGTATGTGTTTTAGCACATACCACCTTTCCTGTTCAATATTCACTCGATCACAGATTCGTTGTATTACAGTGTTCACACCTCGTTGGGACTTAACGACCCGGGGATACACTATACTCCTCTGGACTTTATTGCATTCTGTTCTCAAATGATTGACTCTTGTTGACCATTCCTGGTTAATTTGGGTTGACCGTTTGGGACTGAATCAAGTATGGTGGTTGTGACATGTTGAAGACTTGTGTTGGTAAAAATGGATCTTTGTAGTCGAATGAACCTTTGTTGATGAAGTATCCTTAGGCGTAGAAATCACAATAAACCAAGTAGGACTTATGCGTAAAAACACCAAAGTTACGCGTAACAGCAGAAGTTATGCGTAGGTTTAGCTTACGCGTAAGTTAAGGAAAAAGCACTAAAGTTATGCGTAAAACAAGAAGTTAGGCGTAGAAAACTTAGGCGTAGGATTACCTTATGCGTAAGACTAAGCTTAGGCGTAAGATAAATCTTATGCGTAGGATTTTCTACGCGTAAGCTTTATGCTTATGCGTAATTTTAGGGTTTTATCCCAAGTGATCTTTTACACTATCACAGTGCAAAAGATATCCAAAGTCGACGTATTTTCAGGCTTATCCAAGCAAGAAAACACGGAGTAAACCACGAAACTAAAGATCAAACCAAGGATAAAGTTACGCGTAAAACTAGGGTTTTGATACGCGTAGCTTTACTCGCAAAGATGATTTTGCCCAAAGATGTTTCTAAACCAGATTTTATTTGATGAGATAGCTTCAATATCACCAAAATAACACAAAAGTGTGAAACTTGATGAACCAAAACTTCTAAAACAGTTACGCGTAGGATGAAACCCTCGTACAAAAACTAGTTTAAAAACAATGATCCACGCATAAAGTTTGAAACTTTTTGCCAAAAACAGTTATTTTAACACCTTAAAACGTTGAAAGTACAAGAATCTTGGATTAAAAAGTGTAAAAATCATGTTTTTAAGCGAACCAAAGTATCAAGCACGATACGTACGTTCTACGCGTAGGACCAAAAAACCCACTTCAAGAAACAATACGTTCACCCAACTATTAGGCGATTGATACCACTGTTAGGTCACTAGTTTTACAACACAAGCATCAATACAAGAAATAGAGAAGAGAAGAGATTGGTTGAACACGTTAAACACACATACACGTATAGAACTTAGATGGTTATGCGTAAGGTGTAAAGAGAGTGAATAAAATGAACAACCAACCCTCAAGTAAGGGTTATACAAGAGTATTTATAGGAGGGAAGCTAGGGCAACACTCCTAGTTCCCATCCTTTCCTTAATGGGCTTGGGCCTAAGCTCATGGGCCTTCTACATAAGCTTAAGCTAATAACAAACATAAAGGCGATAATTAAGCTAACTATTACATATGAATTACTAACACTTGATTTAGGTTTAGGAGTGATTCCAACAGTTCTTGTCTGTCTAACTCTATGCCCTAGGACCTTCGTTTATACGCCAAGGAGTCCTACACGGCTTACAACACTTTCCTAAGTATATCAAATATTTTCTTTAAATATTTAATACATATCTGATAAGCAGTACTAACAAGAATGACTAACGGTACTAACTTACACTAACAGTTGTAACTTTTCACTGTCAGTCTTAACTTTAAACACCATTAACTTTGTACCATCAGTCTTAAGTTTTGCGCTGATAGTGGTATCTACTTGGCATATATCCAATAAAGTTCCTTAGCAGAACTAACTTCATTTGAGCAGCAGCAACACTTGTATGAGCAACAGTAACACAAACAGTATTAAGAAGACTTTTAATCTCAACAAAATATTTTTTACGTTTACGATAGATATATGTAGAAAAATTTGGCCCACTTGAGGTATTTGACCTACTTTAAATTATTTTGAGTCACTCTTCATAAAACCCTACACAACATTGCTTTATACTTTGTAACACTTAATCCAAAATAAGTTTTTTCTATATTTTTTTTATTATTTTTTTAATTCTTCTCACATTTATATTTACTGCTTTCCGAGACTCTTTTGGCCTACTGATAAATTCTGATATTAACTGATTGTTGTTCCTCTCCGTTTGAATACACTATTTTGTATGTAAAAAAGTTTTAATAGAAACATCATGCTTAAACAAATAGACACAAACATAAAATTATTGCTACGCATATTAAATGTTTTACATTCTTGGCTTAAGTTTGTTTAGAAACATAAACGTACCCAAATTTATTTTGTTAATCAACGAACATAAGCACAAAAAATCTACCGTGTCTATTTAACAACGGGGCTTTTGCATATATATCCTCTCGAAAATGCAAAATTGCATATATATCCAAAGCATGCATAAAAACCATTGTACTATGTGGATAAAAAACTTGTACAAATGATATATATGCAATTATTCACTTTAGGAAGGATATATATGCATTTTTGCCTTTAACGAATTGTGTTACGTTCGTGTGTTAAACTCAAAGAATCAAACGTGAAGTTGTGAACAAGCTTTATTATTTGTATTAAGTCAGATTATTTAAACCCATGTTAGTTACTAATCCAAGAAGTTCTTACATTTCTCAAACATATTACGTACTTTTATTACCTAAGCAATAAAAATATGTTCAATTAGGTTATAGGTAACCTATTATAGGTGTTTAGCACTCATATATATAGCAAAGTGGTCGGTTGGAGTAAACTTGTGAGTGTGGAAGCTCCTCCGGCCAAACCCCACCAACTGAATTGGCGGCTCAGCCGTTAACTTCACCCAATCATTAGTTCTCACCCGTTATCTATTTTACTCCCTAAATGGAAACTGTCTCCATCTTCCCATCATATTCCTAAAATCTCATCAATAAATAATCATTATATACGCATGACACATGCAACATCTATTAGGGTGGTGGCAATGGTGCAAGGTATGGCTTGGTATGAGCTTATACCGTGCGGTAACACCATTGCCTTGAGTGAGGTATGGTCCGGTTTGGGATCCAATCGGTATACATTGCCGAATCGGTTTGGGAGAGGTGAGCAAAAAAAAACATAAAATTGAGTGAGGTATGAAATCATGGTTGCCACTAGAAAAGTATGGTGATGTATGAGATTGAGTGGAATGATATTAGTGGTGGGTGATGAGGTATGAGTGAGGTATGGATGACATGAATGTCACCACCCTTAGTTTCGTACTCTTTTTTTTTTCTTTTCTTTCTAGAACTTTTCTTTTTTTTTTTCTTTTTTTCTTTTGAAAAAAAAAAAAAAAAAAAAAAAAAAAAAAAAAAAAAAACACGATAACTTTTTTCAACTTACACCACCTATCTCATATGTCTCCAACAAGACTTGAACCTACAACCTCTATGTTAATGAATCACTCACATACCGCTGAGTCAAAAGTCTTTTGAGAGATATCAAAATACGCCATATTAGAAAAGTTAACAAAATACGTATTCGAGATAGAAACCAAGTAAAACATACGTAGAGTAGCGGTGACAAATAGCTATCCACAAGTTTTGCTTTTGCATATGTTACAAAGCTGGCGATTTTCCGATATGGCACTTAATGCAACAATTAATGTTTTGTGGCATTACTTTTTATATTGCAAATAGCTTGAAATAAGACATGTTTGGTCCCTGTGATTTACCCCAAATAACAAGTTTAGTTCTTAAGTCATTTTTATTACACCACACATACCTATTTTTGAAACTTATTGCCCATTTAGTCCCTATTAGAGGAAATAAGGACTATCCGTGTAATAAAAAAAACTGTACAAAATTACACAGATGATCCCTATTTTTTAAAATAGGGACTAAATGGGTAATAGGTTTCAAAAATAGGTATGTGTGGTGCAATTAAAATGACTTAGGGACAAAATCTGTTATTTGAGGTAAAGCACAAGGACCAAACGTGTAGTTTTTTCTTGAAATAATTTGTGAAAAACAAGTAGGATAGAACCATTGAAAAATATATACAATTTTCAAGGTTAAATTTAAAGAATGACACTTCTTGAGGATTTAATAAAAACCCAGGCGAATACTTATGCACATCAACGAGATTTTATAGCGACAAACAATTATAATTGCGATATTGTTAAGTGTTTCATGTAGTGTTACAAAAAAAGGTCTACAAGACCGATTAATCGTCGTTTAGGCGCTAATGGGCCACCTACCTTTTTGATTTGTGTAAATCGGTCAACGGTGGTCAACGACGATCAAACTTGCCGGAAAGTCGCAAATCTTGCCTGAAATATGCAAAACTCGTCGTAAAATAGATTTAATCACTTCTAGTCGTTGTTTATATATATTACAAGATGTTTTTTTTAAGGAAAATCTTGTCGGAAGATCCAAAACTCGCCAAAAATACCCAAAACTTGCCGGAAATACCAATATTACTCGACCGCTCGACTACGGATTCAGAATTTTTGCAACCTTGGTTTCGTGTAACGTTTATTCATATGATCTATAATAATAAAAAATGTTATAACATGCAACAATTAAACTCAAAGTACAATTACTTAATATGTATCAAAGAATGTATAAACGCATTTATTGAAATATACTTTCAAAACTTATGGATCAAATGTTGCAACATACTTTCAAAACGTTCAATATCAATATCAACATTTGTTGTTCTCACAGAACAAGTTTGAGTTCCATATGTTGGATGTCATCAGTGCGCACTCTGAATATAATGGTCTATCTATGAATTATAATAGATGAAATATAATTTTAATAGTTCTAATACGTAAAATTTGGTTTAGTGGAATGCAAGGTAAAACTAACTTCACGAGAACTAAACTCATAAATCTTTCTAAGATTTGACACATTTCAAGAATAGCAGCATTTAATTCAGTGAGGTAGTATTGTACTTTATTGTTAGATGCTCGACACGTTTTTATTATCCCACTGGTAACCACCTTGTACTTAGCTTATAAGAGAATGTTGTAAATGAGTAAATGATATATCTTGCAATTAATGTGTAACACAATCAAGAGCATTTATTTCTCAAAAAAGCTAAATCCCTAAATATTATGTAGTTGTCATAGTACTTACTTAAACATTAACGTTGATTTTTGTTTAAGGTAGTGAGAAAATCACCAAACAATTGTCATTTAACTAAGATTGTTATTTCGCAAACAATATTAGTAATTCTTTTATTTACTTTTAATAAAAATTTAAACGTTGAAATTTACTTGTGTAAATCTGTATATTTTGTTTGCCATCTAAAATTGTTTTTGGTTGTTTCACTTAGCATGGAAATTAGTTAGATAATATATGTTATTCTTTGTAACCAACTAAAAGGGAACAAAGCATAATCAAAGTTTTCAGTTTTTAATTTTATTTTAAATAAGACATGAAATTTATATTTCACTTGAACGTGTCAATGAAAGAGAAATGATTTATTTAATTTTTTTTAATGAAATAAAGTTTCTGATCGGAATATGAATAAACCAAAGAGCCCTTAACTATTGTGAGGTTAATAGGACAATCTCACTTTTACGACTAATACACACTATATAAACACTATTCACATTCTTCTAGATAAAATAACAACCACTTTAGATCTTGGCTTCGTATCTACAAATAAAGAAACGAGTTTTTTTAAGGAGTGTATTCATAAAATTCCAAAAAAGAAATCTTTTTTGATTGATAGATTTAATCCTTAAAAGGGACATGCACAAGCTAAGGAGGCCACATAGTTACGGGTACAGTGATAGCCACAGGCTTCTTGTACGATGGTGGTCGGCGAGGATACTAATTCAAAGATACTTTTGTTCTGGTGACTCCACGTACTTTTGGGTCAAATTGCGGCTGTGGGAAGATCCATTTCCGTCCAATTATAGACGCTGAAGTGGGTCCCATGGGCCCATGTAATGTAAAATAGTCGGTTATGAAATTTGGAAGTTTATTAAGAAAATACGAATGTTCTATAAAAATCTTTGTAAAGTGAGAACATGTTTTGAGATGTTATTACAGATTACTACTCATATTAACCAAAATGCATACAGCTTAAAAGGACTTGAAATGATTAAAATTAGTGGAAAATAGTTATTCTGAGTCTTCAAACTGGCCTATAACCTGTTGGTCTTTATCATGGGTTCCACCTTCAAATGTCAGAAGTAATTTGGATCAGTTAGGCTATAATGCTGACCCATGGTGGTTTACCAAGTCCTGCACTTACTGTCCCAAGTTGGGAGCCATCTCATTCAGTGGTCATGATTTTCTCCACAATGTCAACATCATCTTGAATGAATTTTGATAGAGTGAGATTAGGACATGCTTGGAAATTAAACCATTTATGGCACATGGTGTTTGAGTACTTATTTTGAATATACACTTTTCTTACGCTTTTTCTACGTCTGTAATTAATCAGCTCGTTAGTATAGGCCGCCGCTACCCAAACAATTTGACATTGGATTATAGAAATGTACAATGCCAAACTCCGATTCTTATGCATACTCCTTGCCTTAAGCCAAAACTGGTAAAATACACTCCTTTCTTATTTTTTGGAAGACTTTGTTTTGATGCGGTTGTGCAAATTAAGTTTTAGATTCTTTGGAGGTCTAGAAATCGAGTTTGCTTTGACTTGAAGCCTCCTTAAAAGGATACACCCATGAAAGAGATATAAAGGTTTATTCACATTCTCGGATTGTAAATAGATATTCAACTCTCAAACCGAAGTGATTAAACTGGATTACGCATTGAACTCTCAAATACAAGTGGTTAAATTTGATTGATGATCTAATAAGTAGCATTGGCATGTTTTAATATTTATTTTCTATAGCTTTTTGCTAAAACTTTTGAAGTGAAATATGGTTGATCATAAGAATAAAAACTCTAGATTGTTAGCAGTTTTGTTTTGTTTTGTTTAATCAAAGGGTAAAGACCACTTATGTGCGATGTGTAAATCATTTTATTAATACATACACGGGTTCTAATTTCTAACTTATGGCATCGTTGCACATAGTTACAACTTATTTATTGGGTACCGGCGTTGTGGTGATGAGTACGACATAATTAAAACTTTTGACAAATAATGTTTTTTGATAATAAATTTAGAAGACGAGAATTTTAGGTTCTAATAACTTTAAACAAAGATAAAGTATATTATGTTAAAAGTAGATAATAAAAACATAAACATGCCATTTAATTATTTTTTATAGACTGTATAAATTTTTATTTTAGGAATGTTTTAGTGTGTTTGAGGAGAGTATTTAAAATTTTATTTTAATAGCTTGTTTGATTTTTACAAGCGATTCAATTGTATTTTGCATTAAGGGCTGTTTTACTATTTTTAATTAATTCAAGGTGTTTATGTTGATGTATAAGTTAATTGTACAACATGCATTTATAGTTGTATTGGTTAACTTTTAAGTTTTAAAATGTCTTAATAATTAATATTAAGGTGTTAAATATATATATGTTGGTGCATAACTTAATTGTGCAACATGCATTTATAGTTAAATTGTTTGAATTTTAAGTTTTAAAATGTCTTAATAATTAATATAAAAGAATAGTCTTCTTACATTTATGTATTGTAGATTTATATGTTATATGAAAAGTAATAATTTTCTAAGTTTGTGATATTTTTCATTTTGATCCTAGTTTTATATAGAAAGAAATGTACTCACAGAAAGAGTTATGCTCATCCAATGTTTCTAACTACGAGGATTTGTGTCCGTGCGTTGCCGCGGTATGTTCTACGAAACATGGATATAAACGTACATAGATAGTTAAGGTGTTTCTACATCCACATGCCAAATGATGCAAGGAGCCTACACACTAACTGATGCAAGCAGTTTACGCATACAACTTGGCCTGTAC
>BPTQ01000005.1:267502071-267669948 GCA_019973895.1 Chrysanthemum seticuspe | reverse complement strand
GTTGTTTTAGTTCGCCTTAACCGTTAGAACATAAGCTTTTTTCCTTGATCAATTTTAATAGCCATAACTGCCCTTCTTATTGAACTATCCGTATTGAAAATTTTATGTATGGCAAACGAACTTCGGTTATGTCAACCACTATCGTACCATTTGGTATGTGATTGGCGTAGACTACTGGTGTACGTACACCCAGTTGTAGGGCAAATGAAAGACGCTCATACTCGGAATTTCGTAGGTAACTTTGTAATATGGCGTTAAGCAATTTATCTCACGAGAATGTTCGTACGTCAAAGAACTAAAACGAAAATGTGCTAAAGCATTGCAGACACAGATTCGATACGTTAAAGGAGTATGAGTCCGTTAGATTGACATGGGATTCGATGATTACAGCTCCGACCGAAGAAGTGTTCAGGCATTATTATCAGCACCTACATGGTTTATTGGTCCGAAAAAAGGGTACTCGAATTGTTATTTAATAATACATTTTTTTATTATTATTTAATAAATAACTACTCGAATTGTTTTCTCACTTTAGTAATTCTTTGTTTTCTCAGATGTTTTCCGGTATTTTCGTAACTGGCTGCGAGATTACGATCGCATGTTTGTGTCGTACATTACCGATCAATATCGCAGCTTCGGCCAAACAACAACATGTAGAGTTGAGGGTCAACACACGCTGTTGAAGTTATACTTGGGCTCCACACAGTCCAGCTTAGACGCGTTGTTGTGTTCGGTCGACAAGATTATAGCTACGCAAGAAACTGCGATACGAGCCTCTTTGAATATAAGCAAAATCAAGAAACTGCATGCTTGTAAGAGCACTCTATTTAACGAATTGCGGTATAATGTTTCAATGGATGCTTTAAGGCTCATACTCGCAGAAAGTAAACGGGATGTTGACCCACATGCATGTGGTCATCAGATGCGGTTAGTGTATGGTTTACCATGCTATCACCAACTGTATTGGCTTCAAGCAAACGGTATGTATTTTAAAAGTTATGCCTATCAAGTTATTCTTCCCGTCAATACCGATAATTTTAACTAGTTCCTTTTTTCGAATACAAGATTGCCAATTCCGCTTGATTTTGTTGATAATTTTTGGAGAACACTAAGCGTTCCCTGGCCTGTTGTCCGAAATACTCAAGAGCCTGGTGAGCCTGAATATCCTCAAGAGCCTCAAGGGCCTGAAGAGCCTGAATATTTTTCTTGTCAAGATGACGTACAAAAATTCCAAAGTGTTTATACCAGAGCATCGTCGTTTGTCAAAAAAAATATGTTAAACAGGCTCAGAGGTATATACGCTCCTGAATCTGTGTCAGCCCAACAACCTGATGTTAAAGAAAGTAATCGTGGACGTCCGAGCCCAAAGGACAACAAATCCAAGTCTAAACCAAAAATCCCGGATTTGAACGAAGAACCCCCCACAAGGCACTGCAGAAGCTACACAAAACCTAAAAAAGTCCCAGAAGTAAATAAAGAATCTGCGAGACACAGTTCTTATGTGGGAGAGCCTTCTAATGTCCAAGACTTAAACGAAGGACCTAACGAAGGACCTAGCGAGGGCGACTTAAGACACCACTTGAACGTTCCAGATTACTTTAGCGAATATTGTATGGCTGAAATTCCAGCTCTTTTCCGATGCTGGATCCTAGGGATTTTTAACGTGGATGGTGATGGAAATTGTGGCTATCAAGCTGTTGCCGTAGGTCTTGGCCATCAGCAAGAAATGTGGCCCAGAATTCGAGCTCTTGCCAGGGAAGAGGTAGACAATAACGAGGAAGTTTACAGGGAAATATGGGGTGATTCTTTTACATCTACACGTAACTCGATGAATTGGTTTAACGGTGCAGCACCCCGGCGTTATTTGATGACTATGCCAGAAATGGGAGTGGTTATTGCTACAGCTCTTAACCGTCCTATTGTATGTATAACCAATTCACAATCTCTTTTGTGTCTTCCGCTGAGAGGTTCTCCCGATTCAGCAGAAATATTGTCTCCGGTTGTGATTCTTCGTGTGGGGAACGACCAATGTGCTCACTTCGTTCTTGCGGTTCTTGATGAAAACTCACCACTCCCGTATAATCACCCACAATGGAGATATTTTAGAAATGCCGTGGCCACGCCATGGGAACATGTGTTTACTCAACGACAGAGGATGTTTAGATATACGTAGAAAACGATTATTGATTTATATTGTAAATGACAAAACATGTATAGACGATTACTGATTTATATTGTAAATGACAAAACATGTATAGACGATTACTGATTTATATTGTAAATGACAAAACATGTATAGACGATTATTGATTTATAGCAAACGACTCGTCATATTTTGTTACAGATTTCTGCTCCTGCTCCGGTTCTTCCTCATCTTTTGTTACAGGAATCGGATGACATTCAGTGGAGGGACATTCATTGTGTCAACCACACACCCGCTCGTGTTGATCACGCATGTCAGCCGAGTGGAATACTCTATGAGCTTATAGATGACATTAATAATCTTCATGTGGAGTATATTTCGTTGTAATATTAGTAACATTTGTTGTTATACTTGTTTAATATTTTAATGTCTAATGTTTTATTGTTATTGTTTAATTAAATGGAAACAAATACACAATATAAAAACACTACACAATTAAATACACTATACATATTAAAACACTACACAAATTAAATACATTATACAATATACCTAAATTAAACACTACACACACAATTTAAAAAAAAAAAAAAAAAAAAAAAAAAAAAAAAAAAATGACAACCGCCGTACGGAAGGGGGGACTCACACCTACTTGAGGTGCCTGCCAAGGAAAACGGGGGTGCCTGCGTAGGCTTTGCCTTATGAAAACAATAAAATAAAAGTATAAGTCGTATTGTGTCTCGCTACTAGCTCAGATCCCCAAACCAACTTATCATATGGAGAAGATGTGCAAGTCAAACTATCATGCATGACGTAATTGATTGGAGTCGATCTAGAAAATAAAATCTTATAATTTTGGAACATTTTATCATAAAAAATGATAACGTTACCGAAAAGCAACGACCTTGAAACCATGACGTATAGGCTATTTAGAAGGTAGACCGGTTAGGTTGATACTTGATATGCAAATATTTAAAAAAAACCTAATATTGTTCTACATTCAATTTCAAAAACTAGGAATGACAATTTTTAATAACTTTGTATTTTAATGTAGTTTCTAAATCAAAAGAGGAGACTTTTTTCATTTAATTATGACACTTAGTTTTCAAAAAATCTTTTACATCTTTACATTGTGTTCTTAAGTTTTGAGTGAAGGCCGGGAAAAAGAAAAAAATAAAAATGAGAAAAGAAAAATAAGTGTTAGTTGATATATTTTTGAGATAGAGAAAAGAAAAAGAAAAGTAAACATAAATCATGTTTTTGAGCTGGAGAAAAAAGAAAATAATGTGTTCAAATTACATATATACCCTTTTAGTTGTTAATGTCAAATATTTTAAAAGGGATTTATTAGTGTTAACACAACATATTCTTTCTTTTCCTCTCATTTTTGGGAAGAAGTTTTTTAACAAAACTTCCTCGCATCTTCCTTTCCACTTCCATTTCCTCTTTAAAAAAAACTCAAGAACACAAAAAATATTCCATTTCATTTCTCTTCCTCTCAAATTTTAACTCGAGAACACTATATTACACACCATAAACTTCTTTTTGCTATTGTGTTAATACATAGTTAAGTTGATTGATATAGTTCATAAGTTGATGAAAATGAATGATGAAAAAATGTTGATGTTATTGTTGAACAAGTTTCAAACAAAAACGGGTTTAATATTAGAGTGCTCTTGTCGATAATTCCTTTTGCTCCATCTGTAGAAGACATGTTCCCTTTCAAACTAAAGAAAAAACAATTTCATGTGCTCCTTAGCTTTGCGATGACTATCAATAAAGCTTAGGGCAGACAATTCCATATGTAAGTGTCAATTTGTCGGACTTTGTTTCTCGCATGGTTAGCTTTATGTTACTTTGTCTAGAGGGATATCACTTAAAACTACGAAGGTATTAGTAAAGCTTGTCTAAGAGTTCGGCCAAGAAGGAGTCTACACCTCAAATGTCGTGTACCAAAAAGTTTTACATGGTGAATAACGTGCAATGTTAGTTATTTCATAATTGATATAATGTTTTCTTTTCAGTTTCACTAAGGTTTTTTTTTATCTTCACTACATTATAATGCATTTAGGCAATTCTTAAAAAATGAAGTCTTAAAAAAATAAGCTTATACACTTACTATAAGAGGAAGACTTAAAATTCAACACATCTCATTATTCAAAATTAAATGCAGACGTTTCCACTAAATTAAATACAGTTTTCAAATCATTTACAATCCATTATTAAAAATGTGTAACCGCTAAAAACCATTATTATCAGTAATGATCAGTGTTGTAAAAAGCGGGCTAGGCGGGCGTACACCGCCTCGATTTTAGGCAAATCGGCCAAACTAGACGGAAAAGTCAAAAGACAGTCAAACATCCGCCTAGGCAGGCTAGGCGATCAACAAAGTCAATGAAAAGTCAACATTTTTTTTGAAAGGCATTTTTTAACTAAAAATTAAGGCTTTTCTTTTTAATATATCTGACCCATATTTAATTTATCATAACATCTCAACACAAAAGAAAAAGCAGGGATTGTAAACACAAAGTTATGAGTTTTTTATATGAAATTCGAACCAAATTTGAACAAGATGGACAAGATGAGAATCCAACATCAATTTAATATTTATGTTTGAAGTATTTGAAGTAAAAAAAGAGCAAGGTTGGATCAAGTGGTTAACACCTTTGCCTCTGGAGACAGAGGTCAAGGGTTCGATGCTCACCCCTTGCAAGGCCGGAGGTCCTTTTCTACCTTTAATAGAACCGGAAGCAGCTTCTCTACCTTAGGTAGGGGTATGACTGTCTACATCTTAACCTCCCCCATACACCGTAGAAGACGGGATTGGGACCCATAACCCGTGGAAGATGGTATTGGGAGTTACCTTACTTTTTTTTTTAAGTATTTGAAGTAATATGTTAACATTTGAAGTTTTAAGTACTTGAATTGTTATGTTTATTTGTCTATTTTGCAACATCGGACTATGTGAACTTTGAACTATTTGAAATTATAAATATTTTGTTATGTTATACTTATTATTTATAATATTTATATAAAAAATTCCAATCCGCCTAGGCGGCGCCTAGGCAGCGCCTAGGCAAATTCCGCCTCGAAGGTGGTCAACCGCCCAACTAGCGCCTAGCGATTTTTGTAATATTGGTAATGATATTAAACATATAATCGCATCCACTATATAAATACACACAAATCATTTCATATTTCTCTTACACACATCTAAAACATTAGTATTGATTATTAAACATATAACCGCATCCACTGCTAGTGTTATTTGATACATTTTAAGAATTTTTTCTTTGAGTTGAATTATCATATGTTGTAATATTTTTAAATTACATTTTGATTATTTACGTTTTATGAATAAACGTTACACGAAATACGTAACCACATTATCACAACTATAACTGTTTGGCGCTAGAAAATTCTGTTGCTATGCAGATGTACTTGCCTAGTACTACATATAAAGAGAAAACACATTTGTTTTAGGAGTGGCACACTTAATTTATTGATTGACACACTCTGTAGTACAAGCATATAAAGCAAAGTGTGAGTTTTATACAACTAACTGAAGCATAAAAGAGAGTGTCTCAATAAATTATAAGAGTGTGAAAATCACTTTTCATTTGCTTTAAATTTAATATATTAAAAAATGAGTAATGTTTTTTTAATTAAAATACCATTACTTATAAAAAGTAATGCAATTTGTAAAATTTTCTAAATACTTTATTACACTTTAAACTACTAACTTTTTCATTATCATTTACTCAACAACCATATATTTTTTTTTGAACTGCAAAAAATTATATAAACACAAAAACTAGCAAGGCGCTAGAAAATTACAAAGGAGTTTTCAGCCAATCTTGCCAACTTAACAAATTGGCGCGTCTACATTTTAACCAAGAAAAAGAATATAAACGAATATAATTGAACATGTCACTTTTCCTCATACGCTGAGAAATAAAAATGACACTATTCCGAAGCTTCCAAATATACCAACATGTAGTCGCAAGAATCACGTACATCCTCTCCTGTTTTTCCGAAGCTCTTGCCAAACCATCAATCCATGCTAACCAAGATGATACGGAATTTAACTGAGAAGAAGAAATTCCACACCATACACGAACTCTCCTCCAGACCTCAGATGTTATCTCACATAGGGAGAATAAATGATCTTTAGTCTCAGCTGCTTTCGAACATAACGGGCACAAAATAGAATCAATATCAAAGCTACGCCTCGATAAATTGAATCTATGAGGAAGACGATCCAAAGCGAGTCTCCACATAAACACGTTAATCCTCCTTGGAAGAAACTTGGACCATCTGGTGCGAGTGTTCAAAATTGGGAGACTTAATCGATCGATATGTTTACGTGTTTCCCCAACAGTAAATGTACCATTGTTACCTAGCATCCATTGCCATGAATCCTCATCCGAAGTTAATTGAACATGTTGAATCTCGGCCATTAAAGCAGTGAACCTATCTCCAATTCTTCCACCCTGAAACTCTCTTCTCCATTGCCAATTCCATCGATTATTAGACCAACGATCAGATACATAGCAATCTTCATTAGCATCTAGGCGGTATAACCTATTATATCTCTGACAAAGCGCACTATCCCCAAGCCAAACATCCTTCCAGAACCTCACCTTCGAGCCACATCCTAGTTTGATGCGGATATAATTGTTCGGAATAACATTACTGTTATGTAAATCATGGATAGTAGAAACCACATTAGCCCAAGTACCATGCAAAGAACGCTGAGCATTAATTAATCCCCCTCCCTCTCCATGAATTGCTTTTATCAGAGATACCCATAATGAGTTCGTTTCGTTCATAAACCTCCATCTCCACTTTTGAAGAAGAGCTAAGTTAAACGATTTTAAACTGCCGATTCCTAAACCTCCATGAGCCTTGGGAGCCAAAACATGAGCCCATTTGATCCAAGCAGTTTTTCATTTTTCGCTATCTCCACCCCAAAAGAATGTAGCTCTTAGCTTCTCAAGTAATTTATTGACCGTCTCGGGAACTTTAAATATAGACATGTAATAAATACCGATACTTCCCAACACCGATTTGATTAAAGTTAACCGACCACCACTCGATAGTAAATTCGCCTTCCAAGATGAGAGTTTATTTCTGAAACGATCCACCAAGGTATTCCAATTCGAGAATTGATTCATATTCGCTCCAATTGGAAAACCTAAATACTTAAATGGAAGATAACCCGAAGAACATCCCGAGAAGCTGGCCATCGTAACAACTTCTTCCGCTAAAACTCCTACACCGTATACATTAGATTTTTGAATATTAATTTTGAGACCTGATGCTATATAAAATACATTGAGAATCCGAATGATATTATCCATGTCTTCTCTACTCCATTATGAGATTATGACTACGTCGTCAGCATAAAATAAGTGTGAGAGTTTGAAACATGTGATGCCTACATTTACACCTTTGATCAACCGAGACTGATGAGCATCTTTCAAAGCTACATGAAGACCTCCATAACGAGAATAAATAAGAAAGGGGATAAAGGGTCCCCTTGTCTCAATCCTCTCTTAATAGGGAATTCTTTTGTAGGGCTACCATTAACAAGAATGGATGTCCTAGCCGATTGTAGACACGCCCTTATCCAGCCTCTCCATTTGTCACTAAAGCCAAAATGAATTAAAACGTAATCAAGATATGACCAACTCACCGAATCATAGGCTTTCTCGAAATCCACCTTGAAGATCAGCAACTTCTTGTTTTTATTTTTATACCACTCAATTACCTCACTTAACATAAGAGGACCATCGAGAATTTGGCGCCCCGAAATGAAAGCTGATTGTTCATAACTCACAATTTTATCGACAACTTTCGCTAGGCGTTTAGCAAGAAGTTTAGCCAGAATTTTGTATTGTAAACCAATCAGCGATATGGGACGATAATCTTTAATAAGAAGAGGATTGTGTACCTTGGGAATTAATGTGATGAAAGCTGAATTAGACCCCACAGGCATTTGACCAGAAGCAAGAAATGAGGACACGAACTCCATGACATCATCTTTCAAAAAATCCCAATACGTTTTTAAAAACAAGAACGAAAACCCGTCTGGACCAGGAGCTTTACTACTCCCACAATCCCAAACCGCATTCTTTATTTCCTCCAGAGATGTGTCTTTATCTAGCTGTAACCGATCCAAGTCAGAAAGACGAGAGAAATTTGGAATATCAGTGAAAACGACATTAGATTCATGGTCTTGGAATTTATGTTTATAAAAATCGAAGAAAGCTTGTTTCACTTGAACAGGATCAGTGCACCATACACCTTCAATCAACACTCCTTTCACCATTTGTTGTCTTCTTCTTTGATTAATCAACCCATGAAAATATTTCGTATTTTCGTCCCCTTCAATATCCCATTGAGTATGAGCCTTTTGTGCAAGGTCCATCCCCGCAATACGATCAAAATCTTCACATTCTTGTATTAGTTTTAAACGTTCCTCCCTATCTAGATCCGTAGCAGCATTCGTATCCAATTTTTGATCTAATTTATTTACACGGTTTCTAATACCTTGATCATGCGATTGTTCCCACTGTTTGGTGGCTTGAAACCATTCTTTGATCCTCACTTTCAACAACTTGAGTCTATCTTTAAACCGAGCTCCTGTGGTTACTGAAGATGTAGATGAGTGTGTTAAAGCTTCTTTCATCATAGTATCGAACTCAGGGCGGATAAGCCACGAGTGAAAGAACTTGAACGGATAGGGACCATAGTCAGTTTTCTTAACATGAAGGATAATAGGATTATGATCCGATTTACCTCTTTCCAAAACGGTTGCCTTAAAATCAGGAATCTCATTTAAGATATCATTCGACATTAGGAATCAATCAAGCTTGCTCATCTTGGTACCCGACTTATTCATCCATGTATATCTTCTCCCACCCATCGGAACTTCAACTAGATTTGTCTCATCCATGAAAGAATTAAAACACTCAGCATCAGAACGAGAAAATAAAGAGCCAAATCTCTCTGATTCGTTCCTTACTTCATTAAGATCACCAAATAACAAATACTTCCCAGAATGATTCAGAATAAAAGCACGTAAGGTATTCCACAATAACACTTTTTCTTGAGTATCTTGTGGACCATACACATTAATCATAAAGAAAGTATCATCCGAGCTCGTCCACTTACCTTCCACAATAAGGTAATGATCATCGCACCATATATTAGACTTAATAAACATAGCCGGATCCCAAATGGAAATAATTCCTCTCGATCTACCTCTAGCCAAGCTACACGCGTAATCGAAGAATAATTCCCCCACATACTCTTTAAACGAAATAGTTCAAGACGAGTCATCTTTGATTCTTGAACTCCAAGAAAATGCACATTTTTCGAATAACACAACTCCTTGACCCAATTTCTTTTATAACGTTTCTTAGTGCCTCTAATATTGATGGACAATATATTCATTGATCGCGATTAAACACACCTGATCCATTAAGTAAACGTTTAAGACTTTTTTGACACCCTCGAACATCATATCCCAGCGCACTCCCAATGTCAATTATACGAGATATCTCATGAATCATAGAAATACCCCTAACACCTTTTTTTCTATATTTGGCAAATGTCGTAGAGCACTTACTAGTACTGGAGTATTCGTAGTTGTGTTGATCATGTGTATCCCGCTTATGCTTCTTCAGAAACTCAAATCCCGGTGGGCAGCTAGGATCCGTCTCTACTTCATAACTTTTACCCTCTTGATCACCGTCTACGTGAGAGGCTTTTTCCTCAACCTTTTTCTCTTGTTGATTCTTCTCCACTCCATAGGTAACTTTTTCCTCAACCTCTATCTCTTGTTGTTTCTCCTCTGTACTTACTTCTACCTGATCTAGCCCAATTTCATTGACATTGTCATCACATAAAGACTCTTCTTCTTCTTCTATGGCATCACCTTTCTCCTCGTTATCACTAGCGGCTTCCTCTGACACGACATCGTCTTTAATTTGAATGCTCCAAGTAGCTATCTCATTGACACGTACCATATATTCTTCCCCATTAATAACCACCTGTACATTTTCAGAGATAGAAGTCTTTTGTTTTGTGGCTATACACACTCTACCAATGCCCAAAGATGAATATTGATCAATTTCAAAGAACATGAATTTACCCACTACGTTTGCCACTCTTTTATAAGCGTTTGAACCCCATGCACATAATCGTAGTCCCGAAATCTCAATCCATATCATCCGTTCATCAATAACAAAATTTTGGGACACACTTTTTATTGAAGAAAACACATTGTTCATAGCCACGTTATTTCTAAATGCATTACATGAGGCCGCATCCTGAAATTGGATCCAAAGCCACAAGCCTCCAATATAATGCACTTTTATCTGAGTAAAACCTTCACTTCGACAAAGTCGATACACCGCATTCATTGTTCCTACTTCCCGGACTTTCACTAAAGCAACCTTCGTGGATTCTTCCACTTTGATCAAATCACTATCACTCATTGTAACATGCCTCGATTCACCTCGCGGTTGATCATAGGAATTCCTATTATCTTTTCCATGCACAACAGAGGCAAAAGATTTAGCTCCAAATATGTTTGCAGATAAATTATTTACCTTAGGATCAATTGGAGTCGGACCACTACTACGAGGGTGATTGGTATCTTCTGCCCCTTTACGCGACTGAGTCCTGTTGAATCTCGCAACTGCTGCGAAAAGATGGAAACTTTCAATCCATATGTTTGCTAGACGTTTCGCAAACTCTTCAGCATTCACAATTCCCAAGAATCGTACAAATCCAAATCGTTTTCCCATTTTTGAAGGCTTCGATGCAATATAGGCATCCACTATTCTTCCATACGGTTCACACACCTGCCACAATCGTTTAGCATCAATGTGATTAGGAAAGTTCGTAACATAGAATGACTTTGCAATTCTCTCCACGTCCTTTGAATAGGGATTATCAATAGGTTTCTTCTGTTGATTATGACGTCCGTTAAACACCCAAGTCCATTGGTCTTCCTTGATCGAATTAGAATTAGAAATCACCATACCCTCCCAGCCCACCCTGACGATAACTGAAGATTTTTTTTCAGCTCCTATTAGTTAAAATTGAGTTAGGGGAAATGATGGATTGGTGATTTAGAAAGAGGGTTTAGAAGGAATTAAAATTTAATGCATTGAAAATGGGGTAATTATGGTGTAGCAGAAGGTGTTGTTGAAGAAGGCCATGGTATCCTTTGGGAGCGTTAATAATATGTCTTTAAGTGTTTCGTTAAGAAGAGTTAATCTCAACAACCATATATACATAAGAAAAAATATTGCATAAATAGATTAACGCTACTATAAACTGTCATCATTATGCGTGAGTAATAGTCTATAACTATTTACATGTGTTTGAGTTTCCTTAAAAACCAAAATGACATTTGTTCTAGACGGATTTCAGTGAGACATTGTTTTATTGTACGTAACAATTATTTGTTCATATCTTGTTATTAATGATGAACTTTTATACAAAATCAATTAACAGAAACAAGCATCGGCCCTTTTTCCATACAAGTAGAGTTAACATAATGTCATAATGATAAGTAGATTCGAAAAATAATGATAAGCGCTAATGCATCAATTAAATAATTGAATTTAGGAATTAACCTAATAATGTGCATATGCCATGTTTTTTAGTCTTGTTCACGTACATTATCTTACACGATGGTGTTAATAGGAACTCGAGTCCTCATTTCAAATTATAAGCTTAACCATTTATGATATAAGCGAGCATCCGTATCTAACAACAAAATTTTATAGCGACAAATACTTATAGTTGCAATATTAAAATTAAAATAAGGATCAAGATTGAGAAAGAGATTGGGAGCAAGAATGCAATAAAATTGTAATATACAAAAAAAATGAATATAGATTATTAAAACTAGTTGGATACCCGCGCACAGCGGCGGCGATAAATATAGTTATATAATAAATATAGTAAATGAATTGCTAACCCAACTCTCCTCGCAATTCCCTACCCGCTTAGTGAATTCATTTCACAACACTCCAAATGTATATGTGTTAGTTGTATGTGTTTGTTTGGGTTTTTCGTATCTTTCCCGTGACATCATTATTCCCGCATATAAAAAGACATTTACAATCTCTTACCCGTAAAACACTTTCCCAAAAGTAAATGATTTTGACAAATAAAGTTTGTATTGATTAAAATAAATGTTAAAGTTATAAAAATTTGAATCAAAATAAAATAAACATACTAAAAATGTAAAAACTAAAAACTCATAAAAATATATCAAAATGGATGTTGAATTAAAGAGCACAAAATTTTAAAAAATATGGTGAAATTAGATAATAAAAAAATTAAACGAATTAAAAGATATTTAAATTTAAAAATAAAGGTGATTAATTAGTTAAGAAGTGACATGTGTCACCCCATTATTGGAGCTCCTTATTTTAGTTTGTTAGAGCTCCTCCCTTTTTGTTATTTTTTAGTTAGAGAAATGACACATGTCACTAAATGATTGGAGCTCCTTATCTTAATTTTTTGTGGAGCCCACAACTTAAATAATTTATATAGTAGTATAGATAAAAACATCAATAAATAAAATAAAATAAAATAAATTGTAATATGATGTTAATATATAATAGAGTTTGTTGTTAAATTTTTAAAAATTATTACTCCGTAATTTTGTGATTAAATATAACGTCAACGACATTTAGCTCTGTTAAAATTCTTGCTAATTGTAAGACCAATGCTAATGGTTTGCGTTCCCTTAACCAATCGAAGCAACGACCGCGTCCTTCCCTTAGCACAACCGATCCTGATCGCGTTCTCACCCCCAAAATTTGAAGTTGTTGTCAGCAACCCAACCGAAACAATGAATTGTGTTTGTGTGTGTGAGTTTTTATTTTTATTTGAAATAAGGTTTTGGTTGTAGTTGCGGTCATCTTATTACTTATTGAGTAAACTACACCATTCGTCCTTGTGGTATACGTTGACCGTCAAGGATCGTCCTTTGGCAAAGAAAAAAAAAATGCACCGTTAGTCCTTAAGTGCGAAACGTTACTCAACGTTGGTCTCTCACCCTAACTGGCGTGAGTAACGGGCGTTAAGCCTATTTAAGTCGAGGGTATATTTGTCTTTTCCCACCCACACCCACAAATCCAAAATATCACCATCTTCGATCGCCGCATTGCCCAAACTATTAACAGTCATAACATCCATAACAGTCGTGTTATACCTCGCCGCAATCCCAGCCAACGTATCCACATCCCTAACCACATACGACAAATAAACCGCAGGAAAATTATTATCAGTCCCATTAAAACAAGTACAAGGCAACGACACCTTCAAATCCATTCCAACATCCAACACACCACCCTCCTCCACATCATTCACTTCCCTAATCTGATCAAACGAAACCAACCCTCCATACACACTATCAGCAATCCCAGACAAAGTATCAGACGGCCTGGTCTTATAATGTTTGTTCACGGCCATGCGTATCCCGTCAACACACGAACAGATAACCGGAATTTTAACGTATAGCTGGGATGGGAGGATGTGGGATGTGACGTCAGGCGATGACGTCATGTCTATTGAGTTGATTGCGAGGAGATTGTATGGATCGATTTGGAATAAGGAAGCGAGTTCCGAGACTTTGAGATCGGTGTAGAGTGTGGAGCCCAGGAGTGAGGTGCATGTGTCAGTTGTTGAGCATGGCTCGATTGTTGATTTGGCCGTTACGGTTGTTATGAGAATGAGAATGACCGTTACGGTGGTTATGTGATGGAGCATTTTTGTTAAAGTTTTTGGGGGTGGGATTAGGGTTTGTGTGTGTGTGAAAAGTTGCAGAGTGTGTAAGTCGAGGGTGTGGGTGTGGGTGGGAAAAGACAAATATACCCTCAACTTAAATAGGCTTAACGCCCGTTACTCACGTCAGTTAGGGTGAGAGACCAACGCTGAGTAACGTTTCACACTTAAGGACTAACGGTGCATTTTTTTTGTTCAAAGGACGATCCTTGACGGTCAACGTATACCACAAAGACGAATAGTGTAGTTTACTCTTACTTATTTATGATTTGTGTATAGTTTTGAAGAGAGTAAGCTGAGCTGATGCTTACGTGGCTAGCATCAGTCTAAATAGTTACGTGTTCAAAGTTTTATACTTTTGAAATTTTGTCGTTAAGAAAAAGAATAGAAAAAAAGGCATGACTCGTGTATGAACAAACAACCAACGTCGTTTCCGCTAATTACGCGCACAATACTTTAAACCCATCTCTCACTCTCACACACTCTGTATTTATAACACACACAGTCACACACAGCTCATTAACACCCAGTGACACTCTTTAATCTCAGTAACTAAACCAAACCACATTTACTGACACTTTTCCGAACCTGCCACGAAAACCCCCAAATCTCAATATTAAATACACCCTTTACTGTACTTTACTTACAAAGCTGTCCACTTTTAATACTTTTTTTTTATATAATTTTTTAGTCTCTCAGTTAAAAAGCTACAGTATTATTAGTTGGGTATCTTGGAAACCAGTAAAGATTCCATTTTTATATAACAAAATCTTTAAAATCTTGTTTTTTAATGCTGGAGAGTTGATTTGGTGATGTAATTAGTAAGGCATTTGGGTTTTTTTTGGGTATAAAAAGGTGTGATTTTTGGTGTGTGAGTTGGGTTTTGTGTGATTAAGAAGTGTGTCAAGTGAAATTTTATAAAAGTTGGTTTTGACTTTTGAAAGGGTAAATCTTGATAATTTATAGCTAATTTATTTTGTAAAAAGGTGTGATTTTTGGAGTGGCATATGGGTTTTGAGTGATTAAGAAGTGTGTGAAGTGAAATTTTTAAAAAACTGGTTTTGAAAGTGTAAATCTTGGTAATTTTTTTATATAAAAAGGTGTGGTTTTTGGTGTGTGAGATGGGTTTTAAGTGATTAAGAAGTGTGTCAAGTGAAATTTTATAAAAGTTGGGTTCGAAAGGGTAAACCTTGATAATTTATAACCCATTTAGGCTTTTTTTCAAGAAATTTTTTTTTGTAAAAAGGTGTGATTTTTGGAGTGCCATATGGGTTTTGTGTGATTAAGAAGTGTGTGAAGTGAAAAAATTTTGGGAGAAAAAATGACATCTGAGGAGGTTGATAAAGAGGAATCAAGATCTTTGGCTTTGACTCCAACATGGTCTGTGGCTACAGTTTTGACTATTTTTGTTGTTGTTTCTTTGCTTGTTGAGAGATCAATTCATCGGTTAAGTAATGTAAGTGTTCTTTATCATGTTACTGATATTTTTTTGGGTGTTTTAGATTGTTTTTTTGCTCTGTTTATGCTTCTGATTTTTGTTTGGATATGCTTTTTGTGTAAAAAAATTGAAATAGTACTCAAAGAATATAAGAATTTGTTAGAAAATTTCAATCAAATTTAATTTGTTTGAAACTTTCATCTCAAATAAGCAATTTGAAATAAGCAGTTCTCTACCTGCTTAAACTGCTTATTTTGCCCAAAAATAAGCAGGAGCAGTTTGGGATGGCATGAATTTTGTTCTGCTTAAATAAGCAGATTAGCAGAAAAAAATAAGCAATCTACCACAATTTAGTTTATACAAGTCATGTGATCGAAAATCCAAACTAATTTGTGATATAGCGTGCGTGTATAGTTTCTAAGTTATTGTTGATGGAATTTCATATCTAAAATTTCGACTCTTTAGGCCTTTTTAGCACCATGCCACCATGATCAAGTTAAATCCATTATTTTGTTAATATGAAGTATTGAGATGATGCTTTATGATTAATCTAAGTGTGTGCAATATATATTTATTCATACAGGACATGCTGTGACTAAGGACATATGTGTATTGCATAGAATCTTGAAATGGCCATTTGCTTGGAATTTGTATTTACATTTGGGTTAACGATACAATCGGTTGTTTGGTCACTCAAATAGCAATATCATTAGATGATGATATCTGATGATTTTAAGTGTGTGCAATGAATTAATATTTATTCAATACATATATGACTATGGCATGACTGAATTCTTGTCAAATCCCCATGATGGCTAATTACATAGAATCTTGAGAAAGTCCTTTTGCTAGGAACTTGTATGTAAATTTAGGTTTGAATCTTACTTTATTTCTGAATTTTGTGATTTATACCTTGATTTGTTCTAAATGCCAGTGGTTGAAGAAAACAAATCGCAAGCCGTTGCTTGCTGCTGTGGAGAAAATGAAAGAAGGTATTTTGGTATTAGGAACCTATTTAAGATGTAAACTCATCAAATGATATTCACCATCCTCATCATCATGTTTTTGTTTGTGTGCAGAGTTGATGCTTCTTGGCTTCATATCACTCCTTCTTACAGCCACCTCTAGTATTATATCAAATATTTGTATCCCCTCAAAGTACTATGATAGCGCATTTGCTCCGTGTACCAGGGCTGACGTTGATGAAGAAATAGAGAGTACCGAGCGGAAACTGTTTATGAGTTTTATACGTCCTCATTCGGTTAGGAGGGTGTTGAATGTAATGAATCAGAACACATGTGAAAAGGTGAGTCATGTTGATGACAATCTCTACTTCATGTGTCATTTTCATAGATCATTTTCATAATGTATACTTATTTTAATGTACAGGATTACGAGCCTTTTGTATCATATGAAGGTCTTGAGCAACTGCACCGTTTCATTTTTGTCATGGCAATTACTCATGTATCTTACAGTTGCCTAACAATGCTTCTTGCTGTAGTGAAGGTTACATACTTATTTTGAACTTATTATTACATATATATATATTTTTTTGGTGCAAAGAGGTGAATTATATTAATTGATAAACAAGCAAATTACAAGAATTCTCTAATCTGGAAACATATCATGTTGATATCTTGTTAAATTCTTGTTTGCTGTAATCTCGCCAGATTCACAGTTGGAGGAGATGGGAGGACGAGGCTCAAGTGGATCGGCATGATGTGCTTACTGGTACCTATGTATATCTAATTGATTATAATTCGTAAACGTATAATATATCTAACTAATTATCATTCGTATGCAGAGATATCAAGAAACAAGATAATGCAGAGACAATCAACAATGGCTAAATTCCACACATCCAATCCTATGCTTAGAAATGGTTGTTTTACTTGGATGGTAAGTACAATGGTTCATATCGTGCATATGTATCATTTATGATTTGACATTAGAAAATAGCTTGTTTATGGAAGCGCATAACAAAAACAGAACTTAAGTATGTTTTTAAACTCTTGTAACATTTCAGCCATATTGCCAACGGCCCAAAGCAAACTATCTCTAGATAACGTTTCGAAACTTTTTTACTAGCAATGTATTTGCTTATATCAATCATTAGAAAGAATTGGTGACATTTGATTTTGGTGTACATTTTTTTTACTGAGCTTTTCAGGTATTCAACTGTCGGTCTTAGAATATTATTAAGCTGTGCCTAGACAAATGTTACAAGTTTTTTGGAACAAAAGGAGTAATGATTATTTTACTACTATTTACAAATGAGAATTGACATGAAGTTGTGTTGCAGTGTACCTATGGTTCAGATGTTCTATTTTTGGTCTTATATATTTGTTTAAATTGTTTTACAGATATGCTTCTTTAGGCAATTTGGGCGTTCAGTTGTTCGTGCTGATTACCTTACACTGCGTAAAGCCTTCATCATGGTATGTATATGTGATTTATTAAAAACCGAAATATTTTTCTATCCGTATGCTCAATTAGGTACATGCATACACAGTGATAAATATGTCTGCATAAGGTATTAGCATTTTAGGGATACCTTAAAATGAATATTCTACATCATAATATGTCCCTTTGAGATGCTACTTTCCCACTTTCCCTACGCATTTAAATATCATATAATCATTCAAATCAACTTATTGTGGTGTATATCGACAAATATCAACTTATTGTGATATGTATTGTAGGTGATTGAATCAAATTTGTTTTAAGTTGTACCTTTAAATTATTGTTCACAGTTCTTTGTTTCTCTTATTCCTGGCAGAACCACAACCTCACATCAAAATATGATTTTCACAGTTATATGATCCGTTCTATGGAGGAAGAATTTCAAAGAATAGTTGGAGTAAGGTAATGAATTTTCGTTTGTCTATTGCATAAATTAGCTTTATTTCTAATCTGTTGGTTGCTGAAAATTTTGTTTATTCGGTTTCTTACAGTGGCCCACTTTGGGGCTTTGTCGTGGCTTTTATGCTGTTTAATGTGAAAGGTACCGGATTTGAACTTATTATATTGCTCGAAATAAAAAATGACAGAATAACTATGTGTTAAACATGTGCTGGTTAAACTCAATCTTGATTAATCTTTGCACGTTTGTTGCAGGATCGAACCTTTACTTCTGGATTGCAATTATTCCAATTACTGTAAGTACTCATTTTAATTGTATCTTATAAAGTACATCCAGATGGAAATATACTGATGGTGTTGGTTTATGTTCAGCTTGTATTACTGGTGGGGACAAAATTACAACATGTTATTGCTACTTTGGCACTTGAGAGTGCTGGAATTACTGGGTATGTTGCTGAACCAAGGTTAAAGCCCCGAGATGAACTTTTTTGGTTTAAGAAGCCAGAGCTATTGCTGTCTTTAATCCATTTCATTCTTTTCCAGGTCAGCATCGCTTTTATGATCATTTATAGTTTGATGCTCTTTTTTTAGGTTAAACAATACTTTTTCTAACTTGTGACGAGCTTTTTATGCAGAACGCATTTGAGCTAGCTTCGTTCTTTTGGTTCTGGGTAATTTTTTTGACTCATTTTATATCAAAATTTAATTTTGAAACTTGGTTTATATCAACTTTATGTTGTTTTATTTCAGTGGCAATTCGGGTATAATTCTTGTTTTATCAAGAATCACACGCTCGTGTATATACGGCTGGTTTTGGGGTATGAATATGTTTCCATTAAGTTTGATCTATCTCTGTTCGTGTTGCTTAGATGTGGCAAGATGGGCGAGTTGGGTAATGAACCAAAACATGTTTTGTCACTTGGCGTTGAAACGGGGCATAAAAACAACATTATTACGATAAGTGGATGAGAAAATGAATCTTTTGAATAAAACGATTAAGAAGGTTGTACGGATTAAAAATAAACTTTGCCCGTATTTCATATGTTTGACCCTTTCCAATTTAGCTAAAGAAAAACTCATTTGACCAGTTTGAGACTAAACACAAACCAAATTGCCAGTTTAGTATAAACGGATTGAATTTGTGACACATCCCTAACTATTCTTGTGTCTGCTTTCCATATTTAGGTTTATTGGCCAGTTTTTATGCAGTTATAGCACCCTACCGCTATATGCACTTGTTACACAGGTATGGTTTTCAACCAAAAAGACAGAAAACTTGACAAATGAATATGAATATAAATATAAATATTAATACATAAATTCCTCTGACCTCTGTATTGTTTTGCAGATGGGTACAAATTACAAGGCTGCATTGATTCCACAGAGAATAAGAGACACCATCCATGGATGGGGAAAAGAAGCTAGAAGGAGGAGAAGAAGGTTAGGCATATATGGAGACGATTCAACGGTTCACACAGACACTAGCACTGTGATATCTGTTGAGGAATATGACCACCGTGAGCTTGATAGTCCACGAGCCGGGATGAGACCTGGCGAGGGTCTGGAAATCGAGTTACAACCACATACTGTCTTAATGACGGGTGATAATTCTCCATTTAGTGCTAATGAAAACTCAAGCCGGGCTGGTACACCTCTCCTTAGACCTTGTGCATCTGTGTCTACTTCAGCTTCACCAAGTTTTCTGCAAGAAATTGTCACGAGATCATCTTCAATGCCAGCTCGGCGAGAATGAAGATAAAGATTGATACTTTTTATACGAGATTTTTTTTCTTGTTAATATCTTCAGATAGGTGATTTATGATAATTTGTAGGAACGTAATTACATAACAATTTGTGATAAATTATGACGTAAATGTAGAATTACAATCCCTCTTTACATAAGAAAAGATACACAAGATTGAAACTTTCCTTTTGATCAACTATAAGGAAAGATGCAATCTTGTTGTGAAGTTTTAGCTCGCTGCAAATTTTTTAGGTATGAATGTACTCTTTAATTGTAATGTGGTTTTGTGCTAAAATATGATATAGCTACCGCATGAAAGGGTTGGAACATATGTATTACAACTAGGTAAGTCTATAATGTATGGATGGAAATTGGAGTATGATAAAAAAAAATCCGCCGGCTCTTCTTTTAAATCCGAACTATGTCTCGCCGGCTCTTCATTTAAATATGGAATCGGACGTCGATCGCAATTTGTTTAATAGTTTGAGTAAGAACTATGTCTTGCCGGTTCGACGTTCAAATCAATCCCAAAAACCTTGTTAACTGACTATATGTTTGCGGATTTTTACTCGTAGGAGGAACATGTTTTCTTGTTGTTTTTTCTAACTCGATCGTTCGCGGGTGTTTTTTTTAACCGTGGGCAATTTAATGCTATTTTACTTGGATTGAATACGTCAACCAACTTTCTTAAGACACTTCTTTTTCCAACCAATATTGTCACTTTGCAAAGATGTTGCCGGTGAAAGATCTAGCGTTCTCCAAAATATATCTATTAAATTCAAGGGAATACACTCACCTGCATATATATTCTTTTCTCTCAAATGTTGAAAAATACGGACTTCAAAATATTAAATCAATCAGGAGTAATTATATATACGGACCTGAAGTCATGCTACAATGAGAGTTAAGGAATATAGTTGAAAACCAATCGACTGATTAATCTCTTTCACCATTAAATCGAGAGCTTCATTTGAGATGAAACTCCGTAGCAAATTAAAGCATGGTATATTATGTTTATGGTAACGAGAAATTTCACTTTTCCCAAAAATTTCTTTGATTATCGTGAGTTGTGACTTTACGATCTTATCAAAACAACCAATAAATTTATCCAAAGTAATAATGTTATCATTGTCATGAGCTAACACCGGAACAATCACAACATGGTGATAGTGTGGACGACGCGATGCACATTGAAGGGGTTGAAGAATGAAAAAGAAAAGTTATGAAAGGGTTAAAAGAAATGAAAACCCTTTATAGACTTAGGGTAGAAACCGGGTCAAGACATCTGCTATGAGTTATCACAAAAATGATACTGATATTGAAGACAAACATCATGAACCCAGTGATGCAATGCATAACCTTTCCACCTATTCAAGTTCCTCTCAAAAGGTTCTTGTTTCATTTCTCACGGAGATTACACACGTTATCTATCGACTTCTCACTCCGAGAATGTTGGTATTGAAACAGGTGTCAGTCTGCTCCAGCCTCCGCTCACCAAAACCAAAACGCACTTAACCGAGTCTAGAACCAACGAGATTCAAATATAAAATCTCTTTATGACACAAATTTCAAATATATACACTTGTTGTTCACAAATAAGAACACAAGTTGTACGAGAGTCCTACGCATATCGTAGTAATCTTACCAGAACGTTCATAGTGGTAATCACGTAGTATTCCATGATTATTAAACAGAAAACCCACTAGTGTCAACATCAGACAACACTGAAAGTAGGTCTCCTAGTTAAATCCTTTATGGATTAAGCATGTTGTAACTAGTAATCTACGTGAACTAGAATGTTCTCTATGGTGGTAACTCTGTCCCAAACGGTCTATAATCGTGGAGTGATGATTTATGTATACTCCAGCGGCTCACTTGTATTATTGTAAGCTTCTTGAGGGCATCCAATTCAGGTAACGATAGGTGGGGTAATCTTTACGGATTATCTGACACTTATAGCCAGAAACCTTACCAAGGAAATTCCTTTCATGAATTGATTCCTGATGGCGTAGGTCTATACTTGGATTTATCCAATGTATTGATATGAGTCCTTAACAGGATTCGAAGGTTAATTCTACCCGACTAAGATGAATGGAATCAAGACATTCATCAATAAAACAATCACAATGGAACAAATCGTTAAGAAAAAGTTCCACAATGATCAATTGGCCTGCCGTTATAATCTACTTTTTCTATGACATGTAGCGATGAATGCAACCGCCCTGATCACCATCATAAGCAACTCAATATCTTCAAACTCCACATACTCATACTCAAATGATCTATCCTCAGCAAGTTCAAGACATAGAATATCAAAACAAAGAGCTACATCAAATTCAAGAATGTCAAGAACATGTCAAAGTCAAGAGCAAAGATGAAACGAGGAAAGTCATAAGAGTAAAGATCAAAGTTCAAAGACCTACAAGTATGAGTATGTTGGAGAAGACGAAACGACAAACACTTGAAGATGTTGATTGAAGGAGAGACAAGAGATCACAACCATGAACGGAACAAAGAAGTCTAGCAAGTTTATTACTTAAACAACGCGGCACTCTCCCATGTATATGTAACGATTTTACTCTCACTTTTGAGAGTGTGAGACCTTGTGCTAACTGTGTGAAATAACATAGTCTTCACCTTTCTCTCATTATTCTCTATAAACCCTCTCTCTCTCTCTCTCTCTCTCTCTCTCTCTCTCTCTCTCTCTCTCTCTCTCTCTCTCTCAAACTTTTATATTCTATTGTTTATGTGAATGATAACTTTTATGAGACGGACAATCTAAAGCTATGCTGTAAATACTTTTAAAAAACAAAACACGAAAGTAGAAAACCAACAAAAGCAAAATACAAAAATCTAAAATTTTCAAAAATACAAAAACTTTATAAAAAGAAAAATACAAAAATATTCTTCTATGACATGTCTCTCATGTAATTGATATTATTTACGTTTTTAGAAATGTCATTCTAAAATGATACATAAATGTAAATATGCTTGAGCGAGAGTTTCATTTATTCAAATAATATTTTCTAAAACACATTGTTTCTAAATTTCTATTGACTTATGAATAAATCAGTTCATAATTCGGAATTCATGAATGACTTGTGTATATAACAGTGCAAAACTTGGATTTCTATTAAAGGAAAGTGTTGACTGAAACTAAAATTATATGTTGATCATTTAGTGCACTTATCCTAACAACGCGAAAATAACGCTTCTCGGGTCATGAAGCAACTTAATCAAAACAATCAAAAGTTTTGTGCTCATGACAAATGGCTTATGATCAAATGTCATATTATAACCCGTTTTTCAAAAACATACCCCCTCAATAAATCATTATTTCAAAAGGTCTCTATATTGAGGAGGAGTATAAAAAGAAAAATGTTCATAAATTCATGCAAATTTTTTCTTTGATGAGGTGTAATTTCATACGGCTTTTGGGGTCATTTAGCCTTTGAAATTGTACATATTTGATCATATATTGCCTAAATTACTTCTTATTTAGTTTTAGGTACTTGGGAGAGCATTTGCTGGAAAAGTACAAGTCTTGGGCTCAATTAAACGAAGAAAAATGATAATTCTAGCAACGTAACCGGCAACCGTGACGCCATCACCTCGGCGTGATGGGTCAATGTGTGGAGACCGCTTACTGGGGTGGCATCATAAGGCAGATGACGTCGTCACACCTATAAGGTGATGTCGTCACAACAAGCCGGTGGATAAAACGAAACCTTTATGGGAGGCGAGCTGATGACGTCACAACCATAATGTGACGCCCTCTCAACTTAAAATCTATAAATACAAACGCTTTGTTTTTATTATTGTATGTGCAACTTTGAAGGAACTTATTAGTCCGAACCCTAGTCGATTTCCATTAGTTTTGTAGGCCTTTTTGGCCCTTTAAGACATCATGTATTATTAAGATAAGTAATTTTATCAATCATGTTTATGCGTAATTGTGTGATCTACTAATTTGCTTGTTTCTTTATTACTATGCAAGGCTAAGTTAATTAGTATTTACTTAGAATTGCATGAAACCTACTTATTAATTGGTTATTTATCGTCTCTTGTCAATGATGTGTACATTAGGAGTTGGAAAAGTGACTACGAACCATTTTGGGTAGCTTGAACATTCTCTAAAACATGTCTAAATAATGTTAATGTTTTAGGTTATTAATTAAGAAGGGTATTTATTGTGTGAATTAGTTATTGGGTGAGTTATTGAGATTCAGATAGGCGTCGCTCACTTAGGCTAATTCATAGAATTGAGACTGACAAACCAACAATAGGTAATAAGGAACACTGTTGCATTAGACAAGTAAGTGACATTTGGTAAACATAGCGAGAAAATTACTAGTGGGTAATGAGATTCTGGGTAAACACGTTTTTTCTCATATAAAAAGTTCACCACCAGTTTACTTTTCTTGTTATTTAGATTAATTGCATTTTTAGTTTAATTAGTAGTTTAAAATACAAACATCTCTAAAAACCCGGATTTTTACTTGCTTTCTAATAAAAACATAAAAAGACCAAAAATATTCTTCTCTTCACCCTTAGACTTATTTCATCATATACTTCGAACCTACCTCAATATTTTCCTAGAGAACGATCAATCCCTCGAGTCTTGCGTATACTACACTACAATGATTAGGTACTATGCTAGGAGGGTTGTAAAATGTGTGCTTGCAACCCGACACATCATTCTTCTCTCCACATGCTTTCCAAAAAACATATATTTTAATCAATTGGTATAAAAAATATCACGGGTATGCTATTTTTTAGGGAGAGAAAATGTGATCAATATGATTTTGACTCAAATGTGTGTGCTCTTTCCTCTGTGTGCTAAATCTTTCAAAGTATATATGCATATGTGTAGGGGAGTAGTTCTTAAATATGAAAATTTTCAAAGTCTTAATCAAAACATGATTTCTCACAAACAATTTGATTGATTTTTCAAAGGGTTTTATATCAGACAGGTTACCCAACTTTCCCACTTTGTTCGCCTAAGTTACCAAACTTTCATTTTGTTCACTTAGGTTACTGAACTTTAGTTAAGCATTCAACCTTCATTTTTCAGTGTAATCAAAGTAACTCAAATGCATTTTTTTAGGTAAGTTAAGTAACCCAAATGCATTTTTTAGGTAAGTTAAGTAACCTAAATGTCTCATTTTACAAATTCAGTAACCTGAATGTCAACTCCGTGTAGTCCAATACCATGTTTGCACAAAAAAAAAGTTTGGTAACTTAGGCGAATAAAGTTGGAAAGTTGGATAACCTTTCTGTCTATAAACCCTTTTTCAAAAATGGTTTTATGGCTACGATACATATATCAAACCAACCAAAAATCACCATGATGATCGAGGAGATATAAGGTGTTAAGATTAGGTTTTTATCTTATGCTCCAGCCAGAGCTGAAGGGACCTACCCAAGGACATTCCACTTGTTAGAAAGTGAATAATGTTGTCATTGATATGAGCTGTCACTGGAATAATCACAACAACGTGACAGTAAATAATGTTGTCATTGTCATGAGCTATCAGCAATCACAAAGATGATTATGATATTGAATACAAACTGTAACATATTGGATTTCACATACACATCAAACCATGTTTATATGGGGCGTAAACTTTAAGGATTTTAGAGAGAGAAAGTTTAGAGGTTTAGGGAACTTAGAGAGAGAAAGAAAAATCTTATTATGAGCTCCAACCCTCTACCTTGGGAGGTAGAGGGTATTTATAGTACCTTACACAAAACGCCACCTACGGGCTGTGGATCAGGCATACAGTGGGTAAAGACCCGTCCGTCCTCCATGGTGTTACTTAACTAAATACTAACTAATCATTAAATAACTATGACTACGAGCTTTCTAACGATTACATATAAATGAGGTGACCGACACTTTAACCACTAGATTTTCTAAATCCTAACAATCTCCCCCTAAGGGAGGTCACCTCAAATTACATTGAATACAAACAGATATTACATTAAGATTGTTTTTGGATTCCTTTTTAAGCTCTTTGCTCTGTAGCCCGTAGTCATTGATTCTTCATGTTTTGCATGTTTGATTAATCCAAGTGGAGGTCTTTAACTGATCCACATGATGATGAGTTTTGAGCCAGCTTTGAGATCATCAGCTTCCTTAAATCTCTGACTATTCCTTTGTAGTGTTGACATTATGTGATGTTGTGACATTGGACCGACATGCTCACATTCTGGATCATGATTTCTCCTCATCAGAGTAGCGGAAGCTTTAGTTGATTCATGATATTTGCAGCAGTGTAGCAGAAGCATGGAGTGACAATATCAGAGTCATTGATGCACTTATCATGATTTCTTTAGATATGAATGTGTTGTGTGAGCATGCGGCTATGGACTGACCTCTCCATTCTGATCAGCTGTAAACGTTGGGTGTACCTGCATACAACAGTTAGCAATAAAGCGCACGAAAGTGTCTTTGATCACTTTCGTTGAATTGAGGTACACGGCCCACGGTTCCCCGTTGATCAGTACAAGTACTGCCTGTGATCAGGTATAATTCCGAAGAATCTCCTTGACAGGGTTTCGCAGCTGCTCTAGCCGTTCTCAAATCGGAACGTCTCAAAGAAGACAACACGGAGTGAGTGAACCAGTGAATTTGAGATTCACTGATTGATGAAAAGAGATTTGAAAAAAATCGTGTACTGCACAATATAAAGTGTTTTTGCAATACAACGAAAGTTTTAAAGAAAATCAGTTATCAATCATAAACACCTTTTATTTTGAAATTTTAATACACAGTCGATGTGCTAGAGAAAAGAATTTTAAGCACAATGACCGGGTTTTCAAAGGTATTCGTCAATCCATTTCCTGGACCAAGGTTGATTCAATAATGAATCGCCCCATTGTTTCAATCCAGTTGTCACAAGTTTGATCTATTGGATAGATCTCACATGCCACCTACCAAGAGCTTATTTGATGTTGGCTCTAGAAGGCTTTCCATCTTCATTGTGAATGTGTTAGCATATCACTTAGATGTTCTGGCAATACCACAAGGATAATGCGTAGGACTCTTAAAATATATTCTCTCTTTCCACATTGTGTGAAATAGAGAGTCTTCATTGACAGTGTCCCAATGAGATTTATTGATGATCTCGTGGCTCTAGACTCAATTGTGCACATTTGGTTCCTATGCCGGAGACTAGGGAGAGGGTCTCCTTCTTCAATATCAACAATCTCTAAGAGAAAGTCGATAGATAATGTAGGTTCCCCGTGAGAATGAAACAAGTCCTTTTAAGAGGAACTTGAGTAGCTTTGGAAGTTGTAGTGCAGTACGTCACTGGGTCCATGACGTCTTGTCCTCAATACCGGTGTTACCTTAGTAACCACTAGTAGCATATGTATTGAACCCGGTTTCTGTCCTATGGTTGAATTAATGGAGGGCTATTTCTTTTCATCCTTTTCACATTCAATTCTTTTTCATTCTTCAACCCCTTCAGTGCTTATCGAGACTTCATAACTAGAACCTTGTTGGGTTTATTCCAGTACTAGCTCAGTCTCAGTCCGCACTCTTCCCGTTTCTCACTTTTCTCCATTTTTTTTTTTTTTTTTTCATCATACCTAAGGACTTCTACACTATCTAGTGGATTGTCCCTGGGTAGATCCCTCCGGCTCTGGCGGGATCGTGGGAACGAATACCTAACCTAACCATCCTTATATCTTCATACATAAAGTAAATTTGGTCGGTCTTTTTGGTATTGTTCTTCTGCCATTGGAACCAATTGAAAACCATTTGAAAATCAATCCCGGTACTTGTGATATATTATCAAAGCATTTTGTACCTGAATTATTTTTGATATTTTAGAAAAAGCTCCCCCTCAACATGTGCATCGTATATTTGAAATCGTTTTGGCACATGGAGGCAAGAGGAACATTTTCTAAAAATATCTACATCACTTTCCCGATCAAAATTAGTATTTTTCATACTTAGTTAAAGATATTTTTGGGAAGGATGTGGTTTTCAAAAAATTTCTCCTCCTCAATATGTGCATTGAGATTCGAAAGTGTTTTGCACATATTAGGGAAATCCTGCACTTTGAGACAAATCAATCACGTTTCAATCCTTTTTGGTTTGATATAGATGCTCCCCCTTAACATGTGCATGGAAAATTTGAAATCAAGCTCACATGCTTGGCTTTCGGCATAGAATGGGTTGCATACTTAGCACTAGGCATAGAATAAGGCATCACAGCTTTATCTTTCTCACATAAGGATTTAGGGCATGTTGCTTTTAAACATTCTAACAGCTCCTGAAATCGTTTGGCACATGTAGGGAGGAGAGCTTGTTAATCACTTACAAGACCGTTTATCGAGTTATCAGTTTAAATCCAATTTAAATCACAATATTCTCCCCCGATCACAATTTTCAAATCCATTGAGATTTGTGATCTCTATTGATTTAAATTAATTTTGAGAACTTTGGAGGAGAATTGTGACTTGCTTTTGAAAAATATTTTAACTGATAAGAATAAGATTTTGAGACTTTAAACTCCAATGTTCAAGCATTCTTAAGTATCTTATGAAAGCATAACATTAGCCAAGGTCTGAACCAATTGTATAAGACATTGCAATTGTTTGACAAATAACCTTTTTGATTTAATTGAAATCATTCTCCCCCTCAATCAATGACATAAGTTGTTGATTGAGAGATAGAGATTTTGACAAATGTCAAGTCCAGATGATTTTCAACAATTGAGTCCGAGTTATTTTACAAAGCTATTTAGTTTTCATTAGATAACAAATATTTTTCAGGAGAATTTATAGAAGGAAAAATATTTGTGAAGGAAACATTTGTCTTTTTGGTGACAAACATTTGTATTTAGAATCAGAGCATGAGATTTGAAAAATAAGATATAGGATGGCTATGTTCTTTCCTTTAAAAACGGGGTATAGTCTGAAATGACTATAAACCTTTTGTTTTTCATTCTCTCAAACTTTTTTTTTATGTACATTCGAACTTCATCTAAAGACCCGTGTCACTCTTTGAATGACAACACAAAGACCGTAGTTTAAATCGAATAATAGAAAAGATGTAATATATATATATATATATATATATATATATATATATATATATATATATATATATTGAATAAATATTTACAAGAGATGGATGAAGAATAGCTTTTACTCCTCGTCTTCCTCTTGAAGACGTTTGAGTGTTTCCGGTTGTAGACTCTTTAGACCAAGTCGTGGAAGGATAAACTCAAAACATTCTCTAGGAAGAGTTTGGTGAAGATGTCTGTTAACTGATATTCAGTCCTCACAAAATATAGTTCCACCACACCGTTCTCCACTTGCTCCCTGATGAAATGATGTCGAATGTCGATATGCTTTGCTCTTGAATGTTAAATATTGTTGCATGAGAGAGCAATGCCACTCTTGTTATCACAATACAGAGGGATTTTGTTGAATTCAAAGCCATAGTCAGATAATTGGGATCTCATCCATAGGATTTGAGCACAACAAGATGACATGGCTATGTATTCTGCCTCTGTAGAGGATATAGAAGTACTCATTTATTTCTTTGAAGACCAGCTCACAAGCTTATCACCCAAAAAGTGAGCACCTCCGGACGTACTTCGACGTGTATCTTGACACCCTGCATGGTCAGCATCTGCATAGGCTGTTAGTGACATACCGGTGTCCTTCGGGTACCAAAGTCCCATGTTGATGGTTCCTTGGAGATACCGAAAGACCCGTTTAACTGCTTCAAGGTGCTTTTTGGTAGGCTTAGCATGGTATCTAGCACACATGCATACAGCGAACAGAATGTCTGGTCTACTGGCAGTAAGGTACATCAGGGACCCAATCATACTACGATATTTAGTTTGGTCAACCATGATCCCTGAGTGGTCCTCGTCCAGTTTAGTACGCTCCACCATGGGAGTGTCAACAGGGTCACAAGAATTAAATCCAAATTTCTTTAAAATTTCATTAGCATATTTAGATTGATTGATAAAAATGCTTCCGGGACTTTGTGAAATTTGTAATCCCAAGAAAAATGACTCTTGTCCCATCATTGACATTTGAAATTTGGAGCCCATCTCCTTAGAAAAACGATCACATTCATTGGGGTCAGTCGAGGAAAAAATAATATCATCAACATAGATTTGAACGTGAATTAAGTGTTTGCCTGACTTTCTGGTGAACAATGTCGGATCAACTGCTCATTTGCTGAATCCATTAGATAGAAGAAACCTTGATAGCGTATCGTACCATGCCCTTGGAGCTTGCTTCAAATCGTAAAGGGCCTTCTTCAAGCGATAGACATGATTTAGATGCTCTGGATTCACAAAACCTTCAGATTGGATGACGTATACGACTTCTTTAAGATCTCCGTTAAGAAAAGCCGTCTTTACATCCATCTGATAGACTACCATGTTCTTACTTGCAGCGTTAGCCAGGAAGATTCTGATTGCTTCGATACGTGCAACTGGAGCAAATGATTCTTCAAAATCAATACCCTCCTCTTGACGGTATCCTTTTGCAACCAATCAAGCCTTGTTCTTTAACACATTACCATGCTCATCAAGTTTTATTTTGAAGATCCACTTTAGAGCAATGATCATTGCACAGTCATGAGCAGGTACTAATTCCCATACATCTAGTCGATCGAACTCATGAATTTCTTCTTGCATGACATTGAACCAGCTGTCTCCATTCATGGCAGTTTTAACGTCTTTTGGTTCGACCTTGGATAGTACGGAGTTGCAGAAGCACTATAAGGCATCAGTTGCAAGTTGTTTACGAGTGGATACAGGACGAGAAGGGTTTCCAATGATGTTGTCCAATGGATGGTCATGTGTCCATTTTCTAAGGTGTTCGTGTGGATGTTGTTGAGGAACTGAAGTAGTAGAGTTTGGATCTCCTGATGAAGATGGTTCTGAAGTTGGTTCAGGAGCAAATATGTTCTCAAATGGAGCATCTTCGGGAGTAGCAAAGGGGTTATCTCCATCATAGGTGCCAGAAACATTTCCATGATGTACACTTGATGATTGAGGATTTGATGATGAGGATGAGTGATCTGAAGTAAGCGCTTTTTGACTCAATGACATAGAAACTGAAGGGTTATCTACGTTGACTGGGTTAGGGGCAGCCTCTGTTGATGGATTTGGTTGATCATTAGCAATAGGCTCATAGTGTTCATCAAACATTGGATCAAACAATTTCTTCAAATCATCTTCCGAAGGGGGTACATATGGAGTTGCTGATGAGGGATTTTGTACAAAAGAAGAACTAATGGGACTACTTAATGAAGGTTGTGATGCGGGTCCAGAACTTGATTGTCCTGGAGCCATTTGCCCAGACATCTCATCGAACGTGACATGAATAGTTTCCATGATATCTCGAGTTCTTTTGTTGTAGATTTGGTATCCCTTCTTGTTTAATGCATAACCCACAAACACTCCAATGTCCGCCTTAGCTTTTAATTTACCTAAATGTTGGCCGTCATTCGTTGGATAGCACAAAGCACCAAATACACGAAGGTAGGAGAGATCAGGTTTTCGTTTATGGACAAGTTCGTATGGAGTTTTTCCATGAGTGGTGTGTATGAGGGAACGATTTTGGGTGTAGCAAGCAGTGGCAATGGCTTCAGCCCAAAGAAATATTGGAACCTTTGAGTAAATTATTGTTCTTGCAGCTTCAACAAGGGTCTGATTTCGTCTTTCAACTACACCGTTCTGTTGAGGCGTGCGTTGAACACTTCTTTGATGACTGATTCCAATGCTTTCATAAAATTGACTTAGGTCTTTGTTAACAAACTCAGTGCCATTGTGTAAAACCCTAAAATCTCAAATCGCGTAAAATGACAATTTTGCCCTCCAACTTAAAACTTTACCAACTCGGGAAATACGTTAACATCATTTAACAAGTTATATGATTAATAATACTTTCACATTATGAGAATAATAAACTTATGTTATACAATAAAGAACATGAATAATTAAAAGTCTAAGTAACTTTAAACCTTACATATTGTACACAACTAATCTAGACTTGAATAAGGACTAAATACATGATTGAATTGTTAATTTGGAAAGTTGAGAATTTATCTCTTGGACTCCTTGATGGCCGGCCATATTGAAGCTTATTTCACTCACCATATCAAAAATTTCCAATCACATTTATCACCTTATCACTTCATTTTAAACAACCAAGAAAACCCTAGCTTCCTTTCTCCATTTCTAAGTGGCGGCACCTTTTAAAAATTCACCATTTCATACGAAATTCTTCAAGCCAAGGTGTTCCTAGGAGACTCTTGATCGTGGGTAATCGTTTGGTGGACGTAGCATTGGTGTTTGGTTCGTTTTGGAGGCTTGGTCGTGGGTCTTGCAAGGTGTACGTGGGGTTGTGGAAACCAAGAGGAGACTTGGTTGGTTTTTGTGGTTGATTCTTATTGTTTTGTTTCGTACACGCTACAAGGGTAACATCTCGTCATCTCGAATCTATTCCTTTTGTTTCTTTAATCCATTCGTGGCATACATGATGATCTAGGGCTTGTATACATTAAAATGGTAACATAAAATCATAACTATACATCACATGAAATAATGAACACATGAAATGATAAAACCATGAATCTTGATCTATAATTATTCGAATGATATATGACTTATGTTATGAATATGAAACTGATTTGGAGTCTTACATATGTCGAATTATATTTAATTTATAAAGGGGTTTAATGAGCTTTTGATTACATGTTTTCGTATATGATAAATGGACTTGTTAACGAATGATTACGAGGGTGTTTTTGATCTTCTCATGGGGCGTTCAAAATGGTTTTGGAGAAGGGTGGTACGAATTGATGTTTATATTGCATAAGGTGTCTTTTAAATCTTGTTCTAATCGAGCTAATATGGTTGAAAACGGATTCGTTAATCTTAAATCTAAAAACTAGGGTTTATAATGTGTTATGACGATTTGATATAATTAAAGGGTTGTTTTGTATATGGTAAAACTTGATGGATTAATATGTTATTATTCTAACTAAATGGACTAAATGAGTAAAATGGGTAAACTTACTATATTTACACTTTTAACCCTATACTTTGCAATATTGACATTTTAAACCCTAAACTTTTGTAACTTGTCATAAATGATCCTTAAAGCATTATAATACTCATTTTCTATTATAACTTGAGATAAGTAACTAAACTTACTAAATATGGAAACCTGCTAAATATGGAAACTTACTAAATATGGAAACCTGCTAAATATGGAAACCTGCTATTTTTAGAAAGTTACTAATTATGGAAATCTGCTAATTCTGGAAAGTTACTAAAAATAGAAACCTGCCTAAAATAGAAAGTTTCCTAAAATAGAAAGTTACTTAAAATGGAAAGATTACTAAAATGGGAAACTTGCTAAAAATGGAAAGCCGTCTTAAAACAAGTGTTTCGGATTCTTATAGAACGCTATCTAATTTATATAGGTTCCGGGCGGCGTGATTGATCTCCTTCCTTGATTTTACCTTCTTTGTTTGCTTGCTTCGAATAAGGTACAGATATTCTGACCTTTCTCTTAAGGTTTCTCGTGATCTCTTTGCATCTTTGATCTCTTACCATATTGATATTGAACCTTTGCTTTGCTATGTGAACCTTTGACATTGACCTTTGCTATTGAACCCTTGATATTGATCCTTTGCTATTGAAACCTTTGATTATTGAACCTTTGATATTGGACTACTGATTTGATTTGTGAACTGCTAATATTGGACCTTTGATATTGATTGAACTATATATATATTGTACACTTTGACCTGTCAGTTGATACCCGAGCCATTAACTAGGCATGGGGGTTCCATGTCCGTGTCATTGATGCACCAATGGCATGACTCCAGTGTGCACGAGTGATGTTGCACACCGTCCCCATATTTGTATTGATTATGCGTGCTTTGGATATATTGTATGGCCACTATTTGTTTTGCAGGGGGCGTATGGATGCATCCTAGATTTGTATTTGTATTGTATTGATATATGGTTTGGTGATGTGGTTGGTGTGTGCAATACACCCCCTCACATTTTGGGAGCTGATCACTCCATTGGCTACTCGAGGACTCCCCTCATATTGGTTTGGTATTCCGAGGTCACCCCTCCGAATACAATGGTTACTACAGGATATATGATTTGATTTGGTTTGTTTTGTTGGCTCGTGGTGGAAAACTGACCTTCCTTTCTTTTGTTTCTTTTGCCTACTCTATATTGCTTCATATCATTCATATCTTATTTAACCAGCCTTTGATTCTATTATTGCTTTTGTATTGTTATATCTGTTCACTGGGCTTTTTAAGCTCAGCCGCATTTCTTTTCCTGCGGCAGGTTATTAAGCTAGGAGCTGGGGCTTATCTTGGGGATTGAGAGTAGGATGCTTTTGAGGATTTGCTTTAGTTATCCTAGACTTTGATTACCATTGTTATTTGATTTGGAGACTTAGACTTTGTATCGTTTCATTTCCTTTGGGACATCTTTTGGAACTTTTGTATTGATCAAGTCGTGTTGACTTGTTACTCTTTTGATTATTATTCTAAGACTTCCGCTTGCATGGTTTATGTGTATTGTTCTGATTTGACTCCATAAATGTGATACTTCTACCCTTATCGGGTTGGGGTGTTACACATTGTCTGTTCAAATAATTCTAACAGTCTTGTTAAGTCAAACCTACAGCTGTTTGATAAGTTTGATGATGACATCTGGAGTTTCATCCTTTGTCCTCAAAGACTTAAGTAAATCGAGAGTAGTCATCAACAACGACTAATACATATTTCTTCCCATTTATTGTTTGCACTCTTATAGGTCCGCACAAATCCATATGCAGAGTATGAAGAACTTCCATAACTGAGTTTGCGGGTTTGGGTTTGTGGGCATATTTCCTGCTTTTTCCCAATTGGCATGCTGAACAAAGATGATCTTTTTCATATTTCAATCTGGGTAAGCCTCTTACAAGGTCCTTTCTGGAAAGATCATTAATGGTGCCGAAGTTCAAGTGATTGAGACGACGGTGCCATAACCATGACTTTGTTTTCGAAGCCTTTGACAACAAGCAGATTGGAGAAGACTTCATCATGTCTTCGATAGAGATGATGTATAGGTTTGAACCACGTGTTCCTCTTAAAAGTTCCACACCATCAAGTTTTCTAACGAAACAAGTATGTTTTCTAAAAGCCACCTCTAGATCGAAATCACAGAATTGACCAACAGAAAACAGGTTATGACCAAGACCTTCAACGCAATATACCCTGGAGATTACACTATCACCAACAATATAATCTCCATAACCCATAATTGCACCAAAATGATCATTCCCGAATCTAACAGTCCCAATAAATTTACTCATGAAGTTCATGAGCCGCGAGCGGTCTCCAGTCATATGCTTGGAACAGCCTGAGTCTAAGTACCACATAACGATTTGAACGACCTGCAGTTGAACACAGACAAAAATGGGTAACTGGATAATTGGGATCCCCATGCAAGAATGGGTTCCATTTGGTTAGTAACAGTGATTGGAACACCCACATCAGACGCAGAATCAATGGAATCATTTGGGATAGATCCAGTGCTAGTGTACGCATTAGACCTATTCAAAGTATGTTCACTTTTTAAAGGAATAGTTCTACCGGTAGGCATCCATTTCCTAATGGGCATTGACTTAGATAATTTAGGGCACACCTCATTAAATTTGCGGCCAGTAGGTATCCACTGATAACCTATATTACTAAATTTTCTTCCCGTGGGTTTCCAATGTTTTCTAACCTTCTTCCACCATTGCTTTCTAGCCTTCTTAACTTGATTGTTGGCATTAATGATTTTAACTGGGTATTTAACAGCATTAATCAAATCATTCACACCACATACATGATTAGTAACAGAAACCAAGCAATCATCATTACATGTGTTGCCAAAAGTAGCAGAATTTGCATTAATTACAACATGCTTAGAGCTAACACTAGAATCAACACGATTCGTTTTATTCAACATAGTTTCATTCTTTCTAAGGTGATCTTCTACTCTCTTCCACTGAACATTCCTAGCTTGCAAGGTCCTATCATTCTTTGTGTTGCCTTGAGGCTTTGACCTGCTCGCTTTGGTGTCACTTTTTACTCCTGTAGAGGGAATGAGAACATTAGTTGTTTTGCTACTTTTTGCATTTCAGGTTTAGAAGTGCTGGGATCTGAACTACTTATAGGCACCTCAAAGCTCACATGCTTGGCTTTCGGCATAGAATAGGTTGCATACTTAGCACTAGGCATAGAACAAGGCATCACAGCTTTATCTTTCTCACATAAGGATTTAGGGCATGTTGCTTTTAAACATTCTAACAGCTCCTGAGATCGTTTGGCATATAAGCATGCATACCTAATTTCACTGTCAAGTGGCTTATTTATGCTATCCTCTTCTACAATCTCACGGAGACATTCTAGACTATCCTTAAGGTGACAGAAATAGTTATAAAACACAAGTTCATTATTTTTAAGATGAGGAGGAATATATTTAACAGTCACAATATATTTAGAATCTACAGATGACTTTGATGCAACATTCTCATTAAAGACAAGTGGCATTTTCCCTTTTACCTGACTCTTCAGATTCTCAATTTCCTTTTGTAACGAAGTTATTTTTTCATTGTTTTCGTCACGAGTGACTTTCATTGAATCGTATAACTCTTTGAAGTGTCGTTTGACCTTTTCATTTTCTTCTAGAAAACTCTCATTTTCTTGTTGTAATACATTAATGATGTTTTGAAGATGAAAGTTTTGAGAAAATTGAGAATCTAAAGGAGGAGGCATTTGGGAGCCAGTCACATTGTTCTTTTCACCCTTTAATTGTGAAATTTGGGTTTTTAACTTTCTGATCGTGTTACAGTGAGCTCGAATCTGTTCATCTCGTTTGTTTATTTCAAAAACTGCATCAAACTCTGGAACATTCGAGGATATCTTGATGTTTGAGGTTTTAACATTTTCTTTGAGATGTTGATATTTAAGTTGCAAATCAAAATGTTCAACTTCTAACTTAGAAAAATGTTTTACCAAATTATCGTGATCATCCTGGTCAATTTTCTCATTTAGTTTTGAGTTTTTGTTTTCAAGCTCAATGACACGATCATGGGAAACTTTCAAAGCAACAAATAATTCATGAAATTGAGAAGCAGTAATAGAGTACTTAGTAACATTATAAAACACATCTTGAGCAACACAACTCGAAATCAAGTTCTCATTTAAGATATGCAGATTCTTTCTTTCAATTTCATTATATTTAAGTTCCCGTTCCTAATTATTGACCTCAACTATCATTGCATCAAATTCTTTTTCCATTTCTTTAATCTATGAGTCTATCCCCTTTTGAAGACTTTCAAATTGATTTTTTAATAGTTTAAACAAAGGCATGACTTCAGTTAAATAGCATTCTTTAGTTTGCTCAAAACCCCTCTCCCCTTCAGTTATCACTGTAGGTATGATTCTTTTCTTACATGTCTTTTCAAAATCAATGAATAGTTGATAAACAACATACAGGCTGATTAAGGTCTTGCACTTAGTGGGAATAGTTCTAGGAACTAAATGCATGGGTGTATTCGGAGGATACACAGTAGCTGGAGGCACTTCCCTAAGGGGAGTGTTTGTTTCAACAAGTACATTTGCTTTTTGCTTATCCATGTCTTTTTTCCAAAAAACTTGTTCTGGGGTTAATTGAGTTTAAGGCTTAAACATGTTCAGGGAAATCCAATTTTCTTTTGTGTAATCATGGGGTTTGATCGTTATGTTTTGCTTTTTACACTCATGATCTTTTAGCTTCTTATCCATTTTTTCCCTAGAGGCATCTTCTAATTTTCTATCCTCTTCTGTGCTTCCAATACATGATGGTTTTTGCCCAGGCTTGAGGATCTCATTACCATCATATACAATCGTATGGAAAGCTTTAGCCTTTTTACAGTACTCGGGATTTGGCTCCTCTACTAAGGGAATGCTATGCTTATCGCTTAAGACTCTGTGCTTAGTGATCATGTGAGCAATCTGAATGGTATTCCCTTGTACGTACAACTTATTTTCAAGTTTGTTTTTCAAAGTTTTCAGGTTGGAAAAATCAGTTAAAAGTTTTGATTCCTTAGCATTAAATTCCTGTTTAAGCACTTTAACATTTTCTTGAAGTTCTTGCTTTTGCTTAACAGTTTTATTTAGTTTGTCTTTTAAGGAATCTAGCTCTTGTTTTAATATTTCTTCCCTAAAATTACTTTTTCTAATAATTGTACGCATTTGGTCATCCATTTCCTGCTTACGGGTAGTTAGCTCAAACTTAGCACGTTGTTCATAAATGGCAACTTGTTCTTTATAGGCATTCAGTTCAGAGATAACAGAATCATCAGGAGCACATGAGTGTATTCATCAAAAACATAGTCATCATTGACTACAGAAGATGCATCACTCGGTACGATCTCACTTTCACTTTGTATCACATATTGATCATATGGGACAATATTACTATTACCCATATTATCTATATCTGATTCATTAGTTTCATGTGATTGTACTTTGTTATGTATATTTTGCTCATCAACTTCATCGTATAGTTTTAATACCTCTGGAATGATTGAATCTTTGGATAGACCAGCCTATTGTGGTGATGAGACCTTTGGAGAGACCATTGGTGAAATGCTAGCCATGAAGATTGTCTGGGCAGTAGGTTCATCATCGACATTAGAGTCAAATGCATCACAGTCAGCAACTTGAAAGGCATTTTGATGATTGTGACCTATTTCCAGAATTGGCTGCTCATCCACATCAGCATCATATGTTTTAGCATTTCCCTCAGCAAGAAACAGCAACTCTTCTTCATTCAAAACCGCTCCATTGTCCTGAGCTTGCACCAGCAGCATCTTGTCCCTGAAATACTCTGCATTTTGAGGGCGTTTTGGAGAAGTGTAGTTCCTTGCAATATGTCCTTCACCACCACAATTGTAGCACTTGATTGGCTTTCTTTGTCCTTGATTTGCATTCCTTCCACGATTCTGATTAGCCACATACCCTCCACCTACTCCACCTTTTCCTTGTTCATACTGTCTTCCTTGCACTGGTTGCACCATGATCTTACCATCTCTGACAATAGCATGATTGTGTAGATTGGATGCAGTTCTGATATCATTGTTAGTGTGTGGAGTGAGGTTCAGATTTTGCTTAACCATAAGAGCCAGTTGATTGATGAAATGTTCCATGATTGTGTTTGAGTCTGGAGGCTTATATGCTGGATCTGGAATGAGCTTGTGGTTACCGTTACCCATTGGTATGACTTGAGAGGCTTTGGTGGTAATTCCCACATTAGTGTAGAATGTTGTTGAGCTTGCATCTCCATGATTAGATTTGAACTTTTCAAGAATCATTCATTCAAACATAGCATGCTTCTCATTCTGAAGTAGGAAGGCATACAATTGCTCATAGTTGGTGTGCCTTAATCCTTTGGTTAGCTTGACTGAGGTGACAAATTTGTGCCATTCGGGATTCATGTTGTTCACAAACTTTGAATTGAGCTGAATATTTGGCATGGTCATTTTGATATTCCTCATATCATTCACAAGTTTGTAGAACCTCACATAGTATTCAGTGACACTTTCTCCAGGGTTCATCTCAAAGTTCTCAAAATCATCATACAATTGAGATTCTCTGTCTTCTTTGGTCAATTCAGAACCAGAGAGAAGCATCTTAACATTGTCCCAAACTGCCTTGGCTTCAGTGTTGTGATTGATTAACTTGTAGATGTCTTTTGGAAGACCCTGAAGTATAATATTTGAAGCCCTGATATCAGCATCGTATCTCTTTTTCTCCTTATCATTGAGCTCATCATACGTCTTTGGTCTATCCAAACCTAAGATCACTGTACCATCCGCAGCAGTTTCAAGTATGTCTCTTGCAGTCTCAATCTGATAAGGTCCTTCATCAATTGATTTGAGAATGTTAACCCCATTTTCCTTTCCCAAAAAAACAGTACAACCTAATTCGTTGAGCCCATGAGTCATAATCAGTTCTGTCAAGCATATGTGGACGAGTATCTGATCCAGCTGCTTGAACGTCCTCAGCTACAAAAGAGATTATTGTAGGCACGTTGGTAGACATAATTATTGATTTCACGGGATTTTATAACTCTATGATTAAACCGGGAAATAGATTCTTTCACGGGATTTTACTAAATCAAGAGAAAACCGTAAAACGTAACACGAAGAAAAACACTAAACCTCAATAAACAAATCGCTCAAAGTGACAAGTCGCTTCAGCCAACAAATCGCTCAAAACAGACAAGTCGCTCCAGCTAACAAATCGCATATACTGACAAGTAGCTTGATAGGACAAATCGCTTAAACAATCAACTCGCTTCAATAAGAAAGTCGCTTAACCCTGCAAATCGCTTAACCCAGTAACTCGCTTAATGGACAAATCGCATACGTAAGACAAGTCGCTTAAACTTACAACTCGCTTAAATAAGCAAGTCGCTGAAAGTGACAAATCGCTTCACCGCACAAATCGCACAAGTACAACCACTAACCGGACAAATCGCTTAAATAAGTGATTCTTAGCAAACACAAATCGCTTCAAACAAAAGACAAATCGCTCGTCAGAACACTTTAACGAGACACAAATCGCTACCTTAAGAACAACCAAAAACGTCACTTTTAAATCTGAAAACAATCCAACCACAGTGATTCAAGCCATCCAAATCACAACCTAACCACTTATGATGATTCTAAACACAAAACTACAATCAAAATCCAAACTTTAACACTAGGAATGGTCCAAATGATGCAAATACCACTAAACTTTGTCAAACCCAAAAACCATATAAAACTACTAGAAATCCAAGAACATGTAAGAGGGATGATCAAACCATGGCTCTTGATACCATTTGTAACATATTAGATTTCACATACACATCAAACCATGTTTATATGGGGCGTAAACTTTAAGGATTTTAGAGAGAGAAAGTTTAGAGGTTTAGGGAACTTAGAGAGAGAAAGAAAAATCTTATTATGAGCTCCAACCCTCTACCTTGGGAGATAGAGGGTATTTATATTACCTTACACAAAACGCCACCTACGTGCTGTGGATCAGGCATACAGTCGGTAAAGACCCGTCCGTCCTCCACGGTGTTACTTAACTAAATACTAACTAATCATTAAATAACTACGACTACGAGCTTTCTAACGATTACATATACTTGAGATGACCGACACTTTAACCACTGGATTTTCTAAATCCTAACACAAACATTATGGACGAAGTGATGCAAATGCACAACCCTTTCCAGCTACTAAAGTTTCTCTCATAAGAATCTTGTTTCACTTCTTACGGAGATTACACACGTTAGTAATTGACATCTCACACCGAGAACCGTTGATATTGAAACAAGTAGCAGTCTGCTCAAGCCTACGCTCACTAAAACCAAAAATCACAAATCGAGTCTAGACCCAATGAGATTCAAACATAAATACTATACACATACTAAATTACACTTGTTTTTTACAAATAAGAACACAACTTGTATTAAGAGTCCTTCCCAGATCCTATTAATCTTGCTAGAATGTTCATAGTGGCACTCGCGTAGTATTTCATGATTATTGAACGGAAAAACTCGCCATCGTAAACATCAAACAACACTGAAAGTGGGTCACTTAGTTAATTCTTTATGAATTAATCATAGTATAAACTGGAATCTACATGATCCGGGATGTTCGTATATGATGGTGAGTGGTCTAAAATCGTGAAGGGTCGCTTAATAAGCACTTAAGTGATTCACCTGAATTGTTGTAAGCATATTTTAGGCATCTGATTTAGGTTCGCCATGTGGGGATATTCGTAATAATAACCTAACATTTCGAGTTGGAACCCCTACTAAGGAGATTCCTTTTATGAATTGATTCATGATGACGTAGGTCTATACTTGGATTTATCCAACGTATCGATATCGGTACTTAATAGGATTCAAAGGTTAATTCTACTTGCCTAACATGACGAGAATTCAAGACGCTTAATCCAAAACAATCGTAAAGGTACAATTCTTTAAGAAAAGTCCATGAGGATCGATTGGCCTAACATCATTATTATTTATCAACATCATTATTATTTATCTTCATGTGACATGTACAAATGATGAAAGCCGCTCCTGATGCACCACCACCATATTCATCAACATCTTCATCTCCAAATACTCATACTAATATGTTCATCCACAACAACAAATCAAGAAAGTTCAAGACAAAGAAATCAAGATAATGAGCTATATCAAAGTCAAATTTCAAGAAGTAAAAGAACAAGTTCAAGAAAGAAATAAGGAAGACATTAGTATGAAGATTAATGATTTACAAGTGGTATGAGTATGTTGGAGAGGACGTAAGAGCAAACATTTGAAGATGTTGAACGAAGACAAACAAGGACAAGAGGTTTTACTAATGATTACAAAGCATGAAAGGAACAAAGACTCAACACAATTATATTACAACACATAAGGTTCAAGCTCAAAGTACAAGAAGACCAAGACATGAAGAAGCATCTTTGATAAATGACCACAAGTGATGTTTAAGAGTAATAGAATGACCACCCCTTAGGGCGAGATTGTTAGCAATTAAAGTGATGGTCATTCCGAGCTTAGTGATTGGTCATTATAAGTTTACGAACCTTGTAAAAGTTATATACACAATGTAATAGATTATGTGGGCTTAGGTACTAGTTTAAACATTAGGCTTGTACACTAGTCCATGTAACAAGCCCATTAGGCCCAAACCGATCCACTAGCCTATGTAACTCGGTCTATCATGCTCCACACTCCTCATTTGTAAAGTGTGAAACCGTATTGCAATACACAATTAGATAGTTAGCTCTCTCACCACCTCTCTCTCTCTGTCTAACTCTCCTTTCTCTCTCTAAAAACCTCATAGATCATTATTTGTGTGAAAGATATTATTTGTAATGACCTTACAACTAATAAGCAAATTATATAACAAATCTTAAACACTTGTTAGTAACGAATAATAGTTATCCGTAAATGAAGCATACCATAAAGGGAAAATGATAAACACCGACAACTCTTATAAGACAAAGAAAGATGCAAACAGACCAACTATCAAAGAGCTTACTTTAACCATTGAGACGATCCTCAAAGCCCAAAAACAGTTAAAAGTTCACTGCTAGTATGCGTCCCTTATGTTGTCGTTGCCTAAAATTCCAAATTTTCTGCAAATCGGATATTTAACATTAACATATTGATAACATCTAGATAAACGATAAATTTTTCAGCAACTATCAAAGGCATACACCTTATGTAATTCTCATTTACTCTCCCCGTCGGTAACTAAGGGTGTGTTTGTTTTTTTAAAAAAGGTCTTACTAGCCCTCTTACTCCCTCTTAGGGTGTGTTTGGTTTTTTAAAAAAGGTCTTACTAGCCCTCTTACTCCCTCTTACTCTTACCAGTAAGAGGATGGCAGACGTTTTGCTTGTTTGTTTTTTTCTTTTGAGTAAGACCCAGTTAGACATATAACATCTTACTCAGTAAGAGGTGGGGGACTTGTCTTACTGCCTCTTACTCGTTTTGTAAACTTTATATAATATATTTGATTGTTTATTAACTATGTTATATTTATGATAAAAAGTCTTGTTTCATATTTACATAAGTTACTTATTATCGCATTGCGTTGGTTTAGTAAACAAATTGCAAAAACGAGCACTTAAAATCATTCGGACAATTATACAAAAACAAACAACATTATTTCGTTCAGATTTAAACTTTCTAGCTACCTCTTACTAGTAAGATGTGGTAGTCAGATTCAGACCCAAAACATCTTAATGAAACAAACACACCCTAAATCTCATGCATTTTATTTTTCAAATGTTGAAGCACCACACATAACCTTTTTTATGGCAATGTATGCACACGCAACATTGGTATACGAAACTAATAAACAACATTCAATGTTTCATTTATATGAAGCTGAGAATTACACAAATTTGCGTACACCATGTGCGACTCTCATTCACTCTCCCTGACAGCAACTAAGTCTGATGCATTCTGTTTTACACTGTTAACGCACCACATAAGACCTTTTCTTTATCAAAACCTCCACACAAACAATGGTATATGAAATTTTTAAACACCATTCGGTGGTTCACATTTCATGAAATTGATAATTATACAAATCATGCGCGTAATTAAAGCGCAACATTTCGACTCATATCTATAAAAACACAAAGGCCCAGAGTAAAAGTTATATCACATCTATAGGCATGTAGCAAGAAACACATATTTTTCAAATACTTTCAAAGTTTCCCAACAAATCAACTACTTCATTTTCAAAACCCTAACACCTAAAATTAAAGGAGACATTTTTAAAACAAAAAAAAGAGCATAAGCATACATATACACACATGAATAACCATGCAATAATAATCCTAGAATCTGCTAACGACGTCAAGATTCACCAAACAGGTACACATTATCATTTCTCTAAAACATCCTAAAATTATCCCAGTACTTCGACGATAAAAGAATATTGCAAAACGCAAAATACTGTTCCAAAAATAAGCTAAAAATTGATTTAAACCCATCATAACAATGAAATACTAACGGGTAATTGACCAGCAAGTAACAACAATTCCAAATTTTTAGGTGAAAATTGTTTAGCACGATACACTCATCCAGGAAGATATAAGATTATAGGTTATCGTGTTTGACGGCTGGTGAAAAAAACTGAAGAGACTATTAGAATAAGAGGGAAAAAAGAAATAAGGAAAAAAACCGAGCCTAATAACATCCAGTGACCAATTCAACAATATCTAATAACCTAATTACTTAACAACATCTAATAGCCCAACTAACAACATCTAATGACCCAGTTACAAATGACATGACTAAAACCACAAAACCACGTCATATAGCCAAAAACGACGTTGATTCGCTTATTTTCCTCCAAAAACAGCGTCGTCCGCATGCCTAATCTCTACTACATAAAAAGAAAAAATGGTCAACTATTGAATTGTTGAATGTTGAAATTTTTACGAGTGGTCAAACCTTCAAATGTAGCATAAGCCATGCATTTGAAAATTAGATGTGTTGACTTCTATAACTAATAAGGTCAACTAATAACTTTGCATGGTATAAGGTATTGCATGGTAACTGGCATACCATGGATACATTTATTCAATATGATGGAAACTGCCATACCATATAACTTTGCATTCTCTTCAAACGAGTTTGAATTGTTGAATAACCCATGGGTACTGTCATACCATATACATTGATTCAATATAATGGAAAGTATTCATTATTTCAAATGGAAAGTATTGCAAAGATCAAACCTAGGCGGGAAAAATGAAATTAAACATTGATTATTTAGCCTATATAAACAAGCCCAAAAAAGGGTTTGTATTCACAACAGAAAAAGAAAATAATGGAAATGCAAACTCAAAAGAATGTTGATGATGATCTCGAGGTTAGTAATTGATTTCTTTTTGATGATCTTAATTTTAAATACATAATTGTTTGTTGTTTGTAATGTGAATTGACGCAACTTCTTTGTTTTTTTACCAGCTTCATCCCCCTTCCTCCACATCATATTCCTTTTTTCAATCCTAATGTGATTAATTGGAATTGGAATGACGTCATTGTCATATCAAGTGATGACGAAGATGAGGAAGAAGAAAAAACGAGTCAACCCATCAATCTTGGTCGGAAACAAGTTTATTGTTTGGTAGATCAAAGTGAGAGTGATGAAGAATAAAATTTATGCTTTTGGTTTTTGTTAAAACATTTTGTTTTGCAGTGTTTACAAACTATGTCGTGGTTTACTTTGTTTCTTGTCCTCTAAAAAATGAATGAATTACTATTGTGTTAAATGGTGTTCATTTGATATTAATATATCTATGAAAGTTAGAGTTTTGATTAGTTTGGTATGTTATGGTGTGAAAACTGGAAAAAATCAAAACTGGGCTCACTTTGATTATATATTGGTTCAAGTTTTGATTATATATACGCATGCATTATAGTTTTGAATATTGATTATATATTGGTTCGAGTATATTATGTAATATATTGGAAAAGATAAAAACTAGGCTCACAAATATAATACTATCAACCCTGGGCCCAATGTAGTAATTTCGTTATTCTTTTTAAGTTGTAACTTGTGCGTTTCGTTTGTTTATTAGGAGAATATACGTATCTATAAATACCTAGAAAATATATATCAGGTTGAGAAATAGTTATTAGAGTTTAGGATCGTATATTTTATGTTGTTTGATGTTAGGAATTAGAAAATTCAGTCGTTAAAGAGTCGGTCACCTCAAGTATAAGCATTCAATAGAAAGCTCGTAGTCGTAGTTATGTTATGTTAATAAGTAGTTTGTTAAGTAACACCGTGGAGGACGGACGGGTCTTTACCCACTGTATTCCTGATCCACATCCCGTAGGTGGCGTTTATTTGTAAGACACTATAAATACCCTCTACCTCTCAAGGTAGAGGGTTGGAGCTTCAATACCATTTTTCTTTGTTTCACATAGTTCCCAACTCTCTTCCATTTCTCTCTCTAAAACTTTCTCTCTCTAAACTATTGTGAACGCCCCATATGTTATTGATATGATGTGTTAGTGAAATCCTATAGCTTACAATTGGTATCAAGAGCCATGGTTTGATCACTCATCGTTCATGCTCTTTGTTTTGGTGGATTTCATAAGGTTTTTGGGGTATTAAGGGTTTAGGAGAGTTTGATTCATTTGGACAAATTCTAGTGTTAAAGTTTGAATTTTGCTTGTACTTTTGTGTTTAGAATCATCATATGTGTTTATGTTTTGAATTGGAAGGCTTAAATCATTGTAATTTGGTTGTTCTTGATTGATAAAGTGGTTATTTGTGAACATAGGACGAAGCGAGTTGAGTCTCGGACTTGTTTTTCTTCAAAGCGAGTTGCTTTGTTTCTGTATGCGAGTTAGTATATGTGACTTGGCTATTTAGCGAGTTGATTTTCATGCGACTTGGGTTCTAAACGAGTTGTTTCCTTAAGCGACTTGAGTTATAAAGCGACTTGTTTCATTAAGCGAGTTGTGTGTCTTGCGAGTTGATACTAAAGCGAGTTGGCTATTTAGCGACTTGTTCCATTAAGTGTGTTGACAGTGTTGCGAGTTGATGCTAATGCGACTTGGCTATTTAGCGAGTTGATTCCTTAAGCGAGTTGTCTCCTTGAGTGAGTTGGTTGTTTAGCGAGTTGATAACTAAGCGAGTTGTGTGCTTTGCTACTTGTCTATTTCAGGCTTGTTACTTCTTCGTGTTACATTCTTACGGTTGTTCTTTTGGTTCAGTAAAATCCCGTGAAAGAATCAATTTCCCGGTTTAATCAAAGAATAGTAAAATCCCGCAGAACTTGTAATCATGGCAAACATCGCTCCTACTATTTCTTCAGTAGCTGAGGACATTCAAGCAGCAGGGTCAGATACACGTCCACCTATGCTTGACAGAACTGATTATGACTCTTGGGCACAACGAATCCGATTGTACTGTTTGGGAAAAGAAAACGGAGTCAACATTCTCAAGTCAATTGACGAAGGACCTTATCAGATTGAGACTACTAGAGACTTAATTGATACAGCTGCAGATGGAACAATGATCTATGGAATAGACAGACCAAAGACATATGATGAGCTCGATGATAAGGAGAAAAAAAGATTCGATGCTGATATCAGGGCTTCTAACATTGTACTTCAAGGTCTTCCAAAAGATATCTACAAGCTAATCAATCACAACACCGAAGCCAAGGCAGTGTGGGATAATGTCAAGATGCTTTTGTCTGGTTCTGAATTAACTATGGAAGATAGAGAATCACAACTCTATGATGAGTTTGAGCACTTCAAGATGAAACCAGATGAGAGTGTCTATGAGTATTACGTGAGATTCCACAAGCTTGTCAATGACATGAGGAACATCAGAATGACCATGCCAAACATTCAGTTGAACTCTAAATTTGTGAACAACATGAATCCCGAATGGCACAAGTTTGTCACTTCTGTGAAGCTAACCAAAGGATTGAAGAATACAAACTATGAGCAACTCTATGCATTCCTTCTTCAGAATGAGAGACATGCTATGTTTGAAAAAAGGATTCTTAATCAGTTCAAAACCAACCAGGGAGAGACAAGCTCATCGAATGATTCAACTGCCTTCTACTCAAACATTGGAATCACAACCAAAGCCTCACAAGTCATACCCATGGGTAATGGTAATCACAAACTCATTCCCGATCCAATGTTCAATCAAGCTGATGCTGATGCACACGTGGGAAACTTCATTAATCAACTGGCTCTCATGATCAGTCAAAATATGAACTCTCTCCCACACACCAACAACAACCTCAGAACTGCATCTAATCCACACAATCAAGCCACTGTCAGAGACGGAAAGGTTATGGTACAACCTATTCAAGAAAGACAGTATGAACAAGGAAGAGGTGGAGTTGGTAGAGGTTTTGCTGCAAATACGAATAGGGGAAGGAATGGAAATCAAGGACAAGTAAAACCGATCAAGTGTTACAACTATGGTGTTGAGGGACATATTGCAAGGAACTGCACATCGCCAAAAAGCCCTCAGAATGCCGAGTACTTCAGGGATAAGATGTTGCTAGTGCAAGCTCAGGACAATGGAGTTGCTTTGGATGAAGAGGAGTTACTGTTTCTTGCTGAAGGGAATGCCAAGACATATGATGCTGATGTTGATGAACAGCCAATTCAGGAGATTGGTCATAATCATCAGAATGCCTTTCATGTAGCTGATTGTGATGCATTTGACTCTGATGTAGATGATGAACCTACTGCTCAAACAATCTTCATGGCTAGCATCTCACCTATGGTTTCTCCTAAAATTTCTTCACCACAACAAACTGGTCCATCCAAAGACAAAATCATTTCTGAGGTACTTAAACTATACGATGAAGTTGATGAGCAAAAGATACATGATGAAGTACAATCAACTGTAATTATTGAGTCAAATATTGAAAATATGGGCAATATCGATGTTGTCCCATATGATCAATATGTGAAACAAAGTGAAAGTAAGATTGTACCAAGTGATGTATCTTATGCAGTCAATGATGACTATGCTTTTGAAGAATACACTGCATGTACTCCTGATGAGTCTGTTATCTCTGAACTTAATGCTTATAAAGAACGTGTTGCTATTTATGAACAACGAGCTAAGTTTGAGTTAACCACTCGTGAGCAGGAGATGGATGACCAAATGCGTACAAATATTAGACAAAGTAAATTTAGAGAAGAAGTATTAAAACAAGAGTTAAACTCCTTACAAGAAAAGCTTTCTAAAACTGCTAAGCAAAAACAAGAACTTCAAGAAAATGTTAAAATGCTTAAGCAAGAATTCTGTGCTAAGGAATCAAAACTTTTGAATGATTTTTCTAATCTAAAAACCTTGAAAAACAAGCTTGAAAATAAGTTGTACGTACAAGGAAATACCATTCAAACTGTTCACTTAATCACCAAGCACAGAGTTTTAAGTGATAAGCATAGTACTCCCCTTGTTGAGGAACCAAATCCAGAGGTCATTAAAAAGGCTAGAAGTGCTCATAAGGTAATCTATGATGGTAATGAAATCCTTAAGCCTAGACAGAAACCTAGTTGCGTTGAGTGCACTGAGGAAGATAGAAAATTAGATGATGCATCTAGGGAGAAAATGAATAAGAAGCTAGATGATCCTGAAAGTAAAAAGAATAACATAATGATCAAACCCCATGATTAGAAGAAGGAAAACTGGATCTCCTTAAACAAATTTAAGCCTCAAACGTTGTTAACACCTGAACAAGTGTTCTGGAAGAGGGACTTAGATAAGCAAAAAGCTGAAAATCTTGTTGAAACAAACCCTCCCTTTAGGAAAATGCCTGCAGCAACTGTGTATCCTCCAAATACACCAATGCATTTAGTTCCTAGAACTATTGCCACTAAGAGCAAGACCTTAATCAGTCAATATGTTATTTTTCAACTATTTGTCGATTTTGAGAAAACTTGTAAGAAAAGGATCACACCCACTGGGATTACTGAAGGGGAAAGGGGTTTTGAGCAAACAAAAGAATGCTATCTAACTGAGGTCATGCCTTTCTTTAAACAGCTAAAAGATCAATTTGATAGTCTTAAAAAGGGGATAGATTCAGATATTAAAGGAATGGAAAAGGAATTTGATGCAATGATAGTTGAGGTTAGTGACTATGAGCGAGCACTAAAATATAATGAGATTGAGAGGAAGAACTTGCATACATTGAATGAGACTCTTATTACTGAATGTATTACTCAAGATGTGTTTTACACTGCTACGAATTGTTCCATTAATGCTTCTCGATTTCATGAATTATCTATTGCTCTGAAAGTCTCCCATGATTGTGTCATTGAGCTTGAAAAAACTAACTCTAAACTGCATGATAAAGTTGAACAGGATGATCATGATAACCTGGTAAAACATTTTTCTAAATTAGAAGTTGAGCATCTTGCTTTGCAATTAAAATATCAACATCTGAAAGAAAATGTTAAAACCTCAAATATCAAGACATCTATGCAGTTTTTGAAATTAGCAAACGTGATGAACAGATTCGAGCTCATTGTATCACGATCAGAAAGTTGAAAGCCCAAATCTCTCATTTAAAGGGTGAAATGAACAATGTGTCTGGCTCCCAAATGCCTCCTCCTTTAGATTCTCGAAATTCTAAAAATTTTCATCTACAAAACCTGGTCAATGCCTTACAAAAGGAAAATGAGAGTTTTCTAGAAGAAAATAAAAAGGTTAAACGTCATTTCAATGAGTTATTTGAGTCAATAAAAGTCACTCGTAATAAAAATAATGAACAAATAACTTCGTTGCAAAAGGAAATTGAGAATCTGAAGAGTCAGGTAAAAGGGAAAATGCCAATGACCAATGGGGAGAATGGTGCATCAAAGGTGCATGGTTGTAATAAATATGCTTTGTCTGTGAAATATGTTCCTCCTCACCTTAGGAATAACAAACTTGCCATGCAAACATATTTCTCTTACCTTAAGGATAGTCTAGAATGTCTCCGTGAGATTATAGAAGAGGATAAGTTAGAGAAACCACTTGATAATGCAATTGGTCATGCATGCTTATATGCCAAACGATCTCAAGAACTTCTAGAATGCTTAATTACAATATGCCCTAAATCCTTAGGTGAGCAAGTCAATCCTTTGATTCCTTGTTCTATGCCTAGTGCCAAGTATGAAATTCATTCTATGCCCAATGTCATGAATATGAACTTTAGTGTGCCTTCAAGAAGTTCAGATCCCAACACCTCTATTGTTAAGAAAGTGAACTTCAGTGTGCCTCCAAGTAGTTCTACTCCCAGCACATCTAAACAGGAAATGCAAAAAGTAGCAAAACCAACTAATGTTCCCATTCCATCTACAGGAGTAATCAGTGACATTAAAGCGAGCAAGCCAAAGTCTCAAGATAATACAAAGAATGATAGGACCTCACAAGCTAAGAATGTGCATTGAAAGAGAGTAGAAGACCAACCTAGGAACTTTAAGTTTGAGTCGAATAAAACGAATCGTGTTGATTCTAGTATTAGCCATATGCGTACTGTAATTAATTCGAATTCTGATACTATTTGCAAACCTTGTAATGATGTCTGCTTGAATTCTGTTACTATTCATGAATGTGGTGTGAATGCTTTGTCTAATGCTGTCAAGTCCCCAGTTAATATTGTTAATGGAAAATATCATGCTAAGAAGACAAAAAGGCAAAGGCGAAAGAAAGTTAGAAAATAGTGGAAGCCCACAGGAAGAACATTTAGCAAGATAGGTTATCAGTGGATACCTGTTGGCCATAAGGTTAATCAGACAATTCCCACTAGAAAATGGATGCCTACTGGTAGAAATATTCTCTTAAGAAGTGAACATACTTTGAATAGGGCAAATACGGACACTAGTACTGCATCTATTCATAATGATTCCATTGCTTCTATTTCTAATATGGATGTTTCTATTTCTGATGTGGGTGTTCCAATCACTGTTACTAACCAAATGGAACCCATTCTTGCATGGGGATCCCAATTATCCAGTTATCCATTCTTGTCTGTGTTCAACTGCAGATCGTTCAAATCGTTCTGTGGTACCTGGACTCAAGCTGTTCCAAGCATATGACTGGAGACCGGTCGCGGCTCATGAACTTCGTGAGTAAATTCATCGGGATAGTTAGATTCGGGAACGACCATTTTGGAGCTATTATGGGTTATGGAGATTATGTGGTTGGTAAAAATGTGATTTCCAGGGTATATTATGTGGAAGGTCTTGGTCACAATCTGTTCTATGTTGGTCAATTCTGTGATTCCGATCTAGAAGTGGCTATTAGAAAACATTCTTGTTTCGTTAGAGAACTTGATGGTGTGGAATTATTAAGAGGTACTCGAGGTTCAAACCTATACACCATCTCTATCGACGACATGATGAAGTCCTCTCCAATCTGCTTGCTGTCAAAGGCTTCTAAAACAAAGTCTTGGTTATGGCATCGTCGTCTCAATCACTTGAACTTTGGTACCATAAACAACCTTTCCAGAAAGGATCTTGTCAGAGGTTTACCCAGATTAAAATATGAAAAAGATCATCTTTGTTCAGCTTGCCAATTGGGAAAAAGCACGAAATATGCCCACAAACCAAAACCCACAAACTCTGTAATGGAAGTTCTTCATACCCTTCATATGGATCTGTGCGGACCAATGAGAGTGCAAACGATAAATGGGAAGAAATACATTCTAGTAGTTGTTGATGACTACTCTCGATTTACTTGGGTAAAGTTTTTGAGGACAAAGGATGAAAATCCAGATGTCATCATCAAACTAATCAAACAGCTTCAGGTTCGACTCAACAATACAGTCAGAATTGTTCGAACAGACAATGGCACATAGTTTGTTAACAAAGACTTAATTCAGTTTTATGAAAGTGTTGGAATCAGTCATCAAAGAAGTGTTCCACGAACTCCTCAACAGAACGGTGTAGTTGAAAGATGAAATCGAACTCTTGTAGAAGCCGCAAGAACAATGCTTGTTTATTCAAAGGTTCCAATGTTTCTATGGGCTGAAGCCATTGCCACTGCTTGCTACACCCAAAATCGTTCCCTTATTCACACCTCTCATGCAAAAACTCCATATGAACTTATTCATAAACGAAAACCTGATCTCTCCTACCTTCGTGTGTTTGGTGCCTTGTGTTATCCAACGAATGATGGTCATGACTTAGGAAAATTAAGAGCAAAGGCAGATATTGGAGTTTTTGTTGGTTATGCACCAAACAAGAAGGGTTACAGAATCTACAACAAAAGAACCCGAAATATCATTGAAACAATTCACGTTACGTTCGATGAGCTGACCGGTCAAATGGCTCCTGGACAATCCAGTTCAGGACCTGCACTTCAAAACAGTCCCATTGGTTCATCTCTTGTACCAAATCCCTCTCCAGCAACTCCATATGTACCTCCAACTGAAGATGATTTGAAGAAATTGTTTGATCTGATGTTTGATGAACACTATGAGCCAAGTGCTAATGAACTGTCAATTCCCACAACAGAGGCTGCTCATATCCCAGTGAATGAAGTCAATCCTTCAGTCTCAATATCACTAAGTCAAGAAGCGCCTGCTGCTGATCACTCTGTCTCATCAACAAATATTCAATCTTAAAATGTACATCATGGAACTGTTTCGGGCATCAATGATGAAGTTAATCCCTTTGCTACTCCCGAAGATGCTCCATTTGAAAATATATTTTCTCTTGAATCATCATCTGACCCATCTTCATCAGGAGACATCGACTCTGCTACTTCGGTTCCACAACCACAACCACATGAACATCTTAGAAAATGGACACATGATCACCCATTTGATAACATCATTGGAAACCCTTCTCGTCCGGTATCCACTCGTAAACAGCTTGCTACTGATGCCTTATGGTGCTTCTTTAACTCCGTACTCTCAAAGATCGAACCTAAAGATGTTAAAACTGATATGAATGAAGACAGCTGGTTCAATGCCATGCAAGATGAAATTCATGAGTTTGATCGATTAGATGTATGGGAAGTAGTACCATCTCCAGATTGTGCTATGATCATTGCTCTTAAGTGGATCTTCAAAGTGAAGCTTGATGAGCATGGTGATGTTTTGAAAAATAAGGCTAGGTTAGTGGCTAAAGGTTATCATCAAAAAGAAGGTATTGACTTTGAGGAATCTTTTGCTCCAGTTGCTCGTATCGAAGCGATCAGAATATTCTTGGCTAATGCTGCTAGCAAGAACATGGTTGTTTATCAGATGGACGTGAAAACCGCATTTCTTAACGGAGATCTTAAAGAGGTCGTCTACGTCAGCCAACCTGAAGGCTTTGTGAATCCAGAGCATCCTACTCATGTTTATCGATTGAAGAAGGCTCTTTATGGTTTAAAGCAAGCTCCGAGGGCATGGTATGATACGCTATCAAAGTTTCTTCTATCTACCGGATTCAGCAAAGGAACAGTTGATCCAACGTTGTTCACCAGAAAGTTAGGCAAACATTTAATTCACGTTCAAATATATGTTGATGATATCATATTTGCCTCGACTGACCCCAATGAATGTGATCGTTTTTCTAATGAAATGGGTTCCAAATTTCAAATGTCAATGATGGGACAAATGTCATTTTTCTTGGGATTACAAATTTTACAAAGTCCCGGAGGCATTTTCATAAATCAATCTAAATATGCAAATGAGATTTTAAAGAAATTTGGATTTGATTCTAGTGACCCTGTCGACACTCCCATGATTGAACGAACCAAGCTGGATGAGGACCATTCAGGGATCATGGTAGATCAAACGAAATATCGTAGTATGATTGGATCCCTGATGTACCTCACAGCTAGTAGACCAGACATCCTGTTCGCTGTGTGCATGTGTGCTAGATATCAGTCTAAGCCTACTAAAAAGCACCTTGAAGCGGTTAAACGGGTCTTTCGGTATCTCCAAGGAACCATCAATATGGGACTATGGTACCCGAAGGACATCGGTATGTCACTAACTGCCTATGCAGATGCTGATCATGCAGGTTGTCAAGATACACGTCGAAGTACGTCTGGAGGTGCTCAGTTTTTGGGTGATAAGCTTGTGAGCTGGTCTTCAAAGAATCAAATGAGTACTTCTATTTCCTCTACAGAGGCTGAATACATAGCCATGTCATCTTGTTGTGCTCAAATCCTATGGATGAGATCCCAATTATCTGACTATGGCTTTGAATTCATCAAAATCCCTCTGTACTGTGATAATAAAAGTGCTATTGCTCTCTCATGCAACAACGTTCAACACTCAAGAGCAAAGCATATTGACATTCGACATCATTTCATCAGGGAACAAGTGGAAAAAGGTGTGGTGGAACTCTACTTTGTGAGGACTGAATACCAATTAGCAGACATCTTCACCAAAGCTCTTCCTAGAGAACGTTTTGAGTTTATCCTTCCACGTCTTGGACTAAAGAGTTTACAACCGGAAACACTCAAGCGTCTTCAAGAGGAAGACGAGGAGTAAAGGTCTTTATTCATCTATCTCTTGTATATATTTATTTAAAAAGCAAAATACAAAATTACAAAACCTCCAAAAAGCAAATAGAAAAATATAAAACTTTCAAAAATCCCTAAAAATTTGAAAAATCTTGAAAATTTCTCAAAAAATATTCTTATTTTGTCATGTTTTTTTTTCCATATTCGATGTCATCTACGGACTTTGTGTTGATATTCAAAGAATGTCACGGGTCTTTAGATGTTCTTCGAATGTACTAAGTTTTTTTATAAAAAAAAATGAGGCGGAGAAAAATGGTAGTTTATTGTTATTTCAGGCAGTAACCCGTTTTCAAAGAGAGAACAGAGACATGCTATATCTGGTTTTTCAAATCTCATGCTCTGATTCTATAAATACAATTTCTTACTATCTAATGAAAAATAATTGCTTTGAAAAATTACTCGGACTCTATTTTTGAAAATCATCTGAACTTAACAGTTGTCATAAATATCTATCTCTCAATCAACAACTTATGTCATTGATTGAGGGGGAGAATGATTTTTCAATTAAATTAAAAAGTGTATTTTTCAAACAATGGTACCAGACCGTGATTATTATTAAGTTTTCAAAAGATATTCAAGCATGTTTAATCTTTGGAGTCTAAAGTCTCAAAATTCGATCCTTATTAGTTAAAAAAAAATAATAAATAAATAAATAAAAATAAAAATAAAAAATTTCAAGATCAAGTCACAATTCTCCTTAAAAGCTTTCAAATTCAATTTAAATCTACTGAGATCACAATTCTCAAATGACTTGATAATTGTGATCGGGGGAGAATTTGTGATTTAAATTGGATTTAAACTGATAATTCGATAAATGGTTTTAATAAGGATGTATAAGCTCTCCTCCCCGGATGTGACAAACGATTTCAAAATTTCCATGCATATGTTGAGGGGGAGAATCTACTTTAAACCTTAAATTATTGAAACGTGATTGAATTATCTCTATGTGCAGGTTCCTTCTAATATGTGCAAAACTCTTTCAAACTTCGAGGCATATATTGAGGGGGAGCAAACTTTTGAAAACCTCATCCTTCCTCAAAATGTTTTATCTAAAGTAAATTGATCGGGAAGTGATGATGATCATTTTAGAAAATGTTAATCAAAATATTGGACCTGTCATACTTAATCTAACGATTTCAAAGATCTCTTGCCTCCATATGCTAAATCAATTTCTGAATTATATGCATATGTTGAGGGGGAGCATTTCTAAAATTATCAAACAATTGAGATACAAAATGCTTTGATTTTATATCACAAGTATCTTGATTGATTTTCAAATGGTTTTCAATTGGTTTCAAGGCGGAAGAACTATACCAAAAGACCGACCAATCCTACTTTATGCATGGTGATATAAGGATGATAAGGTTAGGTTATGGTCCCATGATCCGCCAGAACCAGAGGGATTTACCCAGGGACAATCCACTAGTTAGTGTAGAAGTCCTTAGGTATGATGATAAAAGGAGAAAAATGAGATATGGGAAGAGTGCGGACTGAGACAGAGCTAGTACTGGAATAAACCCAACAAGGTTCTAGCTATGAAGTCTCGGTAAGCACTGAAGGGGTTGAAGAATGAAAAAGAATTAAATGAGAAAAGGGTGAAAAGAAATAGCCCTCCGTTTATTCAACCATAGGGCAGAAACCGGGTACAATTCATATCCTACTGATGGTAACATCGGTATTGAAGACAAGACGTCATAGACCTAGTGACGCTCTGCACTACAACTTCCCAAACCACTCAATTTCCTCTTATAAGGGCTTGTTTCATTCTCACGGGGAACCTACATTAACTATCGACCTTCTCTTAAAGTTTGTTGATATTGAAGAAGGAGACCCTCTCCCTAGTCTCCGGCATAGGAATCAAATGTGCACAATTGAGTCTAGAGCCACAAGATCATCAATAAATCTCTTTAGGACACTGTCAATGAAGACTCTATGTTTCACACAATGTGGAAAGAGAGATTATATCTTATGAGTCCTTCGCATTATCCTTGTGGTATTGCCAGAACATCTGAGTGATATTCTAACATATTCACAATGAAGATGGAAAGTCTTCTGGAGCCATCATCAAACAAGCTCCTGGTAGGTGGCATGTGAGATCTATTCAATAGATCAACCATGTGACAACTGAACAGAAACAATGGGGCGATTCAATCTGTTGAATCAATCCTGGTTCAGGTTATGGATTGACGGATACCTTTGAAAAACCGGTCGTTGTGCTTAAAAACTCTTTTCTTTAGCACATTGACTGTGTACAAATTTCTCAAAATAAAAGGTGTTTATGATTGATAATTGATTTTCATTAAAACCTTCGTTGTATTGCAAAAACAATTTATAATTGAGCGATACACGATTGTTTTTCAAATCTCTTTTTATCAATCAGTGAATCTCAAATTCACTGGTTCACTCACTCCGTGTTGTCTTCTTTGAGACGTTCCGGTTTGAGAACAGCTAGAACAGCTGCGAAACCCTGTCAAGGAGATTCTTCGGAATTATACCTGATCACAGGCAGTACTTGTACTGATCAACGGGGAACCGTGGGCTGTGTACCTCAATTCAACGAAAGTGATCAAAGACACTTTCGTGTGTTTTATTGCTAACTGTTGTATGCAGGTACGCCCGACGGTTGCAGCTGATCAGAATGAAGCGGTCAATCCATAGCCGCATGCTCACACAACACATTCATATCCAAAGAAATCATGATTAATGCATCAATGACTCTGATATTTTTACTTCATGCTTCTGCTACGCTGCTACCAATATCATGAATCAACGAAAGCTTCCGCTACTCTGATAAGAAGAAATCATGATCCAGAATGTGAGCATGTCGGTCCAAAAGTCACAACATCACATAATACCAACATCACAAAGGAAGAGTCAGAGATCTAATATGGCTGAAGATCTCAAAGCAGGCTCAACAATCAATCTCACGTGGATCAGTTAATGACCTCCACTTGGAATTCCCTAACATGCATTAATGAAGAATCAAAGACTACGAGCTACTGAGCAAAGGACTTAATCAAGAATCCCAGAACAATCTAATGTAATATCTGTTTGTATTCATTGTAAATTGAGATGACCTCCCTTAGGGGGAGATTGTTAGGAATTAGAAAATTAAGTCGTTAAAGAGTCGGTCACCTCAAGTATAAGCATTCAATAGAAAGCTCATAGTCGTAGTTATGTTATGTTAATAAGTAGTTTGTTAAGTAACATCGTGGAGGACGGGCGGGTCTTTACCCACTGTATGCCTGATCCACAGCCCGTAGGTGGCGTTTATTTGTAAGACACTATAAATACCCTCTACCTCTCAAGGTAGAGGGTTGGAGCTTCAATACCATTTTTCTTTGTTTCACATAGTTCCCAACTCTCTTCCATTTCTCTCTCTAAACTATTGTGAACGCCCCATATGTTATTGATATGATGTGTTAGTGAAATCCTATAGCTTACATTTGATGATTCGGGTAGTCTAGGGAGATGATTATACAAGTATGCCATGTTAGAGAGATGAAGAGAGTAGAGAGGGTGATTCTAGAGAGATAAACAAAAAAAGAAAATGTTAGATTATCAAAGAAGCACCACCCCTTCCAAGGATGGAAGGGGTATTTATAGTTACAACCTACACGCCCTCCTATCGGGTTGTGGATCAGGCATACAGTGGGTAAAGACCCGTCCTTCCTCCACGGTGTCACTCTAAACTAATCTACGCTAATAACTAACTAATTAACTACTAAACAACGTTAATAACGATATGTCTACGAGCTAACTTATGCTAGATTATATTTGGGGTGACCGACACTTCACTATGGAATTTCCAATTCCTAACAATCTCCCCCTAAGGGAGGTCACCCCATGTTTTACATTTTGAATCTTAGCATTCTATTTAATCTTCAGTCATGAGCTCGTAGAATTTAATTCTTCAACATCTGCATCTTTGTGCTTTAGCGGTGATTCTGCAAAGTCCGACTGCTTTGTACTTTTAGTGGAGGTCTTTGAACTGATCCACATTTTGATGATCTTAGAGCTTTCATTGAGATCATCAGCCACAGTAAATCTATGGATCACCTTTGTTGTGTTGCCTTCATGTGATGTTGTGACTTTCGGACCGACATGCTCACACTTTCTGGATCATGACATCTTTTCATCAGAGTAGCGGAAGCTTTACTTGTTCATAATATTTGTAGCTGTCAGAGCTAGGTTATGTAGATAAGCACTTGTCATGATTTCTTTAATTAAGTGTGGATGCTGTGAGCATGCGGCTTTGGATTGACTCCTCAATTCTGATCAGCCGTCCAAATGTACCTGCAAACAACATTTAGCAATAAAACACACGAAAGTGTCTTTGATCACTTTCGTTGAGTTGAGGTACACGGCCCACGGTTCCCCATTGATCAGTACAAGTACTGCCTGTGATCAGGTTTAATTCCGAAGAATCTCCTTGACAGGGTCTCGCAGTTGTTCTAGCCGTTCTCAAACCGGAACGTCTCAAAGAAGACAACACGGAGTGAGTGAACCAGCGAATTGAGATTCACTGATTGATGAAAAATTGATTTGAAAACAATCGTGTATTGCTTGAAGAAAGAGTTTTGCAATACGACGAAGGTTTTATGAGAAAGATCAGTTTTCAATCAAAAATACTTTTTGTATTTGAAAAAGAATACACATTCGATGTGCTAGATAAAAGAAGAGATTTGCACATCGAACGGTTTTTCCAAAAGTATTTTTCAATCAGAGATACTTTTTGTGTTTGAAATATGAATACACATTCGATGTGCTAGAGAAAAGAAGATGTACACATCGAACGGTTTTTCCAAAAGTATTCATCAATTATTTCTTGGACCAAGGTTGATTCAAGAATGAATCGCCCCATTGTTTCTATCCAGTTGTCACAAGCTTGATCTTTAGAAAAGATCTCACATGTCACCCACCAAGAGCTTGTTTGATGTTGGCTCTAGAAGGATTTCCATCTTCATCGTGAATATTTAACATATCACTCGGATGTTCTAGCAATACCACAAGGATAATGCGTAGGACTCTTAATATATTCTTACTTTCCACATTGTGTGAAACAGCAAGTCTTCATTAATTTTGTGTCATAACGAGATATTGTGGATGATCTCTTGGCTCTAGACTCAATTAGTACACATTTTGGTTTCCTATGCCAGAGACTAGGGAGAGGGTCTCCTTCTTCAATATCAACAATCTCTAAGAGAAAATCGATAGATTATGTAGGTTCCCCGTGAGAATGAAACAAGTCCTTTTAATAGGAACTTGAGTAGCTTGGGAAGTTATAGTGCAGTGCTTCACTGGGTCCATGACGTCTTGTCTTCAATGCCGGTGTTACCTTGGTAACAGCCAGTAGCATATGAATTGAACCCGGTTTCTACCCTAAGGTTGAATTAATTGAGGGCTATTTATTTTCACCCTTTTCACATTCAATTCTTTTTCATTCTTCAACCCCTTCAGTGCTTACCGAGACTTCATAACTAGAACCTTGTTGGGTTTATTCCAGTACTAGCTCTGTCTCAGTCCGCACTCTTCCCGTATTCTCATTTTCCTCCTTTTTTTTCATCATACCTAAGGAATTCTACACTATCTAGTGGATTGTTCCTGGGTAGATCCCTCCGGCTCTGGCGGGATCGTGGGAACGAATACCTAACCTAACCATCCTTATAACACCATGCATAAAGTAAATTGGTCGGTCTTTTGGTATTGTTCATTCTTCCTTGAAACCAATTGAAAAAACATTTGAAAAATCAATCAAGGTACTTGTGATATAATATCAAAGCATTTTATACCTGAATTATTTTTGATCTTTTAGAAATGCTCCCCCTCAACATGTGCATATGATTTTGAAATTGTTTGGCACATGGAGGCAAGAGTTCTTTGAAATGATTTCTTGATCATAATTTCCTTAGAAAAAGCCATTTGAATTTCTTTGGTATATTCTCCCCCTCAATATGTGCGTAGGATATTTGAAATCATTTTATCACATAGAGTAAAGAGTTCTTTTGAAGTACATCCACGATCACAAAAGCCATTAAGAAATCATTAGAAAATCAATCAAGTTACTTTATGTTGAAACATAGAAATCTTTGTACCTTGAAAGTTTATTTTCTTTTTGAAATGCTCCCCCTCAATATGTGCTTCGAGATTCGAAAGCGTTTAGCACATATGGGAGAGCAGTATGCACATTTGAATCAAAATGATCACCTTTTATCAAATTTCATTATTAAATCACAAATTCTCCCCCGATCAAAAATATCAAACCCTTTGAGATTTTGGATCCCAAGTGATTTAATAAGGTTTAGAAAACATGGGAGAAAATGTGCCTGATTTAAAAGCTCTTCTGGTTTATGGTTAAATGCTCCTCCACAATCATGTGCATTATGTATTTCAAAATCGTTTGGCACATGAAGGAACGAGTGCTTTTGAAACAATCACCCTTTAAAACCGATTTGAGATTTAAATCACGATCTCTCCCCCGATCAAAAAATTCAAACCAATTGAGATTTTGGATCCCGATTGATTTAAATCATTTAGAAAATTTTAGGGGAAAGACGTGGCCTGATTTACTTTTGAAAAATGACAAATAAGGATCAATTATAGACATTAAAGATTGTTAGTGTCAGGTATGATAGTTTTAAGAGATCTTTAAGTAAAATAAAACAATTTCACAATCAAACAAGAACATAAATTTTTTTATTTTGAAAGGTCTTTGAGTTTTAAAGAAAATCATACCATGACATAACATTAAATATTTAGATCACCACTTTATGTTGCACAAAACGGACTTTTATGAAGAAATATTGTTTGAAAATATTTTTTTTGAAATCACTCTCCCCCTCAATCCATGACCGTAGTCGTTGATTGGGTGACTTATGTTTTATGAAAATGAAGTCTGGTTGATTTCCAAAATTTAAGTCCAATTTATTTTCAAAACAATATTTTTCCATTTCTTAAAACAATATTTTCAAAATTGTAATTCAAAAATGGTATCATCCACTACTTGTCCTGCACAAAGATACATTATGTGGATAAGCTGCTTCTGTTGTTGCTGAAAGGATGAAAGAAAACCGTCTGCTAAAGCAGTGAGACCTCTGAAGTTGCATCTATCGTGCCAACTATCTATGGAGAGATCTAATTAAGCTCCGTTTCTTCTTTTGTTGACCCAAGCATCCAATTATCTTCTTTTATGGGATCCGGATCGGGAACATTCTTTTATACCATGATATCTGCATATGTTAGTGGACACAAACTGATATATGGTGGTCGACATCACCCAAATAGCAATCGACTAATTAAAGTCAATCCAATATGTCAATCAGAACATAAAGGCATGGGAATTATGTGTTTATCAAACTCTGATCATCTAATCCTAACAAATATATCCTAAATTCCTAGTCCTTCAACATAGGCAAATATATTTTTCAGTTAAGCATGTAGGATAATTAGATAAGCCCGATAGATGATATAAATTTAAAAAACATTCACCCCCTCAATCAATGACTCATTCAATCAAAAGTTTTAAATAAGCTGAGGTCATTGATTGGGTTTGGCAAAATTATGAAAACATGATTCTGATTGATTTTCAAGCAACTCATTTACCACCATTTTGTTAAAACAAATATTTTTCTGAAGAATTTTTGAAGGAAAAATATTTGAGTAGGAACAGCAGTCCTTTGACATACTTTCCTCATTTGTTTTAGGATAAGTGCACGAAATATTTGAAAATTGGTTTAGCGTAGCACTTTCCTTTCTTGAAGAACGGGTTGCTATCTGAAATAATAGCAAACCATTGTTTAAGCACGGGTTACAGTATGAAGTAACTGCAAGACATATTTTGAGACATGTTTAGAAAAGAATATTTACACCTTCTGCTCGAACTTTATCTATGGTCCCGTGCCATTATTGAATAACATTTCTAAGACCGTAGATGTTATCGATACCATAAGACATGTCTTGATAAAATCAATATTTTTGGTCTTTTTCAAATTTTTTGATTTTTATGGGTTTTTGTTGATTTTATATTTTTCTTTATTGTTTTTGTTGGTTTTATATTTTTGTTTTTTGCTTTTTGATAAATATATACACAGATACCCAAAGACAGAGAAACTTATAACATCGAAGTAGCAGATTAAGTCCGATATCCAAAGAATAACCCCGAAGTATACTTTTCTCTACCCTGAAGAAAGTGTATGAAGCTCAAGAACCCAAAGTACCCAAATGCCCAAAGAAAGAATAACCGATAACACTGAAGTAGCATGTTGAATCACTGATTATCTCTGCGGATGTCATCTCCGGAATAAGTGATTATCACTGAATCACCGATTACGCTCTCAAGTGAAACAGCTGAGCATCCCCAATGTACACAATTTCTCTCCCCTGATGATTGCGATAACATCAAAATCATCACACACGTGTGTACTTAAACTAACTCTTCCATCTCTTCCCCCACATAGTTTGTAAAACCCTAAAAATCATGAACGCGTGAAAAGACTATTTTACCCATCTATAAAATTCGTAAAATCAGTCAAGCTCAGTAAATGTAGAATCTAACCTAACTTATAAATTGTTCGCCAAATCTAATTTTCGAGATTGATTTACTTTTACGATTAAAATTTGATTACGTGTTTATAAATATTACATGAACGAAAATTTACTAAGTTACAAAGCACATATTAACTAAATGTGAAAGCCCATCTAAATAATAAATTTGAAATTGGACTTAGCCCATTATTCTTTCCTCCCTTTTGTGCGTTCAAAAGAAAGACCATATATCCCCTCCCCCTATTTTTTTTGTACGCTCCACAATTCTAACTCACCAAAACCCTAGCCACCAAAAAAGTAACGGCATGGTTCTTTTCCTCTCCTCCCATTCGACTCAAAGACAACACAAGGCTGATGGTCGTGGCCTTCTAGGGCAAAAAGGGGTGGCTAGTCGTGGGCTCTTGTTACATGGTCGTAGGTTTTTTTTTTGGGTCGTATATGCTGCTGCCATCGTGGGTTTTAAAACCCTGGTTCCTTGTTCCTTGGTTCATCTTATACACGCATCAAGGGTAACCTTTTCAACCTCGTTTAACTTTCCTTTGATTGTTTTTCTTTCATTCGAATGTATTCATGAAAATTAAATCGCCTAGAGGACAAGCTACACTCGAATATATATATATATAAGTCGCATAAAATTGTTACCGAAAAGATTAGAAACGAAAAGAGCTAAAATCTTCGAATGGGGCTGTTTGGTTTCGAAATAAGTTAAGGTTGGGGGCTGTTTGGATCGACTTGGGTGTGTTTGGTTCGGTTGCATGTGGGTTTGAGTCGTGTATGGTGTGTTTGGAATAAGGGTTTCGTGTAATGTGTGTCATATTTTGCGAATGGTATTAGTTTGTTAATTTATGATTTTGTGTGAATGGAATTTTGTTGTTAAATGGTTATGGTTATGATTATGTAATGTTCCTTACATGTTAATAGACTTATATAAGTGGTGTATGTTCATTTTTGGAATCATTGTAAAGTTTTATAAGCCATTGTCATGATAAACTCTAATTATGAATTCATGATTTTATGTGGACATGTTAGCGTTAAAAATGGTACTTAGGATATGAGAATTTGGAAACGGCTTTCATAACATGTTTATATGTCATATAGAATGAGTACATGAACTTTCAATGATTGGTGATAACATGCTTATTGATGAAATTGATAGCTTAGAAGTTCATGATTTTATGTGAAGATTATGGTGATGTTTACTTGACTAAAACTTGTAATCTTGTGAGATAGGATAATTGTATGAGATGGATGATTAAACTTTTATTTCTGTGATTTATTGATATTTGATGATGGTTGCATTGTGGATATGATTTGGTGGGTGATGGATAGGTTTGCAACATGTTTAGGACTTGTTATTAGCTTTCTACATGAAGTTATGGACTTATAATATGTCAAATGCTTGATATTATGCTTCATTGGTTAAATTGATGACACCTCTATAGAATTCATGCTATTAGACCCTAAACATGATGTATGATGAGTTTTGTGATGTTTGGCATGCTTAAGTGATGATTGGTGAGTTGTTTGTTGCTTGGTTATGATTGTTTGTTAAGCTGTCCAGAATTTAGGTTGGATTCATCTAGGTGTTATCTGATGATACTTACATGTTTTTGAGTGATTCTTGAGCCTAAATTGTAGTACATTGAAATAGATTTCAGTAAATATAAGTCTTGTATCATTTGCATACTTGTAAGTATGATTTTTACATTTTTGGAGTTAGGGTGTCTGAATCTGAATTTCTGAGTTGAAATTTATGATGTAGTATTTGATTTTTAGTATTTAATCTATGAGGTTCTGGAACTTTTCCTTTGGTGGCTATGATGTTTATATATTGTGTGACACCTGTAGCTTTTGGTTTGATGTGTTGAGTAGGGTGAGTGTGTTTGTTGGGGCTATACTTTTGGTGTGTGTAAATCTGGGTGAGTTCTGGACAGGTCTGGACTTATGATTTTCCATAGGCCATTTAGCATGGAAATAGAACCCACCAATTTTTAGAGAGTCTTTTAACTCATATGGGAACCCCTGGGATTTTACTTGATTTCATTTGAGCTAAGTAAGTATTTTATAAAAATCGCTAAAGTCTGGTCCAAATATGAGTTTAAGAAAATGAAAGATAAAAAAAAAGGATATCAATAAGTAAAACACTTACACATGCATAAGAAGCTTATAAAATGAGTATATAAGTAATATATGATATCAATTCGTGTAGATACGTTGAAGGAGATACGACGTTGCTTTCCGGTGTAACTTTCTTGTTTGCTTTGATTTCGTTGCTAAGGTACAGATATTCTGACCTTTTCAGTAAAGGTTTCTAATGATTTTTCTTTCTTTGGCCTTTCTTCTATGCTTATTAGGGTTTCCTATGCCATTGCTATGAATCCCTTCTGTTTGTCTGAATCTCTATTTGTCTGAACTTCTGTTTGTTGAACCTTGCTATATCTGATTTGGACTTTCTGAATTGGACCTTATGATTATGAACCTTCTGATATGTATTTCTGTTTGACCTATATGATTACCTATGATCTGTGTTATTTCTGACATTCTGTTTGACCTAAGTTAGTTTGACACCCGAGCCATTATTTCACTAGGCATGGGGGTTCCATGTCCGTGTCAGTGATGCACCTCTGACATGACTCTAGGGCAGTAGAGTGATGTTCTGCCACGTCCCTTGATGGTGGAGCATATTTTGCATATGTAGGTTGGGGCGTATGGATGCATCCTAGATCTGTTCTGTTATCTGATATGATTTTTCTGGTGAATGATGTCGTGTGCAATACGCGTCTTCACAATCTGGGAGCTAGCTACTCCATTGGTTACTGAGGTCTCCCCTCCTATTATATATGGTATTCCGAGGTCACCCCTCCGAATAAAATGGGTACTTATGATATGATATGATATGATATGTTTCTGGGCTCGTGGTAAATGACTAAACCTTTATCCGTTATTTCTGTTTTATGTATTCTGTTTATGATTCTGTATTTCCCAATACACCATACTCTGTATTATCTGTTCATTACTCAGTACTCTTATATGACTCACCGTACTACCAAGAGATATATGTATTCTATTGTTTTGGTCTGTCACACTCTCATTCCGTTGCTTCATACTATCATTCCATTCACGTACCGGGTTATTATATGTTTATTGGATTTGATTATGCTATTCATGTTTTATGTGACTACTGATTACTCTGTTATGATATGATTAATATACGGTTATCTGATTTGCCGGTTGTCATCTGATGATATGTGATCTCACTAATTTGTCTGGTGACCATGCTAGTGTGTAATCGATATTTTTGTTTGTTTATCATGTGTACTTCATTCAGTTAATCTCGTAGACTATGACTATCCGTTGTATCCTTATCTGCTTGTTGTGACCTGCCATGTTTACATTTCTGCCTATGCTACGGCATGATTGGGTAAATGGTTCAACTTATGACGTCTGGCTTGTTAACTTATTTAGTTGCCCTGCTATGTTCTTAATTCATTCAATTATAATGTTTGTGCTGAATTCCTACTGTTACGTGTGGCTGCCATGTTTTGACTGCTGTTAATACTTCCGCTGTTATAATGCCGGTTATGTTAATTGTTGTGGCTACTTGACTTATGTGATTGCCATACTCACTTACTAAATTAATTTCTTCCGCTTGCTTTTAGACTTCTGTTTGACTTGTACGTATTATGTTTTTCTGAATTTATTGTATGTCATCTATATGTTGTGTAGATACGACGTCTGCTATGCTTGCTTATGTTCAGTACTTGTATGCCTGGTTTGTATGTGCTTGTATATACGTCATCGATGCTTTGCTTTGCTTCATTCTCTTTGTTATATGTTCTTTTGGATATCTGTATATTTGTGCTCTTCAGGATCCTCTTTGACTCATTGTTCTCATTTCGCTGCGATTTTGTTATCCATTTTCTTTGTTTCATTTTGCATTTCTGATTTTATTTAGCATTCGTTTTGTTATATCTGTTCACTGGGCTTTTTAAGCTCAGCCGCATTTCTTTTCCTGCGGCAGGTTTTAGGTTTGAAGATGGGCTTCGATGGGCTGAGAGTTAGAGTATCTTAGTGGACCAACCCTAGTACCATAGTACTTATGGACTTACTTTGAAGAGGTTTGTTTTGAGATTTCATTCATTTTGGATATTGTATTTTCCTCGTCAGACAATTGTTTATATGATTTGAAACTTCATTTTTAAGGTTTCCGTTTGTAAATATTTAATTGTATGTTCTGATATGACACAAGAATGTGACACTTCTACCCTTGTCGGGTTGGGGTGTTACATAGTTGGAATAAGAACACTAAACGCCATGAGTCAAACCTTGAGTTTCTCTGCGATAATGACAATAGTCTTCCCGGGATATCTTAAATCACTTAGAAGTATTAAGTTCATCAAGTTTACTCGCGTTTAGATACGTGTCTCCTTCCCCCTTGCTGGTTTTGATGCTTAAGAATCAGCAACACATAATAAGCCCGTATACTAGAAGTCTATTGAGAAGAACACTTGAACTCTTGTGAGAATCAACTTGCTGAAGAATATGAGCAAGTCTAATTGGGGATTAAAACTAACATTTCACACTCCCTCAATTAGTGCTCTCCCCTAAATAGGTAATCTGTATGATAAGTGCCCAGATTAAAAAGAAGTCATTTGGTAATCAAATGCAACTCGTCTTTAGTCTTCTAACATGCAGCAGAAAATGTAGAACCGACTGTAGACTCGACCTTCTTCAATATTGTCCATTTGGGGAATAGAAAGTTAACATCTTCTTCTCACCAAATGCATTCCCGATAATTTATATATAGCAAATCCCCTTAACTCAAATCTCTCCCAATCAAACAAGAACAGAAAGATGTTCATCAAGGAAATCAGCCCCGCAACTGGAAGCACTTTGTCATTAATCATATCAGCCCGTAAGAAGATGTCAACCAACGGCTCTTAGAAGAAACTCCATGTAAAGATGACCCGATAAGAAGAAGCTCGGTTCTTACATGAGTTAGGAGCCGTATGACCATATATTCTCAGATATAACTCAACATGTAGAATTATCATACTTTTTCTCCCCCTCAAGAATTGCATACGGAGATGCCATTCTTGATTAAACAAGTGAATATCTTTAGAATGTAATCTTTTCACACTTCTCCCCTTCAAAGGTTGCAAATGATGTCGCCATCTCCATTTTAATTGAGCAAGTGGAATAAGAAAACAATCAACAGTAGTTCGATTCAATTGATGAATTAGCGCGCATGGAAAAAGCATGGAGCATGTTGATGAGAATGGTCATTAATAAGAAGATTTTCTTCTTCCGAAGATAAAGCGCACTGAAGCGTACACTTTTCTTTTCTTTGAGGTACGAGGCTTGAACTGTTGTGTTCAAACGTCATAATCTCTCTCTTTTCAGCATCTCTTGGCAAACTTATAATCAACCCCATTATCATTCAGTAGGCTCTTTGTCGTGACAACTGATGGAGAAAACCCAATATGATGAATTTGACCTTGAAGTAAACTAACCAAAACTCGTGACTTAAACTTGCACATATGTAACAAAGAGCGGTGTCGAGAGTTCATCCTCCATTGAATCTCTAAGTACTCTATACTCTTCATCCAACCAACCATCAAGTATAAGACGTACATCACCTCTTGAAAATCCACAATTGAATGTGACACTGAGCACTACAACGTAACTCCTTAAAGTGATAGTTATTTTGTGGTGGTAAGAGCCCAATTCCCCAAGTGGTAAAAGAAAAGAAAAAAGTCACCCAAAAATAACTAGATTTCCAAGTCTTCGTTTTTGAAAATATTAAAGGCTCGAACAAGGATCTCGAAGAATCTTCATCCAACCATCCTCGATACCTTCAGATACTAAGTACACTCGCCTTTGAAATTTCACTTCAACCTCAAATAGATAATAATGAATTAGCGTCGTTGTCACATCTTCTGGTTAAAACTTAAATCTAGCCTCCTTTATCGTTTTAAGTGAACAATGATAATGGTTTCATCCCGACCATGGTAAAGGCACATAACCCCGTAAAACCATGTAATAACCAAACCGCCATGAAGAATATCCAAGAAATCACCCAATTCCTGAAGTACACCCTTTTTTCCCTTCTTCGAAGTAGAAGCCATAGCACCAGCATCAGATAAGATCCCGAAATACACTTTCCTTTCTCCAGGATGATTCCATCATCACGGGATTTTACAATTCTATGGTCTAAACCGAGAAATAGTTTCTTTCGCGGGATTTTACAAAACCAAGAATAAACTGTAAGATAGATCCGAAAATGCACATTACTTTTACCGGGATGATTTCATTGTAACGGGATTTTACAAATCTATGATTTAAACTGAGAAACAGATTCTTTCACGTGATTTTACAAAATCAAGACTAAACTGTAAATAATGTCAGCTTGAATGCGATATGACAACTTTGGTTGAGGTGAATTACTGTTTTAGGGGAACATGCAACGGTTCATCAGTGGTTCATTCTCCAACATCAACAACATCATCAACAATTCTTAACCCATATGTAGACAACTTCACAAACCATACTAAGTCGAGTAGAATACACTACTTCCCCCTGAGGTTGACCGTAAAACATCAAAGTACACGTTTCTCCCCCATGATGGTTTCGAACTTTCGGAAGCATCATTAACGTGTGTAACCATCTGCACGAAAATTTCTTGTCATAAGCAAACATCTTGAAAAGTCATGACTGACGCTGAATATTATTGAAAGATTTTTCTTAGTGTAAGATATTAGTTTTCACATACACATCAAACCATAACAACAAGGTGGCGAATAAGTGGAATTCTAGAGAGAGAAAGTTAGAGGTTTAGGAAACTTTAGTGAGAGAAAGAAAATTCTTATTATGAGCTCCAACTCTCTACCTTGGAAGGTAGAGAGTATTTATAGTCTTACATAAATCGCCACACATCGGGCTGTGGATCAGGCATACAGTGGGTAAAGACCCGTCCGTCCTCCACGGTGTTACTTAACTAAATACTACTTAACTTAAAATTGCTACGACTACGAGCTTTCTAATGATTACATATACTTGAGGTGACCGACTCTTTAATACCTGGAATTTCTAATTCCTAACAATCTCCCCCTAAGGGAGGTCACCTCAATCATGTACTAAAATTACATTGAATACAGATAGATATTACATTAACAATTGTTCTTGAATTCTTGATGTAGTACTTTGCTCCTAAGCTCGTAGTCATTGATTCTTCGCATTGCATGTTTGGTTAATCCAAGTGGAGGTCTTTTACTGATCCACGAGATAATAATAATGAGCCAGCTTTTGAGATCATCAGCTATAAAAAATCTCTGAGACATCCATTGTGGTGTTGGTATTTATGTGATGTTGTGACTTTCGGACCGACATGCTCACATTCTGGATCATGATATCTTCTCACCAGAGTAGCGGAAGCTTTTGTTGATTCATGATATTGGCAGCATCGAAGCAGAAGCATGGAGTGAGAATATCAGAGTCATTGATGCACTTATCATGATTTCTTAAGAGATGAATGTATCGTGTGAGCATGCGGCTATAGATTGACCGCTTCATTCTGAACAGCTGCAAACGTCGGGCGTACCTGCATACAACAGTTAGCAATAAAGCGTACAAAAGTGTCTTTGACCACTTTAGTTGAATTGAGGCACACGGCCCACGGTTCCCCGTTGATCAGTACAAGTACTGCCTGTGATCAGGTATAATTCCGAAGAATTTCCTTGACAGGGTTTCGCAGCTGCTCTAGCTGTTCTCAAACCGGAACGTCTCAAAGAAGACAACACGGAGTGAGTGAACCAGCGAATTTAAGTCCACTGATTGATGAAAAGAGATTTGAAAAACAATCGTGTATTGCTCAATAGAAATTGTTTTAGCAATACAACGAAGGTTTTATTGAAAATCAATTATCAATCATAAAAACACCTTTTGGTTTGAAAAATTAGTACACGGTCGATGTGCTAAAGAAAAGAGTTATTGAGCACAAAGACCGGTTTTTCAAAGGTATCCGTCAATCCATAACTTGAACCAGGATTGATTCAAGACTTGAATCGCCCCATTGTTTATGTTCAGTTGTCACATGGTTGATCTAATAAATAGATCTCACATGCCACCTACCAGGAGCTTGTTTGATGTTGGCTCCAGAAGGTTTTCCATCTTCATTGTGAATATGTATGCATATCACTCAGATGTTCTGGCAATACCACAAGGATAATGCGTAGGACTCAAGATATAAACTCTCTTTCCACATTGTGTGAAGCAGAGAGTCTTCATTGGAAGTGTCCTAATGAGATTTATTGATGATCTCGTGGCTCTAGACTCAATTTGTGCATATTTGGATCCTGTGTCGGAGACTAGGGAGAGGGTCTCCTTCTTCAATATCAACAATCTCTAAGAGAAAGTCGATAGATTATTTCGGTTCCCCGTGAGAATGAAACAAGTCCTTTTAAGAGGAACTTGAGTGGTTTGGAAAGTTGAAGTGCAGTGCGTCACTGGGTCCATGACGTCTTGTCTTCAATACCGATGTTACCATCAGTAGCATATGAATTGAACCCGGTTTCTGCCCTAAGTTTGAATAAATGGAGGGCTATTTGTTTTCACCCTTTTCTCATTCAATTCTTTTTAATTCTTCAACCCCTTCAGTGCTTACCGAGACTTCATAGCAAGAACCTTGTTGGGTTTGTTCCAGTACTTGCTCTATCTCAGTCCGCACTCTTCCCATATCTCACTTTTCTCCTTTTATCATCATACCTAAGGACTTCTACACTAACTAGTGGATTGTCCATGGGTAGATCCCTCCGGTTCCGGCGGATCATGGGAACCAATACCTAACCTTATCATCCTTATATCACCGTACATAAAGTAAAGTTGGTCGGTCTATTTGGTATTGTTCATCTGCCATTGGAATCAAATGAAAACCATTTGAGAATCAATCCAGATACTTGTGATATATTATCAAAAGCATTTTGTACCTGAATTGTTTTTGATATTTTTAGAATAAGTGCTCCCCCTCAACATGTGCATCAAATGTTTGAAATCGTTTTGCACATGGAGGCAAGAGGAAGAAATTACTTCATGAATACCATTTTTCTAAAAGATATCCACATCACTTCCCACATCAAATCAAGTAGATAGAGCATTTTGGAGAAGGATGAGGTTTTCATGATATTGCTCCCCCTCAATATGTGCTTCGAGATTTGAAAAGAGTGTTTTGCACATACTGGAGGGAACCTGCACATTGAGATAAATGATCACGTTTCAAGTCATAGGTTTAAGATAGATGCTCCCCCTCAACATGTGCATTGAAAAATTGAAATCGTTTGACACATGTGGGAAGGACAGCGTGTACATCCTTATAAAACCATTTACCGAATTATCAGTTTAAATTCAATTTAAATCACACATTCTCCCCCGATCACAATTATCAAATCATTTGAGATTTGTGATCTCTTATAGATTTAAATTGATTTTGAAAGCTTTTAAGGAGAATTGTGACTTGATTATGAAAGCGTTTTAACTGATAAGGATCGGATTTTAAGACTTAAAAAAACCCAATTGGTAAAACATGCATGAATATCTTTTGAAAACACTTGAATGCCAAATAACTTTTTAATTTAATTAAAATCATTCTCCCCCTCAATCAATGACATAGGTTGTTGATTGAGAGATAGAGATTTTGACAAATAAGTCCTGATGATTATCAAAAATAGAGACCGAGTTATTTTTCAAAGCATTTAGTTTTCAGCAGATAAATGTTTAATGAATCAGAGCATGGAATTTGAAAACATGGTAAAACATGGCTCTGTTCTTTCTTTTAAAACCGGGTTATTGCCTGACAATGACAATAAACCATTTTTTTCTCTTTCTCTCAAAAAAAAATATATATATATATATATATATATATATATATATTTTAAGAATTCGAACAACATCTAAAGTCCCGTGTCATTCTTTGAATGACAGCACAAAGACCGTAGATATTAACGAACTGAAAAAACCATGATAAATTGAATTTTTTTTTTTTTTTTTTTTTTTTTCGAAAATTTTCAAATTTTTTATGGATTTTGAAAGTTTTATATTTTTGTATTTTGATTTTCGAATAGATATATACAAGAGATAGATGAAGATAGACCTTTACTCCTCGTCTTCCTCCTGAAGACGTTTGAGTGTTTCTGGTTGAAGGCTTTTCAATCCAAGACGTGGGAGAATAAACTCAAAACGTTCTCTTGGAAGAGCTTTGGTGAAGATGTCCGCTAACTGATATTCAGACCTTACAAAATAGAGTTCCACCACACCTTTTTCCACTTGTTCCCTGATGAAATGATGTCGAATGTCGATATGCTTTGCTCTAGAGTGTTGAACATTGTTTCATGAGAGAGCAATAGCACTTTTATTATCACAGTACAGAGGGATTTTGTTGAATTCAAAGCCATAGTCAGATAATTGAGATCTCATCCATAAGACTTGAGCACAACAGGATGACATGGCTATGTATTCAGCCTCTGTAGAGGAAATAGAAGTACTCATTTGCTTCTTTGAAGACCAGCTCACAAGCTTATCACCCAGAAACTGAGCACCTCCAGATGTACTTCGACGAGTATCTTGACACCCTGCATGATCAGCATCTGCATAGGCTGTTAGTGACATACCGGTGTCCTTCGGGGTACCAAAGACCCATATTGATGGTTCCTTGGAGATACCGAAAGACCCTTTTAACCGCTTCAAGGTGCTTTTTAGTAGGCTTAGCCTGGTATCTAGCACACATGCAAACAGCGAACAAGATGTCTGGTCTACTAGCAGTGAGGTACATCAGGGATCCAATCATACTACGATATTTCGTTTGGTCAATCATGATCCCTGAGTGGTCCTCATCTAGTTTGGTTCGATCAATCATGGGGGTGTCAACAGGGTCACTTGAATCAAACCCAAATTTCTTTAAGATCTCTGTTGCATATTTAGATTGATTTATGAAAATGCCTCCGGGACTTTGTGAAATTTGTAATCCCAAGAAAAACGACATTTGTCCCATCATTGACATTTGAAATTTTGAACTCATTTCATTAGAAAAACGATCACATTCCATTGGGTCTGTCGAGGCAAAAATAATATCATCAACATAAATTTGAACATGAGTTAAATGTTTGCCTGACTTCCTGGTGAACAATGTAGGATCAACTGCTCCTTTGCTAAATCCGGCAGATAGAAGAAACTTTGACAGTGTATCATACCATGCCCTTGGAGCTTGCTTTAAACTGTAAAGGGCCTTCTTCAAACGATAAACGTGAGTAGGATGCTCTTGATTTACAAATCCTTCAGGTTGGCTGACGTAGACGACTTCTTTAAGGTCTCCGTTCAGAAATGCCGTCTTCACATCCATCTGATAGACTATCATATTCTTACTAGCAGCATTAGCCAAGAAGATTCTGATTGCCTCGATTCGAGCAACTGGAGCAAAAGATTCTTCAAAGTCAATACCCTCCTCTTGACGGTATCCTTTAGCAACTAATCGAGCCTTGTTCTTCAACACATCACCATGCTCATCAAGTTTCACTTTGAAGATCCATTTAAGAGCAATAATCATAGCACAGTCTGGAGCAGGTACTAACTCCCATACATCAAGTCGATCAAACTCATGAATTTCATCTTGCATGGCATTGAACCAGCTATCTTCATTCATGGCGGCTTTAACATCTTTTGGTTCGATCTTAGATAGTACGGAGTTGAAGAAGCACCATAAGGCATCGGTTGCAAGTTGTTTCCGTGTTGATACAGGACGAGAGGGATTTCCAATGATGTTGTCTAATGGATGATCGTGAGTCCATTTTCTGAGGTGTTTATGTGGCAGTCATTGAGGGACTGAGGTAGCTGAGTCGATGTCTCCTGAAGAAGATGGTTCTGATGATGATTCAGGAGCAAATATGTTTTCAAATGGAGCATCTTCAAGAGTAGCAAAGGGATTAACTTCATCATTGATGCCAGAAACATTTCCATGATGTACATTTGAAGAATGATGATTTGTTGATGAGACTAAAGGATCAGCAGCAGGCGCTTCTTGACTTAAAGATATTGAGACTGAGGGATTGCCTTCATTCACAGGAATATGAGCAGCTTCTGTTGTAGGAATCGACACCTCATTAGTACTTGGATCATAAAGTTCATCAAACATAGGATCAAACAATTTCTTTAAATCATCTTCAGATGGAGGTACATATGGAGTTTCTTGAGAAGAGTTTGGAACAAGGGATGAACCAATGGGACTGTTTTGAAGTGTGGGTCCAGAACTGAATTGTCCATGAGCCATTTGACCGGTCAGCTCATCAAACGTAACGTGAATTGTTTCCATGATATTTAGGGTTCTTTTGTTGTAGATTCGGTATCCCTTTTTGTTTGAAGCATACCCTACAAATACTCCAATCTCTGCTTTAGCTCTAAGTTTGCCTAAGTCTTGTCCCTCATTAGTTGGATAACACAATGCACCAAACACACGAAGGAAAGAGAGATTAGGTTTTCTATTGTGGACAAGTTCATATGGAGTTTTTCCATGAACAGTGTGAATCAGAGAACGATTTTGTGTGTAGCATGCAGTGGCAATAGCTTCAGCCCATAGAAACATTGGAACCTTTGAGTAAATCAGCATTGTTCTAGCGGCTTCTACAAGAGTTCGATTTCGTCTTTCAACTACACCGTTCTGTTGAGGAGTTCGTGGAACACTTCTTTGATGGCTGATTCCAATGCTTTCATAAAACTCACTAAGTTGTTTGTTAACAAACTCAGTTCCATTGTTTGTTCGGATAATTTTGACTGTTTTGTTAAGTCGAACCTGCAACTGTTTGATGAGTTTGATGATGATATCAGGAGATTCATCCTTTGTCCTTAAGAACTTGACCCAGGTGAATCTAGAGTAATCATCAACCACAACCAACACATATTTCTTACCAAAGATGTTCTGCACTCTCATTGGTCCACACAAATCCATATGAAGGGTATGAAGAACTTCTGTAATTGAGTTTGTAGGTTTGGGTTTGTGGGCATACTTTTTGCTTTTACCCAATTGGCATGCTGAACAAAGATGATCCTTTTCATACTTTAGTCTAGGTAAACCTACAACTAAGTCCTTTCTGGAAAGATCATTGATGGTGCCGAAGTTCAAGTGATTGAGACGACGATGCCATAACCATGACTTTGTTTTTGAAGCCTTTGATAACAAGCAGATTGGAGAAGACCTCATCATGTCATCGATAGAGATGGTGTAAAGATTTGAGCCACGAGTTCCTTTTAACATTTCCTTACCATTAAGATCTCTAACAAAGCAGGATGTTTTCTGAAGGCTACTTCTAGATCAGAATCACAGAATTGACCAACAGAGAACAGATTATGACCCAGACCTTCCACATAGTATACTCTAAAGATGACACTATCACCAACAACGTAATCTCCATAACCCATGATTGCACCGAAATGATCATTACCGAATCTAACAGTCCCGATGAATTTGATCACGAAGTTCATGAGCCGCGACCGGTCTCCAGTCATATGCTTGGAACAGCCTGAGTCCAGGTACCACAGAACGATTTGAACGATCTACAGTTGAACACAAACAAGAATGGATAACTGGATAATTGGGATCCCCATGCAAGAATGGGTTCCATTTGGTTAGTAACAATGGTTGGAACACCCACATCAGAAAAAGGAGCATTCATATCAGAAATCAAGGCACTGGAATCATTGTGAATAGATGCAGTACTAGTGTCTGTATTAGCCTTGTTCACAGTGTGCTCACTTCTTAAGGGAATAGTTCTACCAGTAGGCAACCATTTTCTAGTGGGCATTGTCTGATTATTCTTATGACCAACAGGTATCCAATAATAGCCTATCTTACTAAATGTTCTTCCTGTGGGTTTCCACTGTTTTCTAACTTTCTTTCGTTTTTGCCTTTTTGCCTTTTTAGTATGAACATTAGCAACATTAACTGGACAATTATCATCATTAGGCAAAACATTAACACCACATTCATGATTAGAAACAGAATTCAAGCAGTCATCAGTACAAGGTATGCAAATAGTATCAGAATTCGAATTAATTACAGTACGCCTATGGCTAATACTAGAATCAACACGATTCGTTTTATTCGATTCAAGCTTAAAGTTCCTAGATTGTTCTTCTACTCTTTTCCAGTGCACATTCTTAGCTTGCGAGGTCCTATCATTCCTTGTATTGTCTTGAGACTTTGACCTGCTCCCTTTAATGTCACTGATTACTCCTGTAGAGGGAATGGGAACATTAGTGGGTTTTACAACTCTTTGCATCACCTGTTTAGATGTGCTGGGATCTGAGCTACATGCAGGCACACTAAGGTTCACTTTCTTAAAACTAGAAGTGCTGGGATTTGTACTCCTAGAAGACACACTTGAGTTCTCTTTCATAGTATTGACAGATCTGAAATCTGAACTACTTACAGGCACACTAGGGTTCATATTCAAGACATTGGGCATCGAATGAATATCATACTTGGCAATAGGCATCGAACATGGAATCAAAGGATTAACTCTCTCACCTAATGACTTTGGGCATATTGTGATCAAGCATTCTAAGATTTCTTGAGATCATTTGGCATATAAGCATGCATGTCCAATTGCATTATCATGAGGTTTCACTAACTTATCCTCTTCAACAATCTCACGCAGACATTCTAGGCAATCCTTAAGGGATGAGAAGTATGTTTGAACAGCAAGTTTGTTGTTCCTGAGATGAGGAGGGACATATTTTACAGACAAAGCATATTTATTACAAGAGTGAACCTTTGATACACCATTCTCCCCATTGGTCATTGGCATTTTCCCTTTTACCTGACTCTTCAGATTCTCAATTTCCTTTTGCAATGAAGCTATTTGTTCGTTATTTTTGTTACGAGTGACCTTTATTGATTCAAATAACTCATTGAAATGACGTTTAACCTTTTCATTTTCTTCTAGAAAACTTTCGTTTTCCTTTTGTAATGCATTTACTAGGTTTTGAAGATGAAACGTTTGAGAATTCTGAGAATCTAAAAGAGGAGGCATTTGGGAGCCTGTCATATTGTTCGTTTGACCCTTTAATTGAGAGATTTGGGCTTTCAACTTTCTGATCGTGTTGCACTGAGCTTGAATTTGTTCATCACGTTTGTTAATTTGAAAAACTGCATCAAACTCTGGAGCATCTGAGGATGTCTTGATATTTGAAGTTTTGACATTTTCTTTAAGATGTTGATATTTTAGTTGTAAATTAAAATGCTCAACTTCTAGTTTAGAAAAATGTTTAACCAAATTGTCGTGATCATCCAGTTCAATTTTCTCGTTTAGTTTAGAATTAGTTTTTTCAAGCTCAATGACACGATCATGGGAGACTTTCAGGGCAACAGATAGTTCATGAAATTTGGAAGCATTAATAGAGCAATTTGAAGCAGTGAAAAATATATCTTGAGCAACACATTCAGTAATAAGAGTCTCATTTAGTGTATGCAAGTTCTTCCTTTCAATCTCATTATATTTTAGTGCACGCTCATAGTCACTAACTTCAACTATCATTGCATCAAATTCCTTTTCCATTCCCTTGATATCAGTTTCTATCCCCTTTTTAAGACTCTCAAAGTGATCTTTTAGAAGTTTAAAGAAAGGCATGACCTCAGTTAAATAACATTCTTTCATTTGCTCAAAACCCCTTTCTCCTTCCGTTATACCAGTGGGTGTGATTCTTTTCTTGCAAGTTTTCTCAAAATCAACAAATAGTTGAAATATAACATATTGGCTAATTAAGGTCTTGCTTTTAGTGGCAATTGTTCTAGGAACAAGATGCATTGGTGTATTAGGAGGATACACAGTCGCTCTAGGCATTTTCCAAAGGGGAGGGTTTGTTTCAACAATTTTTCAGCTTTCTGCTTATCTAAATCCGTTTTCCAGAAAACTTGTTCGGGAGTCAACAATGTCTGAGGCTTAAACATGTTCAAGGAAATCCAGTTTTCCTTCTTGTAATCATGGGGTGTGATCTTTATTTTCTTCTCTCTACATTTAGGATCATCTAATTTCTTGTTCATCTTTTCCCTAGTGACTTCATCTGATTTCTTATCTTCCTCAGTGCACTCAACGCAACTAGGTTTCTGTCTAGGTTTAAGGATTTCATTGCCATAGTAAAGAACCTTATGAGCATTTCTAGCCCTTTTAATGACCTCTGGATTTGGTTCCTTAACAAGGGGAATGCTATGCTTGTCGCTTAAGACCCTATGCTTAGTGATCATGTGAGCAGTCTGAATGGTGTTCCCTTGTATGTACAACTTGTTTTCAAGTTTGTCTTTCAAAGTTTTCAGATTAGAAAAATCTTTCAAGAGTTTTGATTCCTTTGCATTAAATTCTTGCTTAAGCATTTTCACATTTTCTTGAAGTTCTTGTTTTTGCTTAGCAGTTTTAGAAAGCTTTTCTTGCAAGGAATTTAACTCTTGTTTTAATACTTCTTCTCGAAAATTACTTTTTCTAATGATTGTACGCACTTGGTCATCCATTTCCTGCTCACGAGTGGTCAACTCAAATTTTGCACATTGTTCATAAATAGCAACACGTTCTTTATAGGCATTTAGTTCAGAAATTACAGACTCATCAGGGGCACATGCAGTGTATTCATAAAAAATATAGTCATTGTTGACTGCAGGAGATGCATCACTTGGTACAACTTCACTTTCACTTTGTTTCACATATTGATCATATGGGACAACATTGATATTACCCATATTTTCAATATTTGATTCAATAGTTTCAGTTGATAGTATTTTGTCATGCATCTTTTGCACATCAGCATTATCGTATAGTTTTAGTACCTCTGAGATGAGTTTGTCTTTGGATGGGCCAGCTTGTGGAGAAGAAGAGACCTTGGGAGAAACCATTGGAGAAATGCTAGCCATAAAAATTGTGTGTGCCGTAGGTCCATCATCCACATCCGAGTCGTATGCATCACAATCAGCGACTTGAAAGGCATTCTGATGATTGTGACCTATCTCCTGAATAGGCTGCTCATCCACATCTGCATCATAGGTCTTGGCATTGCCCTCAGCTAGAAACAGCAATTCCTCTTCATCCAAAGCAGCACCATTGTCCTGAGCTTGTACAAGCAGCATCTTATCTCTGAAGTAATCAGCATTCTGTGGACGCTTTGGAGATGTGCAGTTTCTTGCAATGTGTCCCTCACCACCACAGTTATAACATTTGATCGGCTTAGCTTGACCTTGGTTACCATTCCTTCCTCGATTCTGGTTACCAACATAACCTCTACCAGCACCACCTCTTCCCTGATCATACTGTCTTTCCTGAACTGGTTGCACCACGATCCTTCCATCTTTAACAGTAGCTTGATTGTGTGGGTTAGATGCTGTTCTGAGGTTGTTGTTGGTTTGTGGGAGAGAATTCATGTTTTGACTAATCGGAAGAGCTAGTTGATTAATGAAGTTACCCACGTGTGCATCAGCATCAGCTTGTTTGAACATAGGATCAGGAATGAGTTTGTGATTACCATTACCCAAGGGTATGACTTGTGAAGCTTTGGTTGTGATTCCGATGTTTGAGTAGAAGGCAGTTGAGTCATTAGACGAGCTTGTCTCTCCCTGGTTGGTTTTGAACTGATTGAGAACCAATTTTTCAAACATAGCATGTCTCTCATTCTGAAGGAGGAAGGCATAGAGTTGCTCATAGTTTGTATTCTTCAATCCTTTAGTGAGCTTCACAGAGGTGACAAACTTGTGCCATTCGGGATTCATGTTGTTCACAAACTTTGAGTTCAGCTGAATGTTGGGCATAGTCATTCTGATGTTCCTCATGTCATTCACCAACTTATGAAATCTCACATAGTACTCATAGACACTCTCATCTGGCTTCATCTTGAAGTGTTCAAATTCGTCATAGAGTTGTGATTCTCTGTCTTCCATAGTTAATTCTGAACCTGAGAGAAGCATCTTGACATTATCCCATACTGCCTTTGCATCGGTGTTGTGATTGATCAGCTTGTAGATGTCTTTAGGAAGACCTTGAAGAACAATGTTAGAAGCCCTGATATCTGCATCGAATCTCTTTTTCTCCTTATCATCAAGCTCATCATACATTTTAGGTCTGTCCATTCCGTAAATAGGAGTTCCATCATCATTAGTGTCAAGTATATCTCTGGTCGTCTCAACTCGATACAGTCCTTCATCAATGGATTTGAGAATGTTGACACCATTTTCCTTTCCAAGGCAGTACAACCTGATTCGTTGAGCCCAAGAATCGTAGTCAGTTCTGTCAAGCATGGGTGGACGAGTATCTGAGCCAGCTGCTTGAACATCCTCGGCAACAGTGGAGATGATAGTAGGAACGTTGGTAGACATGTTAACAGATTATACGGGATTTTATAACTCTATGATTAAACCGGGAAATAGATTCTTTCACGGGATTTTACTAAATCAAGAGAAAACCGTAAACAATCACCCAAGTCGCTAAAAGAAAATGCACCAAGTCGCTAACACCTAATTCGCTACACTCCCAAGTCGCTAAAGTCCCAAGTCACTAGACAAATGCAAGTCGCTAAGTAGTAACTCGCTAAGCCTTAAGTCACTAGCAAAATTTTGGCAGCAATTCGCTACTCAAGTCGCTAAAGATACAAGTCGCTAAATAGCAACTCGCTACAGGCCAAGTCGCTACCTTTGGTGGAAAGTCCACTACTTGTACTGTAAGTCGCTAGTTCTAAGTCGCTAGGTCTAAAACAGTAACTCGCTACAAATTTGTAAAGCAAGTCGCTACGAAGAAAGAATTCCGTGTGTTAAGTCGCTAGCAAGAAAAAAACTCATAAACATCACTTTTTAATCCAAAAACAACCCAACCAAGATGATTCAAGCTTACCAAATGAAAACCTAAACACTTGTTATGATTCTAAACATAAAAGTACTAACAAAATCCAAACTTTAACACAAGAAATCAACCAAATGATGCACAAACCACTAAACTTTTTCAAACTCAAAACCACCTAAAAACCACTAGAAATCCAAAGATGTGCAAGATATGATCTAACCATGGCTCTTGATACCAATTGTAAGATATTAGTTTTCACATACACATCAAACCATAACAACAAGGTGGCGAATAAGTGGAATTCTAGAGAGAGAAAGTTAGAGGTTTAGGGAACTTTAGTGAGAGAAAGATAATTCTTATTATGAGCTCCAACTCTCTACCTTGGAAGGTAGAGAGTATTTATAGTCTTACATAAATCGCCACACATCGGGCTGTGGATCAGGCATACAGTGGGTAAAGACCCGTCCGTCCTCCACGGTGTTACTTAACTAAATACTACTTAACTTAAAATTGCTACGACTACGAGCTTTCTAATGATTACATATACTTGAGGTGACCGACTCTTTAATACCTGGAATTTCCAATTCCTAACACTTAGACTGTGAAGTATCATTAGCATTCAGTGGCATCCAACCATTCAGCCCTTTGGTAAACACATCATCCACATATTCTATCAGTTATTGCTATGACCACTTGGTGAAGTAAACCCGATATACAAAACTTAATCATGAAGTAGAATTCCCCAGATTTGTTACTTAAACTTGTACTAATCCTTGTGAAAAAGAAATGGTGTACCCAATGTACAAAGCCTCTTGACATATCCTCAACTGCATGAGACACCGAAGTGATAGCTACGTTGTGGGTTAAGCGAGAAAGAATCACAACCGTAACTAAATAGCCAAGTCTTTATCACACTCTATAAATGCCCAAACAAGTCATCTTTGCGGAAGGGTAGAAAGAAAGAAGACGAAACAAGTAAACGCGCCCGGAAAGCCTCACTTCAAGTCCAAATAAGAAATACCGAACATAAAACCCCGTAGTCATCCAAGTTCCAATAACGATTCGAGCCATGACATACTATTCTCCATGAAATAGCATAAACCCAAGGATCAAAACGCATAACACAACGAATCTCATCATCACACCAAATCTCATTAACACAAATCTCATTGATAAATCTCTTCAACAAATCTCATCTTCAAGTCTCATTTCATAAAATCTAAATCTCATAAAACCTCATATTATCAAATCTCATGAATATGATCTAATTTTGAGAAGGCCATATGTTCATTACTTCAAAGCACACAACCGGATCTAAAAATGATAAGAATTCTCGGCCCCACATCTTTTGCATACACATTTCGATCTATTAACCGTCCAAGTCCTAGTCCAAATTCGGTCAACGAAATATAATTCGATCCAAAACAATCATATCCAAATAACACTCAATAATACAGGTTATGAAAATGGCCATTTCACATTTTTCATCCTAGTAACACATAAAGCCAACAATCAGTTCCAAAATATCACTAGAGATAACATCTATAATTTCAATCCCGTCCCATTTCATGAATCAATATACCCAATTTTTTTACCAATTACTCAAACCCGGCCCATGAAAAGTCGTATACCCAATTTAACTGACTCAATATACCCGTTCCACATCTCCACTAGGCCATTAGAAAAATGATACTTGCCCTAAATTGACGAGGAGTATAAAAGTCTCATAACCACACATACACCTAATCACAGGTAACCCTAATCTCTCTCACTGGTTTGTCCGCCCCCACATATCCAGAGAATCCCTTTAGTCAAAACGTTCCAATCAACAACAAAAAAAAAACCATTCGTCCCTTTTATTCTTCTTCGAATTAAAACGCATGAATTACTCATGTAATCAAGCACACATCACCACAGGGATGGTTTGATGTTGTCACTGCCACAGGGATGGTTTAGGGCATGAAACGGCTTTAATAACTCATAAAATCAAGCAGGTTTTATTTATGAGTTATTGATTTTCAATTTCGTTTTGTTTTCATCGAACAAAGGACTGAATACAACACATATTGTTGTTGTTATTTCTTGAAAAAGTTCGTATATAAATAAGAAGTTTATTCTTCGAACAAGATCAGTGATGAATATCTCTTTGTGTATGACCGTATGGTTTATCGAACAAACACACAATTAAAAAAAAGGATGGAACTGAGATCGATTAATGTTTTTGTTTTATTTTTTATTTTGGCTTGTAGCAGTAGATGTTATTTGTTGAGATTTGGATTGTGGTATAGGATTAGATTGGACCTGAATGGGATTATGAAAGGTTGGATGTTGATGTTTGTGAAATGAGATGTAGGATAGTTTCGATTTGGGTTTGATGATGTTTTAATTGCATCGGATAGTTTTGAAACTGATGTCAACGAGTCTTTAATAGATGTTGAAGATTGTTTGTTAATTTTGGATTGCATCAGATTTTAGTTTCAAAAAACCAAATCGCCTCACTATCTACCATTCATCAAATTGCTACAAATGTTGTCAAACCGCATCTATTATGATTTTTAAAAGACAAGTCGCAGTTGACACTTGGTACTTGGTAGCATTTGGTTTTTTTTTTTTTGAAAGTCAACAAATTGCTTCATCTTCATGCACATACAAATCGCATTATGTTTAACTTCCACAAATCGCATCCATTTTCATCAAATCGCATCTGATTTTTTTTACATGACAAACCGCAGTTGACTTTTTGACTATAAAATGACAAATCGCATCTTGCTTTGACCATTAAATGACAAGTCGCATTTGACTCAAAAGTCAAACCGCACATACATATTGACACAAACCGCATCTAAATTCAGCGAATCTGGACATGTTGAGACAAACCGCATCCATGAATTAGGACACAAACCGCATACATGAATCAGTGACAAATCGCATTCAAGAATCTTCAAATCGCTCATATGAACAGACCAGCAGTAACCAAAACAACTAATCTGACCCAGAAACATAAACAGCATTAAAACCAGATTCAATTCAGAATACGGATGTCTTAAAACTGCTTATACTGATAATAAGAAATGTACAACCAGTAAACCATATCGACCACAATAGTTAGAAAAACGAAAACAAGAGCATGTAAAATCTGTTAAGACCATTTCGAGCATAAGAAAAACAGTAACATCATCATAACCATCAACACCCAACAACACGCATTCAACAAACAACAAGACCACATCAAGCACGAACCAAACCGCATTAACTACCACACAAACCGCATATTAGAACCTTTCAAAACCGCACGAATCATCAAAAACAACACAACCATGGCTCTGGTACCAAATGTAGCATCGTATATTTTATGTTGTTTGATGATTTAGGTGGTCTAGGGAGATGATTATACAAGTATGCCATGTTAGAGAGATGAAGAAAGTAGAGAGGGTGATTCTAGAGAGATAAACAAAAAGAGAAAAGGTTAGATTATCAAAGAAGCACCGCCCCTTCCAAGGATGGAAGGGGTATTTATAGTTACAACCTACACGCCCTCCTGTCGGACTGTGGATCAGGCATACAGTGGGTAAAGACCCGTTCTTCCTCCGCGGTGTTACTCTAAACTAATCTACGCTAATAACTAACTAATTAACTACTAAACAACGTAAATAACGATATGTCTACGAGCTAACTTATGCTAGATTATATTTGGGGTGACCGACACTTCACTATGGAACTTCCAATTCCTAACAAATACCCAATACAATGTTACAATCTACTTCAGGTTGAGAAATATACGTATCTATAAATACCTAGAAAATATATATCTATAAATACCCAATACAATGTTACAATCTACTTCAGGTTGAGAAATAGTTATTAAAGCTTCCATTATGAATTCACATGAAGAAACTGTTTCACAACATCAAGATGTCAACATGTTTTGTTATGAATTTGCAACAAATCTCACGGTATATCAACTTCGTTATTAATTCTGTTTACGTCTTTGATTTTAGTTTGTATCGATATATGTAACGCCGTAATTTTCTTAGTTTTCATATGTTTTGTATCGATATATGTGTTGTTTAATCATGGTATCGTTTTATAGACAAATACGAAAACAAACACAAACTCTCCAATTGATGTTCATGTTGATGTTGAACAAAAACCCAGAGCTACAACGGCTCAAATGGATCGGATATGGGTGAACTTGGTTCGTAAAGAGATCAAGTCAATGTTGGACATAATAGATGCTGCGGAATATAGAATATAATATGACACTAATGCTGTTGAAAGTTTGATGAAGCTTGTTCTACAAAAGATGAAGGATATTGTTGGATGGATGGAAGACCTGGAACCAATGTTTACCTCTTAACTTTATAAGACAAATTCATAATTATTTCTTGACATTTAAATCTTCGACTATGTTTACGTTATCAATAAAGTTATGTTATTCTTAAGTCAATTTTAGTTGTAATTTTACGACCATTGTTTGAACTTTAATGGTCTAAACTCATTTAATACACTTTAAATAAAATTGCTTACTAATTTATGCAAGTTGTGTATTGTTGGAAACTTTGTTCATGGTTCAAGACACATTTAGTATATTTAATTAACTTTAGGCAAATATATAATCAACCAAACACATATTTGTCCATAATTAATTTCAAAGTAGGAAAAGATATACAACTTGTCAAACACATATATCCATAATGTGACAACTATTTGTCCATAATTGTACAAATCGATTCTCTTCAAACGAATATATGTATTTTGTAAACTGATTTAGGTATATTTTTTATTTATTCAATGTCATTGTGTACTTTAAGATTCTCGTATGACATAATTTTACGATGAACATGCAAGAGTGGAAAAAACTATTATTAAAAATAGTTTAGGAAGATATATAGACAAACCATGTTTGACTATTTTTAACCTAAAGAATAGAAAAAGAAAAGTATATACGTTTTTTATGAGTGGTCAAACCTTCAAATGTAGCATAATCCATGCGTTTGAAATTTTGATGCGTTGACTTCTATAACTTTGCATTGTAACTGTCATACATAAAAATGTCAACTAATAACTTTGCATGGTATAAGGTATTGCATGGTAACTACCATACCATATGTACATTGATTTACAGTGTTTACAGTGTTGATTCACAAGATATATAGACAAAGGAAAGTGTATTCGTTTTTTTTATGATGATGAAGATATATAGACAAAGTCAACTTAGAGATGTGAAGAAAAGTATATACGTTTTATTTATGATGAGGATATATAGACAAAGTCAACTTATAGCAAAGATGTGAAGAAAAGTGTAAATCGTTTATTTTTATACAAGATATATATCGAAATTAATTTCATCTCATATTGGCTATTAACTCATTCATTTACTTTTGTGAAATATGTTCACTATATATAATGTGTAACCGAACATTACTTGTACATATTGAAAAACACTTTCAATATTTTTGCTCCTATCGAAAAACTACACATCGATATATACACATAAAATGGAAGATAACATGGTTTTGGACAATGTTGAATCTGCTGAAGTCGTTCCAATTAAATACGAGGTTCATGTTCTACCTGTTTTATTTTAGCTATCACATTACTACATTGTCTAATATCTTGTATCTTATTTGTACTTGTTAGATTAACAATGAAATACTCAAAGCTTTTGCTCCTATGGAACTTGATTCTGTTTTCAACCCTGCTCAGGCTCCTACTGACGTTGAGGTAAACGCGATATACCAACATAGTGTCTTTTGGTTTCCATCACTCGTAAATTTATAAGCCCAAACTGTAACAGAAAAATAATACAATCAATACCTTTTCTTTTGTATTGGGTGTGAAGATAATCTCGATTTTGCATAATCTTCGTAATAAGTTATCCAAAACTATAACATTTAAATTAAAAATAAAAATAATACTAAAAGAAGAAAACATACGTGTTATATGTGTCATAACCCTTATGCACTTGACCCATTTGGATTAACTATTTATCGTAACAATATATAGTTACACACATGAACTAAATCATCTACTAGAATTAGACATGTCTCACCATACTTAAACGTTTTCTTTGTATAAATGGGATCCCTAATTCAATGTTGAACGTTTCTCATCACTTAAAAACCCACACGCCTGGTACAACATAGACAGAGTGCGCGTTATATACGTGTGGATGGATGAAAATAACAAGAAACTTTATATCATCTTGCTCGACATATATGTAAGGGTCGTCAATTATATAACACATCCTTTAAACATACATAATATACTAACCATCAAGTATATGATTGAAATTTTATACGCCTAACACCATGGAGAAAAACAAGGCTCCGAGGTCCCTGAAGACCTTGTGGAATTCTATAATAACAGAGACTTAGTTGGAAATGTTTTTTCTTTGAACCATTTTCAAATAGCCTATACCGACCCAACACAATGTCCTAGATATTAAAACTACAACTTGCTCCGTTGTGATTGGGTTATATTGGTTAACAGTAAAACAGTCCTCACAGAAATTCGTTTACTGACCATTTCGATATTCCTACGCACCCGTGGCTACCATCTATTAGGGCTCTTTTGGGTGACAAATCAATAAAGAAGATGTTCATCGGTACACATCATTTACTTAATGACTATATATGCATCGAGCTTAATTAATAAAACCAATTTGTAATCAATGTATTTCCTGGTTTCTTTATAGATACCATCGGCAGAGTCACTAAGGGAGGGCTGATACCACACAGAGTACCCACAACGTGCGAGCTGTTTCTTAGAGATGTGACATAAGTGTGATCAACAAATGTTTTATATACACTATATTGTGTTCCCCAGTCTAACAATCATTAAATTATGGTAGAGGGGCGGAAATAAAATTCATCAAATATCACACCTTACGAGAAGAACCTGTAAAACTGGCAAGGGTTTTAAAAGATAAAGGAGTTATATGCATATCATGTGCTAAACTAATCGATACCGAAACAACTGTATACTTTTCGTATTTTAATATTTACATTTCTCATCAGTTGTACCGTTTCTATATATATAGCTAATAATGCGTCCTTCCCTCTGCTACAGTGAACTTATTGGTGGACACGGAGTTAACAAAAATCGAGTATAACCCAACTATCAAACAAGCTGGACCCCTGAAGGCCATGAAGCTATGAGAAATCTCTTAAAATTTTATTTGCTTTTCCTTTTACTACATTTTAATAATTGAATGTTTGTTTTTGGTGATTACCTGTGATGCAAGTTGTGGGTGCAAAACACTTTCAGATATTTCATTTTGGTGATTGTTTATAATCGACAGATTTAGTTCATTTTGGTGATTAATTGTGATTCCTGTGATTTTTATGTTTTCTACTCCTTGTCAAAATAGATTAAAAAAAATATAATCAAGAATGAACGTACATTCACCGGCAAATTTCTCATTCAATAATAAAAAAATAACACTTCTTGCAAACATTATAGCAGTCATCTTTTATAAACCTTAAAAAAAGTATCATTTACCTTATATACTAATTATATGAGCAGTAAGTATATAAATATACAACCAAATTCGCCATAATACACATAACGATAAGAAGTTTGTATGACCAATCGTACACACTTCCAAAACTGTTATTGTTATCACTTTAAACTTGTGTTTGGGATTGTTTATATTTCTTTCTTACCAAAAGCCCTTACGTAGGTTAAAAATAACCCGTCCACCATATTGTATTTGTATTTGATTATTTTTTGTTTGAACATAAATGAGAAAGTTTGTAGGTGTCAATTTTATCCCAAAAATACGCATGTCTCAAATTGATTATTGCAACACATGATAATTGAAAAATTAGTATTTTACATCGAATTGAAAAGCTATTAGAAACTTACCGTAACCTGTGTTGAAGACCACTTGATTTATTAGCATGTAGGTGTCCTCAGGGGCGGAGCCATGCCCACAGTAGTGGGGGGACATGCCCCCAACAAATCTTGTGATGACACACTAATCAGAGTGCCCTCTTCAATTTTGATTACATACAATTAGAGGGTCAAATTGTTCGCCGGAAATATTTTTCATATGTTGTTGATCGAGAAAAATGGAGAACCAAGCTTTTATTGACTAAAAGGGTAGTGGGGCATAGGGAAATGGGTACTAAAAGTAAAATACTTTATTAATTATTGTTATACTGTATATAATATCGATAGATTGAGTTCATTTTGGACATAATGCATCACAATATTTGTATCCTTTAATTTGTTAGTAATTTTTAGACAGTGTATCACACTATGGGTATGTTTTGTGCAAGGGCCTGGGGCTGGGGCTGGGGCTAGAGCTGAGGCTGGGGCTTATGTTATAAGCCGAAACTAGCATTTTTATTTTCATAAACTTGTTTGGCAAATTAGTTTAAGTTGGGGCTTATTATTATAAAATTACTAAAAAGCACATATAATTAAATTAACATATGCATATATTAGATATTTTTGTGGGTAATTAAGTAGTTTAGTACCAACGAGACTTATATTTGGGGCTTATAAAAATTTTAGCCTCATTTTTTAGGCTGGGGCTAATGGTTGGGGCTTGAGCTTATAATTTCAAAGGCCCCCTATAAGTCTCTACGCCAAACAAGGCTTATAAAGGGCTTTTAAAACTTAAGCCCCATAAGCCCTTAGCCAAACACAGCCTAATGTTTAATTTGTCAACACCTGAAGAATACAAAATTTGGATAATAAGGCATATAGTGCTTATTATTAATAATTATACTCTTTTAGTAAAATTAACAAATATGAAATGCGTCTCATACAGTTTGCCTCATGTTTGAGTTTTTTTTCTTTCCATCAAGCACATGTATCTGATGGTCTGTTGTTGAGTTGAAGTTGAAATTTTTATGAGTGGTAAAACCTTGATATTCCTACGCACTCGTAATGATTTAGCAATGGCTATGGCACAAAGTAATCAGATTCTTTTTGTAGTTTAAAGACACAATGATTGGAGTTAAACAATCTAGCACCAGTATTTCGAACCCCATTCATGTTGATTTAAACAACGGTATGTCTTTTTGTTTTTTTAACTCGATACATTACTTTTAAAAACTTAACTTTTAATACAAGGTTAGTTTCATTCAATTTTATGCTAGAAAAACGCAAAGCATTGTCTAATAAAGATGTTCGCACAAGAAAAAAAGGAAAGACCAACTCTGCCTACTTTGAAGAAAGTTCGTCTCACATAAATATCGCTCCTATTAGGGTACCGTTCGGAACATTGCACAATATCCTAAATACTATCGATGTTCCAAATAGGCTTCCATTACAAACAACGCCGCCTCAAAACCTGTCAACAAATAAAGAAAATATAACACCGTTACAAACACCACGTTCCTATGGTTCAATCTCTCTAGGAACCAATGTAAGTGTAGACCTAGCGACTCAAAAAAGAAAAGAATACCACCGGCTTTATTACCAACAAAGAAAACAAAAGAAAGTAGCGGAATCAAATGGGAACATGGAATCACAGACACCGGTAGGAGCTACACAGTATCATTCGGCCGTGACACGTGGAACCAACATAGGTAATAAAAAGTGTACATATTAGGTTCTTTACGAAATTGTGTTTCATGTTACTAATACATGTTTGAAATTGAAAAACTAGATGATCGACATGGTAGTACATATTGTTGCCCCTATTTGATCAAGAGTACAATCAAACTATGGATGGTAAGCATTAAAGAAATTGCTTTTGCTCTTTACTGCATGTATTTACGAAGTACCTATGTAGGAACAAATGTTGGTGTAGACCCAAACATTCAAAAAAGAAAAGAATATCAGAGGCAACGAAAACAAAAGAAAGTTGCGGACGCAAATGCTAATATTGAAGCAGACACAATGGAAGGAATGACACAAAATCTTTTTTAACTTGACACGTGAAGCCACCATAGGTAAAATAAGTTTCCATATTATGTTCTTCTTTACAAAAATATGTATCATCTTATTAATACATATTTTAATTTCAAAACCAGATGATTGACATGGTAGTAGCGTAATGTTGCCCCTATTTTATCAAGAGTTCAATCAAACTATGGATGGTAAGTTTTATTAAAGAAATTGCTTTTGCTCTTTACTGCATGTATTTACGAAGTACCTATGTAGGAAAAAATGTTGTTGTAGACCCAATCATTCAAAAAAGAAAAGAATACCAGAGGCTTTATTACCAAAACCGGAAACAAAAGAAAGTAGCGGACACAAATGCTAACATGGAAGCAGACACAATGGAAGGAATGACACAAAATCTTTCGGACTTGACACGTGAAACCACCATAGGTGAAATAAGTTTCCATATTATGTTCTTCTTTACGGAATTTTGTATCATCTTATTAATACATGTTTTAAATTGCAAAACCAGATGATCCGTATGATTTCGTATATGATGGCCTTCCTAAATAGCATCGTGTATTGAAGGAGCAACCACCATGTGTCATTTGTGGAGCAAAGAAAATACAATATGATTTTCCTACTTTTTGTTGTATGAAGGGGAAAACAGCTTTGAAGCCCTTAGATATTCCTCCAGAACTATACAACCTATTTACGTCGCAATGTGAGTTAGGAAAAATGTTTAGGAAAAACATACGTGCGTATAACAAAAACTTTTCCTTTGCATCGATGGTGTAAACTTGGGCAAAACATACAAAATCAGGAACTATGGTGTATATACTTTTCATGCTCATGGAGGGATATATCATAGAATGGATCAGTTGGTCCCTAGAGACGGACAACCAAGGTACCTACAGTTGTACTTTTATGACGCAGAATCCGACTAATCTTGATAAAGAGATCGTTAAGATATTATCACGTGTTCTTGCACCAAACCCATATGTTCAGACATTTCGAACACTTGGTAACCTTGGTCCGCTTGACAAGTATAGGGTTGAGTTAAATGCATCTGTTAAAGTCGATCAAAGACTTTACAATCGTCCTACCACGTCCGAGGTATAAATACGATTCTAACCATCCTACGTCTTATATAAACTGACCATTTTATATCTAATCTTATACTCTCAACTTAAATATATTATCACGTAGGTCGCTGGTATTTGGGTAGAAGGTAATAACAACATCACTGCATACAAGAGAAACATCGTTGTGTATGGAAGGTCTGAACACCCTACTCAAATACAGCCTTATTTCGCTTCTTATGATTCTTTGTCTTATCCAATGTTCTTTCCAAATGGTGAGGCTGGATGGCATTCTTGAATACCAAGAGAAGGCTTCAACATAAATGAAGTTGACGGTGATGACGTCGATGAAGACGAAGAAGGTACTAAATCAATCGTTATAATAATATCACTTTATCTTGTTTAATACCAGGTCACAATAGTATCATATAGTATATTGGCTTACACAACATTTTTAACATCACCATACAGGGATTAACACAACACCTGGTAGAAAAATAGTTGCTATGCGAGAATATTATTGTTACAAATTCTAGATGTGGTCATATCATAACTTTATCCTGTTTAGAGGGCGATTGTTTCAGCAATTCGTGGTAGATACATACATAAAGCTTGAGACTTCACGCTTGCATTTTTGTTAAAAAAAAACAATCCAAAATTAGAACAAATTTGTATCAAGGAATTTTTTATTGTGTTAACGCCGGAGAGGTTCAATCAAATGGAGTAGGCCAACGAATTGTATTGCCTGCATCTTTTATAGGAGGGCCACGTGACATGCGCAGGCGATTTTTGGATGCAATGACGTTAGTTCAAGATGCTGGTAAACCTAATGTCTTCCTTACCATGAATTGCAATCCCAATTGGCCAGAAATTGTTACCAACCTTTATCTTGGACAAACGGCCCAAGATCGACCGGACTTGGTTACACGAGTTTTTTGTGCAAAACTAAAGGATCTCAAGTACCAACTATTCACCAAGCACATCCTTGGCGTTATTGTCTCACACATATATGTTATTGAGTTTCAAAAACGGGGTTTGCCACATGCACATTTTCTTCTGATTATGAGTTCAACTTACAAGCTGGCAAATCCCGATCATTATGACAAAGCTGTTTGTGCTGAAATTCCAGACCCGAATAAGAATCCTGAATTGCACCAATTGGTTCTAAAGCACATGATTCATGATCCTTGTAGTCACTTAAATATCCAGTGTCCTTGTATGGAGGGTGAACCAAAGAAATGTCGTTGGAATTATCCCAGGAAATTCCAAGAAACAACCCAACAAGGAGATGACTCGTACCCATTATATCGGCGGAGAGACAATGGCATTGAGGTAAACGTACGAAAAACGTCTTGGACAATAGATGGGTTGTTCCATATAACCCGAAATTGTTGATGATGTTCAATTGTCACATCAATGTGGATGTATGCTCAAGTATAAAATCCGTTAAATATGTCTTCAAGTATGTTTACAAGAGTCATGATAAACAATTTGTAAATGTTGATCAAGATGGAGAACACGTCGTTAATGAGATAAAGAGATTCCAAGATGCATGTTATATATCACCGCCCGAATCTATGTGGCGAATTTATGGCTTCCCTTTATCTAATATCCATCCGTTTGTCATGTCATGGAAATTTCATCTACCAAATAACCAGTTGGTTAGGTTCTTAGAAGACGATGTAATGACTGACATTCTTGAGAAAGAAAGGGATAAGAGATCGATGTTGACCGCTTTTTTTGACTTGAACAAGACGGACGTAAACGCGAGGCAATACTTGTATAAGACATCCCCAAGTACTATACATGGAATAAAAGTACATGCAAGTGGAACCTTCGAAAAAAGGGTAGATGAGAGAAAGATTGGTTTCCGCTAATCCCCGCTGAAGGAGAGCGGTTCTATCTACGTGTACTTTTGTAACATGTTAAAGGACCTACAGGCTTTGAATATCTTTACACAGTGAATGACATAGTGTACAATACGTTTCGTAGAGCGGCCCTCGAAAGGGGATTAATAAAGAGTGATGATTACATATCTGACTGTCTATGTGAGTCATCTATGCACGAGATGCCCGACCCTCTTAGAAGGCTATTCGCGACTATTCTAATATTTTGTGAGCCAGGAGATGTTCGTAAGTTATGGAATGACCATTACAAATCACTTTCAGAAGACTACACCTTAAATTATGCAAGTGTTGAGCGGGTTCAAAATATGGTTCTAACGGACATATCAGCAATTCTACAATCTATGGGTAAGAGTCTTAGTGACCTTGACCTTCCAAACATTACCGCAGATGCAAGTGTAGAATCATTTGGCTGCTGTGAGTTACAAGAGGAGTTCTCGATAGTTGTACAAGATGAAGATATACTCGCTCGACATTCTCTCAACAACGATCAAAAAGCCGCATATGATACCATCATGAGACATGTTGATGGTGATTCTCCTGGCGTGTTTTTTATTGATGGCCCTGGAGGAACTGGTAAAACATTCTTGTATAAAGCTTTGCTTGCCACTGTTCGTTCTCGTGGTCTTATTTCACTTACCACTGCTTAGTCAGGGGATGCGGCAAATAACATGACAGAGGGAAGAACTGCTCACTCTCGATTTAAGATCCCCATCAATCTTAATACAAACTCAGTATGCAACATCAAAAAACAAAGTGGCCTTGCTAAGCTACTTTGCCAAGCCAAGTTGATAATCTGGGATGAAGCATCAATGGCTAAAAGGCAAGGTGTGGAGGCGGTTGATCGAACTATGCAAGACATTACTGGGGTCAAACTTCCATTCGGCGGCAAGATAATGGTTTTAGGAGGGGATTTTAGACATGTGTTACCGGTTATTAGACGTGGAACACGAGCCCAGATTGTAGATTCGAGTCTAAGGAAGTCACCTCTTTGGTCTAGAATTCAAAAAATGCGGTTAACCATAAACATGAGGGCATGGACAGAAACATGAGGGCACAGACAGACCCATGGTTTTCAAACTTACTATTACGAGTTGGTGACAGAGTTGAAGAGGTCATCGATGAAGACTATGTACGCATACCTGATGACATGACGATTCCATAAACAGAATATGCTGCCTCAAAGGATGCATTGATCGATCAAGTGTTTCCTTCCTTCGCCGCCAACACTCATTCACATACTGATATAGTTTCAAGCGCAATTTTATCCACTAAAAATGAACATGTTAACAACATTAATGGTATGTTGATTGACAGATTTGTTGGAGAGAAGGTTTACTATAGTTTCGATGAAGCAGAAGACGACACCCATAACTTCTGTCCTTTGGAATTCTTAAACTCGCTCAACGTGAGCGAATTGCCTCCTCATTACTTGCGTTTGAAAATTGGATGTTCGATTATTATTTTAAGGAATCTTGATCCGGCAAATGGATTATGTAATGGCACGACGTTGATATGCAAACGTTTTGATCCTAATGTCATTAATGTTGAGATTGCTGTCGGATAGCATGCTGGAGTTAGAGTGCTCTTGCCAAGACTTCCTCTTACTCCATCTGAAGAAGACATGTTCCTTTCAAACTAAAGAGAACTCAATTCCCTGTGCGTCTTATCTTTGCGATGACTATTAATAAAACTCAGGGCCAAACAATCCCAAATGTGGGTGTCTATTTGCCCGACTCTGTTTTCTCGCATGGCCAGCTTTATGTGGCATTATCTAGAGGGATATCACGTAGAACAACAAAGGTATTGGTTAAATCGGTCAAAGAGTTCGGTCAAGGAGGAGTCTATACCTCGAATGTCGTGTATCAAGAAGTTTTACGCGACGAGTAACTTGTCTTGTTAGTTAGTATCTCATAATTGATGTGATGTTTTCTTTTTCAGTTAAGAATTTTTAGGTCGTTTGATACATGTTACAGCCGTTTACAATTATATTTTGATCTTTTTATGTTTTAGTTTTAACGTTATACGAAACACTTGTCACAATATCGCATGCGAGTACCCTAGTATGTACTCCGTAATAAAGTAATATACGTCGTCTCTTTAAAAAAAAAGAAAAAAGAAAGAAGCAAAACTAGCTTGTTAAGGAAGCTTACTTTACTTGCCCAAAAAAAATATCTCAAATAAACAAATCCAAACAGCCCTACACTATTCACCAACTCCGACCCCCCCTATAAATACCAAACCCCCTCATTTCACCCAAAACTGAACACCTTCTAAACAAAGAGCGTGTTTCCGTCTTCATAAACCAAATCACTTCACTCACTTAAACTCAATCATCTCCGATCATCTCACAAATAACAAACTCCGTAACAAACGGAAACGGTTACTTATCTAAACAAAAACAAAAAGTAAAAAAACACTGAAAATTGTGTAAAATTCTCGATGTAAGCAGATCTAATTTTTATATAATCGATCGTACTTATTTTTTAATGTTTTGTATTATTTAGGTGTTGATTCTTCATTTATTTGTACGGATTATGCCCTAGGTTATTATTTTATTGCTGAATTTTGTGCTTATTTGTTACGGTTAGATTATTGCGTTTTTTTGCGAGGCGAAAAGGTAGTGAAACTAGGTAGAAAGTAAGTTAGTCTATTTGTGCGTATAATGTGGCTGTTAGAAATGTATAAATATTGTGTAGGAGGAGTCACCGTTGTTGCGACTTGGAGCGCGTATTTTTTACTGATTTTAGAGGCGAAAAAGTAGTGAAAGTAGGCAGAAAGTAAGTTAGTCTATTTGTGCGTATTATGTGGCTGTTAGAAATATATAAATATTGTGTAGGTAGTTGTGAGCGCGTATTTTTGGATTAGATGTACATTATGCTTATAAATATTAGTTGTTACTTTATTGTTTATTCGTTATGATTAGATGATGTAAAATGTGATTATTGCGTATAATGTAGCTATTAGAAATGTATAAAAGGTGTAGGAATATTAGTTGTTAGTTACGAGCGGGAAGATTTATGGATTAGATGTACGTTATGCTTATGGTTTTGCATAGGAATGTTAGTTAAATGTATATTTCGTTTGTACAGCTTTTGCCCTAGGTTTTTGGCTTAGTGTTATTTGTTATGATTAGATGATGCAGAATGTGATTGTTGCGGTGTTGATGTTTCGTGTTGTGAAAAAGCAGTGAAGTTAGTTAGTTACTATATTTGTGCGTATAATGTAGGTAGGTATTAGGAATGTATAAATGCTGCGTAGGAATATCGTTACGAGCGTGTTTTATTAATGGATTAGATCAGATGTTATCTTATGCTTATGGCTTTTGTGCAGGAATATTGGTAGTTACTGTTGTTACGAGTGCGTGTGTATGGAATAAAAATGATGCTTATAATTAGATGTGCGTTATGCTAATAAATATATCACGTGAATATCAGTGAATATCAGCAGTTACTGGTGTTATGAGTGTGCTTATATTTGAACTATATATACATTATGTTTATAAATCTTGCTTACAGATATTAGTAGTTATGAGCGTGTATATTCATGTATTAGATGTACGCTATGCTTATAAATATGGTGCAGGAGTATTAGTTGTTACGAGTTCACATTTTATGGATTTACAGCATTATGTTTATATGTCATGCTTACTGCTTAGGATTATAGTAATTACTACTTACGAATGTATGTATTAAAGGATTAGATGTACATTATGCTTATAAACATTGCACAGGAATATTAGTATATTAGTAGTTACTGTCGTTGCTAGCTGCGTATTTACGTATTAGATGTACATTATGACTTGCTTAGGAATAATACAGTAGTAGTCACGATTGTGCCATGGATTATATGTGCATTATGCTTATGACTATTACGAGTGCGTATTTATGGAAAAGAAGTACATTACGCTTATAATTTATCATAGGAATATTAGTAGTTATGAGTGTACGTATCCATGGATTAGATGATGTACGTAATGCTAATAAATATTGCATAGGGAGTGTTGTTATGAGTGCGTATTTATGGAATAGACGCATAAATACGCATGCTTGTAACAACAGTAACTACTAATATAGGAATATTTAATATCATAACGTGCATCTGATCCATTGATATGTACATTTGTAACTACTATTATTCTTATGATAAATCATAAATTATAAGCATAATGCACGTCTATTCCATAAATACGGGTCAATAATTATTAATACTGTGTCAATAATTATTAATACCGTGTAACCGCAATAAATCATTACTATATATATATGTGTGTGTGTGTGTGTGTGTGCGCGCGCGCGTGTTTTGAAGGAAGATGGAACGGTTACATTGCCTTTATTGGTAGTGAACTATGAAATATTGGTTTGGATTCATTTAAGGAATGTATTAATTATCAGAATGAGGTAGTATTAATAAGTCATCATTTGTGCACGTGTTAATCATTATCTAGAAGAATTAGATTTGAACTTTTTGTCATAAGATTTAAGTCATATTTCCGTAGGAACATCAGTAGTTAAGGTAGTCACGAGTGTAGGTAATTAGTTACGGATGTACATTATGCTTTTTTGGTTTTAGAGACTCGCTCTGCCAGATTTTAGTTTACGAGCCTGACTTGTATATTATAAGGATGTAGTATTCAGTAGACTTAATCTGAACAGTTAAAAAGGATTGTAAAACGAGATAGCGTGTTGTGAATGAGGATGTAATGGTTACGTTGCTGTTATTGGTATTGATTATGATTAATTGATTTTGGATTCATGCAAGGAATGTATTGATTCTTGGAGTAAAGGTAGTATTGAAAAGTTATCATTTGTGTACCTGTTAAGCATTATGCAGATAACATAGATTTGAAGGTTTTTGTCGTTATTTAATCATAATAAGCAGGATTTTCTTTTTAGTTTTTTGTTTTGTAAACTGTTAGTAATGATGTTTATTTCTTGTTTGTGTTTGGAAGGACGATAATTGATTTGTGTTATTGGTATTTATTATGATTAATTGATTTTGGATTCATGCAAGAAATGTATTGATTCTTGGAGTAAAGGTAGTATTGAAAAGTTATCATTTGTGTACCCGTTAAGCATTATGCTGATAACTAGATTTGAAGGTTTTTGTCGTTATTTAATCATAGTCAAGCAGGATTTTCTTTTAAGTTATTGTTTTGTGAACCTTTAGTAACGTTGTTTATTTCTTGTTTGTGTTTGGAAGGACGATAATGAATGGAGCTTCTACCAATGTAACTCTTTCCAACAACGATGATAAGAATTTGGAATTTCTGCTCGAAGCCTTTGGCTCAAAACTATCTGTTGATGACATGGCGTCTGCCTATATGGAAGCAGGCCACAATTTATACAAGGCCTGTGAAATACTGTACCATATGCTGGGAAGCTCGTCAAATGATGATAGACCAGTTTTGATTAAGGATTTGACTGCTGGGACCTTACAAAATGAACCTGCAAAGGTTACTTCTCGTTCAAAAAAGTCTGGCGCATCAACGGGTACAATTTCAGGGATGATTGGTGCTGATTATGGAAGGTCGAGGGTTCCAGCTAAAAAAACTCCTGAAGTTACCAAACCGATGAAGTTGATGTCACATGAGGTTCCTGCATCACAGATATGGGATGAAAAACCACAACTAGTTGATGAAAAAAATGAAATTATGAACAAAGATGTCGAACAATTCCTGCTTCAGATGCTTGGGGATGGCTTTAAGTTAGACATGGAAGTCATCAGAGAGGTTGTTGGTAAGTAGTTAATCATTCTCATTATCGTACTTATGGCTAAATAACCACTTGTGGCTCTTTCTAATGTTGGTATGATTTGGGTTTTGTATGTTAGCGTATCTTTGACTGTTATCCATCGTAGTTGCTGACCATTTGTAAAAAGTTGTAACTTTCTTACTGTTACTTGCGATGATCTTTTGTTCATATGTTAGCATGCTTATTATAGGTATTCTGATATTATATATGGTGGCCTAAGATTATTGTTTGCATTTACATGAAAGCAAACGGCCATTATTTAGTGTTGTTGCAGAATCAATTTTTTGTGTTTCTATTATCTGTTCACATTGTCATTTTACGGGTATTCAAGGGAGGGTTTTTGTCGCTGGCTAATTGTTGTCATCAGGTCGATTCTCCCCTTAAATTATTCTTATTTATACCTTGATAAATCGTTTTGTGGTGTCAGTATCATAACTTGTTTTTTCTTTTGTCTAATTGCTATCTGATTTTGGTTTGCTTTGTTTATGTTGCAACAAAATGATTGGTTCCCAAATTAGTATAAAATTTACTATGGTCCGTATTTCATCTGAATTTTTTGATCCGCAGCTTTCTCTTGTCATACTTGCTAGCATACACTGCCTAGTTCTGTTATTATTAAGTATAGTACCTACTCTACTTTTTAATGGTTCCACTAGACTAAGTGCCTCCCGACTATCCTACTTGAGGTTAAAAGCAGATTTAAGTCTTTTAACTGAATAGAACGATTGGGATATTGTTCTGAATTTGTATATCAGTTTTTTTTGTCTTACTGAATATTGATCTTCTCACTTCTATATTGCTTCAACTAAAGATGGTATGTTGATGGCCACGGCGTCATTCTATTCATCTTATTATAATGGTCTTTTTTATGATTTCAACATGTCACCACGTGACGCATGATTAATTGTCGATGTTTTTTCATATAAACCTCATTTTGGTTTAAAAATATATATGTAAACTTACTGTTTGCATATATTGCAGGTGGTTGCGGCTACGATGTCAATCAGGTTGGTTATCTTTTTCTTTCATGTTTTTCATAGCCTTCTTTTGTTTGCTATAAGTCACATTTCCTATGAATCGAACTCAAGTACAAAAAATGGGGGAATTTACGATGTTCGTAAATTAATTCACGCAGATATCAGTTTGCTAGTGCATTATCTATAACTACCTTATAAATAGTTCAAGACCCAAATTTATTTTACTTAAATTTACATGGTCCATCGTGACCGAAGAACATGACTCAACTTGCTTGTTGCCTTTTTTAAGGCAAAGGCCACGAGATCTTTTTATGGTGTAGGAGTCGAGTTTGAGCACATGCTTATTTTCTTTCTGTTTTTATATTTTTAGTTTCTATAGTTATCAGTTCGTGTTAAATGGACAACCATAAGATAGGTGAAGGAATAATATTGTTAGTCCTTACTCTTTAACCACTGTCTGATTATTTCTAGTGTTTAGGGAATTGGTTTTTCAGGAGACGGTTTTGTTTAACGTAAAATTAAGGCATAAAAGTCCTTATTCTTGATACGGTAACATTGATGATTGTACAAACAGCGACTATGATATTTACCCAGGTTTAGTGAATATCAGTTTAATGGCTATCCGATTGTTTCATACTTTCATGCGCTTTTATATTCACCTTTCTATTTTCAAAATCTGAATAGCTGTTTGATCTCAATTTGTAAATGCCCGTATGGTTTTGTTTGATTTAGTCGGTTGACATCAATGTTTAGACTTTGATCTCTTCATTGTTAATATTTTTTGTATGTCAATCAGTATCTTATGTTCTTTTTAAGCAATAAACAATTGTTGTACCTGATATGTTCATGCAGAGCGTGGAGAAACTAATGAGCATGTCCGCACCCACATTGGATTTGGGAGATGCCACTGCAAGCACTATTGACCAAACAGTAAGATATAAGCTTTATTACTAGGCAAGCTAATAAATTTTGAGCCTTCTGTTTTACACATGAAATAAGCTTTTGTAGATCAAAAAGAATCTACAAACTCACTTTCTGTATACTTTCTTTTTGTGATTGCTTTTGATGATTACAAATGTTTTCATAAAATCAACAGGAACTATTGTAATGAAAACTGAAATTGATGTGCAACTCAGAGAGAAAACTAATTTATTTAGATACAACATCATGACCTTTTGTCATATTCTATTGCCTTTCAAAAAAAAAGTAAGAAAAAAATTTGTTATATTCTTATATGTCTTCTCATCTCATGATAGAATTCTACGGATACATGTCAAAATCTGAGCAATAATTTTGAAGAGAAACTACATCTCAGTGATTCTGCACAAAGGTATGAAGATACAGTTTATGGTTACTAATTGTTTATCGAGATAAAATCATCACCAACTAGTCAATCATGTTTCTTTTCTCATCTGTACAGAAATAGGTCAGAACTTGCAAAAGAAGTATTAGGCAACCTCTTTACTGTGCCTGAAAGATGTGAACTTGGCCCACGAACAATCCTTCCAAGACTAGAACTACGGCCAAGAAAATATGGAGTAGTAACGGGACCTTTAGAAGATCCTGTACCAGTGTACAAGACTCCAATTATAAAGAAGGAAGCTCATGGAGACGGTAGGGAGTGGACTATCCTTCTGCTTGTACATATTTCTTTTTGAGACTTGTACCTGAAGCTATACTTTTGCATTATGTTTGATGAACAGGAAATGTTAAGATTGAGGATAATTTCGAGTCTCTAAGGGAAGCTGCAACGGAGCACTGGGCAACTATGAAACAATACTATAGAGCTGTAAGTAGGAATTTCCATCCTTTGATTTCAGGCTTGTAATATTGTGAACGGCATGTCTGTTCCGGTTATGATCTTTAATGTGTTTTTATATTTGGCAGGCTACTGATGCATATGTCAAAGGTAGGAAGGATGTTGCAGTCAAGCTTGTCAATGAGGTAGCTTTGTCCGTGCATGCTTTTTTGTTTTCTGCTTATTTTAGAGCTTCTGTTATTCTCTCTCACATTTATTCGTCCGTTCAATAAATGGTTAAAACATGTTCATGCAGGGACACTTTTATATGGCCAAGGCTCGAGAAGCAAATGATATATCTGCCAAAATGCTCACTGAAACCAGGTAACTGTGAGATGATTTTATTTTACTTGAAGAGATAGCTTTTGTATATTGATTTTATTTACTAAAATCTTGGGGTCATTTTTTGGATTTAATTTATTGTTTATTCTGATTTTGTTTGCAGAGATGACGGGGAAGCAATTTCCATCAATTTGAATGACTATGATCCAAAGGAAGCCAAGCGCCTTTTGAAATCTCAATTGAAAGCTATGTCTGGCATACCATGTAATTCCTCATTCTACCAGCATGGTTGTAACTTCACAAAGTTATGTTATTAATCTCTGTTTGGTGGTATTTTGCAGCCATTCATTATCTGAAAGTCATGGTTGGGGCCAATGATGATAAACCTAAACCAAATGCTCGTAAACGTCTGGTAAGAATCATCTTTCTCATGCCTCTAATTTATTAATCTGCGTAACTTCATATTCAACTCGTAAATTCATCAACGTACTGGTTGCATAAGGCACTCTTAATTACTTTGGGTCACTTCATAATGCCTAGAAAAAATGTAAATGCCATTCTGGGGCCCATTTATGTGAAGTAATGTAAGTAGAAAAGACAGGACTTTCATAAGTGAATAATGAGAAACGGATGAAATTGGGATAACCAAATTTAGTTGGTGTGATTGGAGATGCGTTTATTAGGTGGCTAGATGGGCAGGTTGGGTGGTGGGTTGGGTAATTGGTTAAAACAGGTCCATGTTCGTACGTGTATCTATCTTTGTTTAGATAATTATGATTTACAAAAAAGTGTAAATAATAAACTAAATTCTCGAATAAAAACAATTTGGAGGTTGTGTGCACTTAAACTAAACTTTGGTAAATGGGTCGAACTGGTACACCTAAAATTTATAATTCTAGTAGGCAGATGAAATGGTATAAAGTATAAACATATTGAAGTAGTGTGATTGGTAACATTATTCAATATATCAGATCGAACATTTCCATTTGACAACATTATTTTCTATTTTTTACTTGCAGATAATTAAGCTACTAGAGAATGAAAAAATTACTTGGGCTGAAGAACAAGATGGGCAAGTAATTTCTATCAGGATTGATGTAATCAATCCAAAATGTCTTAGTTTTAACAAACCTATTTGACAGGCATCGACCAACTAAAAAACTTGTCATGAACTTTAGGCGTCCGCGGAGGACTTATTTTGTTGTAATATGCACTCGATGTAGATGGTTCAAGTAACCTTGCATCCATCACCATCACCCGCTTATGGCCTAAAACAGTTGAACAAATTGCTCTTAACCTATTCCAAACGTTATGAATATGCTCAATGGTTTGCGGTTGATTTGTTACCGTCTATCTTATGTTTTTCTTATCAAATGCTGACAATTGTTTTGCATGATAACTATACAATATTTTTTACAAGGGACATAGATGACAGATTCCCCAGTGCACTCTTGTAAATACTTCTGTTTTCTCGTGAGTCGTGACTGATCATTCTTCTTGATCTATGGCTGATTGTTTTAAATTCTTTTTATATTACATTATCACATAGGCAAAGTTACATGATAGGATTTGAATAGATGACAATCCCTTGCACGGTTGTTCTGTGTTAGATAATAGAGTTAACCGGTTCCCTAGTAGATAACATAAGTCCATGATTTAACCTATGTAAGATTGTTCACCAACCAAGTGGTTATAGTTTCAAGTCCCAAATAAATAAATCAGGTTGAACCAGAAAGGGAAGGAAAAAAAAAACGATCAGGTTCAAACATGAAATGAGATTATACGATCAAAAAAATTGGTATCTATTAGCGACAATTGGTTTACATTACATAAGGTAAACAAAACACTCTGCCAACATTTCTAGTATACTCCTACAAGCACACTACCACTGTCACATGCTAATACAAAAAACCCCACACCCCAGTTTGGGGTAGTTAGTATTTCTGCTCACATTTGTTTTTAAAGAGTTTCAACTGTCAGCCTCTGTTCGCTTTCTTTTCTTGGTCACTTTCTTGATCTTTTTAATTTTAACCGCCTTTTTAACCTTGACCACTTTCTTTGACTTCTTTCCATTCTCTAAAGCAGCACCATCATCACCAACAACAGCCTTTCCCCGAGTGAATGGTTCTTCTTCATCATCTAGATTCCAATTACAAAAAAGCCCCTCGTGTTCACCGAAGTCATTTTGCAAATTCTCCCCTGCTCCCGGGAGTAATTTGGTAAATGTCACGTCACCATTTAAACCTCCTTTTCGCTCTAATAATACTTTATCAGGTCTTATAATGGTACCAAGGATACTCCGGTTTGGGCCTAGGTCCATTAAAAGTTTTGTGTTCGTTAGTGTTGAACATGCCATTGCAAATGCGGATTTAATCTGTAGCAATAAATAAGCAAACGGCATTTTAGAGACTTCACTAGTTGTCAAGGACTTGCATTAAGCAATGTGTCATGTTGAGTGTTACATCAGACTAACCTGGAAATAGTTGAAAGAATTTTTTCCTATATCGTTCTCGGGAGCCTATTATCAGATGCAAAAAGAACACATCAACCATAACTTCACATGTACAGTTAGCAAGCAACTTGAAGCCTAAGTTTCTTAATAATAAAAAAGCAAGCTAACGATATAGCTATTTACCTGTGGATCCTGGATAGAAAGCAGTGACCGTCTGTTTGCGTTTAAGAACCTGCAAAGTAGAAACACAATAACAAAATTATTAAATAAAAATAGCAAACAAGGGTAAAAAATGCTGTGCATAAAGAGCTTTTATAAAGAACATCAAATAAACACGAGAATTCTTACCCTTTTTTCTTCTTAGAATAAAAAGTGCCTCCTTCATTGCAAGACACGCCGACATCAGATGTGTTCAACTTACGCCCATACATATCAAAGAAAGTTACCTATTTCCAATATAAACAGAGCAAAAGCAAAAATAAGAATATAAAGGCCAATTTTTTGTTATCTAATATGCATAAATAATGAATGAGTGAAAATGATTAAATGTAATCACATAGCTAAACTTATCATACCAGAAGGACTCCAAGATTATGTTCTGGAGATGCACGTGTTTCTAGTGAATTCTGTAAAGTCAAATAGAACAATATAAGCATTACTTGAGAAATTAAGATAGTAAATAAGATAGCTAAACTTAAAGTAATGACATGCCACCCATGATATAATAAGAAGTACCCATGTGGTAAGTACTTTATAATATGTACCCGCAACATTGCTATTAACATAGCTAGGAGTGCATACGACCCAATACCACCAGAATAGACCTGCAGCAGCAACACTTGTTAGTTAGTGATGATAAATCTTATAGAAAAGAACATTATAAAAGATGTGACATAAGTACCACATACCTCGTTTAATTCTCGCTGTTGCAGAAAAACTTTCAAGATCAGACACAATGGCCTTAAAGAGGGCCATTTAGATATAGCATCCTGTATATATTCAGCAGCTTTTGGTCCGTTTTCCATATCAAAACTGTTTAAAAAGAATACAAGTATTCAAGAAAAGCCGATACTAGTCTAATTTTAACAAAATTAATGCAACAAGATAAATTGTTTAGATTGTCTAACCTCACATCAAATGAGATGCCACTTCTTTTCTCCACAAACTTAATGATTGGTACACGAGCTTTGGCAATGACCTAATATATTTCATAATATGTACATAAAAATTAGTTATTAGACAGATGGAAGACTTTTAAGGTAGTGTGATGATGAATTTACCAAATTTTTTTAGAAGTACCTGAATCTTTTTTGCAACACCTTTCTGTGATAAAGCCCTGGAGAGAGCATGCAAACCCATCTGAGGAGTCCTAATATTCGATTCTAGTATCACCATCTACATTTAAGCCAGCAACCAAAAGTTCTAATACAATCAGTCATTCACATTATTCTGACCACATGAAGTAGCATAAATGAAAAACATTGCCACGGGGTAACTTATAGCAATAAATGTGCTCCAACATTTATCTAAAGGAGAGACTGTCTTACATCAACATCACTGCTTGGTAGAAACAGACCTGTCTTAAATGAACCAAAAACTTCCACCTGCAAAGCAAATTATAAACTTTCAAAACATGCCTCTTTCAAGCATATATCAACATCACATCACCATAAAGATAACTGTACCTTGCATTTAGGCCAGATATACTTTATAACACCCGAAACATCCTCAACCGCAGTGGTACGTGACACTTGCTCCTCAGCAGTCGGGGAGAGAAAATCACAAAAATCCAATATCTCTGCAAACACAGACACCATTTAACAATCCACCATAGCTTTTAAATATCGTCATAAAAAGACAAAACGGAACCCAAATTCTACTAGTCTCACCCAAATAAAAAACACTAAACTAAACAATCAAGATATTTTTCCTCAATGCTTAGGGAAAGGTTTATCTATCTACGAAATAAAGATCACATAATGTCCCTCAACCATTACACTCCGGCTATGTTTGGCGCAGAGCATTTTAAAGCTTTTTGGGGCGATGAGCGGTAAGCAGTGAGCTTTTTTATTTTTAGTGTTCGTTTGGCAAAGGAGCGGTGAGCTTTGCTATTTTTTAGGAAAGCTCATTTTTCCAATGCTTCTTTAAGAAGCTGTGAGCGGTGAGCAGTGAGCTGTGGCTACAGCTCACAGCTACTGCTCACAGCTCACTGCTACTGTTCACTGCTACTGCTCACAACTACTTTTGCCAAACATAGCCTCCATTGCAGGGAAAAATTTAAAAAGTATTAACGGCGGCCACATTAGCCTTCGTTTTGCACCAAGTCAATATATCTAACAAATCGTAAACACTTCTATACATATATATTCCGCACCACAAACCTCAAAAGTATCTATCTTGATGTCAAACCCGATAATGCAACTAATTCCCAATACAAATAAGCACAAATTGTTCGCAAATTCAACATTAAATGTAACCTTTTTTTCTCAACAACATAATATATATCAACAACAACATTAAATAATATCACAATATCCCAAATTTATATAAATATAAATAAATAAATAAACCTTTATGGAGCTGAAGCATAGGGCTTTTAAACCTACAATTAGCCCTAAACCACCCATCTTCCAAATTCCTAACCGGCTCCTCCTCTTTTTCTTCAGCCGTCAACTTTGACCGTTTGACCGGAGGCGTCTTTATCTTAAACTCATCAACCTCATCGCCATTAACATCAAGAGAGAAGAATTCAGTAGCATTAGTTTCCGGCAACGGCGTGAAAATCGAAGATATGGGTATGTGGTTACGGAGGACGAGGTAATCTGGGTCGGTGGCGGAATGTGGCGGCGGTGACGGAGGCGGCGTGGTGGCTGGGAGGGTGGGGGTGGTTAATGGGGTTAGGGTTTCGTAAAGGAACCCGTCTATTTCCATGAGGGGGAGATGATGGAGAATGATTGTTTTCCGGTGGGGGATTGTTTGTTTTTTTTTAGGGTTTATAGATGGAGATATTTTAGATGGCCTAGGTTATTGGATATCCCCTAATTCTTTTTTTATAATATTGTTTTTAGTATAAAAAGAAATAAAAAATAATAAAGAAAAAAAATCAAGTTTGACAAGTAAAATAAAAAAAATGTAGCAGAAAATCATAAACAATTGTTTTGCCTATTAATAGGTTAAATTGCAAAAGAAAAAAAATATCGAACATAAAATATAAAGTTTGACAAATCAAAATCAATAAAAGAAAAAAGTTATGAAACAAAAAAGATAAAAATTGTCTTAAAGACAGGTATCAAGGAGTTTGATGGTTTGGGTCCTTCAACTTATAAATGAAATATAGTTAGTGTGTCAAATTAAAAAGTATTTTCTTTTTTAGCAGAAAGAAACTTTAATCTTTGTGAAAATCAATTCTAGAAAGCAAGTTAAATTCTTAGGAAAGTAACATCTCAACTAAACCTTAAATTTAAATAGGTATATAACTCATTGAGCTACTTCCGAAAAGACCCGATATTTGCATATTATTTGCTCATATGTGAATGTCATCGATGAGCAGGCCTGGATATAAGCATGTGCGGGCCGCCCAACCGCATAGAGCCCAAAGATTTTGAGGGGCCTCAATATCCAAACAAAGCCCAATATGTATATAACTAATTAAGGGCAATTTTTTATTTGTCCAAAGCCCACTAGATGTCTAAATCCGCCCTGATAACCATTATTCATTCTTGCACTTTTACGAGAAGCATATTCATATTATTACACGATGTTGGATATGTAATTTGTTTATTTGTTTTACTGTTTATCAAATAGTTCTTCACTTGATAAAAGAACTTAAATTCTGATTGGTATATTTTAAAACATTTTTTTGTACTTGTACACTTGCAGTTTGTTTCTAAAACAAAACCAACATATATAAATGGACTTAAAATGGAAATCGTAAAGGAGAAAACAACATTTTAATTTTTTGATTTTAGAGGGCCTCTTTCACAATCATGGCACTAGGCTTCCGAAATCTACGAGACGACCATGTCCATGAGAACAACTAAACTCCATGATACGGTGTTTTTCTAAAGATGATAAGTAGATGGCCATTTGGAGGTTCCACAATAGCATTAACCACCTACAATATGAAGAGGGAAAGATTACATAACTAATAACGTAGATCATATTTAGAATCACGAACGACAATACTAAAAGAGGCATTAGAATCCTTTATTAGATTTATCAAAAGCAACATGATAATTTAATTGCACCTAATAATTGTGCGAGAGTATCAACTAAAGAGGAAGAAGAATGTAAGGTGAAATCATGGTTATGTGAAAGTATAAACTAAGGAGGAAGAAGTATGTACGGTGAAATCAAGAAGAGTGGTCGCGAAGGCATGACTACAAGTAGATACATAGGTAACAAACTTCTCAAGTTGTACAGTTAAGCATCATTGGATGCCTATGTGTGTATAGAGGTGAGTTAAATAAAGATACAAAATATCAAATTCTAGCTATTCATTTTTCACCAGAATAAAAAACTCACTTTTTCTTTTTTTTTAATAAAATATTTTATAACGGTAAATAGTTAAGCGAAAAAAATACACTATTGCGATGAAAATTTTTTAATCTTTTAGTAGACTGCCATTTCGATATACTTTCAACAAAAAAGTTCTCTCGTTTTTTATGGGTATTAAATTTTAGACGATACGAAGTCACATGTAATTTGTGATCCGAGTTTTAAAGTTCAACTCATAAATCACTGTGTTTTTCCATATTGCAAATCACATGTGATTATTTAGGGCGTAAATTTCAACACTAAAAAAAGAAGTTGAGAAAAGAAATCGTCGAAAGTATATATAAGTGCCCTTCTAATGAAAGATGATTTTATGCTTGATATGACGGTGTAATTAGTTTTACCTAATGATCAACGGTTTATAAGATATTTAATTTCTAAAAAAGATGATGCAAGTGAGTTTTTTCATCTTGATTAAGTCATTTTATTTTTTATTTTTTTTAATCTTTATTGAACCAAACTCATGTGTTATATGGGGATAGATTCACATTATCAAAAACGAAGTTAATTGCAAGAAGTTGTTGCAATAGCTGCCAAGAGATATCAACATAATGGGTTGAATACTAGTAAGAGTAAATTACATTGTTCGTCCATGTGGTTTGGCCAAAATCACGTCGCAAGTCTCTCGACTTTCATTTTTGCATGATGAATCCTTATAACGAAGTTTCGTAACACTATACACCCATATCCCTAAAAGTCGAGAGACTTGCGATGTGATTTCGGCCAAACCACATGGACGAATGGTGTTAGATATAAGGACGAATGGTGTTACGAAACTCCATTATAAGGTTTCATCATGCAAAAATGAAAATCGAGGGACTTTCGATGTGATTTTGGCCAAACCACAGGCACGGACGGTGTAATTTACTCTATTAGTAATACATAAAGGAGGTCGCAAGCATATAGGAGAGCCAAACAAAATCGGACGTGTTTAAGTGCATTTAAAAAGTAAAAATCCAATTAATTCGACACAAATATTACACGTTGAAGAATGAGATGAGTGTCTTCTAAATTAATTGTTCTTTGTGGCAACATAATCTGAAATGGTTTTCCATAAGAATATTTTTTTTTGTTGCATGGGGATGTACCATATTACTTTCGAAATTTTGATAACACGTTAGTTCTTGATTCACCTATTGTTGCAACCAGTGTGTTTGTCAATGCGATAGCTTGTTTGTTTAGCTGTGTATTGACCCTTAGAATCCAAATTCGAAATGAGCTTGTCCGGATAGCCACTTTGTAAGATCGGAAGTTGCAAGACCATTTTAGCTTCTTCTGTAGTGCTCATCTGACATGCTAACATCCCATTCACCACCCTCAATATAATTAGAAACGCTAGTGTAGTTATTGAATGGTCTATCTCTCCTTAACAAAATTCTATAATTTTCCAAAAACTATAATAACAAATAGATTTTGATTCTTAAACTATGAATGGAAGTATCTCAAGATAAGAATCGATCCCAATATCATTCAAGAGAAAAAAAAAACTATGTTTGTTATTTAACTTTCTTAATTGGTTAAATTACACTGATGGTTCCTGAACTCCGCTTCATTCTCACATTTGGTCCCACGTTTCGATTAAGTGGCTTACGTGGTCCCTGTTTTGGCAAACGGTTATCCGTTTGGTCCCTGGAACCCCGTTATGCATAAAACTCATTAAGTGGTGCTTTGTGAAGTTACTACATGCCCCTTACCTCTTTCCCTCTTCCCCCAACGTTCGAAAATTTCAAAACCCTAAATTATGACTTCGTGGTCTTCAGCTCCATCCCGAGCAATTGGTGGTAAAATAGAATACTTTTGTAACTATAGTCGTTGATTAACAGTGCAAACTTCAACAACAAAGAGGAATCCAGGTAAGCGGTTCATATCATGCTCTATTTGTGAAATTTATGAGTTTTTAGATGATGATCTTCCAAGTGTACAAAGAGTTGGTGTATGGGTTCTTTCAAAGGCATAAATGAATGAAGAAGAATGTGAATAGTCAACCGATCATTGATGCTCTTGCTTTGGACAAGTCAAACTTGAAAGAAGAGTTGACTGCTACAAAGTCAAAGTTGAAGTTGTATGATAGGTTGTTTTTCATCATGTTAGGATCTGTTTCACTGATTTGTGTTGGGTTTGGTATGATAATAGCCAAGTAATTTAATGATTAGATTAAGTTAATGAAATGATATCAAGTATGATCTTTTGTTATCTTCTGTGTTGTTTTGATATTGAAATGTTAAGGGTTGAGTTTGTGTTGAATGAAATGGTATAAGTTTGTGCAGGCTACACATATGTGTGCAGACTGCATAATAAGGACACACAAATGTGTATTTATTTGGATAATGATTTGTTTTGAGTTGTTTGAAATGGTATAAGTTTGATGTGCAAATGAGAATGAGAATGACTGCACGATATGTAAATGAGAATGTGTGCAGACTGCATAATAATGACATTTCACTTGTGCAGACTGCATATTGCAAAAATGAGAACAAATTTAAGAAACTACATATTGCATTTTTTATTGATCCTAAAAGTTTATCAATGACCATCAATTAGTGCTTTGTATGATGTACAAAATGGGCTATTGTTTGATGGTCATTATATAAACTGATTACATATGTTGCTAAAGACTTGTTGTCCAAATATTACAGACCCAAAATATGGTTTCAATGTTTACCAACCTATGCCATCACAAGATGTACAAAATGGGAAAATTAACATTGTTCAAAGCATAACCATGCTAAAGTGCACTTAAAATGTAAACAAAAGATGTGCACGTAAACATTAGGATTGTTTAAGCATGATCCACATTCAGTGCAGACTTTGGAGTGCTTCCCTGGCCATCCATCTGTTTTGCCATATAATTGGACCACCAACATATGCAAAACCATGATCACAATTGGACCACCAACATATGCAGAACCTAAATTTAGACATTTGCAGCACCAACATTTGCAGAACCAACAACATAAGCAGAACCAATAACATAAGCAGAACCCAAATTTAGTCAAACCATATGCATAAATAGAAAAGTACCTTATATAAGATTAATTGTCATAGGGTATTCAACCCATACATAAACTACTACTACCATCCATCATAGGCAGTTAAACTACCATCAAAAGCTACTACCATCCAAGGTTTTTCACGTACCATCAAAAGCTAAGGACATAACAGTTAAGTTAAACATACAACTATTAAGCTAAAGACATAACAGTTAAGCTAAACACACAACTGCTTCTAGGCCATGTTTCTTTTTCTTTTCCCCATACTGTCTACAGCTGGTCCAAGTCCTATTGGAGTTTGTTTGATTCCAAACATTTTATCTTTAATTGTTGCCCAAGTATGTGTATTTGAAAGGCCTATAACCTGGATCCTTTTACCAGGGATTTCTTGAGTTTGAACCTTCTAAGCTTGTACACTTTTTGAGGCTGAACTCTTTTTCGCAGGACCATTGACACAACTTGAACATTTTTTGGATTGAACAGTTTTGGAGCTTGAACCCTTTTTTTGCAGGAACATTGACAGAATGTGGTCCAAAACACAGTTTTACAGGAAAACTGACTTGGTCATCAGAGCTTGAATAATCACTAGAATGATAGCATGAAATAGAGCTTGAATCATCAAGATAAGGTAAATTCCAAGGTGGAGAAGCCATTGTGTCAGAACTTGTTTCAATGTCAATGCTTGAATAAGATGAAATGCTTATGATTCTGCTAAAAAGAAATGGTTCATTCTAATAATTTATGGTAGTCACATGAACATATTTGTTGTCTAATATCATATGCTAAGTATTTTTGATGAAAATACTTGTTGTGTAATCTACTATGGTAAAAAGCATTAAAGGGGGCACAAAATATACTAAAAATAAGCTAAAAAGCATAAAAGGGAGCACAACATACTTGATTTTTTGCTTAAACTACAACCACTGAAAGGAGTTGTGGAAAACTAGAAAGGGGGGGGGGGTTGAATAGTTTTACCGATTAAAACTTCATTTTAAAATATTTAGATCGATTTATGTCAATCTATTTAGATGTGTATGTTGTACGTTGATAGATAGATATGTAAGTACGTAATGTAAAGGTAAAGAGTAAGAAACACAAAACCACGACACAAGTATTTATAGTGGTTCGGCTACAAGGACACCTTCCTTGCCATACTCCACTCCCTGAGTCACCTACTCGAGAGTTCGTAATCACTACATGACACAACTCCTTATGGCGGAGAAGCCTTCACAACGTCGCCTACTCTTTTTTCGGTACAAGGCTAGACACCGGGTTCTTCCACAAGGCAGAACCAAACCTATCACTACGTCGCCTACACTTTATCCGGTACAAGGCTAGATACCGAGTTACATTACAAAGGAGGAACTACTACCCAATACTACACAACACCTATCCCAAAGGAGACCAACTCCTTATTACAACATCATCAAGGATATCAATATCCTTGGGTACAATCTATCTCCAATTGTACATCGATACACCATATCGATTGTTCACTAATGCCTTTCACTTGACCTTTTTTGGCATCCTTCACTAATGCCTTTGACACTGACGTACGACAACTTTCACTAATGCCTTCGTCTTGACTCTTTTGGCATTCTTCACTAATGCCTTAGACACAGACGTTAAGCACCTTTCACTAATGCCTTCGTCTTGACTCTTTCAGCATCCTTCACTAATGCCTTTGACACAACACTTCTAGGGAGGAAGAAAGAACTATCAACAAGAGAACCTCAGTAGTCTTGATGATGAAGAAGCATGGAAACTCATGGACTTGAGCTTGCTCGACTTCAAGAGATGGTGATCTCGCCTTTAAGAAGAACCTAGAGAATCACACGAAAACAAACACAAACTACATAGAAAGATCTTTTGGATCTGAGGTTAGAAAGTTTACAATACTAGGTGAAAGTATGTGTAGGAGTGGTAACACAAAATGAGGAAATGGCTCACTATTTATAGAAGAAAATAAGCTACTGTTTCACGGATCCCACAGATCCCTTACTTGAGCGATCCGTCCAGTGTAAACTGGGTGAACCGTGAGACGCTCCTCTTTAACCATGGGTTTTAGGTCATGGGTCATGGGTCATAGACTTTGGACCATGGGTATCTAAGTAGATACAATGTATTTAGTAGGTGCAATGCATCTAGTCCATGGGTCATGGATAACACCTTTTCATGACTTATGCATGATGTCATACAATGGGTTATGGGTTATGCTCCATGGGTATGGGTCATAGACTTTGGGTTATACGCAAATACATTCAATGTATTTGGTCAATGGGTCAAATACTTAAACTTCTACCCACTATATTACCCATTATAATACATACTAATTATGTATATATCTACCCAATATGTAAACACTAGTTGTTGTACATATGTATTGCTAAATCATGAAAACACTATTACTTGTTTGGTGTTTTATGTGAAAACGTAAGTGTGTTAGTAAACTATTGGCTCAAACCACTTTGCGCAAAGAATGTCTGAGTCCCTCTTCCTTTCCTGAACCTGTGAGAACACTCATTTACGTATTTTATTTGTTTCGTTAAAATGATTTTACGTTTTTTATCGACAAAACATTAGTAGATCGTAAAATATAAATAAACGTTTTTACGGCTTATTTGTGTTAACAATCTCCCCCTTTTTGTTGATGACAAAACATAAAATTATTTTAAGGAAAAACTAAAATTCGTAAAAGTTTGAATTGAAGTTTTTACCCTCTTCCCCCCCTTTTTGTCGAAACAAAAAGAGCGTCGAAACGAAACTAACACATTGTTTTAAGAAAAACATGTGAAAGAGAAAAAAAATATGAAACATGGAGAGTAAGTAAGGAGAAGAATTCTCGACTTAGCTCCCCCTTGACGAGTTCATCCCTTTGTGAGGGCGTCAAGTAAGAGAGAATACTAAACTAGTGTATTGCAGCTATGTTTGCAAATGGTTTCGTCTTTGTGACGAGTATGCTCCACCTTGATGATTGCAACTTTGCAAGGGGATGTCATGTAATGTAATCCTAATGTGAATTATATTGCAAATGGTTTTGCAATGTATCGCTTTGACACGAAACTCCCCCTAGCTTAGGGTGTCAAAGTCTTCATGTGTATATTTGAAAATCTACAAAACAAAGGTTAGAAAACAAGTATATAATGCATAATTTCATGCAAATAAGACTCAAGTTAGTAGTAAACAAGTCTTCTGTTGCACGGATCCCACGGTTCCCTCTTTGGAGGGATCCGTCTAGGCAAAACAGAGGGATCCGTCTGTCTGAAAGTTTAAGACAGTAAAGGTGATGTGAAAAAAAGATGTTAACATCAAAATGAGATATGTAATAAGGGACCAAGCATATACTCAAGATAAGATGGCATAAAACATGTAATTTCATTCAATAAAAATACGAGAGATGATCTACAAATCTCTAAAACTAAGAGAATGATTTAAGCATGTAATATATTTTCTACTAATTCTAATAAGTGACGAAAAACTTAAGAAGCATCAATGTGCTTGAATCTAAGGATGAGTAGACTTGATGATTTGGTCCAATCGTTCAAGAAGATGATTAAACATGAAATGCAACTCATTCCGTACTTCTTGAACAAGTCCTTGGGTGATTTGACAATTAGAGCAATTATTGTCATGACTAGGAACTGGAGGAGATTGGTTGTTTTGAGAAGGCTCCACAAAAGATGGTGGAGGTACATTGAGCAATGTAGGATGAGGTTCTACTAAGAAAGAAGGTGATGATGCATGAGTTGGTGGTGGTAATGGAGAGTCCTCTATATGGTTAGATCTTTGGTGATTCCTTGTCTCCAAAGGTGGACTATTTGGTGATGTAGGTGGTTCCCTATTTAACGAGAAAGTTGGTGAATGGGAAGTCCTTGGTGGTGAGTGCTCTAATGAGTAGAGATTTGGATGGGAAAGAGGTTCGGTAAAGGAGTGTGGTCTAGGTTCTAGAAATGAAGACTTAGTTGTTTTATTAGAACTAGGTGCGTTTGGTTTAGAGCTTGATGAAGCCTTTTCTAACTCTAAAGGTCTAATACTAATTCTTGCGGTTCTTTTGGCTATTGTTGATTGAGATTGTTGAGGTGGGATTCTAACATTTGGACTTCTTACGGGTGATGACTCGGTGGATGATATCTCATGGACCATATGAGTATTCCTTTTGGATGAACCTTTGGTTGAAGTGTTCTTGCTAGACACTTTAGTCATAGTGAAGTTGAGGATGTAGTAGGAGTCTTCAACTACTGATTTTTAGGATTGTGGTAAGAATGGTGACTTAAGCTCTCAAGAGTGTTTGATTTATAAAGGATGAATTTGAGTTAATGAATTAAATTCATGACCACTAAGAAAATTTGGCAGGCATCAAGGTCAACTATGGTGTTGTTCAGCTCTAGGGAATCATTAAATGGTAAGCAAAAGTGTTTAGATTACCAAAGATGGTTTGAATTTTGAAAGAAAAGCTGATTAGAAGCTTTCGTGTAGACACGGATCCCACGGATCCCTCTCACTAGGGATTCGTCTGGTTATAAACCAGGGATCCGTCTGTCAAGCAGAAAAGTGGTGAAGTGATTATGCTCTTGTAAGGTCTAGTACCTATAAATCTTGAGGGTTTGACTTTCCTTAGATGTCTTAAGTGATAGATGACTTAAATGCCCAACCATAAGGAGTGAGGATACTCAATGATGGTATTGGGTAGAGAAGTGGACTTTTTGAGAGTGTAACTAAGTGTTTGAGGAAGATACTTATTGATTTGAGAATAAAAAATGATGGCAATTGATCCTAGAGATCAGATGATGACTTAAGAGAAATTTGAAAAATTCCTAAAAATTAAAAAGAAATGAAAAACTAGTTTTAAGCCTATTTTAAGGTAAGGATGACTAAAATCAATTTGCTAGAATTGAGAGAAGTATCAAGCTAAGTGTTTTGAGATGTGAGGAACAATGTTTGAGCATTGGAGCTGAAATATGGTGAGTTTTGGTGAGTTGATAAATCAGAAGCACTTTGATTTTGATCCTAAGTTAGCTACGGGTGAGTGTGAGACCTACTGAGCTTGAGGAAGACTTAAGTAGTCTTAAAGAATCATGTTTAGCTAGTATGATGTGATCTAGGGGACTGGTTTGATGTAAAAGGGTCTGTATCTGATATCTGTTTGCCAAGATCCCATGGTTCCCTCATAAGAGGGATCCGGCTAGTTATAGCCCAGGGATCCGGCTACTGCTGACCAGTAGCTTCTCAGCAATTGTGCAGATTTTGCACTCTTAGAAAATGCTTATCCTAATCATTTCTACAATCAGTAAACACATGAAAACAACAAGTATAACGCATAGCAAGTGGGGGGAACTAAAAAGTAATCAAAAATGAGTGACAACGACTACTTGAATGAGATCAAGTCGTCGTAAAATCTCATTTTACTAGCTCCTAAGTTAAAGTGTCTAATGCCAAATCATGGCAACTCCTACAAGCTACATCCTAATCTACATAAATACTGTTATGATGTTTACAGACCATTGTTTTAGAAATTGTTTCACAAATTAAGGTCTTATGACCTTACCTTCCCTCCACACCTCCTTCCATTTCACTTCCGTCTTCATCTCCATCTTCATCCCTGTTGGAATCACTCCTAAACCTTAATTCAAGTGTTAGTTTCTCATATGTAATAGGTAGCTTATTATGGCCTTTATGTTTGTTTAAGGTCAAGCTTATGTAGAAGGCCCATAAGCTTAGGCCCATGTCCAATAAGGAAAAGGGAAGGAGTGGGAGTGTTGCCCTAGCTCCTTGCCTATAAATACTATGTAATAACCCTCACTTGAGGGTTGGTTGTTCAAGTTATTTCCTTTCACATACATCTACACGTAACCGGTCTTAGCATATTGTGTGTGTGTGTTTGGTTTATTGTTCAACCGCCTCTATCTCTTTCTATGTAAGCTTGTGTTGTAAATCTAGTGACCTAACAGTGGTATCAATCGCCTAACTAGTTGGGTGAATCGTTATTTCTTGAAGTGGGTTTTGGTCCTACGCGTAGAATAACATACTACTTTGGTTCGCTTAAAAACTTGTTTTTTACACTTTTTAATCCAAGATTCTTGTACTTTCAACGTTTTAAGGTGTTAAAATACTTGTTTTTGGCAAAAAGTTTCAACCTTTACACGTGGATCTAAGTTTTTATGCTTGTTTTTGTTCGTGGGTGAAGTTCTACGCATAACCCATTTAGCTGTTTTGGTTCATCAAGGTTCACACTTTTGTGTTATTTTGGTACCTTTGACGCTATTCCATAACAAAAATCTGGTTTAGAAACAAATTTGGGCATAATCATTTTTACGAGTAAGATTACGCGTATCAAAACCCTAATCTTACGCGTAACTTTATCCGTGGTTTGATCTTCAGTTTCGTGGTTTACTCCGTGTTTTCTTGCTTGGATAAGCCTGAAAATACGTCGACTTTGGATATCTTTTGCACTGCGATAGTGTAAAAGATCATTTGGGCAAAACCCTAATCTTACGCATAAGCATAAAGCTTACGCGTAGAATCCTACGCATAAGATTCATCTTACGCCTAAGCCTAGTCTTACGCATATGGTAATCCTACGCCTAACTTTGTGTCTACGCCTAACTTTAGAGTCTTTTCCATACTTACGCGTAAGCTAAAACTACGCGTAACTCTCTTTGTTACGCGTAACTTTGGTGTTTTTGCGCATAAGTTCCACTTAGTTTCTTTTGATTTCTACGCCTAAGAACACTTCATCAACAAAGGTTCATTCGACTATAAAGATCCATTTTTACCAACACAAGTTTTCAACATGTCACAACCACCATACTCTAACTATTTCCCTTACACTTATTCTCAACGACAACAACAACTAAGTCCACAACATCAACAATGGAATCAACAACAAGCAATTTATCAACAACAATTTAATCAACAACATACTCCACAACTTGGAGCAATTCCTCCACCACAAATGGTTCAAACATCACCAAGTCTTCAAGTTCAACCCTACACAAATGACTTCAATCAACATCCATCAAGGAACACTATGAAGGAACCCACTTGGTTTGCAAAGATGTGTGAAGCTTTAAGCAGCCAACAATCAATTCATGAGGCTGGATCACTTGATAGACCTCCAATGCTCACTCCAGGAAACTACGATCAATGGGTGATAAGGTTCTTTAGGTTTTGTGATCTGAAGAAGCCACATGGAAAGTTCTTAAAGAAGGTTATCTTGGAAGGTCCATTTGAGATGCCTACTGTCATTGTACCCGGAGATCCTAATGCAAATCCACCAAGAGATGAACAAACGAATATTGCTACTGTTGCAGATTTAAATCAAACAAAACTTCTACACTATGAAGCTGATGAGCTTGCAATGCAATATATCCTTTTAGGATTACCTAACCCAATTCTTCGAAGTGTTGATGCTCAAAAGACTGCAAAGGAAATGTGGGAACATATTCATCTTCTTATGGAAGGATCTGTACTCAATCAGGAGGATTTTGAATCCAAAATTTACTTGGCTTATGAACACTTCATGATTGAACCTGGAGAGACACTGGAGTCTTATCATCATCGATTTTCAGACATCATCAATGATTTGGATAAACACAACATCATCATGCCAAGAATTGCAGTGAATACTAAGTTCCTGAGTAGTCTTGGTCCTGAATGGGAGAAGTATGTCATTTTCTCCATCAAGCGAAGAATATGCATCATTCTACATATGGATTGTTGTACGATTACTTGAAGCCTCATGAAAAGGAAGTTGATCGGGAAAGGATTCTCCGTGCTCAAATTGCCCCACCTACACATCCGGAAAATCAACAACTTACCTTATATGCTCAACAAAGTTATCCTCCTCAACAAGCAACTCAACCAACTGCCTCTGTCACACAAAACAATCATTCACAGCAACAATCTCAACAAAATCAACTGGTTCCATACAACAACAACAATGCTTAACCAATTGTCAGTGATGCTAATGAGGACATCGATCCGTTCGACGCATTGCAACAAGGATTTGTTATGATTGCTAATGCTTTTGGCCGTTATACCAACAAATCCAACAATCGTATTCGTTCCTCATCTAACACACGAAATCAGGCTGTTGTAAACAATGGACGAGTTGAAGTTCAGAATCGTGGATATGGTCGTCAGATGGGCGGTGGTCAAGGGTTTAATGCTGTGGGTCGGAATAACAACAGAGCTCCAGTGGTGGAACAGGGAAATGCTCAGAATGGGTTGAATGGTCTTCGATGCTACAACTGCAATGAGAAGGGACACCTGGCTAATGCATGCCCAAAGCCAAGGACTAGGGGCAGTGCTTATTTCAAAGAGGCTCTTCTGTTGGCTCTTAAGGATGAAGCTGGTGGATCTCTCAAAGACAAAGAACAGAGTTTTATGGCAAATGCAGACTCAGATGATGATATGGAGGACTTGCAGGCCAATGCAGCAGTTATGTTGATGGCTAATATGCATGAGTTACACATGAGTGACACAGGCCCAGTGTATGACACTTATGGCTTGTCTCAGGTACCCGAACAAACCATATTTATCTCTGATCTAATATCTCCGCCAACATCTGAATCCGGCAAGGCTCAGAATGTTAAAAATGAGTCATTTATATCTCATTCCGACGATTTTCAAATAGACCCTGTAGTTACATTTGACGATCAAGATGACCTTATGGTTTCCTTTGATAATCAAATTGACTCCGTGGTTATACTTGAGGATCTAAATAATGATCATGTTGTGACTTCTGTTGAACAAGCCGAACTTTTGCCTCATCCAGATCTTGCTCTGTTACTTAAAGACCAGCAATCCCAAATTGAAGAATGTTGTGCATTAAACAAGGATTTTGAATGCTTACAAAAGCAACTCAACTTTTTCAAAACTCAAGAAAAACGTGAAAAAGGTTTTGAAGCAGCCTTTACTAAATCTCATCAAAACGAAAAATATTTAGAGAGACAGATGCGTGATCTAGCCGCTTCGAAGAATGCTTTATTGTCTGAGATAGAACAACTGAAACATGAACATAAAAAGCAAATTAACACTCTCACCTTGGAAAATCAAAAAGCTAAGGCTGAGTTGTTAACTTGTCAAAAACAGTTCTCTGCATACAAAAAGCATTCCACGAACCGAATAGATACTCATCTTGAAGAAATTATCGGCTTGCAACGCAAACTTAAGGATTTTAAAACTGTTGTTTATAAACATGGTGAGTCAGTAACTGCTATTGAAAAGTTTACCTTAAAACCAAATCCAAAAGGATATGGACCAAATCTTGCTGATTACAAACCAAAGCTTTCAACCAAAACATTCAAACCAAATCCTGAAGTTTCCAGTGCAGAATATAAAATTGATAATTCTGTTATGAGTGTTGTTGAATATCATCGTCAAGAGGAATTAGATGCAGAAGACGATAGTCGATCAAAATTAAAAACTGTTGTTTACAACAAACCTTTTAATTATTCAAAACCGGTCACTTTTGTCACACCAACGGATTCTTCTAACACACCAAGGGTTATCATCAAAACACCTGAGTCTTCTAATGTTAATCCCCAACCAGATTATGCACAACTTTATGGTCCTTTACCTTCCATCAGTGAAGTAAACTCAAAACCTGAAAATCGCAAAATTCTTAGATATTTTGATATTTTCATGGCTGACCTCAAAACTTTAGAACATGAGATAGAATATCATTCTGAAATCAAAGTTCAACACTTTCAATCGCCTCTGGCGCGAGAACAAAGAGATATTTTTTAGAAAAATCTTTTACCAAATGTTAAGAATTTGAAAAATTGTGCATTGTCTTGGGAACGGGACTTTCATAAGGAACTTGGAGTGATGAAGGTCGTTTTCGAGAAAACTGAAACATCTATTTCTAATACTAAACGTAAAAAGAAAATGTTGAGAAAAGATGTTGATCAACTCTTGAAAGATGTCATCTGTGCTGATATCCATAATGTTGTGTTATTCTATTCTTTGCCACATGCATCTGATTATATCTCTGCTGATAATGTTGACTCTGTGGTAACTGTTGAGAATACTGATAATGTGCTTCAGATCGAGTCTTTAAAAGCTGAAAATGAACGATTACTTAACGAACTTTACAATGCAAAACGTCCTCTTAATTGGTGTGAAAAAGATATTCACAATCAACAACTTGGTTTTCAAAAGAAAATCACTCAGTTGCGTGCAAAATCTTTTGATCCTAAACTTGAGGAACTGGATGATCAAAACGTGTCTTTGAAAAGTCAAATCTCAAAATATGAACAAGAACTTGTAAAAGTTAAACATGAATATGGTGTCATATTTGATTTACTCAACAAGACTCGTCATGAAGCATCAAACGAACTTGATCACTATCTTGCTCACACTAGAGAAGTCATGAATTTTGCTGGTAATATTCGTTCTGAAAATCAAGATTTGATTCACACTATCTCTAAGTTAAGAGAAATGTTAGGAAAGTATGAACAACTTCCGCTAACCATCATTAAGAGATTAGCACCAGTAACACTTAGTAATCGTGCACCTAGAATCCCTACTGCCAAATCACAAGTTGCTAACGTGCTTCCTTCTACTGAAACAGGAATAGTTGCGTCTTTTCCAAACGTCCGCACTTCACAGCCTAGGAGCACTCAATCGAAGAATAGGAAGTTGCGACCTAAGAAAAGATCAATAAGGAATGCTAAAGTAGAAGAACACCCTAGGACTATGAATAAGACTCACGTTGCTTCCACTATAGATATTGCGTCTGGCAAATGTAATAGAAATAGTGATGTAACGAATGCTAAACCTTTAAGTACTTTTGATATTCACTCTGATGCACCTTGTGTTATTTGTCGTAAAAGTATGAATTCTGAGTGTCATGACAAATGTGTTGCTAAAGCTATAATCTCTCGTTTACGGAATCCTAAGAATCGGAATACCTCTAGGCCCAATAATCATTCTAAGTCTGTGCTTGGTAGACCGCCTTCTTTAGATTCTAAGGCAAGCATTGCTGTCCCTGTAGCTCCAGTTTCACCTCCTAAGAATGTAGTACCACCTAGTGCATTCACAAAGACTAAAGCAAACAGTAGTTATAGATGGCAGAAATGGATATATAACACATTAGGATTTAAATAGATGCCTAAAGTTATTAATGTGTGTATGTCTACTATCACTGCTCCGGAACCCTCTAACATTTCGTGTTCCACATCTACTTCTATTCCATCTGTGTCGTCTGTGTGTAATGCAGGTGATACAGATCATTCTCTGGATTGTTGATAGCGGATGTTCCCGACACATGACAGGCAACCTTAAACTGTTATCAAACTTTATTGCAAAGTTCATTGGCACTGTCAGATTCGGGAATGATCACTTCGCAGCTATCATGGGCTACGAAAACTATATCAATGGGAACATTGAAAGCAGGGTTTACTATGTGGAAGGCCTCGGTCACAATCTGTTTTCAGTAGGTCAGTTTTGTGATGGAGATTTGGAGGTTGCTTTTAGGGAGAAAACTTGTTTCATTCGTGATCTACAAGGAAATGACCTTATGTCTGGCTCGCGTAATTCTAGTCTTTACACTATCTCTATGCAAGACATGGTTGCTTCATCTCCCATCTGCTTACTTTCAAAGGCAACATCAACAAAAATCATGGCTATGGCACCGTCGTCTCTCACATCTAAACTTTCAAACCATCACCAACCTTGCTCGACACAAACTAGTTGAAGGTCTCCCACGATTCCGGTATTCAAAAGATCACCTTTGCTCAGCCTGTGAACAAGGGAAAAGCACCTCGTGCTCATTTTCATTCAAAGGTGGAACACAGCTCTTAGCATGTGCTTCATCTTCTTCACATGGATTTATGTGGCCCGATGCGCGTGCAAACGATCAATGGCAAACGCTACATCTTAGTAATTGTTGATGACTACTCACGATGGACTTGGGTCTACTTTCTTCGAAGCAAAGACCAAGCTCCACAAATGATCATCACCTTTCTCACGAAAATTCAAGTTCAGCTCCGGAACACCGTTCGCCAAATAAGAACAGACAAAGGAACTGAATTTGTTAACCAAACCCTTCGTGCATTTTATGAGAAAGTGGGAATTCAGCATCAAACATCTATTGCACGTACACCAGAACAAAACGGAGTTGTTGAAAGACGAAACCGGACGTTAGTGGAAGCTGCAAGAACAATGTTAATCAATGCTAAACTTCCAGATTACTTGTGGGCAAAAGCTGTATCTACTGCATGCTATACTCAAAACCGTTCTATGATCACAAAACGCCACAACAAAACACCTTTCGAGCTTGTCCACAACCATAAACCGAATCTCAAACACTATTATGTATTTGGATCCCTTTGCTATCCGAATAATGATCGTGATGATTTTGGAAAGCTCAAAGCCAAAGCTGACATTGGAGTCTTTATTGGATATTGTGAGAATTCTAAAGGTTTCCGGATCTGGAATCGTCGTACAAAACAGGTGATGGAAACGATTCATGCTCATTTTGATGAACTTACGGACATGGCTTCTGAGTATAACAGCTTAGAACCCGGTCACAACCGCTTAAACTTCCCTCAACCCTCATCATCAGCTGAACAAAGCCCCCAACTCACTCGTCAACAAATGGAAAGGTTATTTGATCCGTTGTTCAGTGACGATATTGATGAACGTGCTCCAGGTGTATCCGCTGTTTCCGCTGCACAACCTGATAATATTCCTATACCTGATACACCTGCTACAACAACTACTGTTGAAGAAGCACCACCAGTTGACTCCACCACAACAGTTGAACAAACCGCTTCTAACAATGATGAACTGGCTGATGATATTCTGAATGAAGTACCCCCACCTGCAGATTTTGATCCAAATGCGTTCTTTAACCCGTTTGCTAATGAGACTGTTGCGCCTGATGTCGCGGAATCATCAACAAACCATTTGAATCCTCAGAATCTGCACAATGTATACCAACATCAACCCTCTACACATCGATGGACAAAAGACCATCCTCTGGAAAATATTATTGGCAACCCGAATCAACCAGTCGTTACGAGACAACGTCTTCACACAGATGGTGAACATTGCATTTATGCACTCACTGTCTGCCAATCTGAGCCTAAAAACATTAAAGACGCAATGACAAAAGACAACTGGATTGAATCCATGCAAGAAGAACTCAACCAATTCAAACGTCTTGAAGTATGGGAACTGGTTGAAAGACCAACAGGAGTCTACGTCATTGGTCTCAAATGGATTTGGAAAAACAAATTGGATGCTGAAGGGAACGTCATCCGAAACAAGTCACATCTAGTTGCTAAGGGTTATCGTCAGGAAGAGGGAATAAACTTTGAAGAATCTTTTGCTCCGGTTGCTCGTCTTGAGGCTGTTCAGATATTTCTCGCGTTCGCGGCTCATATGAATATGACAGTCTTTCAAATGGATGTCAAAACTGCGTTTCTCAACGGACAACTGAAAGAAACGGTTTATATCAGCCAACCAGAAGGATTCGTTGATCCAGAGTTCCCGAACCATGTCTACAAACTGAACAAAGCTCTTTATGGTCTCAAACAAGCCCCTCGGGAATGGTACGATAAGCTATCATCTTTCCTCATTGCTAATAATTTCACCAAAGGTTCGGTTGACCAAACTCTTTTTATACAATATCACGGGGCACATATCTTAATTGTTCAAATTTACGTGGATGACATCATTTTTGGGTCTACACATAAAAAGTTTTCAATCGCTTTTGCAAAACTAATGAAGAAATTTTTTGAAATGTCCATGATAGGTGAACTTACGTTCTTTCTAGGACTGCAAGTTCATCAATCTCCCCGTGGCATTTTCTTGAGTCAGTCCAAATATGCCCTTGAATTGTTAAACAAATTTGGAATGAAAACCTGTGATACTTATGCCACACCAATGACTCATACCAAGAAGCTAGACGCTGATTTACATGGGAAATTAGTGGACCCTACCAAATATCGAAGTATTATTGGGTCTCTCATGTATCTAACAGCTAGCAGACCTGATATTGTATTTTCCGTTTATCTTTGCTCCCGTTATCAGTCGCGACCAACTGAAACCCACCTCTCTGAGGCTAAAAGAATCCTCCGATACATCAAGGGAACCATTAACTTGGGGATCTGGTATCCGAAGGATTCTGGTTTTGAACTAATCGCTTTTTCAGACGCTGACCACGCAGGATGCTTAGACTCAAGGAAAAGTACTTCAGGAGCACTACAATTTCTTGGTGATAAACTGGTGTCTTGGCAATCAAAGAAACAGGATTGTACATCGCTGTCATCAACCGAAGTAGAATATGTAGCCATGTCCGCGTGTTGTGCTCAAGTCATATGGATGAGAACACAACTCAAAGACTATGGTTACGTATTTGACAGAATCCCGATGTACTGCGACAATCGGAGTGCCATTGCGATCTCGCGCAACTCAGTTCAGCACTCGAAATCAAAGCACATCGATCTATGCTATCATTTCATCAAGGACCACGTGGAACAGGGTATAGTTGAATTATACTTCGTGGGTACAGAATACCAATTGGCAGATCTTCTCACCAAAGCCTTGCCTCCCGCTAGGTTTAATGAGTTGGTCCACCAGATTGGTATGAGGTGTTTGACTCCAGAGGAATTGGATGACCTCCTAAAACAGTCTTAAAAACCTGTCAAACACCAAAATATCTTTTGTAAATACATTTTTCAAAAACAAAATACAAAAATATAAAACCTTATAAAACAACAAAAATATTCTTCTAATCTAATTTTTCTTTCAACATGGCAAGTACATTTCTTTCGTCAACACTTTAATCTTTCAAAATTCAGTATTTTTACGATCAAGTGTTGAGGGGGAGAAAATAATCACTTAACTGTTTCATAACATCTGTGTACTTGCATGTTATCATTTCCCGGTTGTTCCTTTTATCAATGGTGGTAATTTTTTCTGGTTCAATGACACTCCTCGGACTAAAATTTATAACCTTTCATTATTTTCTTAAGTCAAGGGGGAGTGTCGTCAAAGTTTCTTTCTTAAAATCTTTGTTTGGTAACCAAAACGAAAGTTAAATGGCTTTGTATGAAAATGGAAAAGGTGGAGGGACCAAAACTGCCAAAAGTTTAAAGTTACTTTTATTAAAAACACTCCACCTAACTTACCATTCACATTTATTACTTACACCTAGAAACATCCTATGCCTAAGATTAGCTCAACAAATCCGTGTTTCAGATCATCAATTTGTAAGTGATTTCGTGGTTATAACAAGTTTTTAAGCAATGGTTTTGAATTTTTCAAAAATCCAATGGTTTAATCTTGAGATATGATCATTTTTGTGTCTTACGCGTAAGCGCAAGAACACCAAATCATGAAAGGGTGTTTATGGTTAAAAGGGTTGTGTCAAAACATTTCTAATACATCAATGATACCGTTTTAATCATCAAAACTCACCCAGAATCACGAATTGAATGACTTGTGAAATTAGGGTTTATGCGTGGTTTTGGGTATTTTCAAATGTGAACGTTTGTGGTCAAAAAGATTGTTGTGTGATTATGATATTATGATGAATTGATCATATCTAGGCCTTATAACAACCCAGAAACACTAATTGATTAAAAATTGGAATTTAGAGTTTAATGTTCTTAGGTTTGGGTATTTTTGATTCACTGCATTTTAGATGTTAAAACTTGGTTATTAGACTCTCACAACACCTAAGACCTACCAGAAAACGTTTGGTGTAAATCCTATGGTTGGAAATCATATGCGTAATCTATAAACCTTAGGGTTTTGACTTACGCGTATGACTTTCTACGCATAACCTGTGAAATGAGTTTCATGCCATGATCTGTGTTTAAAATGAGTATACATGTTAAGATTGATGATATGATGATTTTATTCCAGGCTTGCTACGCATAAAACTCAGAATCAAGGTCTTTGTTACTCTACGCATAAGGATCACCTTACGCGTAGAAAGTTATGCGTAAGAGAAATCTTACGCGTAACTATTACGCGTAAGGTTCTACAATGGGACTACGCGTATCCTGTGAAGGATATGCGTAAACAGTGACTCTACGCATAAGGTCTACTCTTACGAGTAAGCCTTACGCGTAAGGTCTTATATACGCCTACGCGTAAGACCTACGCTTAAGGTCCCCTTTTCCTACGCGTAACATTTCTTACGCGTAAGTTAGGATCCTACGCATAAGCTTTCGTCTATGCGTATATCACTTCTGTTTACGCGTAACTTTGCCAAATCTACGCCTAAGCCTTGATAGACCTTCATTATGAATTGTTACGTGTACAAACTTGTTAATAAACAAATCATATCGTCACGAAACCAATAATGTCACTAATAAACTTAATCGTTTAATATGTTGTGTTAAATATGTGATAAAATAAACTTTAAAACTTAAAGTTAACTAACTCACGAAACTTATCACGACGACATTGGACTATTGAACATCAATTGACTTTGGACTCGTAACAATCTTTGACACTGTATATTCAATAATTAGACAATAAAACCTTCTGTTGACTAACATTATGTCTTTCGATATGTTGGTTCTGTTGGCTAATGTTATTTCAGATCTCGAAATGGCCGCTCAAATGAATGTGGATGCACCATAAGTTCTCACAATTGCTGACATCTTCCCTAATGGCTATCCTAGAAAGATTGGAAAGAACAACCTTAGGGTTGACTTTGAAACCCTCACATGCTCAGAATCTTCTTGTCTCATTGCTGTGGATATTCTAAAGAATCATCCCTACCAGAACATGCTCTCACACTCTGCTACTGTACCGGAGATCTACATGCAACAATTTTGGAATTCAATGCAAAGGATCAAGGGTCAAAGTGCAGTGACTGTTACTCTCAATCATAAACAAGTCACCATCACTCATGCTGATTTACGGGCTGTTCTTCTCATTCCTGAAATCGAGCCAACCGACTTCTTTGCCACACCTACTGAGGAGACAGTTCTACAATTCTTGCTTGATATTGGCTATGATGAAGCTTCAGGAATTATCTCTAAGCATTCCCATGTGGAGCTTAAGAACATTCCTCAACCGTGGAGAACCGTCTACATCATCATCACCAAATCAGTCTCTGGTCGTGATAGTGGCTATGAGCATCCCAAGCTCATGGAACTACAAATCTTCTGGTCATTAATCAACAAAAAGGACATCGAAATTGAAGCACTGTTATGGGAAGACATGATGCCATTTCACAAGAAACTTGGCTCAAAGATTCCCTATGTCAGATACACAAAATTGTTGATCCAGAGAGCACTTGGACTTCATCCTGATATTCCACAAATGCTCAATGACCCAGACAATCACGATATGTTGACTGAACCTACCCTATCAGTCAGAATCAAGGAATCGTCAACAAAGAAACAAGGTGCTGTATTACCTGATCACCTTCTGTCTAATGAAATCAAAAAGCTCGAGACATACAAAAGGTATCTAGTAGCAGTAAGAGAAGGCAAAGTTGGTCATCTCGATGAAAAGTCTTCTGGAACACCTATAAGGAGAACCAGAAAAGGCAGTGCAGGAAGTGATACAAGTACTGTAAGTCAAAGGAAGTTTCCCAAGAGGAATCCTCCTCGTAAAAGGACTGTTCCTTCTAAGGAAGTTGTTCCCATTCCCGTACCTAAAACTGAACCGCAGAGAAAGCTAATTGACGAGGACTCATAAGGTACTGCATCAGAAAAAGAGACTTTCTACTCTGAAACTGCTGAAGATGAAACCACAACGGTATCTAAACCTCCCAGTCCTCCAGCTGAACATGGAAAAGGGAAGACTCCTGTACTTGTGCCATATGAAGAAAGCTCAGAAAGTGATGAAGAGCAACTGGATAAATCCTACAGGAAGAAGTTTAAAATCGTTAGACACCTTCAAAAAGCTGAAGAATTTGCAAAAGACCAAATGGGTGGCCCCGGAGGATCAAGTGGTGCTGCCCACTCTAAACCAACTCCTGATGCGGTTAATCAACCCGATAAGGGAGCTGGTGCCACCAATCTTGTGCAACAACAAACGCTTGTGGAGGAGTCTACTGATTGTAACATTGAGGAACCAGAAAAGGATAAGACTGAGAAAGAAAAGACTGATGAAAAAGCTAAGACTCAGACGAAAGAAAAGGCTAAATCTGGACAAGATAACGAAGAGAATTATGATGATTATCTTCTCAACAGTCCAACTTGTTCCAAGGAGGATACTTCTGCACCTCCAAAGGACCCTGAGCCTCCTAATGTCTCCTCCTCATCAGATTCATCATCTCACTCCTCACCACCACCATCTAAAAGATCAACCAAATCAACATCCAAATCATTGAAGAAGCCAACTCGATCTTGGATATCTCATGCTCATAAAAGAATTGGGAATGCTGTCAAACAAGTCAGAAAGAAAGACATCCTCCAAAGGAAGATGAATTTCTATGCTGATCAGATACAGTATATTCATGATGATCTCGACAAGATGCAAGATGAAAGGGAGTATGTCCAGAAGCTCATGAAAGATGATCTTCAAGGGAAAATGGACGAAATGATCAAAGGATACACTCACCAGTTCCTTATGGAGGTCGTTCCGAAACTGACAAAAGAGATGTATAACAGACAACTGTATCCAAATCTATTGCATCTAGCCAAACAAGCCATGAAATCAACTCCGATGAATTTAAGCATCAATCCAGTTGAATCTACAATCTTCTCAGATGATGAATTGGTGAACCGGCTAGTTGCGCAAATGTCGACACGCTCTGCAACGTTTGCCTCACACGAAGCTAAACTGTTTGAAGCTCTACTGGAATACCAACTCAGGTCCTCATTCCGAGAAGAAGCTGTTAGGCCCAAACGTTCAAGAGATGATGAAGACAAAGATCAGGATAAGGATAAAGAGCCCAAATGCACAAAGAAGTCTGATGTATCATCCTCTATTCAGTACTCGATGCAACCTCCACCACAACAGACTCCTACTCAACAAAGATCTTCTCCTCCATCTTCTACTGATAAACCTCAGGATTCTTCTGAATTACCACCCGAGACTCAGAAAACCGGTGATCACTTTGAGTATACGGGTGGTGACGATGAGGAAGTCCGTGAGCCCCTACAACAACCCACCTCTCCCAAACAAGTTAAGAAACCAGAATCCTCATCTAGGCCGAAACAAAAGAAGAAGAAGGCGCCCATGGCTGACGTCGTATCATGGCTAGATGAAGATACAACACAGGAATTTGAATGGTTTTCTACACTTGTCAATTCCACTCCCTACCCTGAAGAAGGTCAAGATCTGGTAGACGGTAATACATTGGAGCATGCTAAGATTCTGCAAGAAAAGTTCCATGTGAAGAAGATGACGAAATCCAAGTTGAGGCGAATCAAGAATGAAGCCTTTCAACTGTGGAAAGATAGCTCAGAAAGTGCCATCGAGGTCGAATATCACCTTGAAAACATTGCTAGCGCTATGTCTAACAACATGGATTGGCTCAACCCAGAAGCAAACATCGACTTCACCAAATGAGACAACCCTCCATATTACACCGACTGGTCTAAACCACTACCAACGATCGGCCAACCAGATGAACCTAGGATTCCATTCAGATATTTCTTCAACAAAGACTTTGAATTTCTTCTACACGGTGGCGATAGATCAAGGAAATACGCTACATCTTTGACACTTCCATTCCTAACAGCCATATACTCAAACTGCATAGCCATCGAGGAAAGAGCTACTCACTTGTTCTCCAACAAAGTGGAAGCATACGACTGAGATGCAATGTACGGGATTCATCATTGGCCGGAACGCCGAAGAATCTACTACAGAAGCTGCCAGGTTCAGAAGTCTCAATATGCAGTGTTCAGTACTAAGGATATCGTTGCCATCAAACACGTTGATCTTTCGACCAAATGGGACTACACTTTTCTCAAGAAGATTGTGGTCAAAAGGCAAGATGAACGGGATTATGCATTCTCTGAAGCTGACTTTGAGAATCTGTCTATCAACGACATCGAAGACATGTACCTTGCCAAAGTACAAGGTCGTATGAGACAATTCTCCACTGAAGTACAACGTGAATTCATCAAGTCAGTGCTCATATTCATCAGACGCATAGTCATCAAAGAACGTGTAGAAGATCTCCAACTCGCAGTTGAATCATATCAGACTCGTGTTAACTTCACTCCACCTCAGCTTGATCTTCCCAACATCAACCAGCTCTCACAATATACACTCATCAGCAAACCATTCGGCGTCGTTTACCGCAGTGAACTTCAACAAAATTGCTTAATGGCGTGTAATGATCTTCACAAGTTTGGGGATCACACTTTGAAGATGGTTAGGGATGGATTGGCTTATAGGTTGAAGGATATACGTCAAAAGATTGGGTCTCCTAAGCGATGGAATTCTCAGGATCGAAGGGATGTGAGGAGGATCATCAAAATGATTGATGAAAGGTTGTATAGAAGGGATCAGTTCAGAACATTGGAAAGCTTTGTTGGTGGTCGACCCAGGATTAACATCACCAGCTATCAACGCCCTGTTCGCACTCCTGGCGACATCACTGGACTTCCTGGTACCCCTTGAACTGCTTCTTTCATTATAAATTTGGATGTGTGATTATATATGTCTATGGCTTGTGCACACATAACAGTGTACAACCCGTAATTGTCAAGAAAGGACCCGGTGGTACGCTTCAGTGCCACAATCCTTATAAAAGGAGCGAAAGCTTCTTATGTTTGAGTAAAACCTATCAAACCTTTAATTTTTTCAAGGTTTTGCTCAAAAAGACAAGTACTTCCCCGTATGATTTTCAAAACCTCAACCGTTTATATCACTTGTTGAGGGGGAGTATTTGAATTTAAACTTTGTTCACAAATTGTTCATAGTGGTCATCTTCCCGCAACACTCGAAATGGTCATATTTATTCTCAACTTTTCAAAAATAACATTTTATATGCCATTTTTGAGGGGGAGAAAATTATGTGATAAGAAATATGTTGTGTACATGCAAATGAATCTTTGTGTAATAGACTTAACCAACGAATTGACGGTACTTAACTATTAGTAACTCGAAAAGACTTGTCCGGGACGGGTAATAATTTCAAGCTAGTTCGCTAGTAATGTAAACGTGTCTCGCAAAGGACTTGTCCAAGTAGAAAGTACCATTCGAGAAACTTTTGGTAGACATGAACTCTGACGGGTATGACAACCTTTCGAGGTTGGTCTACACCTTCAAGGTAGTTATTAGAGCTAGTTGTCACCTAAAAGCTGACAATGTAACTCTTTAACTATGCAACGTAACCGTGTCTCGCGGGGGATTGTCTATCTTGAGTTGATCAATTCAAAAGTGTGCGCTCTTCCCACACAGTGCAGATTTCCGTCAAAACTCTAAAGCACATGTGGAGGGGGAGAAAAGATAAAACTCTCACAGTGGTTCAAACATGTTTTTCATTTACAAACCCTTTGAGAGATTTTCTTGAAAATTGGTTTTATGGCAACATAGGTTAGTCATGGAGTGATAAGGTGACTAAGGTTAGGAATAACCGTCCTATGATTCGCCAGATCCGGAGGGATCTACCCAAGGACATCACAAATAGTTAATACTTAGAAGTCCTTAGGTATGATGATAGAAAGGAGAAATTGAGAATCGGAGAAAGAAGGAGTTGAAGAATTAAAAAGAAATGCAAAGAAAAGGGTGAAAAGAAATAGCCCTCCAAATTATTCAACTTAGGGCAGACACCGGGTTCAATTCATATGCTACTGGTTGTCACTTAGTGACGCCGGTATTGAAGATTAAAAGTCGTCATGGACCCAGTGACGCATGCACTAAACCTTCTTAACCACTCAAGTTTCTCTCTACAGAAGCTTGTTTCATTCTCACAGGGAACCCTACGTAAACTATTGGCTTTCTCTTAGAGATCGCTGGTATTGAAGAAGGAGACCCTCTCCCTAGTCTCCGCTCAGGAAAACCAAAACGCACTATTGAGTCTAGAGCCACGAGATTCATCAAAAGATTTCTTAGGTACACTTGACGTTCAACAATAAGAATTTCAGTGGTACGTTATCGAGTCCTTCACAGATCTTAGCAATCTGTCGAGAACATTTATGAGAGGTTCATATCTGTGATCCTCAGTGATTGAATGGAAACTCATGCCAGGGTCAACATCAAACAGCCCTGACAGCAGGTCACTTCGGTAACTCCCCGTGGATTACGCTTAGTGTGTCTCAAACGGTCTACAGTCGTGAGGTGATGCTTCGATGTACCTCAGCGACTCATCTGAACTGTAGATGTACTTCGGTATATCGCGTTATCTCACTTGTGGGACTCCAGTTCAGGAACGGCCTTTGTGAGAATTAGAGTTGTGTTTTCACACTATGCTGTTAACACTCTCGAAGTTCGAACCTGTAAGTGCCGGAATCCGCTTATTACTAACCGTTTTAAATGTTTTCTTCTTATGGAAGCTCCGGAGCTGGATGATCGTGCATATTCTTCTCATGCTCACGCCAACATCATCACTAATGGAAGTTCTATCCAAAAGCAACACAACAGTCAGAATGATTCTTCGTCAAATCAAAGAATCTACAAAGTTAAAGACTTAAAGAACTTCATCAATACTGAATTCCAACGTCAAATAGCGTGTGAGCATGTTAAAGAATGACGTGGAGACACTGTAGCGGCAAAGCAGACCTGAGGCAGACTTGATGCAGACAACAACATACTATCACTTTCATCACAAAGAACAATGATCAAAGAACAAAGTTAAAGATGACGTCAAAGCATAACTGTTCAAAGAAAACTATCTCTCTACACTGGGGAGATTGTTAGAATCAAGGCATTCCTTCTCACAAGAAAGAAGAATGTCAGAAGACGTCAAAGCTACTATTACATCAACGCCTTCACCATTTTTTCATCATCAACACTTGAGGGGGAGATTGTTGGAATCACTCCTAAACCTTAATTTAAGTGTTAGTTTCTCATATGTAATAGGTAGCTTATTATGGCCTTTATGTTTGTTTAAGGTCAAGCTTATGTAGAAGGCCCATAAGCTTAGGCCCATGTCCAATAAGGAAAAGGGAAGGAGTGGGAGTGTTGCCCTAGATCCTTGCCTATAAATACTATGTAATAACCCTCACTTGAGGGTTGGTTGTTCAAGTTATTTCCTTTCACATACATCTACACGTAACCGGTCTTAGCATATTGTGTGTGTGTGTTTGGTTTATTGTTCAACCGCCTCTATCTCTTTCTATGTAAGCTTGTGTTGTAAATCTAGTGACCTAACAATCCCCTTCACTCTTCATCCCACCATCTCTACTTCTTTTTCTTCAAGAAGTTAGAAGCTCGGTGGAGTTTCAACAGCTTACTAGCCAACTCCCAATTCATCTTGATATTTTCATTTTCATCATCACTCAAATCACTGAGCTTGATAGAATTTTTCTTCAACAAAGGGGAACATGCAAGTATAAACTTTATTAAAGATAATTCGTTCTCTAAACATGGAAAAGATTGCAACACCATACTCTGAAGCTGCATCAGCCCAATTGTGTTGCTGTATAAATCTAATGAATAAAGTTCCCAAGGTAGAACATTAAGCTTGTATGAAGCCTGCAAATGGCATAATATTGAGATGCACAACCATGGTAATTTAAAATGATTTATTTGATACATATGCATTCCACTTACTCTGATTTCTAGCATTTGCAAATTTGGAGATCCACTAATCATTTCAATGATGAATGATACCATAATATTATTCCCAAAATTCACTCCGAATAAATTAAGAATCTTGAGGCATAGAAAGACGTCAGGGACTTTCTTTTTGGAATTAGCTTCTACCAACAACTAAAAAAGTCCACTTTTCGTAAGTTTTAGATTTACATTTCATAAGTTTTAGAGATTACTTTAACATTCTATAATTTGAATTATAAAAACTAAAATTGGTCTTACCATGCAGTCTTGAAAAACCAATCTAAGCTTCTCAATCTTTGGAAGAATTGTCAGCTGAAAGATTTGGAACTTGTGATTGTTGCCGTCTTGTTCCAAACACCGAAGGACATATATAATGTCATGATATTTCTAAGTTTTGCAATTTCGATGAGTCTCATCTTGGTTGTAGTAGCAAGGTTAATTTTCAGAAACTCAAGTAAGGGACAACGAGCAATAAACTCCCAAAATGTACAACTTTGAAAAGTTACATAATACAATTCTAAGCTCGATAGATTTGGAAAACTACAAAAACAATTCAAATAAGGAAAACAACAATAATGAAGTTCTAGATGTTTCAACTCCATACGAGAGTGAAGTTGGGTTGGTAACGTAAATGGTTCACCATACCAGTTTTTAATTGTGAGCTCCTCAATTCCATCCTAAGACAAAAACAAAACCCAATGCTGGATCTCGTCATAATTCAAGACTTCTTATCCATACAACATGTAGAAAACTAAAGGGAGGGGGGGTTGAATAGTTTTATCGATTTTAATTTAAGTTTCAAAGATTTAGATTCGATCTTATGTGAATTCTTATGGATGGATAGACAGTATGAAACAATCAGTAAAGTAAATAATGAAAGCAAGTAAAGTAAAGGATAGAAAGTAGTGACACAAGTGATTTATAGTGGTTCGGCTACAAGGACACCTTCCTTGCCCTACTCCACTCTCCGAGTACCCCACTCGAGAGTTCAAGCACTAAGTCAACAAGCTCCTTCAACTTGGCGGAGAAGCCTCACAATGTCGCTTACACTTTTTCGGTACAAAGCTAAATACCGCGTTTTTCCACGAGGTAGAACCAAACCTTTACACAACTATTACACAACAACTATGTAAATTATGAATTACAAGATCTTGCTACATAAATCTTGTTGATGGACAACTCAATCAAGGACCCTTTGCTTGGATGACTTGTAGTATAGCGTGATCTCACCTTTGTGAAGGACCTATATGAGAATCACAACAAAAGATAGAAGAACTACTAGAATGATCAAGTGATCAGAGGTTAGGAGAATGAGATAGTATATGAGAGAATTGTAAGAAGAAGAGTGAGTAACAATGAAGAAATGGCTCACTATTTATAGGCATAAAATCCTTCTGTCCCATGGTTCCGGTGGATCCCTCACTTGGGGGATCCGGCCAGTGCAAAACCAGGGATCCGACAGTCTGTGTCAGAACAGTCCGAATTTTGGGTTGCAAACCGGGTTATGGGTTATGGGTATGAGCCATGGGTCATGGAATTTGGGTCATGGGTACCTAACAAGATACAATGTATCTAGACAATGGGTTATGGGTCATGGACATTGGGTCATGGGTTATGGATAATACCCAACATGATTTCATGCATGATGTCATGCAATGGGTCATGGGTTATGGATTAGCTCCATGGGTATGGGTCATGGGTCTTGGATATGACCCATCCTATTACATAAACTATTACAACAATTAAATTATTACAATATTTTATGACCAAATGTATATACTTTTCAAAATAACATGTATTCTTATAATTTTACTTATGATAACTTTATATTTGTTATGAACAAAACATAACGAGATCGCTAAATATAAATAAACGTTTTTTACGGTTTATTTGTATTAACAATCTCCCCTTTTTTGTTGATGACAAAACATACCTTTATGATTAGTAAAACTTAAGATTAGATGTACGTTTTGAAAGTATATGTAAGTTTCAATTCTTCTCCCCCTTTTTGTCGAAATAAAAAGTGAGCCTAGTAAAGGAATAAATTGTGGAAGGATAATAAATATGATTCACAAAGCACTAGCTCCCCTTTGATGGTAGCTCCCCCTAGAATAGGGCGTCATGTGAGAAAATATAATACCTACAAAAAAATGATAGTAGTAACATGTAATATAATCTTGTATAAGAAGAGAAACAAGATAGAAAGCCTAGGTACGTAAACAAAGCCTTGTAATAAAATAACAAAATGTATTGGTATATATGTCACATACAAATGTAAAACTAAGAACAAGGATTGTTCTTTAAAATGACCCAAAAGAAAGAAAAAAAAGAGAAAATATTAATTTCATTCTTTCCATGCTTGCATAGAAGTTAATTATGGAAGTTTTGGTGAGTGATAATGTTGATGCGATCAAGGATATGGTTGAGAATAAACCGCATCTCGTCCCTTATTTCCATTGCGAGATCCCCAGTGGATTGACAATGTTCGCAAAAGAGATAGTGAGGGAGGTGTGGGTGGATGGTTTCCAGGTATGTTTGATATTTGGAGTGCGGAATAGGTGGTGGAAATGTTGGAAAGTATGGATCACAATCCATGATGTTGGTGAGTGGTGGTGGATAAGAACCTAAATGTTCTTGTAAGATGATGGGAGGTAGAGGTGGTGATGTGTCAAGCTCTTTGAAGAATGTATTTGGAGATGTTGGTGGTGTTAAAAAGACTAGTTCTTTTGGGTTTATGTTGGAGGCTAGTTGGGTAGTTTTTGATGGTTGAGATGGAGCGGGTGGTGGACTAGACACGGGTAGTGGAATTGTTTTCAGAGTCTTAAGGTGTTCTGCTAGGGTGATTTGGGTGTCAAGTTGAGACTCGTTAGGTGAATGTGGTGGTGAGCTTGTGGGAGATGATGGAAGTGTTTATTGTAGTCATTTGGTGGATAATGAGTAGTTGGTGATGGGCTATTTGACAATGGTTTAACTAAGCAACAAGCCCGGATGCTAATCCGTGCGGTTTCCTAGTTTTGGGTGGTGGTGGTATTACGGAAGGTGGTAGGTGAAGTTTTGGATTTCTTGAAAAGGGTTGTTTTCACTAGATGGTTCATCAATGTTTGAGGATCTTTTGGGTGACAGGATGATGATTGTTTGTGAGGTTGAAAGTGATGGATATGCAAGCATTTTAGAACCCTATTTATAGAACAAATAATGCATTGCAATGAATGCGAAAACCAAAATATGGACTATAATCTAATGATTAGATATGAATTTAAGACAAGTGATTAGGGCTGATCATCGGGCAAAAATCGGATCGGACCGAGAAAAACCGGACCAGACCGAGACCGAATCGGGCAAAAAACCTAGACCGAGACCGAGACCGAATGTGGTCGGTCAGGTCCGGTCTCGGTCGGTCCGCTCCAACAAGGCTAAATTTTCGGTTTGTGGTCCGGAGCGGACCGGACCGGACCGAGACCGAATTTGCCAAAAATGGTAGACCGAGACCGGACCGCCGGTCCTTCGGTTCGGTCGGTTTCGATTCGGTCCGGTCGGTTTTGTCGGTCGGTCCGGTCCATCCGGTCCATTTGCTCACCCCTACAATTGATCATGAGAGCACAAGTATTACGTAACATATTCATTATTAGGGGTGAGCATCGGACGAAAACCGGACCAGACCGGCCTAACCCGACCAGGACCGAAGACCGAGAAGACCAAATCATAAGGACCGAGACCAGACCGATAGCCAGTCGGGTAGGTTCTGTCTTACCTCGGGTCAATCGGTTCGGTCCTCGGTTTTGGACATGATGGACCGAGGATTTACTTTTGCATTCACAGTTCTTCATGCATGCTTGTTGTTATACGTTTGAATATACATTCAATAATTACTTGTTCACTAGTTCACTGCATACTTCTTGTTCAGTTGCACTTTGAAAGTTTGAATATACATTTAATAATTACTTGTTCATGCATACTTCTTGTTCGATACGTTTTAAGTTTTAAGTTTTAACCTTTATGTCGTGGACTTGGTTTATTCAATATGGCATTGACATCGAGCTGTAAAAATTAAGAGTTGAGAGCTGTCGACTCTCGTTATTTTTATTATTGTTAATATTTATGTTGTGGACTTGGCTTATTCAATAATATTGTTTTTGAATTCACAAAGATAACACAAAGCTATTTTGCATTTCAAATATTGTTATAGTTGCATACTTGCATCATGCATGAGGTTCCAAAGTTAACAAATGGTATGGAATCTGGAATAGGTGATCACAGATTTACAGTAGCAAAATATACACACCATTTGGATGAATTATACAGTAGCAAATAACCCATTTAGACAAAGTCCTAAGTCATAACATAGTAGCAAAATAAACAAGTCACAATAGCATTTTTCCACATTAACCAAAAGAAGTCGAGTCACACTGTCACAGTAGCATTTTCCATCTTCACCAAACGCACTAAACGCATTCTTCTCAATCAAGCGATATGCCTTTTCCATTTCTATTGTCTTCTTTTAGTTTTTCCAACACTTCTTTCATTTCTAAAATCAAAAGAATTACAAAAAACATATGACATTAACAAAACAAATTATTTACTATATATCAACTGATCTACATATCATTTACTATACCTTTGATAACCTCCTCATCTTTCACAAGATCTTCTAAATCATCCATATAAATGCTTTTTTGTGATGTACGAACCCAACTTTGAGTGCATATCAATGCTTCCACAATTTGCGGCGACAAAGCATTCCTATACATGTCCAAAATACGACCACTTGTGCTAAAGGCGGACTCGGAAGCAACAGTAGATATTTGGATTGACAAGATATCTATAAAAAAGAAAAAAAAACATATAAGCTGGCTAATTTATCAAATGTTATACATCATTAAAGGATTAAGATTTGTTACCTTTTGCCATCTTTGAAACGATTGGAAATCTTTCACTATTCATTTTCCACCATGAAAGTATGTCAAATTCTTCCTCGTCATCTAACTCAAGTGGTGGTTCTTTTAGATATTTCTTCAACTCGTCGTCAACTCCACTCGATCTCCTTGAGTTTTTGCTTTTAAACGAATTCAAGAAAGTATTACCACATCGACGAGTTGTGTTGCTACTTTGAGTAGATGATTTTTGCACGTCACTTGAGTTGTGTGTTACCTTTGTCCCATATTTTTCATTATATAATGCAAACAAAACTCCCATGTTAGTCTCAACCTCATAAACCAGATTCTTAACCTTATCCTCCTTCTCATAATCTGTTAAAAACGCCAGTGGTGTATCTACTTCATCTTCATTCTCCTCGGGTATACAACCATTATCCATCAAATGCCTAAACCCGTACCCAAATACTTCTGATTTCATGGTTGGATCTAAAAGCACCGCAAAGTACATATAATGGTTGATTGTTTTATAGTCCCCCCAATACTTTTCATACTTTAAACGCATTTTTTCCACCACTGAATTGAACTTTGGCACTCGTTCCCACTCACGTAGATGCTTATCAACATCAAGTATCTTGCTATAAAATAAATGAGCAACGGGACACGATTGGGTTGATACTAGTTTGGTTTTATCTTTCAAAATTTCCATAAATTCACAAACTTTTTCACAAACATCAAAGTCGGTACGACGAGGTATTGCCCTAAGGTCACGAGAAAAAGAAGTGTTGCTCATACTATAATTGTAAAATGCTTCTTGTAAATCAATGGCGGATTTCAACATATCATATGTTGTATTCCACCTTGTCGGGCATTCGGCAATCAAAAACCGATTTGAGTCACAAGTCTTTTTAATGCTCGTTTTAAACTTCTCAATTCGTTGGCTAGAGTTTTTATGTACTTAACCGCTAAAACTATGGTCTCAACTTCCTTTTCGTGAACCTTTAAACCATCTTTCACAACTAGGTTTAGAATATGTGCCATACACTTTATATGAAAGTGCTTACCATCGTCATACATACTTGGGAGGTGCTCTATCAAATACCTAAGTGCTTTATCATTTGAAGTAATGTTATCAACCGTAATGGTCATAACATTTTTAATCCCCCATTCATTTATTCACTTTAAAAGTTTCCTCCCAATGTCTTCTCCCTTATGACTATTAATTCTTTTAAAATTTATGACACACTTGTGCATAACCCAATCATCATATATAAAATGTGCTGTTATCACCATATAGTTAATCTTTTGACAAGTAGAAGTCCATGTATCCGTTGTTAGGTGGATAGTGTGATTCGGGTTACCTAAAAACTTAAGTAGTCTCTTTTTCTCTTCTAGGTAAAACTTAGAAACATCCCTAGAGATAGTGAAACGGGATGGCAAGTTATACTTGGGTTGCAAGCTCTTTGAGTATTTAATAAAGGCCGGATGTTCGACAAACTTAAAGGGTAATTCGGCTAAAACTATAAGTTCAATCAAAGACTTTTTTATTGTATTCTCATCATACTTCCAAATTTTCAAAGTCCTACCATCCCCATTGTTGTCTTTCTTTGTAAAACACAGCTTTTTTGTTTTAGGCTTTCCTCATTCATAGGGTTGAAATTACAGTTAACGTAATGCACATTCATGTTTTTCGTACCGTTCTTAACGCTTTCGGCTCTATAAACTTGAGGACAAAAGTTACAGTATGCCATTTTAATCAACTCACCTTCCGGTCCATCCGTTCGTTCCATCTTTGGAGTAAAATACTTCCAACATTCGGCTTTTTCGTTTCCTATTCCTCCACTTGGTCTCATTTTACGTTTGTTGGCATTCTTTTTTTTGGCTTTCTTCTTGTTGTTGTTGTCATCTTCATTTGATTCATCACTGTTAAGGTTGATAGTTTGGTCCTAAACAAACACATAAAAATAAATAAATACACATGGACTGATCACTGATGGACATTAATAATAGCAATGGAATGTTGGAAAATTTTGTATAACTTGTTTAACACTTTAACAATATACAATTTCTAAATTTTAATCACTTCCATTTAAGTAATTCTTTAAAAGTATACAATTACTTATCATCCATGTAGACTTGTAGAGTAGATCAATATAAGCTTTTGTCTTGTACAATACATAATCAAAATATGAAATCAATGTATGTCGTCATCATTTATAAGATTTATATAAATGAATCTTATACACATGCAACTTTTGTTATATAAATGCATATATAAACTACAAAGAAACACACTTACTTCCATTGGATGATGACTGTTGATTATGAATTTATGATGATCGCAACTTGCAATGGTCTTCTGGATTTTGTTGATTGTAACTTTGTAACTTCTTGTTGATGACTTGATGATCGCAACTCACAATTGGTAGGTGAATGAAACGTTATCAGATATTTTTACTCTAAAAGAACTAAGATTAGCATTGGGCCTAAATTTTACCCTAACTTTAATTCCAACAGAAGCCCATATAACTTAAAAATAGGGAGGGTTTGAAAAGTTCGGTCGGTCCGGGTACATTGCCGGTCTTTGTCAGTTTTGGACCGAACCGACCCGAAACCGATAAAACCATAAACACGGAACCGAGACCGGACCGGCTGTCCTTCGGTCCGGTTCGATTTATGTCGGTCCGGTCGGTTTTCGGATCTGCCATGCTCACCCCTATTCATTAGTGATAAAGTTAAAATATTGCAAATTTGAAAGTTTCTAGCCAAAGTAAGAAAAATAAGATAAAATTTTGGCTACTGTGACACGGTTCCCACAGTTCCAATCCTTCAAGGATCCGTCCACCGTAAATGCTGGGATCCGTAGAACTGGTGTTCTCAGGCAGCTGAAAATTTTGTTTTTGAAAACAATAGTACCTAGTGTGTGCCTATATGAAAACCACGTGGAGTTGCGGTTATCTCGACTCTTTTACAGAAAAAATAAACATAGAAGTGAAAAAATATATAGATATTTACGTGAGATAACCCGAGTGCTCCATATCATTTTTGCTTGATTGAATGTACCCGAAAACACATATTAGTTATGTATTCCCTTTAGCATTCAAAAGACATGAGATGCAATGAAAAAGGTTTTTACATTGTATTAACGATGAGAGAAAGGTAAAATGTTTTTCCTAGACATGAGAGTGATTTAAGGAAAATGATACGGGGAGAAATATCTTTTTAGAAAATATTTCGAAGAATTTCTTGTATAGAAAATATCTTGAGTTTTGAAAATAAATCCCCATATTGTTTATGAGTTGTGTGAAATAGAGATCCTAGACTCAGAAAAGAAGGTAAGGTAAACGTTTATGTACCTTGTAGAATGAAAATATTTCACGACGATTGTTCCATAAGACCAAGACCTAGACGAAGCAAGCTGAATTATTCCCGCTTCAACGATTTGGTGAGGACGTCGACTATGTTGTCTTCGGATGGCACTTTCTCAATCGAAATATTCCCTTTTTGAACATTGTCTCTTAAGAAGTGATGACAGATCTCTATATGCTTGGTACGAGAATGCAACACCGGATTTTTTCTATGATCAATAGCACCTTTTTTGTCGCACAAAATGGCAATGTCACTTAGATGAATGTCGTAGTCAAATAATGCTTATTTCATCCATAGTGCTTTTTGTCATGCTTTGCCGGCGGAGACATATTCGGCTTCGGTTGTTGAGACAACTAGTGCCATTTGCTTCTTTGAGAACCAAGATGTTAAACAACACCCCATGAAAGTGCAAACACCACTTGTACTTTTTCGGTCAACATAATCACCTGCATGGTCAGAATCCGAATATACAATAGTTTCTACTCCCGTCCCCTTGGGATACCATAATCCCAATTGAGCGGTACCCGTAATATATCTAAATATTCTTTTGACGGCTTCTAGGTGTGAAGTATTAGGGTCTTCTTGAAACCTAGCACAAAGACATACACTAAATATGATATCCAGCCGACTAGCCGTAAGGTAGAGAAGACTACCAATCATGCCACGGTATTTAGTGTTATCAACGGATTCACCGTCTTCATCTTTGGTGAGTTTGGTATCAGATGACATTGGTGTTCTTATTGGTTTTGACTCTTCTAATCCGAATTTCTTTAGCATTTCTTTTATGTATTTGGATTGATTAAAGAAGATGCATCTTCTAGTTGTTTGATTTGTAGACCTAGAAGGAAACTTAATTCTCCCATCATACTCATTTCAAACTCATCATGCATGATTCTTGATAAATCATCACACATGTCTTGACAAGTCGATCCAAATATAATAGCGTCCGCGTATATTTGAACATTAATTATTTGTGACTCATTTTTCTTTGTAAAAAGTGTATTGTCAACTAACCCCATGGTATAGTTGTTTTTGAATAAAAAGGATTTGAGTCTATCATACCAAGATTTTGGGGCTTGTTTAAGACCATAGAGGGCTTTCTTTAGTTTGTCCACGTGATTAGGTTTTTCGAAGTCGATAAAGCCTGGAGGTTGAGCTACATAAACTTGTTCATTTATAAAACCATTTAGAAAAACACTTTTAACATCCATTTGAAAAATCGTAAGATCATGACCACAAGCATAAGCAAGAAAGATTCTTATAGACTCTAATCTAGCTATGGGAGCATAGGTCTCATCAAAGTCTATGCCTTCTTGTTGGTTATATCCTTGAGCAACAAGTCTAGCTTTTTTTCTAGACATGACACCATTTGCATCTAATTTGTTTTTATATACCCATTTTGTTCCGATTATGGTCTGGTTTTTAGGTGGAGGGACAAGTGTTCAAACATTGTTAGAAACAAATTGATTTAACTCCTCTTGCATAGCCATTACCCAACTTTTATCTTTTATGGCTTCTTTAGTGTTTTGAGGTTCTATGGTTGAGACAAAACAAAATAGACTACTTTGGTTTTGGACTTGAGATCTTAGGGTTCTTTCATTTAACTTTCCTATAACCTTTTCTATTGGATGATCTTTAGACTCTTTAATATTGATGATTTCATTGTTTAATGGTTCATCTTCTTTATTTATATTTTCTTTGATTTCTAAGACTTCACTTTCGATTAACTCGTCATCGACAAGAGGTAAGGTAGTTTTAGGTGGACTCTCATCAAATTTTACGTTTAAAGATTCTTCAACTTTCATGGTTTCTTTATTTAGTATTACGTATGCTTTACTATTAGAAGAATATCCTAAGAAGATACCTTCGGTTGATTTTGGATCAAATTTAGTTAAATAATCTTTAGTAATAAGTATGAAACATTTACTACCAAAGACTCGAAAGTGTTCTAACGAAGGCTTTTTGCCTCGTAGTAACTGATAACGCTACACGCGTCGTTCGGGGTCAAAGGAACTTCCTTTTCGTCGAGCAAGTTTTTCAACACCCTAGGCAGTGAACCTAATCGTTGTAGTGTAGTATTAGGGTAAGCCACGGGAATTGATATCATTCTCTAGGGGAATAGGAATGCTAGTGAGAAGTTACTACGCTAAGGTTGGGATTGAGGAAGATTCTTATTTTTTTTAGGAAATAGAAAGGTACGAATCTCGGGGTATTGGATTTGGGGGTTGGTATTTCTACCGATTACTCTATTCGTCTAATTATCTAATCTAAGGTGTATGTAGTCTATGTCTAATTATTGTGTGCTCGTATGATGATTTAAAGATGTGTTTACTTAGGTTTTATTACTCCTTAATTATCTCCTATTGATGGTTGAATTGTCACGTCCTTATTCTTAATTGCGTTGTGTGTCTAAGGTCGTAGGGTATGCGTTTATCCCTAACTCTTTGAAACTACCAAAGGTTATTGCCTACAAAATCTCTAGGATTTATAAACTTAACACTAAGGTACTCTTCTGATGGTTTAGCCTACAATGACTCTAGGTACTATAAGCTAAGGTTCAACAAAGATTAATCAAGCATTAACTACACAACGAATGACCTATCGCAATACTAGATCATTAACAATTAAGATAAGAGACAACCAATCAATATTCAATAATTAAGTTTCATATTCCCTAAGCAAACACACAAGTAAATTAGCCGGACATGGGAAACATGCAAGCATACACACAATTAATTGAAGACATAATTGAATTAATGAAGTAAAACACTTATCTTGATGTAAGATAGGGTATGGAACCCTAAAATACTGTACAAGACAGCCTTGGTTCGGTTTAGGTTTTTACTCCAAAAGACTACACACTGAAAACTAAAAAATTCGGATTCTATATATAAGATTACAAGTGCGACGGCGTCACCCTTTAATGTGTGACCCCGTCGGGTCGCCGTTATTAGGGTTTCGTCTTGGCCACGTTAGTCTTGCGACGGCGTCACCTTATGCTTGTGACGCTGTCCCCTTCAGTCTCTGAAGTCGTCTGGATCAAATCTATGCCGTCTGAGTTGCGACGCCCTACTCTTTTAAAACCTAAAGCCGTCACTTGTAAATGAGCAATTTTTCTACTGAGCCGCCACAAAAGTTGTCCGACGGCGTCGCAGATAACACCTGACGCCGTCACCTTTAGTTCCAGCAGCCTGAGTGTCTCGAATCTTGACTTTGGCCATTTTCTTCGTATATTCGCGCCTTTTCGTCCGAATAAGTGTCATTCCAGCATTTTGCCTTCAAGATACCTAAAAAGTGAAAAGGAACGATATTAAGTAATAACGGATACAAAGTGATCAAATAAAGGCTTAAACGACCCCTCAAAAAGGTACATTTTAAAACCTTATCAAATATCCCTACACTTGGTATTTGCTTCTCCTCAAGCAAATGTGCTTTTAGCCAATCAATTTATAAGTTAGAGGTCATGATGCATTAGTTTAGAACGATTCACAACACATATAAGCCCCGCAAAAGTCATAACAAGCTCGGAAATTACATACTAGCACCTCACATGGGGTGTTTGGATACTCACATCTCTCGGGTGTATATGAAATATAACAAGTTGGAAATGGAAGATAAACACTCATTAACCGGTCCTAGTACATAGATTACCATAGGCTTGAGACTAGATCAAACCTCCATCGCTTTGGCGTAAGCACCTAGGAAAGACTATCCAAGAGGTCTTTTAAAGGGTTGTAATGTTAGGCTTACGGTAGGGAAACAAAGAGTTTGGTGGGATAGGCGATTTAGTGGTGGCAAGTCAAAAATCTTTATGTTACAAGCAAACGAAGAATGGCGTTGCTAAGCCAAGACTCGACACTCTAGACTCTAGATAACTGAAATAAATAAACATGAATTTAAAGATAGATGTAGGATGGTAGCCCGTATGTTTATTTTTTTCAACACTCTATTTTTTTCTTTTTCTCTTTTTTTCTATCTATTTTTTTTTCGATTTTTTTTCATACACTTTTACTCTACCATCCTCTACGATAACATCAAAATGATAGGGATTTATAGGCACATCCCTACACTTGAGTTTTTATTACTCTAACACTAATATGACCCGAATTGAAAAGATCAAAACACTTGGAGTACATTATTATGCAAATAAAGGGAATTTTAATTTAACGTTCCCTTCCCGTCATCTCATAAAGTTTAACTTTTCCCATGAGTTCCAATCGTCCCAAAATTGTGTACAAAAGATATGACTCGACTTAGCAACTTATGCAAGCAACTAGATAATTGAACTAAGGGTTTAGTGTGATAACAATAATACACTAAAAGTGAGTGCATACAAGGTAGGCTAAGGCGATTTGGGTGTACATTTGGGGGTGGGGTGTAAACAATGCTCTTGATTGATATTCCGGAAAACCGAAACATCACGAGAACCGCGAAAAGGATAGGCTCTGAGGGGTTAACTAGGGGTATCGTGTACTAAAGATGAGTACAACGCAAGGGTGTGGGGGAATTACTCAACTGATGTGGAAGAAGTAATTATATTACGGGTATCAAACAAGGGTTATCCTAATGCCTCTTATCATTTAGTTATTCCTAACTACACAAGTGTAGTCTTACTAGCGATCTCTGGATGCATCACAAAACAAGCTCTAGAATCTATTATACTACCGGTTCACACTCTAAGCATTAAAGATGAATGCTTTAATTCCTACTAATCTAAGGGTGATCCTCACATTTTGGGTGGAATTTAAGTGGTAAGGGGTTTTTGTGCTAGTCATATAACTTCCTATCCATGAGACGCTTTATTAAGACTAATGGCCCACTCCTATATGTCATGAAAAATTGAAAATTTGGTGCCAAAATTACCCTAACCGACATTTTCTCATGGTTTATTACGCAAATGCAATTGGACAAAGCAAATAGTCAAGGATAAGCATAGTTTCAAAGTTCCCGTTTTATTTTCCCTCCCTACACTTAAACTGAACATTGTCCCCAATGTTCCCTGAAAGTATCAAAGTTATGATAATGGAAGGTAATTAAAATCGAAAGAAACTAATACTCCCCAGATTAGCTCGGTAGGATCCGTGTAAAGTGGTGGTTACATCTTTCTTCAAGAAGAACGTTTGCGTGAAAAGCTCCTTCTCATCTTATGTATCTTCTTCTTGGTAAATTAAACCTGCACACTTGAAGAAAACAAACGAAACATTCGCGTAAAATCGGTGGTAACAAAATATATAGGACTCTACTAAACTAGGATATAATGCTTGTGGAATGGATGTTTACAAAATTTATGGAAAATTAAGACCTGGAAAATTCCAAAAATTTATAAGTAGCTAAGAAAACGAGAAAAAGTAATCAATTGTTTTTGCTCCTTCCTGACGCCGTCAAGTTATCCTGACAAAAACTGTTATGCGATTTTCTGGAAAAAATTCTGGAAAGTTTACATCTTTAGAATCTGGAAAAATTTCCTGCAAAACATCCATTATGACTTGATACAAGCATTTGACTCGAACAAACACACATGTATATCTTTTAATTAATTGTAATTCTCATGTTTACGTTTCTTTTGAAAACGTGTGTAATCCTCCTTACACTTATCTCTTATGTAAAATACCTTTATATGTAATTAAGACGAGGTTAAAGACAAAATAAAGCATTTTTACAAATTTAAACATGAGAATAAACAATCAATAAAAGATACACGACACAAACAAGCAAACAATTAAGCATGGGTTGCCTCCCACGAAGCGCTTTTCTTTATTTATGAGTCTTGTAGCTAGACTCGAAGTCGTGCCCCTACGTACAGATATAAGTAAGCCTATCCTTTAGAATGTCGTAAGGATCAAACTTATCATTTAAGTTCCTAGTAATACGTTTGGTTCGATAAGCCTTTTCAAAATTTTCTCCATCGGGTTCATAGATCGTCATCCTAATGTGCCACTCTCCATTACCATCACTAGGAGGTCTATCCCAATCCCACTTATGTTTAGGCTTATCGCTCTCAACTTTCCACTTATTCATGACAAGGTTGACGGGCAAGCTTCCTAGGAACTCGGTCATCTTCCTAAATACTAAGGCGTCCTCGAACGGGTTCACTTCCATGTCCCTAGCCATTTCTTTTTCATGGAAAGTTGCTTTACTAGCAAAGGCTTCATCCAGGTAAAAAGGTCGTTGGGGACCTATGAAGTTCTTATCAATCCAAGGTCCATATCTAGATGGCGCTCTATCCAACCTAATTTCATTAGGAATTTCCTCTTCTTTGTAGTAAGTATGCTTTTTGACATCGTAAATTGACCTAGCACTCCCTTCTCCTACCACTATTTTGGACATCTTACAATCAATGATGGCACTAGCGGTAGCTAAGAATCCTCTTCCTACTAGCAATGGGCATGTCGGGTCCTTATTCATGTCTAGCACATGGAAATCAGCCGAAAGAGTCGACTCTCCTACGTGTACTACCACGTCTTTTATTATCCCTACCGGATATGCAATAATACCGTCCGCTAGACCTAAGATGGTTTCCGTTGGTTCTATCTTACCTAAGTTAAGGCTTATATGGAGGGACAACGGAATAAGATTGATGCATGATCCTAAGTCGGCTAGAGCATCGAGAGGTTTAGAAGTTCCAAGCCTACACGGAAGAGTGAATAGCCCGGGATCGTCTAACTTCTTAGGTAAATTATTTCGCACAAAAGCGGACCCATGTTTTCCAAGTTTTAGTTCTAGCTCATATTTTTCTTTTAAAGCATTATAATAAGGTGCATGAGCTAAAACTTCAAGAACCGGTTTTTCTTGATGGAGTTCCTTGTACTCCTCCTCTAGATTAGGTTTGGGTTCTTGGTTGACGGGTTTCTCAAGAGTAGGTTCTACCAATGGTGCGGGGCCTTGGTACCTCATTTTGGATTGCTTGAAACCCTTGTTGATAGCGTTTACCAAGTGAACCGTAGGATGCGAAGGGCATGGATGCGCACTCTCCCATGGTGAACAAGAACATGAAGTCGATGAAATCGAACTCACTTTTAGGTTCTTTATAGTATCACTTGGGAGTGCACCAATTTCCCGGTCATTGAAGGCTTTTAAGAGGGCATCAAGTTTGTTGGTCATATCGCCTTGTCGTTGCTTAAAATCGGCTTCAAGCTTAGTCAATCGAGTTTCTTGAGATGACATGAATCTAGATGCAATTGCCTCAAGACTAGTGGGGTTCCCGGTGTTTGGAGGGTTGAACCTATTAGGTGGACTAGATGAGCTTTGGGGTGTGCTTGAATTTTGGTTCCACTTAAGGTTAGGGTGATTTCTCCATGAGGGGTTGTAAGAGTTTCCTAAGTTGTTTTGTTCGGGCTTGAAAGTGTACCACTTCTCTCCCGCTCCGTCGGTACGCGTGGAGGCATAGTCCGCAAAAGCTTGTTCGGGGAGTCTTGTGCAATCACGAGTGTCATGGGGACCACTACATAACTCACAAGGTAGAGTGATTTTATTCACTTGATGTGAAGACTTAGGATTCTCGTAGTAGCTCATTAGGAATTTAACTTGATCTTCAAGCTCGAGCATCCTACGGTCGTAAGGTTGTGAGTCAATGGGAGGCAAGGAGATTGCCTTAACGGTTTTGGGCAACTCACCGGGGTCATTCCAACTTTCGTTGTTATAGAGAGCAAGGTCCTCTATTATACCCCATGATTCTTCCGCGGTGAGGTCACTAAGTTTTCCACCGGTCGCTTGGTCAATGGATCGCTTGGTGGGGAAGTTGACATGATCATAGAAGAGTTGGACTTGGAGCCAAAGATCAATTCCGTGATGAGGGACTTTATGGAGTAAGTCCTTGAATCGAGTCCATGCTTCGTAGATAGATTCACCTTGACGTTGTTGGAACATCAAGATATCATTCCTAAGCTTAGTGGTTCTCCCCGGTGGGAAAAATTGAGCAAGGAAGCGAGAGGTGAGATCATCCCAACTTGAGATGGAGCCTGCGGGAAGTCACTCAAGCCAATTACTAGCTTGGTCCCTTAGAGAGAATTGGAAGAGACGCAGACGCGTGGTCTCCCGAGTAGTAGCATCGAGGTCGATGGAATCGACAATTTTAAGGAAATCCTTAAGATGCTGACTAGGATCTTCGGAACGAAATCCATGGAATGCACATCCGTTTTGCACCAACCGGATGGTGTCGGATCGCAAGGCCATAGTTTGGGCTTGGTCGGGAAGCTCAATGGTGTTCCTATAGCCTAGGTGGCTTGGTTTCAAGTATTCACCAAGAGTACGGCCTCTTGGCGGGTCATTGGGTGGTAGGTTAATGAATGGAGGTTGGTTATCACCTTCCATGATGAAAAGTGATGGGGTTACGAACAAAGGTCACGAAGAAGGGGGATAGACTACGAGGAAGCTAAAAATTGGAAAAAAGTTTACTTGATAGGAATCAAGCAAGGAAACCTAAACGAGGTGGACTCCTAACTAGCTATTCTATTCCCTGGCAGCGGCGCCAAAAACTTGATAACGCTACACGCGTCGTTCGGGGTCAAAGGAACTTCCTTTTCGTCGAGCAAGTTTTTCAACACCCTAGGCAGTGAACCTAATCGTTGTAGTGTAGTATTAGGGTAAGCCACGGGAATTGATATCGTTCTCTAGGGGAATAAGAATGCTAGTGAGAAGTTACTACGCTAAGGTTGGGGTTGAGGAAGATTATTTTTTATCTTTTTTTATGTTTTTAGGAAATAGGAAGGTACGAATCTCGGGGTATTGGATTTGGGTGTTGGTATTTCTACCGATTACTCTATTCGTCTAATTATCAAATCTAAGGTGTATGTAGTCTATGTCTAATTATTGTGTGCTCGTATGATGATTTAAAGATGTGTTTACTTAGGTTTTATTACTCCTTAATTATCTCCTATTGATGGTTGAATTGTCACATCCTTATTCTTAATCGCGTTGTGTGTCTAAGGTCGTAGGGTATGCGTTTATCCCTAACTCTTTGAAACTACCAAAGGTTCTTGCCTACAAAATCTCTAGGATTTATAAACTTAACACTAAGGTACTCTTCGGATGGTTTAGCCTACAATGACTCTAGGTACTATAAGCTAAGGTTCAACAAAGATTAATCAAGCATTAACTACACAACGGATGACCTATCGCAATACTAGATCATTAACAATTAAGATAAGAGACAACCAATCAATATTCAATAATTAAGTTTCATATTCCCTAAGCAAACACACAAGTAAATTAGCCGGACATGTGAAACGTGCAAGCATACACACAATTAATTGAAGACATAATTGAATTAATGAAGTAAAACACTTATCTTGATGTAAGATAGGGTATGAAACCCTAAAATACTATACAAGACAGCCTTGGTTCGGTTTAGGTTTTTACTCCAAAAGACTACACACTGAAAACTAAAAAATTCGGATTCTATATATAAGATTACAAGTGCGACGGCGTCACCCTTTAATGTGTGACGCCGTCGGGTCGCCGTTATTAGGGTTTCGTCTTGGCCACGTTAGTCTTGCGACGGCGTCACCTTATGCTTGTGACGCCGTCCCCTTTAGTCTCTGAAGTCGTCTGGATCAAATCTAGGTCGTCTGAGTTGCGACGCCCTACTCTTTTAAAACCTGAAGCCGTCACTTGTAAATGAGCAATTTGGCTACTGAGCCGTCACAAAAGTTGTCAGACGGCGTCGCAGATAACACCTGACACCGTCACCTTCAGTTCCAGCAGCATGAGTGTCTCGAATCTTGACTTTGGCCATTTTCTTCATATATTCGCGCCTTTTCGTCCGAATAAGTTTCATTCCAGCATTTTGCCTTCAAGATACCTAAAAAGTGAAAAGGAACGATATTAAGTAATAACGGATACAAAAGTGATCAAATAAAGGCTTAAACGACCCCTCAAAAAGGTATATTTTAAAACCTTATCAGTAACTCGTATGGAGTTTTTCCTAAGAATGGTTTAATTAGGACTCGGTTTAGTATATTGGTTGATGTGTCGACGACATTGCACCAAAATTTTTGAGGAATAGATTGCTCATTAATCATGGTGCGACTCATTTCTCGTAGGGTCCTATTTTTCCTTTCAACTACCCCATTTGATTGTGGAGTGCGAGGAGGCGAGAAATTGTGGGTAATACCATTAGCATCACAAAAAGCTCCGAATTGCACTTCATTATCAAATTCCAAACCATGATCCGTTCTAATTGATACAATAGGACTTCCTAGTTGTCTTTGGATTTTCTTACTTAAGATTTCAAAGTAATCGAACATTTCAATTTTATTCTTTAAAAATTTAGTCTATGTATACCTAGAGTAATCATCCACTATAACCAAAGTATAGAAGTTGCCTCCGTAACTTTGGATAGCGGATGAACCAAATAAATCCATATGTAGTAATTCTAGACACTTAGTTGTAGAAACCATATTTTTAGCTTTATGACTAGCATGGACTTGTTTTCCTATGTTACAAGCATCACAAAAATGATGTTCGTATTTTAGTTTAGGTAGGTTTCTTACTAGTTCTTTGGATGATAGCGATTGAAGAAGTCACATATTGGCGTGACCCAATCTTCGATGCCATAAGGTCGAAGTATCATCCATAGAGGTAATACAAAGCTTGTCTTTTGGTTCATTTCCGATTTTAATGACATAGACTCCATGTTTTCTAATGCCTCTTCCTATAGTAATACCATTTTTCAATATTTTACTACCGGTTTCGCTAAAAAGTACGTTTCACTTTTTATCACATATTTTACCTATACTTAGTAGATTAAAGTTTAGGTTTTCTACGTGACATACATCGTTAATGGTTAAGGATTTGTGAGAAATTGTACCTTTACTGATGATTTTGCTCTTGCTATTTCCGAACACCACATTTCCTTCATTGACGGATTCGTATGTAGAGAACAATGCTTTATTACTGGTCATATGCCTTGTGCACCCGCTATCCTTGATCCATTCGTTCGGATCTAAGTCAACCTTTAGGCACACCTAAGAAAACAATTAACTCAAAAGTTTGGTCCCAATTTGTTCATGGGTCCATTGGTGTTAACATTTCATTCATATGAGGCACATACAAAAATGGTGAGAAAGCATTCCAAGGTGTAAAGTTTTGAAATGGAAAACCATTTTGTGTATTAGGATTCCATCCCATTTGATGGTGGTTACTTATAGGATAAACATTTTATATTTGTATTTGGTATAGAAAACGATGGGCCTTTGTTTTTCATAAAACTTTGACTTTGTTTTAGGGGAGGTGGTTGTTTGACATTTCTAATAGTAACATGGGTTGGTTTCTTTTTGTTAACAATAATAAAATCGGTTCTAGAAGACGTGGTTGCGTTATTTCTATTTTTTACTGGTACAGACCCATGAATCCCTAAATTTATACTAGACGGTTCCTTTTTCAAGGGATCCGTCGGATCCGTGACTACAGTAGCCTGTTTTTCAATTGCTTTAACGAATTGTGTTTCCTTAATCATGCTAGTTGACGCAATGTGTTCCTGAATACCTAACCCCTTTTGATTATTACCCGTTTTAACACTATCAAGTATTTTTCAAGAGTATTCGTACTTATTCTAGCAATCTTAGAATCAAGATGATCAACTAACGTTTGAAGTTCTACACAAAGCTTTCATTCAATATCTACTTCTTTTCCCTTTTCTAATCTCTTTATTTTATCTTTTAGTTCAAGAAATTCCTTTTCTCAACGTTCATTTTTGTTTTTCAAAATCTTGTTTTTGTTAATTACTTTGAGACTAATTTTGTAAAGCTTATCATATTCAAGATGTAAAGATTCATCATCTAACGATGAACTACTATAATATAGAGAGTCGGAACATACCTCGTTGGAGTCTTTTGCCATGAGACAAATTTCTTCCTTCTCCTTCTCACTCATTCCCCACGAGCCACTCACGAACGCCTTTTGTTCCTCACGTTTGGGACACTCACTAATGAAGTGATTAGGATCCCCGCATTTAAAACAATTGCGTTCGTCCTTCACTTTCTCTTCGTCTTTGCTTTTCCGCAACCCTTTCTTGTCGTCATAAGGTTGCTTGACATATATTCCTTTTCTCTGAAAGAACTTCTTGAAGTCGCGTACCGCCATTGCATATTCTTCGTCATCACTTTTTGAGGATGAGGTTTCTTCATCACTTGAGACTTTCGTGGCCTTTAAAGCAAGAGATTTACATTTTTCTTTCTTTTCCTTTGAGACATCTGAGTCTTTAGCGAGAACGAGCTCATAGACTTTTAGGTTGCCTATGAGTTCATCGAGAGTGAGGATTGCCAAGTCTTTAGATTCTTTGATGGCCGTCACCTTTGGTCTCCACTTTGATGGAAGTGCCCTTAGAAATCTCCTGACATGATTACGACTAGAAAAAGATTAATCAAGTGCTTGTAATGAAGTAATAATAGTATTAAATCTAGCAAAAGAATTATCAATACTATTCTCATCCAATATTGAAAATTGTTGTTAAACAAATCAATCAATTTTGTTGTTTTTAACTTGTTGATTTCCTTGGTGTGTTACAATCAAATAATTCTAAATTTTTTTAGCGGTTTTATGCATAGAAATTCTTTCAAATTCCTTTTTAGGTAAGGCATTGTATAAAACCATTTTTGCCTCACTATTTTTGAAAAGTTTTTTCTTTTGGTCGTTGGTGAGACGATCATGATAAATATTTTATTCATTGTCGGTTTTATCATCTTTTGTAGTTGCTTGAAAATCACCTTCAACAATAATATACCAAAGATCAATATCTTTTGATTTTTCCTAAGTTTCAAATCTACTTTTCCAATAAATAAAACTATTAGTTTCAAGTGGTGGAGGTTGTTGCATAGATTGCCCTTCTCTATAATTTTCAAAACTCATTGTGATCGAAAAGTTTTTAAAATATAATTTACTTTAAAACTTTTGTAAACCTTGCTCTTGATGCCAATTGTGGAAAACTAGAAGGGGGGGGGTTGAATAGTTTTACCGATTTTAATTTAAGTTTCAAAGATTTAGATTCGATCTTATGTGAATTCGTATGGATGGATAGATAGTATGAAACAATAAGTAATGTAAATAATGAAAGCAAGTAAAGTAAATGATAGAAAGTAGTGACACAAGTGATTTATAGTGGTTCGGCTACAAGGACACCTTCCTTGCCCTACTCCACTCCTCGAGTACCTCACTCGAGAGTTCAAACACTATGTCAACAAGCTCCTTCAACTTGGCGGAGAAGCCTTACAACGTCGCTTACACTTTTTTCGGTACAAAGGTAAATACCGAGTTCTTCCACGAGGTAGAACCAAACCTTTACACAACTATTACACAACAACTATGTGAAATATGAATTACAATATCTTGCTACAGAAATCTTGTGGATGGACAAATCAATCAAGGACCCTTTGCTTGGATGACTTGTAGTATAACGTGATCTCGCCTTTGTGAAGGACCTATATGAGAATCACAACAAAAGATAGAAGAACTACTATAATGATCAAATGATCAGAGGTTAGGAGAGTGAGATAATATATGAGAGAATTGTAAGAAGAAGGGTGAGTAACAATGAAGAAATGGCTCACTATTTATAGGCATAAAAGTCTTCTGTTCCACGGTTTCGGCGGATCCCTCACTTGGGGGATCCGGCCAGTGCAAAACCAGGGATCCGGCAGTCTGGGTCAGAACAGTCCGGATTTTGGGTGGCAAACCGGGTTATGGGTTATGGGTATGAGCCATGGGTCATGGACTTTGGGTCATGGGTACCTAACAAGATACAATGTATCTAGACAATGGGTCATGGGTCTTGGGTCTTGGGTCATGGGTCATGGACATTGGGTCATGGGTCATGGATAATACCCAACATGATTTCATGCATGATGTCATGCAATGGGTCATGAGTTATGGATTAGCTCCATGGGTATGGGTCATGGGTCTTGGATATTACCCATCCTATTACATAAACTATTACAACAATTAAACTATTACAACATTTTATGTAAATGACCAAATGTATATACTTTGCAATATAACATGTATTCTTATAATTTTACTTATGATAACTTTATATTTGTTATCAACAAAACATAATGAGATCGCTAAATATGAATAAACGTTTTTACGGTTTATTTGTATTAACACAACATTTTGGGCTGTATGAAGAAGACAAACCTTCTTATGGGACCTTTAAGTCGAAGCAAAAGTCTAGTTATATGCTCCCCATCATATTTATTTGGCAAATAATAATAGAAATCCTCATCAACTATGAGATGGGTGAGCAAAGTCCACTTAAACCTAGTTTCTCGCTAAAGTATCTGCCCTCAACGCATCTTTTACTGGCAAATGATTCAAAATACTAGTGAACATTATCTGTCATGTTGCTAATATAATCTTCTGATGCATAGTTGGATGTTCTATGTGGGCTGAACTGGTTCCATAGTTCTAAAAAAAGATCAGGTATTAGCTATAACTCATAAGAATACCATCGGGGTATACGCATAAACGAGTTACCAACAAATTCAGTCCTCAAAATTAGTTGTTAGGCAAACGACCAAAAATGAAAGAAATCAGTAATCACTCAAGTATCGCATGATTGGTTTCATGAATTGTTTGTTTGTTGCCAGAAAGAAAGCCCACATTCCATTTTTTACTGGAATTTGTGTATATTTTAGCATTCATATGTTTATTGAGCTTAAACTAATGACAACTATGAAGTTGCAAAGAATTGTTTTGTTGAATCTGAAAAGTCAAAGAACAATGGTATTGTGGAAAACTAGAAGGGGGGGGGGTTTGAATAGTTTTACCGTTTTTCTTTTTAAAGTGTGGAACCAACCAAAGTAACAATAAGTATAATGCAAGAAGGATAGAAACGATCAAACCACAACACATGAGTTTATACTGGTTTGGTCTACAAGGACTCTTTTTCCTTGCCCTACTCCACTCCCCGAGTCTCCAACTCGAGAGTATTCTTCACTAATCAACAAGCTCCTTTATCCCGCGGAGAAAGCCTTTACACATCGCTTACACAATATTTCCGACATAAAGCTAGATGTCGAGTTCTTTTACAAGGGTACAACCACTCCCTTCATACTACGTATTTTGAGGACTAAAATACTAACCGATCACTATGGAAAGTTTATGATGGTTTGGTACAAACAATGATGTATGAACTAATCTAATTCACACTTGTGATGAACAAACAAGACTTGCAACTCTTTGTTGAAGCTTACAAGTCTTCAATAATGTTTCATCTTCTTGCTAATTAAGAAGCTCACAAAGATAAATATGAATGAGTTAGATACAAGGAATAATGAGTAGGAGAGAATATACAATGTTTATGTATGTAAGTGTGTTGGAAAAGTACTAAGTTTGGCTTGCTATTTATAGGCAAGAAGCCACAGCAGGACACGACGGAACCAAAAATATGGTTTCGTCCGTGTACCATTTTGGTTCCGTCTAGATCTGACAGAGGATCTTCCAAAATCTTGCAAATCTAGTTCATATCTTTCAAAAATATTCTCTATGATCCTAATAGATATGATATCTTAGATAATCTTAGATTAGGATGATCCATGTAGTGATGTAAAAATGCATTTACAATTTGATTATAAGATTTAACAAAGTAAACTTGTGAAATATTAAATAGTAGCTAGCTAAGTGATGTTAATTAATAAGTAACTTATATTTAAATCTATTTTAAAGAAAAACTTTGTAGCTATATAAAAGACTTGACAAAATTTATACTTTGCTTAAATAAAGTTTATTATTGTCGTTAACAAAAGATAGCAAAGATCGTAAAATATAAATAACGTTTTTGGACGATATTTGTATTAGAAGGTATGATATATTTGTTCATGAACTAAATGTGGCATAAGAAACATCCAAAAAGACAAGTGATGAAAACAAAACAAGAAACAAAAAAAAGGATGTGTGTTTTACCTCGGAATCATAGAAATACCATTAGCTTTAGCTCCAAACGACATGATATTGTTGGAATTTGAGTTGTGTTTTGAGCTCTCGAAATGAGGGTTTGGATTTAGTTTTTGATTGTGGGGCTTTTGAGGTGATGTTCTGGATATGGGGGTTATTATGGTGTGTGATTAAAGGAGATCAGGGTTTTTCAATGTTGAAGAACCATGGTTCTTTGTTTGGGGAAAGAGGGAAAGAGGGAAGGGGCATTTTAGTAACTTCATAAGGCATCATTTAATGAGTGTTATGCATAACGGGGCTCCAGGGACCAAACGGATAACCGTTTTCTAAAACAGGGACCATGTACACCACTAAATCAAAACGGGGGAGCAAATGTGAGAACGGAGTGGAGTTCAGTGACCATCGGTGTAATTTACCCTTCTTAATTTAGTTATTGGATGAGATAAAATCCTTGAAAATATAGATGAATAAAACTTTGACTCAACTCGACTTGAAATACCCAACTCAAGTAAAACATAACATCAGTTATGTCTTTTGGTTAACTCAATTTACGCACAATGCTATATATACATAAGCATAACAAGTTCAAAACAAACAATTTGGATGAAAAATATAAAATTAAATCAAACCAAGCATAACAACAAAGAGGTGCGATCCTATAGAAAGTCACACAATTTAAAAAGTCTACAAAGCCAATTAGCTTGTGACATGTGTTGCTCATCAACTTTATCACCCTCCCTCCCTTTTTTCTTAATATTTTAGGTTAAGGGGCATTTGAGACATTTGACTCATTTTTTTAATTCCACCCTAAACTTCAAACGCAAATAACTTTTAAACGAAAAACTTTTACTAAAAATCGATTTCATCATAATTTTTAAAATTTAATCATCTTTAATTTGATATGCATTTTGATATATAAATCAAAACTTTTTTTTTAAGATTTCAAGTGGGGTATGATTTCTTGAAATTTTCGGCATATTCGACCCTATTTTCGTCTTATTTATTATTTTTAGCTTTTTTTAAATGATGAACAAGAATAAATGATGAACACACTAAGTGATGAACAACCGAACATTGTGACGTTAACTGATGAACATTGTGATTTTTTTAAACAACTGATGAACATTGTGATTTTTTTAAACAACTGATGAACATTATAATTTTTTTTGTTAAAAAACTGATGAACGTAATCTAACTTATGAACATTGTGATATAACTGATGAACAAAACTAAAGAGAACTGGTGAACATTGTGATGAACAACTCCTTTTATTGATGAGTAATACTTTTTATTGATAAACAAATGAACAACTCTTTTTATTGATAAACAACACTTTTATATTGATGAATAAAATGAACACCTCTTTTTATTGACGAACAAATAAACAACTTTTTTTTAGTGATGAACAACACTTTTTATTGATAAACAAGTGAACTCTTTTTATTGACAAACAAATGAACAGTTCTTTTTATTGATGAACAACATTTTCTATTAATGAACAAAGTATACAATGAACAATGTTATTATTGATGTATATTGTGATGTAACAGATGAACAAAACTTAAGAGAATTGATGAACAACTCTTTTTTTGATAAACAATATTTTTTATTGATGAACAAATGAATAACTGTTTTTTGTTAAAAAAACTGATAAACTACGTGACTAACTGATGAACATTATTACGTAACTGATGAATAAAAATGAAAGAAAACTGATGAACAATTTTTATTTTTTAACATCACGTATATTGAACAACTCGTAATAACAAAATTTGTTCAATCATTCAAAAAAATTCTTTCATTTGAACATTTATCAATGTTTTTCTGCAACATACTTTGTTCATCAATGTTTTTACGTCATCAACTTGCAGCTCCAATATATCCGCACTGTAACTACCTGAATGAAAAAATCTAAAATTAAATTCATTCATAAACAAGATTTAATCCATGCAATCCAATACATCAAAAATCATGACCAAGTTTCTAACTTTCTATACAACAATACTAAAAAGGTAAAAGAAAAAAAAAATACTCATCTTCTCTCATTCAAAACTTCGAATCATAAAAACCAACCAAAACACCAATACACATTACGAAATAAACTTTATCCACTTCCAAAATTACGTTTCTTTTTAAAATTAAAAAGTTTACCTACTTAGTATTCAATTAAGTATCGAGTAACAATTTTTAATGAAATTAAACAATATGAAATACAAGTATAAGAAACAATTAATATCATCATTGTCAAAAACAATTATTGATTGATTGGTGATGAAATGATACGAGATTAGATTATGTGATGTAACTGATCAGATGGTGGCAGTGACGTTGGTTAAATCGGATCAGAGATTATTTGTGGTGGTTGTGATTTTGACGGTGCTGGTGACTGTGCAATGGTGGTTTAATCATCTTTTATTTTAGATTTGTGATGTGATGAGAAATAAAAAGAGGAGAAGAGATGGGAAATAAAGAAGTGAAATGACCAGCATGCCCCTTGTGTGTATATCATTTTTTAATTTGATCAAAATCTTGTATTATAATCCAACGAATGAGATACTTTTTAAACTTTTTAAAATTTTGTCGCTTTGCAAATGATCCCCGCCTGACAAGAAATTTCTTCACATCACAACTCGTAGGCATTTCAAACTTCTATACTTTATGTAAGCTTATGGCACTTTACCAACCACCAAAATTATCCCTTTCAATATCCAAGTTGTTAGGATTCCTAAGATGATTTTGTACCGACAACACTACGAATTGTATGAAGAGATAATCCCTTTTTTTGTTTACATTAAGGCAATGATTGAGGAGTAAAATCACTTTGGAATGCAAAATGATGAATAGTACTAGTGTTTAACAAGAGAGATATTATCCTTATCAGAAAGCAAATATAGTAATCTTGATTCACATGAGGAATTTTAAGAGAAGACAATGCATTGCAAGACAATCCAAATTTAAAAGTCCAAAGAATTAAACTTACAGGGGTATGGAGAGACAAAACAAACAATACATAAAATTTCACATAAGGAGTTTGATACCATAGAAATACACACAGAATTTGAAGGTCACACACGTTTAACTTGCCGTAAGGTGATACGACTATATGAATTATTTTACCTCTTGTAATTTTGTTTACCGAAGATTCCACGACCATATGTTGAAGAGATGAGCTCAACAAATAAATGAAACTGTAATGCCGTGAAAGAGGCAACCGGCAGACATGCTAATGCAGCTATTGGAATCAAGATCCATCCCTTTCCTTGTCTAAACATAATATATAGTGTTGCACTAAAGGCAACCATCATGGATATCACGGATAAGTACAGCATCAGAAGTCCAAATAATAATCTATTTGGTAACTTGAAAAGAAAATCCTCCTCTCGATAACGAGCTGTGAGAACGGATAGAGAAAACAACAAGGAAGTGGAGGATGTGAATAATGAAATCGCGTCTGAGATGGCAAATATAATAAAGCTAGGTTTTGTTTCATATATTGCTTTTCCGGTGTCACCATCAGTTCCACCGGGCACAGTAATGGCAGCTGCAAAAACTATTGTAATGATGAGTGCAGCTGTGATCGTGTACGATTCCGCTGTCTTTTTAATCCACTCTTCCCCTTCTCTTCTTAAATATTTGTGTTCTCTTCTGAACACCATCATTGGCGTCTCGTTGCTATCATTGGTTGCTTCCCTGTACATGGGTTGAACTAATTTCTCCACTTCCTGTGATTCAAGAAGTAAACTTGAATTATGTTAGTGTTATGACTACTTGAATTATGTAAGTGTTATGACTATAATAGCTCAGGTGTAAAATTTAGGAATTTTACTGCATTTATATAAAAAAATAACAAGTTAACCTTAAACCACTGCAACTCCCTTTGCATTTGCAGAGCTGCACCGGAGACCTCATTGAGTTTGTGTACCGGTCCCAATTTTCCTGCCAAGTGCAACAAATTGTTTCCATCTTCGTCTTTCAATGCCCTGAGTAAAGACATGTTGCGACGCATATGATGTACCAACAAGTTGTAAACCTTTTCACAACGGTTTATTGTTGCCACTTGTATGATAAAATAACCATCCATTTTGGACCATATTGCATGTGGGAAATATCCCAGCAACTCTTCTATCACTTCAGGGTTATCTTTTTTTGTTGCCAGAGTAGTTGCATTGGTAAAATGGTGCTCAATATCATAAGTGTTATTTCTTTCAATAACTTCTTCACATATACGCTTGAGTAGCTTGAGAGCTGTCTTATGTTTCAGTTTATCTTCCTCGAGGTTCTTGATGCGTAACACTATGGTTCATTTGACAAAACAAATATTTAATCTTCAATGTGAAATTAATCAAAGTTTACAGACTAACTGGCTTTTGGTCTAGCACTAGAGGATGTATTTAAGGTGCTAGAATTTTTTTGGCCGAGTGTTCAATACTTCAATGTGAACCAATAATCTTTATCTTTATGCTTCTTATGTATTTATTATTAGACGAAGGACTAAACATGTCAAGTAGAAACTTGGTAACCATATTGGCGGTTACAAGCAGTTGGAAAACGGTTACAAACCTCCAACCATTACATCGGTTAGGACATACCGATTAGTTAGTATATATATGTACCGAATTCATATTTTACAAGTTAATAGACAATTTTACTTATTCAATATATTTTACTTTGCAATCTATATATCATTGATCTAGAGTTGGGACAACAATTGGCATCAAGAGCATAGGATTATACTTTCGTTTTTGATTACAACATACGCAAGAAGAAGAAAGACCCAAGGAGAACACGCGCAGAAAACTTTCTGTTTTCATACGCAGTAAACAAAATTCCATACGCAAGGATTTTTTGTTTTCGACAAGTTTTTGTTTACTCTTTACTTCCAAGAGGAACAAACGTGAATAAGGATACGTAGAAGATAGTGCACGATCATTTACGTAGGGGATTGCAAACGTGGTACACCAAACGGATTGGTGGGGAAAAACTGTGTTGGCAACAACATAGGGAAGGAAGAATTCGAACACTACGTTTTGGTAATAGGAACGAGTGGGATAAAACTTTGTGAAACCGGGTTAAACAAGACACAAAGGGAGGAAGACGCGGGAAACGTTGTTGTGAAAAAGGATACGTACGTGATAAGAAGAAGGAGCGCTCAAGGAATTGTGTGGAGAAGTGTCAAACGACACAAGGAGAACAACAACGAAAAGGAAGATCAGAAACATTTGTTTCGGAGTTAATTTTTGGATACCTTCTCGGTACCAAAATTATTTTGTACGTGGGAAATTGATTTCGGACAATAGACATCAATAACGTACAAGGGAAAGAAGAAAAGAACGTGTAGTGTGGAGGAACAAGAAAGAAAAACAACTTGTTTTTCAGACTTGTTGGAGAAGATATAACTCGACAAAGGGACTTGGTGTAT